>JALDNG010000029.1:1707500-2307500 GCA_024349245.1 Neodontobutis hainanensis
TTGAAAGTAAATGTGTTTGTTGTCCATTGGGGAGAAATGTAGCTGAGTCCCATAGCAATAGAAAGAATTGTCCATCTGTCCTTTGCATTAGTGAAAATATATATATTTTTTATATATATTGTTTTTCCACGTAGTAGGCACTAAAAGTGCTTTACCAGTGTTACAGCGGGAACACCACTGGAGGCAAGGTGGGATAAGTGTCTTGCCCAAGGACACAACAACAGAATTTGGGGTACAAACTGTGGGGAGAGCGGGGATTGAACCACCCACCTTCCGGTTGAAGGACAACCGCTCTACCACTGTGTCACTGTGCTGTTGAACAGTGAAAAATAAGCTAGATGGCTAACAATAACATGTATCAATGTAAGCCATGCCTCAAAAACTCAATGGCATCAGAGAATAATTCTCACCCACAACACCAGGTCCAAGCATAAAACTGCCTTCTTCACCTTCACCTTAGCTCTTGGGGAATGTTGGAATGTTTCTGAACACTAATATTAAATCTCTTTAGTGTGCCCATACTCCAGTTTGTGTGAAAGTGTTCAAAGCTGGTTCACTTTCGAGGTAGATCTCTGTGGAGACTTGTGCTAAACAGATAACCTGCTCTGGAGCAGGTTAAGTTTAAGATAGACAATAAAATCACAGCCCACTAACCAATCAGAGACAACAAACAAACTGCCAGTGTCGAGGAGGAGGAAGGGAAAGACGCTGCACTAAGGGTGAAAGAGAGACAGAGCTGAGAGGAGCATGAACGTAGAGCAAACATTAACTTTGGCTAGTAATATCATATGATGTAATGTAATAGGCTTTTACACAATAATGACATTATGCTAAGTATGTCTGCATTATATTGAGATCCACTGAATAATAGTTTCTGGACCGTAACAATGATTTAATACAACATTTAAACAGCAGACTCCACACTTCCTCCTGGTTGTTAGTCTTGAGCTACTTTGCTACTGTGCTATTTATTTATTTACATTTTTGTGAGGATAAATCCCTTGAGATGAATCATCTCGTTTTCGAGGGGGTCCTCTGTTTGCAAGGGTAACTGCAGACAGCAGTGCCATTATACAGTATACAGTATACAACATAAAAATAACATTTCCAATCAAATTAACTTACACAAATGTTCACACTTTCACCGCATACAACACTACACTCACAAGCTCTCATTACCTCACTCCTTCAAAATTCAGTTACAAAATAAGAGTAAATATAATAAACATTATTTTACAAACAATACAAATAATCAAAAGCAAAGACAAACATTTTGCAAATGAGTTAGAAGAGCAATTCTGTATATCTGAAAAGAAGTTATGGATCGGATAGAGACAGGAAGTCTATTCCAATCATTGGGGGCCTTAAATTGAAAAGCAAATTTCCCAAGTTCTTTTTTAACTCTAGGAACTGTAAAAAAAGGATATTCAGTGTGGCGTAAATTATATGAAGAGTTAAAAGGTACAAGATACTGTTTAAGATACATGGGGTAACAAAAATGAATACTTTTAAAAATGAATTGGAGCCAGTGATATTGCCTTTTGGCTGAAAGTTTGAGCCAGGACAGCTGTGCATACATTTCACAGTGATGTGTTCTAAAAGGGCAACGGAGAATGAACCGGCATAAACTGTTGTAGACAACATCAAGTGAGTGAAGACAGGAAGCTGTAGAGTTTTGAAATACAATGTCTGCATAATCTAAAATGGGAAGTAATAACTGAGAAACTATTCTCTTCCTAACATGAAAATTAAAACAACTAATTGACTGATATAAGATTTTTAACCTGTAATTGAGTTTGTTTGTGATTGAATGCACATGTGTTTTAAATGAAAGATCAGAGTCAATCCAGACTCCAAGGTATTTAAATGTCTCAACAGACTCAAGCGGGGACTTATCTAAGAAACTCAGGTTAAGGTTAGTGCTAGAAGCTGATTTAAATTTTCTCTGAAGCAGCATGGAGTATGATTTAGTTTTGTTAATGATTAGTTTGTTGGACAGTAACCACCTCTGCACGGAGTTAAAATCCTGTTGAAGGGAATTATTGATGTCAGAGATGTCTCGTTTAGAGCAGTAGATTACAGTGTCATCTGCGTATAGATGAATATTACAGTCAGAGCAGCAAAGTGGGAGATCATTAATGAAAATTGAAAATAATAATGGTCCTAAAGAAGAACCTTGAGGAATGCCTCTGTCTATGATTGTAAAGTTTGACTGACTGCCTCTATAGGACACACATTGACGATTTATGGTGGAAATAAGAATTAAACCAAAGAAGAGCTGATCTAGAAAGACCGATATAATATAGTTTGTCAAGGAGCAGGTAGTGATCGACAAGGTCGAAGGCTTTAGTTAAATCTATGAAGATGGCTCCAGTACTTTTATTATTGTCCCAATTAGAAAAAATGTCATTGGTAAATTTCAAAAGTGCTGTTGAGGTTGAGAAGTATTTTCTGAATCCTGATTGGCATTGAGATAAGAGATTATAGCATGAAAGATAATCGGACAGTTGATTAAAAATAATTTTCTCAAAGCATTTCACAACACAATTAATTATTGATATTGGTCGATAGTTGTTCAAATTTTGAGTGTCACCTCCCTTGTGTAGAGGAATTACTTTTGTGCATTTCCATTCCTTAGGCAGTTCACATGTAACTAAAGAGATATTGAAAAGTTCTGCCAATGGAAATGATAGAACATGTGAAGCCATTTTAATAAACTTACCCTCAATGCCATCAGGTCCAGGACCACTACTGGAGGAGAGCTTATTAATGACCTGCTGAACTTCATCCGAGCTGACTGGTTTAAAGGAAAACGTGTTATTGGAAGGCTGAGCATTTGAAAATAAGTCAGGGTGGAATAACGGGAGCTGAACCTGAGGTGTTTGGGAGAAATACAAACTAAAAGCATTAGAAATCACAACAGTGTCATTGGTAAGATCGTTATTGATATTCATATTTATAGTGGGACTTTCTGATTTACCTAGTAATGTGTCCATTTGTTTCCAAATTTTTTTGGGATTATTGAAATCATTTGATAAACTATTCCTGTAATAATTAGCCTTTGTATTTCTTGTTTTTGTAGTGCAATAGTTCCTTAACCGTTTGTATTTATTCCAATCATCAGCAAGCTTTGTCTGTCTGTACCTGTCCCAGGCCCTATCTCTTTGTTTATAGAGACTAATGAGCTCCCCATTAACCCAGGGTAAATGATTGCCTTTCACCTTTATAGTAGATCAGGGGGCGTGTTTATCCAAAACTCTCAAGAACTCAGAATAAAAGAAGTCCCATGCTAGGTCAATAGATGGAATTAGCCCTAGCCTATACCAATTTATCTGCTGCAGATCATAATTGAATAGTTCACAATTAAAATTTTTAGTATCCCTTACCTTGATATATTTAGGCGGGAGTCGTGGTGTAGAGATTTTCCAAATACAGTAAATAATAGAGTGATCACTAAAACAATCTGAAAGCACTCCAGATTTAATTATTCTATTAGGATGGGTAACTAGAATCCAGTCCAGTAGCGTTTTAGTATTTTGATTGACTATTCATTCAGTCTATGGCTCTGTTAATTTTGCACAAATTTATAGTTTTATGTTAGTTTGTGTTTACTCTCACCGACCTGTCCATGTGACTGATCCAGGGCTGACGCTGTAATTGGACGTTTATGCCGACTTCACCAGTTTGACGTAAACTCACACTCACAGCTTTACAGACCAACCCAGGGTCAATTTAACAAGTTAATAAACCGCTTTGTGATCCCACTGATTCAGACCAGGACTTTTACCAGGCAGTTTTTCTAACCGTGTACCCAACAACACTACTTCAATACAAGGCACAATGTATGTTACACCACATTACAGTTTATGATGAGTCTAACTGGTCTTCAGGCTGTATAACAGAGCGCAGCTACTGGTCCTCAGAGGGGTTTATGCATGCCCTTAACCATGTGTGCATGATGTATCTTTCTTTAACTTCAGCTTTTAAGGCCAGAAGCAGCCTTGCATTAATTTAAACCATATTTTACAAGTCTCCAATGGTGACTAGAAACACTAGGTGGATAACAAATTCTAGTTGTAAAAATCTTTGCCAACTTCTTAATTAGATCCGTCAATCTTTTGCTGCAAATGCCCTTGCTTTGTTTCACAACCAGCCTTAAATGTTTTAAAGGAGTGACCAGTTGAAGTATTTATGAATTCTTTTTCCACAGCTTATCCTTGGGTCCCAGGAAAGCTGGAGACTATTTATGAGGCATTAGGCCTGCCCTTAATAAACTCAAAATATTTCCAGGTTTTAAACTCTGCAAATGTGTATTAAGGAAAATTAAGGAACTATTTAAGGTGTCAATGAAGGCAAACAAAACGCACATAAAATGTTATTTTCTGAATATTGCTCTTTATGTCTGTAAAGGTTCTCATTTATCCAGGTAATATTGAAGACCTAAATGACTAAATGATAAAAAGTTTAAGCAAAGGCATCTGGACTTAGTTTTTAATGTAAGGATGTTTGTCTCCTGGAATAAGAGACAAAACGTCTTTACCTTGAAATCTAAATCCAGATGCCTTTGTTTTAACCTGTTGTTTATAATGCTCTTTAGTTAACTGTAGATAAAACTTAAGTGCATATATAATGAGCTGCCATCGTTCTGGTTTTCAAGTTACAGCTGGGGTTTTTGCAAGATTTGTGTTCACAATCTCACAAAAATCCATCTTGTTCTGCTCAAACCAATGATGTGGTAGCACTGACATTTAGGGTGACAACATGGTGATGCTTTCATTGGATAAAATCTGGTTACTGACTTGAGATTAAACCGTCACTGACCAGGTATTGATTTAAAGTACCTGCCATTTGCAGATGCTTTCTGTGGAAGACCTCGCAGATGGAAACATGGAACAGACCATCTGACGAGCTAGGTTATTTTTCAAGGTCTTAAGAGAGAAAGAGAAAGGGCCATTACCTTCTCCTGAGCATGCAACAGTTTGTCCAACACTTGTTATTCACAGATGCTTACTAATTGTCTTTGTGTGTCAGATGTGTCTGAGACAAGAAAAACCCAAGAAGAAATTAGGACTCTTATTTTTTGGTTTTATAAAACACAGACACAAACAATACATTTTTATAACGTGAGTGCATTAAACAGTCAATAGTGTTTATTTTTTATTTATGTCTTTAATAGAGCCAGAATTTAAAAACAGTGTTCTATTCCTGAGAGTCCTGCGTTAGAGCCAAGTGATAAACAAAAGTATACAACAATGCCACCTAGAGGTACAAAGCCATTGCTACAGCTTCCACCTCTAGATAACATCTGTCATGATGGTTTGTTAATAATTACATGTTGTTACACTAATGCTCTGTACAAACATTTATTTGTATCTACACTTATACAAATACATGCTCATTTTTTTTCTAGAAATAATTAAGATTTCATTGGTTACAACCTCTACCTTTTTTGTTCTTTTCACTACACTTTATGTAAATAAAGTTAGATTTCAGGGTAATTGTTTTTAAATCAATGTACTTTGTTTTCTCTAACAACTGGAGCTATGTTTAAAACAAAAGGCTACAGTACGTTTTAAAGAAAACTAACTTTATGACATTGTATGCAAAATACAAAACTGAATGCTGACATATACTTCATGCACAAAATGGAATTATTTGTTATTTTAATACATCGCTCACAAAGGTGTTTAATAAACAGGAAGAAATACATACAATGGGTCATTTATTTTAAAACAGGCATTATATAATATACAACTACAATAAAACCCTCCAACAAAGTCTCTTCATTTCTCACAGGTCTCTTCTTGACAGATGCTTGGCTGTAAATACACATAGCTTCTCTTCTGATCCGGATCCAATCTCCTGCCTTGAAGCCCGAGGGCAAACCTATCCATTTGGTTCCTTATGTGAGTAAACCTAAATATGACCCCAACTGTAAAATAAATAAAGGTAACTGGACATAATGGACAATAATACACAGCTTTTATAAAATAGATAAGTCTTCGTCATTTATCTGACTGTAATTGAAAACAAGCAAGGACAAGAACAAGGACAACCAGGACAAAATACAGACCCTTAAAAAAAGAAAACATGTTATTGAATATTAGGTTTATCATTCTGTTACTAGTTTATTCAATATTGAACAAGCTGGGCTTATCGCTGGACTCAGTCGAGGAGGTGGGTGAGAGGAGGATGTTAGCCAAGCTGACATCCATCAGGGACAACACCTCTGACTAGGCTCTGAGCAGGAAGGAGCCCTACCGCAGGTCTGCCATTAGATTGTACAACTCACATGTGTAGCTATTGACCCGTACAAAATGTTTCCCCTGTAATTCCAAGGACAATTTGTACATAGAGTGCTGCTTTATTGTATAGTTAATTTAACCTGACCTGGGGGTACTTTTAAACATTTCTTTATTTAAAAAAAATCGTTAAATTTTTTTTTTTAAAAAGTGCCGTCACAATAAAGTATAATTTAATCTAATTATTCTTTGCTGCATCTATTCCCCTAAAATTGAATCAGATAAAAATATGATCATTTTTAGGCACACATTTACACTAGTAAACTTTACTTCCACATTACTCCAGGAGTTTAGTATTTTATCTACTGTGTGTACTGCGTAGAGACCAGTTTGAAAACAGATTTTTGAAAACAAAACCACTCCTTTCCTGCAATGTAGCATGGGTTTCTTTGCCAGAACATTGTTGTTATGACCCTCAAATGCAGTTTGGATGTAACCATATTCTCTAAAACACATTTTAAATTTGTTGAAATGTAATCAGCTATTTAGAGCATAATTTGTATGTGTAAAATATATTCAGTTCTTTTTAACACAATTACAATATAATGACTTATATTGTGTTTATTATATACTAATTTAACTGCATTTGCTGTAGAACCATGAAGATTAAACATTTACCAAAGCAAAGAAAATGGATCACACCAAAGTTTTTACATTTTTTGCAAGTGGTCAGTAAGCCCTTAGACAATAGTGGTGGATTGCTGCTGTAAAGTGAATGTGCGCGTGCGCATCATCTGGGAAGGCAACTGTGGGTGCATGAGGCTGCGCACTGCATGTCTGTATCTGGCTGACATCAGGTTGTACAGTAAAGGATTGATGGCGGCACTGAGGTAGAACAGGACTGAGGACACTAGGTTGAAATACTGAGACAAGTAGTATAAAAAATACAGGTGAGTGTCGGTGTATGTCGGGTACGTGGAGTTGAACTCTATGGCATTATCAGTGAATACACTGCTGGGGGTCACAGTAAACGTGTGTGCGTCTCTAGAGTTAACATGTGCACATCTGACACTGTTGCCATCAGCACACAACTCACCAAAGTCAGGCATAGTTGCAGTATTTATGTTCATATCAGATACACCTATAGGAGGGTTTGTGTCTGTTTCAGTACTTTCCTGTCCATTTACATCAGAACCAGCCCCAAATGATAGAGTGAATATAGTCCGGCCCACATGAAAAGGCATCCAGCACAGCACAAATGCCAGAACAATGACCCCTGAGAAAGACATAAAAAGGTGGGAAAAATTGTCTGTTATTGCCAACACAAGTCAAATAGTAGTAACATTAATATTGTCATGTATCAGTTATGAAAAGGATGGGTGCATAACATTTGGAGCTTCTGGTTTTAGCTAAATCCGAGATCCTTCTTCAAATAAAAACATTGATTTATTTGTCATGATTTCAAAAGAATCTCCTTGTTTACATAACTCACTTTACTCAATTTGTAACAAATATTCACCACAAGGTATAAATACACGATCCAGTAATAAAGATATGACCCTTGGCTGCCT
This sequence comes from Neodontobutis hainanensis, assembly GCA_024349245.1. NCBI lineage: Eukaryota > Metazoa > Chordata > Actinopteri > Gobiiformes > Odontobutidae > Neodontobutis > Neodontobutis hainanensis. The sequence continues at coordinate 1,715,314 of JALDNG010000029.1, forward strand.
CTAGATCACAATACAATGAACAAGTTTTTAAGCCTCAGCTTTAGCAGTATTCGACAGTTAGGGGACATCGTAGAACACACAATAATGTGGAATATTTTGCAAATGTGTGTTCTTACCTAGCATTTTGACAGTGTTCTTGTGACTCTGGTCTCTGCGGCCGCTTTGTGGACGTAGCCAAAGTGTCCGTCCAATCAGAGTATAGACCAGTCCCAGGACGCAGAACGGAACCAGAAAGTACAGGTTGGAGAGGATCATCATGGCCGACAACAGGCCAGAGGACGCTGCATACTGCGTGCACCGGCACTCGCTGTTGTCTGTGTCTTTTATGTGAGTGTCATCCAGCACCACTTCACGTCCACCTCCCTCGTCCTCTTTCATTTTATTCTGTTGTTCCACTGACTTTTCTACCCCATCGTCTGATTTTACCCCATCATGGAAAGGTCTCTGTTTCTCAACACTGTCATTCCATTCTTTTTGGTCATTTTCTCCCCAAGTTGGTCCTTGCAAATGATCACTCGCGGCCAAATGTCCATTCCCTCTGTCCCCTATTAAAAATTCTGATCTCTCTGCCTCTCTGTCTGCCCAGCCAGTGTCCTCCCTCCACCCCCTGTACGCCACCTCCTCCCCCCTGACCTCCTCTACGCCGACCATGACCAAGACCGGTGCAGCGCTGACGGCTGCTCCCAACCACAGGCAGCCAATCAGAACTCTGGTCCGGTGGCGCGTCACCAGGGTCTTGGCCGTGATGGGCCAGCAGACAGCCAGGTACCTCTCCAGAGACAGGAAGGTGATGTGGAGGATGGTGCAGAAGGTGCAGCATTCTGACAGGAACACGGTCAGCTTACAGACCAGGTCTCCCAAAGGCCAGGGTCTGGGTCTCCACAACTACAAAGACACAGTTCAGGCATTTACATTCTAAGCTTTTGAATTAACCCTCAGGAAAAAAATATGAAACTTGTATAAAGCAATGTGAGTTCCTTTTCATCAATTTAACACTCTAAATACCCATTTATCTACAGAATGCCACTTTTATTAATAAAGTTGAATGATTATTATTATTTATTATTTTAAGAATTCAAAGTGGATTTTTCTTTCTTCTAATCAGTCTGGAAGACTGATTTTGATTACAAAAAAAATACAAAAAAAACTCCATAAAAGGGATACCATAAATAAATAGCCATAAAATCATAAAAACATAAAACACAACTATTACATTTTTGAACTCTAAATAAATAAAAAACAAGCAAATCAAAATTAACGTAAATGTGGGAAACCAGAATACCAATATTAGTCTTTTGTCTTGCAGGCTAAAGAAATGTCTATTTGGATCAAACACATGCTCAAACAGACATGCACACATACACATACACACCATCCTTATGCATAAGAATACAGAGACACCATTTTCAAATCAATAACTTGCTTCAATGGCCTGGAACTCACTATAACCCTGAAAAAATCATTCCCAACATTTTTTTTATCCTATGGTTATGGGAAACAAAAAAATACAGTTTCTCTTTGTTATAAAACAACAGTTTCTGTTAAATCCCATTAGAGCAAACCAGGTAAATATCTCCCAAAATGCCTTTCTGTAAACATAGAAAAATGGCAACATCTGAGAGGGCTGGAGAGGAAATAACACAATTTCACATTTCTGTATTGCCATGGCAGAAGAATAGTTGAATAGTGGCAATGGGGCCAAAAAGGGCATTAGCAAATTGAAAATTTAAAAGCCTTTAAGGGGTGCCAGGGGGGTCTGAGGTTTAACCAGTACAAAAAGTCATCTAGTGAATTATGTTTTTTGTTTTAGTCACCCTTTCTTTGTAAAAAACATCAGTCACATTTCATTTATTTATCAAAATTACAGCAATTGTTTTGTATCCTAACTGTAATATCATATGATAGTATTGTCTATAGAAGACAGATGTAAGGACACTCAGACTATGACATGATAGAGCCAAACCTAATTCAGCAGGGCTCCCCCCAGGGCAGACAACATATTGTGTTTACACTTTTATCAATGTGTGGAAAATATTTAGTTGCCTTTAGTTAATGTTTTATTTGTTCTCCTCTGTGGCCACATTTGCATTAAAGTGTAATAAGCGCGTACATACCTTATAAAGATCCAGCGGCAGCAGCAGGAGGATGAGCAGATCACTCACAGCCATGCTGCTCAAATAGAGGTAGGTTGAGGTTCTCATGTGTGGACGGAGCCACACCACCAGGATGGTTAGGATGTTTCCCAGAAGGCCCAGGAGCATCAGAGGGATGTAAATCACAGTTACACACACTAAAATAAAATCAGAGTCAGAGAATAAATCTCCACTAGAATCTCCCCCTGCAGACACATATTTTGTGCATTGGCTCAGTGGTAGAGCGTAATATAACCGGAAGACTGCCGGTTTGATTCCCACTCTCCCCAGAGTTCATACTGTTGTTGTGTCCCCGGGCAAGACACTTTCCTTGCCACCAGTGTCTGTGGCTATGACGTGAGAATGTTTGGGGCTGGTCAGAGAGTCTGTAGGCTAAAATGGCTGCCACATCTTTGTCAAAGTCTGCTCCAGGGCAGCTGTGGTTACAGATGTGGCTTACCACCACCAGTGTGTGACTGTGGAGTGAATGAATAATAGATATGTAAAGTGTCTTTGGGTATCTTGATTAGCGCTATATAAGTAGTATGCATTATTTAACATTACAATGTCACTTAAAAACATTATCCACACTGCTTTATTTTCATTCAAACGTAGAGAAACAGACGCAACAACAGAACATGGACCATCCCCGGTCCCACATGATTTCCACTGTGGAAGTCTTTTGGGAAGCTGCTTTAGACCTATTTCATATATAAAAGTGAATGGGTGTAGATAGCAAGGCTGACAAACTAGAACTGTATTTACTTGGAAAACATTGACCCTTGAACCCACCTAGCTCAATGAGTCCAAACATGGGTTCGTCCCTGTAGCACTCAGAGCACTCTTCCAGGAAGCTTGAGGCTAGCCCACAGTGTTCATCTTCACAGGCACTTCCTGTGTCTCGGGGTTCCATCAGACCCGATAGTCTTCAACAGTAGGAAAAAGCAGCGGGGGGCAGGTGTGTGTCCCGGGATACAGGCTGCAAGGTGACGCACTCTAATAGATTTCCAATGTCATTTAATTAAACGTCACTGTAAAAAAAGACAGGACAGTCCACTTCAATCTAGTTACGAGAGGTAGCCTTAAAGACAAAACATGCACAAAAAAAAGCATGTGTTAATCACAATTACCTGCATTTACAACAACGGAAAACAAAGGGTATCTTCTTGATTTAATTTACGTTAACACTCTCAGTGTCTGTAAAATGAAAAATTTGTAAAGGTCAGGCGCAAAAGGCAGAAGCTTCAGCCAGTACCTTTTTGGTCTTGTGAGAAAAAGGATGTGATGAGTTGTCTTTATTTATTTTTTTTCTATTCCTTTATTCTCCTTGAATGGCCGAAATAAACTGGCGCCGCAAGACCAACATCTGTGAGTAAAAAAAACACTCTATGTGGTATAGGATCTTTGAAGTCTTGTCGAGTCAATATTGATTTTATAGTTTTAATTCTGGACTCACTCTCTTTAATTGAATACCATTTCACTTTTCTTGAGGTCCGACTATATACTATTAAATATTGCACACATTATGAGATAAGATGATGAATATCCAGGACTGTTAACCGTCACCCTCCCACAGCTCACTGATAGTTAATAAGTTGTTCTATTGGGAGTCATTATATTCTGTCCTAATTTCCCAATAGACAATAATAAGCAACACGTTGGTCATTAATCATAAGGTTATTTGAACAAACAAACCAAAAAAAATAAAAACATAAAATAAAACAAGACACCAAAAATAATGTAATGTTTCTATTCAGGTAAAAAAAAAATATAGTAAGATAAAGATTTACTCACCAAACTGGAAGCTGGTGCATCTCTGCTGCTCACATACTTCTGCCAGGCTTTGTGCTGTAGCATCATGGATCTCTCCCACCTCCACACACCCTCCCTTTCCCTTATTAAGACACTTTCACACGTCCACTGAGATCTGCACCGTGCGCTGGTTGTATGAAAAACCCCACCCACCAACTTTTACACCGTCACTCGATCTTTGGAAGCAACTAAACGTAGACTAACATTTATTTTTGTATGCATTATACAGTACATCATGGTTAAGCTTATTACTGCACTGTAGCTGTAGCTTAAAAATTTACATAGGCCTAATAATGTTGTTATTTTTTAAATATATTTAATATAGTTATTGAATAGGAATCTAGTAATTGATGTGCAGCAAGTAATTGAGAATGCCAATCAGCAGTGTTCAAACTCTAATAAAGAAGTGGAAAATGAGGTATTCTCTTGAAACAAAACCAAGGTCAGGTAGACCAACAAAAATTCCAGCCACAACTGCCAGGAAAATTGTTTGGGATGCAAAGAAAAAAATCCAAAATAAGCTTCCAAAATGAGCTTAAATACAGCACTCTCTGAAAAAAGGTGGTGTGGTTGTTTCAAGATCCACCATACGGAGGCACTTGAAGAAAAATGTGCTGCATGGTCAAGAAAGCCATTAATACACAAATGCCACAAAGCAACCCACTAACAATACGCCAGACAGCACAAAGACAAGCCTCAAAACTTTTGGAACAAAGTCATTGGGAGTGATGAGACCAAAATTTAACACAAGGCCAAGTCGACCTGTCATTGGCTACAGCAGCATAAAGTGAAGGTTCTGGACTGGCCTCAGTCTCCTGACCTCAGTATCATTGAGCCACTCTGGAGAGATCTCAAACGTGCAGTTCCTGCAAGACAGTCCAAGAATTTACAGGAACTAAAGGCTTTTTGCCAAGAAGAATGGACAGTTTTACCATCTGATTTAAGGATGAAAATGTTTCTGATCTACAAGCCTACAGGCCTACTGCTTAATTTAGCTTTGTAGCTAAGCACTATATAAATAAAAATTGTACTATTATTATTGTTAATAGTAGCAGTAGTTGTCTCGTGTAATCATTTCTTATTCGTTTATTAATTTGTTATATTTTACTTATTAGAATAACTAACAACTCAATGAGATTTCTCAAAGAGTATATTATTTAGTATTCACGTTTATGCCCCGCCTTTACGTAAGCGTCATCGCGGAAGTAGCGCTTGTGCCTCTGCTGCTCGCGCATCGGTCAAAATGGCTCTGAGGGCTGCATTGAGAAAGAAATGTGGCTTCTCAGGTATGTGTTCATTTCAACGGACAAATGCAAACCTTTTTCTGCTTGTCTATACTTAGCACTTTGGATGTTTATAAAGCTATGCCTACTGCTCGGCGGCTGTTAGCTCTGCTTTCTAAAATATGGGTTAAAGTTCGTCAGTTTTGTGAACTTCAGCCAAAGTGCACGTTTAACTGTTTTTATTGCACATAAATTATGTAAAATAGTTTGCAAGCATCTTTATTCTCTCCCTTAACATGTATATACTTTTAGAAGTTTTCTTGTAGTATCCTATAGTATGTCCGTTATCGTTTTGCTTCTTTGTCTCTTTTGTGAGCTATGATTGGCTGATATAACATTTCATGAAAACAAAATAATAAAATTGTAAAATAACTTATGTGTGTAATTTAGTTTTTCTTCAAAATCCTGCATATTGTTGCTTTAAAATTGTTCTTAAATTAGGCTATTTGAAAATCCTTTTATTTCTTGCAAAAGGTAATTTACACATTCTTTGCATTAGCTATTAAGATAAAACAGATATTATTTTATATAATTTTGCTACACCTTACAATAAAGATCTTTTTAAATTTCCTCCCTTTTTTGTGTAGGCCTTCTTACCCAGCTGTCCTCCAGTGGAAGTCATGGCAGAGTCTCTCCTGTCTTTTTCACTCGAATGAGGAATAATTCCACCTCGCCCATGATTAACGTCGACTTCAACCAGAGCACAGGTTAGCACTACGTTGTTTTTTTTGTTTTTTTGTGGTTTGTGGTGTGTGTTTTAGTGTAATATTTTTTTTTATAAAATGAATGGTGTTGTTAATGGTATTATTTGCGTCTATGTGTTTTAGGTGTGGCTGTGATGTCCATGCAGAGTCCTCCCGTGAACAGCCTCAGTTTAGACTTCCTCACAGAGCTGTGCATCAGTTTGGAGAAGCTGGAGATGGATAAGACCTGTAGAGGCATCATCATCACCTCGGTAAATTATAAAACCAATCAGTCAGTCCTCCACTCCACTCTCTTCAGAGCCTTTTGTATTAGTTGTAATTCTTCTGTTTTAAAACCAGAGCCTGCCCAAGGTGTTCTCGGCCGGACTGGACATCCTAGAGATGTACGGGAAAAGCCCAGAGCGTTGTGGAGAGTTCTGGAGAGCAGTTCAGGAGATGTGGCTCAAGCTTTATAGCTCAAACTTGGTCACTATAGCTGCCATCAATGTATGTATAAAACACAAGAATCTCTCTTAGAAGTGATAAATTCAATGTCGCATCATTTGAATTTTGATTCAACTAATCTGTTCTGTCCTCTAGCTTTTAATTTCATAAATTGCAGGCTTTGTGAAGTTTGGTGCAACACTTTTTATGATTAGTGCTCACTTGGACTTCAGAAGATAGTGTTAAATGGATTTAAAATGGTTATATCAAGATGTGGATCTGTTTTCAGTGGTTTAAGCCAGAATTGAAGCTAATTTAAATGGATTTTAATGTTATTCCTTTAAAAAAAAATGTTATAACTCAGACTGGATTTAAACTGGTTATTTTGTCCGCAACTGCTCTGAAACGTTACAATATACAATAGACCAATACATTTCAATATGTTCTGTATCTTTTTTCTACAACTGTAAAAAACTGTTTTGTTCTGGCGACACAATGCCCAGCCTAAAAAAAAGTCACACACTCTAATATTTCATTGGACCATTTTTTGCTTTGATCACGCATTCACTGTAGCCTAGTTTCGATAAGCTTCTTTTCATCAAGATCTTGTATTGCTGATGGGAGAGTCGGACACCTGCATCTTCTCCAGCACATGCCAAACATTCACAGTGGGGTTAAGGTCTGGGCTCTGTGTTGGCCATCAGGGAAGAAGAAATCCATTGTTGGAATGACCTGGTCATTCAGTATATTCAGGGAGTCGGCTGACCTCATTCTTTGGGCACATAACGTCGCTGAAACTAGACTTGATCAATTGCAGCAGCCACAGAACATAGCATTGCCCACAGGCCTGTACAGTAGGCTCTAGGCATGATGGAAGCATCACTTCATCTGCCTCTCTTCTTACCCTGATCACTCTGTTACCGGTCTGGACTCATCAGACCACATCTGACCTTCCATTGCGCCAGAGTCCAATCTTTATGCTCCCGAGCTTTTTTTCCCTGATTAGCCTCAATGACAAAGGGTTTTCTTAAAGCTACACAGCTGTTTAGACCGTTTTTTTTTTTTGTTGTTTTTTTTGTTTTTGAGTTCTGGCCCCTTTCTCACAGCAAATCCTTTCCTCTGCGATTTTGCGGATGAACCAATCACAAGCCATTTGTCTGCAGCAGGGTGTGGTTTGCTGGCCATGTCATACACAAGTAACTCGACTACTCCAAAACATTCAACATGGCAGACGCTGATACAGAGAGGCCGGGTTATTCTGCTCTCGCCTCAGTTTTGAATAACCAGCAAAGAATAAAAGTTATTAAACCACTCAGGTGTCCGCTCTACTGCTCACCATGTTAACTAGCGGCACAAACGTGGCTTTCTTGTTGACAACCGGCTGTGTAGCGTTGCCTTTTTTCACATCAAGTCTGATGTTTCTCTGATTGGTTAACATTTCACTAGAAATCAAACGTAAAGTAACACTAAAGACTAACTTCTTTGTATAGAATGGGAAAATAGTTAGTCGCGGCTGGTCAGGCTAGTTTAGTCCCAATCCCTTGAGTTCCCTTCACATTTGTGGAAATGCTCCTACTTTTACTATTAAACATAGCCTTCCCACAACATGCCTTGTCAGTCAGAGGTAAATGGCCATCTTTGTTTACTGTGTCCAAAAAAAAAGTGTTTTCTTTCCTTTTCTTGTCAGCAAACCATCAAAGTTATGTATATCTTGCATGTATTTTATGGTAAAATATTGCTGGTTTAACATTTGGTGTAATTTGAATGTTGTTTGCCACTGTTTGTAGGGTTCCAGTCCTGCAGGCGGTTGTCTGATTTCTATGACATGTGACTATAGAATAATGGCAGACAATCCTCGTTACAGTATTGGACTCAATGAGACGCAGCTTGGCATTGTTGCACCTTTCTGGTAAGAAGTAATAATGTTGCGGAGCATTTGAAATTCTTTTTCTGCTTGTTTGTGGTATTGACTGGTCCTGTGTGCAGGTTTAAGGACACAATGGTTAACACAGTTGGACACCGCACCACAGAAGTTGCCCTTGAGCTGGGTCTGCTATATAACACCACAGAGGCCCTCAAGATCGGACTAGTGGACCAGCTGGTGCCTGAAGACCAGCTCCTTACCACAGCCACACAGACCATGACAAAGTGGTTGGCCATCCCAGGTACTTTACGCACCACACCTCCCAGACTTTATGGGTTAGCTTCTCAGTGGAAGAACGTGGGAGGGGAGTGAATAACTGCATTGGTGAGCAGTACTGTTCACAACAGAGGCTACATTAATGCCACACATCCAGTTTCAGTTTTAATCGTCTGTGCTTTTTTGTGCTGTATTGCTAAAAAGATGTTATTTGATCTAAAAAAAACAAAAAACAAATGAATCTCCCTCTAAATAGGCCACTGTCTGCCAAACTGTCAAAAATGACAAAATTGCAGACAATTGTGAAACTTAGTGACTCTGGCCCTGGGTCAGTTTGATCATATCAAAAAGCTGCAGGAAAAGTTTAAATAAAGCGGCACACGTTTTATTTCTGGCTACAGGTGTTGCTCCACTGAATCTTTTTCCAAAACCAAACATTCCCTGTTATTTCTGACTTTTCTAAATCAGTATGTAAATCACTTACATGTTAGTTAGATGAGTTCGCTAACTACAAACATGATTCATTACCAGACCACGCCAGACAAATCACAAAGTCTATGATGAGGAAGCCAACTATCGACAAGCTGACATCCAACAGAGAGGCTGACATCCAGAACTTCGTCAGCTTCATCACTAAAGACTCCATCCAAAAGTCCCTGTGCGTGTACTTGGAGATGCTCAAAAAGAGAAAGGCCTAAGTGAAAATGCTGTTAATGTCCTCTGAGCTAACGGGGCTTAAACATCAATGTGCCTCCTTCTGTTATCACAATGCAGTTCATCTTTGGAAAACTCGTGTTATTCTAACCCCTAAGTTTTACGTAATTAAAATATTATGGTTCAACTTCACACTGCTTTTATGATTATTATTTTTTTGTTCTTTTTTGTTATGCAACTGTGAGATGGTGTGATGATAATAATACAAGAAGAGTGAAAGAACGTGGCAGACTTTTATTTGTGGAACATGTAGTCCTCATCCTCTGAAAGTTCCCTCGTTGTCTAAACATTCATGAGGATGTATGAGCTTTGTTTCGAGTTATTCAGCCAGTTTGACCTCCACAGGGAAATGATCACTCACAGCCAACGCCTGCCAGAGAGAGAGAGAGATCCAGCAGTAAAGTATTATTACACATTTGATAAATATTGCACACTAATTACTAAACTACAACTTATAGCTTTGAAATCTTATAAGTTATAATGTAATGATAAGTTATTCTCATTTAATTCTGTTATTGTTTGGTACTAGTGTATTCATTATCCTGACTTAATTATTGTAAAGTGTCTATTGCTATTTTGTCAAAAAATAAATGAATACCAGAGTTATGTGTACACTTTGATCAGCAAAATTTTTTTTACATTGCTCTAAACTAAGTGTAAGCTTTCAGATAAGCTTCAGAGTCTTCTTATTCAAAAGGATTTAGTATAAGGTATATATAAAAAGAAAGCACTTCAATGGTTATTATATTTCACATTATTAAATTACAAAAATAACATGGCAGTGAAATATTGGGTGTTCCTCAATGTCAAGGCATCTTGCCTTCAAAGGTGCTGAGGAAGGCATCCACATCATCACCACGTCATTTCAGTTAACTGACGGTGAAGTTCTGTAAATGACCACACTAAATATGACAAATTATAAGGGAAGGTATTTCAGAGATATTGACAGAGAGGTGTTCTCTTTCTACCAGCACTAAATCCACTCCAGAGAAGTCTAGTTTAATGATTGTTTCATTATATTGGTGATAGACATTTAGAAGCACACCTTAACGTTTCACAGTCACATCATCATTCTTTTTCACTAGGAGCACACAGGCTGAGAATGACTTAACAATTTGGTATTTTAATAGAAAATATATCATAAGGCTTAGGCTGGAACATCAAACTGTACATTATTGCTGGGTTAGTCAGAACTAGTCTGGCCAGCCGCAACCAACTCTTTTCCTTTTCTATACAAAGAGGTTTTGCTTTTGAAAAAAGGAAAACGGTCTGGTATACCAGGCTAAGTCAAACTGTTTAATGTAAAACTTTATTTACAGCCTGTGTGGTTGTGGTTGAACTGTGCTTTATAGGCATCAGTGTTTGTCAAATGTAATGGGGATTTGAGTGACAAGACCAGATTTAAGAGGTAATATTAAACCAATTATGTAGAGTAGTGTCGTTTTTTTAAAATAAAGACATACTATCCCAAATTTCCAGAGCAATATTTGTATACAAACCCCATACCCATCCTCTTTTAGTGCTTATCGGCCAGTAAAAATCTAATTAAACTCCACTGCACTACAGGGCCATAGCTGTGTCTTTGCTACAGGCCAGTTATCAGAAACACATTCTCTCACGTTTTTTTTTTTTTAATATTGTCAAAATTTTCAACAAGCAGAAGTGTCATGGTCTTTCAGAATGCAGTTGTGCTCATAAGTTTGCAGAATTTGTGATTTATTTATTTATTGGCCATTTTTGTGAGAATATAAATGACAACTCGAAAACCTTTTTTTCACTCATAGTTGGTGATTGGGTGAAGCATTTTTTTGTTAACTATGTTTGCTCTTTTTAAATCATAATGACAACAGAAACTACCAGACCCTTGCATCTCTCATCCAGTGCACTGATGTTTCTGTCTGAAAGAACTGGAAAAGAACTGTATAAAACAGAAAAGGGATTTGAAAATATATCTTCGTCTATTATATTTATATATAAATATAAGTAATTGAAAATGCCAATCAGCAGTGTTCAAACTCTAAGAAGTGGAAAATGAGGGATTCTGTTGAAACCAAACCACAGTCATGTAGACCAACTAAAATTTTACTGCCAGGAAAATTTTTTAAGGATGCCAAGAAAAACACACAAATGAATTCAGCTAAAATGATGTACTCTGAAAAAAAGGTGGTGTGACTGTTTAAGGATGCACAATAATGAGGCAACAAATTAGCTGCACGGTGGAGTTGCCAGAAGAAAGTCATAACTACGCAAATACCACAAAGCATCCCACTTACAATACACCAAACAGCACAGAGACAGTCATTTGGAGTGATGAGGCAAAAATGTAACTTTTTGGCCACAACCATAAACGTTACATTTGGAGAAGAATCAACAAGGCCTATAATGAAAAGTACACATTCCTAGTGTAAAACATGGAGGTGGGGCTGAGGTTTTGGGGATGTATGAGCTACAAAGGCACAGGAAAAGATGAATACAGTATGTTATCAGAAAATACTGGAGAGAAATTTGCACTCATCAGCCCGGCAGCTGCGCATGGGACGTACTGGACTTTCCAACATGACAGCAGCTTAAAGTGAAGGTTCTGGACTGGCCTCAGTTTCATTGAGCCACTCTGGGGAGATCTCAAATGTGCAGTTCATGCAAAGATTTACAGGAACTGGAGGCCAAGAAGAATGTGCAGCTTTACCATCTGAGAAAATACAGAGCCTCATCCACAACTACCACAAAAGACTTCAGGCTGTCATTGATGTTAAAGGAGGTAATACACAGTATTATGTTTTTGTGTGTTTAGTGTTATTTGGAAAGTTATATGGAACGTTTCTGTTGTCATTATGATGTAAAAAGAGTAAACACAATTGTTTGACAATAAATGGCTTCACCCAAACACTTACTGTGAGTGAAAAAAAGTGTTTGTGTAATCATTCATATTCTCTGAAAAATGGCCTAAAACATCACAAATTCTGCCAGGATATGTAAACTAATGAGCACAACTGTATTTCAATTATAATTCCAAAAGAACATTATAGAATTCTTTCCAAGTCAAACTAATTTCATCATTGAGCATGTACAGTATAAGTTAAAGATCTTTTACCAGATCAAGCTTGAGATTCAGCTCCACCTGGTAGTTGAAGACTTTTGCGCTGCTTGGCACCACCGCCTCTAACGCATCATCAGTGACCACAATCCTGCAGAGGTAGAACAACTTTATCATAACTTTGTATATTCATTACTGCGAGCCAGTCGTGTATGTGTGTATCGACCTGTCATAGGCACAATCGGTGTGCGTCACCGTAGTGTCGTCCTCATTTGTAATAAGCCAGTGGAAAGTCTTGTCAGTGTAGAGTCGGATCTTGTCCCACCCGGAGCTGCTCACGTAATTGCAGTCGCTGTTGAAGTCGCCCAGGAGCACTATGTTCTACTCGACAGAGACGGAGTTGATTATTGTGTAAAGAAGTCGACAAACTAGAGGTGTGCGTTTGAAAAGCGTGATCACATTGGTATTCCAGCGCTTGCGGACATCGATCACCACGTCGTACAGGGCGTCCACTTCCTGCAGAGCCGAGTCTGGAGATGTGTGTTGTGGGATCAGAGTAAAGTTCTTCAGAGCTACAAATCAAAGAAATGTGAGGGTTACTTTTTATGTTGTGTTTTATTAGAGATATTTTGTCTTTAATTACTTAAATATAAAAGGCTATGAATGAATTTTGCAACTACATTGTTTAATTAAAGGTTTTTGAAATCTACAGTCTAAAGCATCATTGTGGTCAGTGTCTAATAACCCTTAACAAACTTTAAAGCGTACCAGTGTTGGAAGAGAACATGACGACAAAGGGCTCTCTCATGAAGGTGTCGTTACCACAGGGCTCGCAGCCATCGTCAAAGGTGTAGTTGTTAACCACAGACACTGTCTGCTCCCTGCAAAATATCAAACAAATAGTCTGGCCAGTAATACTTATTATTACTTCTCCAATGCAAGGAATTAGTCTGTTAGATTACAGGGGGCAGTTAGATTACAGGGGGCTGTTAGATTACAGAGGGCAGTTAGATTACAGGGGGCAGTTAGATTACAAGGGGCTGTTAGATTACAGGGGGCTGTTAGATTACAGAGGGCAGTTAGATTACAGGGGGCAGTTAGATTACAGAGGGCTGTTAGATTACAGGGGCAGTTAGATTACAGAGGGCTGTTAGATTACAGGGGCAGTTAGATTACAGGGGCAGTTAGATTACAGGGGCAGTTAGATTACAGGGGCTGTTAGATTACAGAGGGCAGTTAGATTACAGAGGGCTGTTAGATTACAGGGGGCTGTTAGATTACAGAGGGCAGTTAGATTACAGGGGCAGTTAGATTACAGAGGGCTGTTAGATTACAGGGGCAGTTAGATTACAGGGGCAGTTAGATTACAGAGGGCAGTTAGATTACAGGGGCAGTTAGATTACAGAGGGCAGTTAGATTACAGGGGCAGTTAGATTACAGGGGCTGTTAGATTACAGGGGCAGTTAGATTACAGGTGCAGTTAGATTACAGGGTGCAGTTAGATTACAGGGGCAGTTAGATTACAGGGGCAGTTAGATTACAGGTGCAGTTAGATTACAGGTGCAGTTAGATTACAGGGGCAGTTAGATTACAGGGGCAGTTAGATTACAGGTGCAGTTAGATTACAGGGGCAGTTAGATTACAGGGGCAGTTAGATTACAAGGGGCTGTTAGATTACAGGGGCAGTTAGATTAAAGGGGCAGTTAGATTACAGGGGCTGTTAGATTACAGGTGCAGTTAGATTACAGGGGCTGTTAGATTACAGGTGCAGTTAGATTACAGGGGCTGTTAGATTACAGGGGCAGTTAGATTACAGGGGCAGTTAGATTACAGGTGCAGTTAGATTACAAGGGGCTGTTAGATTACAGGGGCATTTAGATTACAGGGGCTGTTAGATTACAGGGGCAGTTAGATTACAGGGGCTGTTAGATTACAGGGGCAGTTAGATTACAGGGGCATTTAGATTACAGGGGCTGTTAGATTACAGAGGGCTGTTAGATTACAGGGGCAGTTAGATTACAGGGGCTGTTAGATTACAGGGGCAGTTAGATTACAGGTGGCTGTTAGATTACAGGGGCAGTTAGATTACAGGTGCAGTTAGATTACAGGGGGCAGTTAGATTACAGGGGGCTGTTAGATTACAGGGGGCAGTTAGATTACAGGGGGCTGTTAGATTACAGGGGGCAGTTAGATTACAGGGGGCAGTTAGATTACAGGGGGCTGTTAGATTACAGGGGGCAGTTAGATTACAGGGGGCAGTACAGACACAGAATCACAGCAAGAAAGTCCAGGCTTTGACTCCCGGGTCAGTTGGGGCCTCTCTGTGTGGAGTTTGTGTTTTATGCTGGGGTGGGTTTCCCCACCAACATGAAAACATGCTGGCGCCCTCTGGTGGCAGCTGCCAACAGTGAATTTCCCCACGGAGATAATAAAGTGATAATTAAAAGAATAAACTTCCTCTGGATGCAATTTGATGGACAGACACCCTGCTTCAGAGAGAACCTGTCTACTGCAACACATCCAAATTTAAACATATTTTAAAATGGTGCGCATTATTAAAGGGGTTCTTTGCACCCTTCTCAGGCACCCAAAGTGCTTTGACATTATGCTTCCATTCACCCCATTCACTCACATTCACACCTGGGGCAGACGGAGGGGGGAGGGGCTGCCTTACAAACCACCACCAAACTCACCTCCACAGTCACACACATTCATACAAGGTGGATTAAGTGTCTTGCCCAAGGACACAACAACAGGATGAACCGGTGAGGGCGGGCATCAAACCATTAACCTCCTGGTTACAGAACAACCGCTCTACGCCTCATAAAGATAGTGTATGTTAAAACATTTTAATAATGGCGCTGATCTGAATTGACTTAAATAGTAATTTAATACTTTGAAGTCTCACTGTTCCATTATTTCTGTGTTCCGTTTCTCCACTGCTCTCGTACCTGTAGAAGAAGGCATATCTCTCTTTGTAGGAGCTGCGGCCCAGAGGCTCACTGACAATGTATCTGTACTTAAAGGTAGAAGATCCCCTGAGGAAACACAAATCCTTTTCTTAATACACTCGTATGTTTTTCTATTTCTTTATGTTTGCATAAAGTGGGTGAACTCACTTGTTGACATGAGCCATAAGTGTTTTTGTTGCAGACAGAGTTTTGTCTTTGATTTCCTGGATCAGAATGATGTCATAGCGATGGACAATCTACAACAAATGCAAAACACTTATTGTTATTGTTCCGGTAACATATAATGAGTGTAAGATAAGGTCAACTTTATTCATCCACGAGGCAAATTGGACTAAAAAGGAGATTATAAACACCCTGCTCTCTGCCTGTACTCCACTGTTTTCCTCATCTTCAAGAACGTTTAAGGTTGTGCAGCTCTCAGCTAATTACAACTTGCTGAGCCCAGCAGTGACAGAACTGTAACATTGTCAAAATGTCTGACAAGATGACAAGACCCAACAAAACATTTTAGCTAATCATAAAGGTTAATCAAAAAAACAAATGACCAAGATGGGCCAAGATGTCTGTTTACTAACAATATACATATCCCCTAAATTCCCACATAGTATGCCTTTTAAAACGAAGGCCTTTTCCTAATCTGTGAAAATAACCATATATCAAGTCATCAAACTATTACATTTACTTAAACATTAGTGATCCAAACCGTGCTAATGATGTCCATCAGAGTGGTGTTGGACACTTTCTTGTCTCCAAATGACTGGATATTGAAGGCTCCCAGCATCAGACTGGCAGACCCATGCAGCAGGGCCACAAGAAGACACAAAGTCCACACCAAACGCATCCTGGGACACAGGCGGAGAAACAATATGTCATTAAAAACAGTAGATACAGGTGCTGTTGGCGCTCAGGTCCACACAGTGTCAGTGTGGGAGCTTGTGCCGGACGTTACTCCTACAACAGTTCACACGACCGCCTATTTCTGTGACGTTATCTAACAGCTCTGCAGCGTACTGTTGGAGGAGTAATCATGCTTGTATTGATTCATTGGATAAAACATTACCCAGTTAGTAAAGCTCACTGGGTAATGGTTAAACTATGCACTGTGACTTTTTGGGTCAAGTGTAGTAGAAGAACTAGAGGAGTCTCTTGGTCTGAGCTCTTAGACTTTTATTCACAGAAATTAAACTTAAACTTAAAGAAGAAAATTCATAGAGGGATAATCAGTAAAATACTGTATGTAGCCTCAAGGTTGTTTTGATGACTCTCTGACATGAAAAATAAAACATCTAATCTTTCATAGAAATAAAGCACTTAGCTAACCAGACACTCCACTATGTAACGCTAAAGATTGTGTCCAAAACCACGTCACCATGTAGTCTTGTGATAACGCCATTTCTTAATGCACTCAGAGTTTACCACAATGCATAAGAAGTAAAGTGAACAACAATAATCACTAGACGGGCAGAATAGACAATAATGTTTTGTGTAAAACATTAGAGGAAAACAGCAGACATGTCATAACACATTTGAATGAAAGTAAGAAGCTTGACGTTTCTTGTTTATCACTCAAGGCTGGTCAGAATGCATCACAGGACTCTCTAAACAGCTGATGTGTTTTTGTCTTTTTTACATTTGTAAATCAAAGGCATGTAACTAATGACAACAGAAAAATGGTGATGTAGTGGAAAGGGCAGTTTTTACACAGCCTAAATGACAGGGCCCCTGTCATGATGATACAGAGCACAAAGTAAGCAGTAGTGCAGTTGCAGACAAAGTCCTTACAACATCCAAGATACAAACCATAACACGTTGTACAAGACAGTGTCCTTCCCACTATTGGGACATTGTAAGTTTTAGTTTTATTGATTATGCTAGGTCTGAACATATTCCATCTTGAACAACTCTATTAACTCTGCTGTCCTACATTTTGAGACTAGCTCTTGTACAAGTACAAACGTAAAAGAAAAACATTCTGATTTAAAGGCGTAATATGGATTCTGTAAACATGTCCCCATGTCTAATTCTTTCTTTAAAGTGCAAACATGGTTTCCTTGAGGAATTTCCTGAGCTTCTCTCAAATATCTCTACAGACTTTGATCAAATAATAATCATTGGTGACTTTAATATTCATGTAGACA
This sequence comes from Neodontobutis hainanensis, assembly GCA_024349245.1. NCBI lineage: Eukaryota > Metazoa > Chordata > Actinopteri > Gobiiformes > Odontobutidae > Neodontobutis > Neodontobutis hainanensis. The sequence continues at coordinate 1,732,666 of JALDNG010000029.1, forward strand.
ATCCCAATGACCATCAGAATGTGTAAATCTGCTGGAAGTCTTTGAACTCTGCCAACATGTGACTGGACCCAGACACAATCTTGGCCACACCCTGGACCTGGTTGTTGGGAAGGGACTAAATATTATCATTTCATCAGTTAAGGATATTACAGTATACCGGATCATTTTTGTGTTTTTACCGTTTTCATTGAGCCCTTTTTACCGTTTCAACGAGCCTGAAAACAGACCAGTATGAAGCGATATATAAACACAGAAACTGTTGGATCCTTTATAAAATCTTTTAACAAACTCATACACTCTCCAGCCTCTTCTACTACTTTACCCGACAATCTCGTTAAAAAAAACTTTAACTTAGAAGTAACATCTCTCATTGACAGCATTGCTCCACTGGAAACAAACTCAACCTCCAGAAAACCTAAAGCACCATGGACAAATGACAGTTCTGTCAGGCAAATAAAATCTGCAATGCAGATGAGCAGAGCCACTACGAAATCTACAAAGGCTGCCTCGTAAACAACAATGAGGCAAGAAAAACTGCCAGACAATCAAAAATGACACTTTAAATGATGCACTTGCTGTTTTCTCTATTGATTGGCTTATCAACCCACAGCCCTCAACCCATCCGGATTTAAAGTCTTCCTCCAAATGCATTCAATTAGTGGTATTTTAACAAGATTACAGCAATCAAAAATAACACAAGCTTTCTGAACACAAGAGGGAGGCAAAGATCTGCTACTGAGTCATTTCCCTGTGAATAAGACCTGCGCCATGTCTCACTTTACTTCTGTGGACTGCAATCCTTGAATAAACTGTAGTTAAACTAACGTTACCTTCTGCACACCCTTCTTTAAAACACCCTTTATCTGCCTGAGCCCAAAGATCTTACAGAGAGTTAACTGCTCCCTTCAGCAGAGCGTCTTTCCTTTTGCCCTAAAAACAGCTGTCAATACCCCACTGTTAAAAAAAACATAATCTTGACCTGCTTTTTTTTTAGCAACTACAGACCAATCTCTAATCTTCCATTTTTCAGCAATCCTCAGTCAATCCTCGAAACAATTGTTCATATCCAACTGAATAAATGACATGAAGATTAACAACCTTTGATAGACACAAAGAACAGAACACAAAATAAAATCCAAAGCATGTAATTTATTATGTCTTATTGATTGAGTAAAATGTCTTAAAGGAAACACTTAATGCAGTTAGTCAATCAAAGGTTTTAAGACATGGGTGTGTGTGAAAACCCAATGAAGTATCACCTTATCGCTCAAGCATTGTATCACTAATAATGTGTATTTAATTCACAAATCAGGTCATTTCCATAGAAGCATTTTTCACTTTTGCTGATTAGTATGAACAAAGAATATTGCATGTCTACCTGCTTGTTCTTCTGTGCTGTCAGCAGAGCCCTTGTGTATGAGATTTTAAGACTGGTGCTCTAGAGCAGAACCACTAGAGTCCCTGGGGTGGTTTTTATTTACCTGTGACAGCATGTGATCCGGCCGGCCTGTGGAGTGCATGGGGTCGAACCAGAGACACTTCTTGCTGTTCAGCCGTAACATATTCATCCACTTAGTGACTATGAGCATCATGCAAGAAAGTCGACAGTTGGTGGAATCTTTATTTTCTGTAAAAAGAGTCAATTCATGAATCAAAATGAGCCCTTAAATGTAATAAAATCCTAAAAAGCTTGTATCAACTAGGTTATGTGACGTGATATAATTGTGTAACATCAACATCATTTTAGAACTGCCAATGTAACAAATCGGTATGAACAGTAACGGTTTGGAGTTATATCAAGACCTGTGCTTCTGATAAACTCTAACAGACACAAAAGAATAAACCTTTGAGAAAAAAAAAAAAAAAAAAAGAAAGAATGGTGATGTATTCTTTATTTTTTTCAGTTTTTTTCTCAAAGGTTTATTCTAAGGCAACTAAGGCTAAAGTCAAAAAAACTTCTGAGAACATGACCCTGACAAAGAAGCAATATTACCACTGCTGCATGATAAAAAAGTGTACATATTGTGATTAAATGTTTGACTTTTGAGTGTTAACCCTATGTAATATGAAGATATTAATTGTATAAGATGATAACACAAGGCTATAATTACAATGATGTTTCAGTACAGTCTATAGAAAGTACATTATAGTAATGCTTTTGGTCGGAGATGACCTGGGACGTGTGAACAGCTCCAATGAGAATTCAGCAGATGACATTTCTACAAGATAAACATGGTGAGTTAAAGGTCAGGTGTGTGTAAATGGAAACCACAGTGTCTCCCACTTTCTCTTTGGTTAGGACAGTAAAGCAAACTATGTAATATGTAGGAAATGGTAACCTTTCTTTTACTGTCTATGGTGGAGTTGTTTGGCAACCATACATCCATGGATGTATGGTTAACCTGTGAAAATATAAATGCATTATTTTTAACTCTTATTTTTTTTACTAATGATATTCAAGTGCACGTGGCTTAGTGGTTAGCACTCCTGCCTCACAGCAAGAAGGTCGTGAGATGAAAACCCGGCCGACTCAAAACACTCCGGTCCAGGTCGTCCCTGTGGGTTCTCTCCGGGTACTCCAGCTTCCTCCCACCGTCCAAACACATGCATGCATAGGTTAATCTGCAACTTAAAGCAACTAAAGTGTCCCTAGTGAATGAATGGTTGTCTATCACTGTCTGTCTCTAAAATGTTAGCCCTGCGACAAACTGGCCACTGTCCAGGGTGTACCCCGCCTCAGGCCCAAAGCTTCTGGGATAGTCTCCAGTCACCTGCAACCCCTAACGGGACAAAGCGGTAGAAAATGAATGAATGACTATATTATATAATATTATGATATATATAAATTACTATTTAACCAATCTAAGTTATATGTGCCTAGAATTATCCTCAAATTGTTGACGGGAAAAAGTGGATTCTCACCAAAGATATTCTTGTGAGAGTTGCACGCGGGCGGAAAAAGCTTTGACGCCTACAAACAGGAAGTAAACATCCAGCTGTTATCCGAGCAGTCACAGCTCCGACTAGCCTCCACCGCAACAGTAATGCATTAGTCCAGGGACCCGGGGAACAAGACCCACTTTTATTATGGTGTGTCCGGAGTAGCGTCTGTGTCAACTGATAGCGAGGAGTACACTTGTTCTCAACTTTCTTGCCTTTTGAGGTCTATAACAAGGTACGTTAGCACAGATGCTTTACGCTAGCTGCGTTAGCTCCCTTTTAGCATGTCTGCTAATTATCTGGGAGCTGCATATACTACATTTACCAATAATTTTCCGAGTTTCATTATTCAAAAACCTTTTAATATGAAGGGTTAATTGTGTTAGATAGTGCATGTTTAAATATAAGGAAATGTCAAATTAAACCAGCGTAAATTTGTGATGAATACAGAATTTAATAACATGAACTAGCAAGCTAACTTATGTGACTTAAAAAAAAAAATACGGCATACATTTCATCTAGCTTGTATGTTAACAAATGTTTTACAACCAAGAAATAAATACCCGACGAATTGTATTATAATTGTGGGGGCTTCTCTGTGAGTATAGCAACACGGATAAACAAACTGAGACGTTGTAGGAAGTTGCTGATAGTTAATTTGCCTGTTTTTTTGTAATTTGAATGTAATTTTTTTAACAAAATTACATAGTTCTGTTCTGCATTAGTAAATATAAATGAATGAAAACAAACATAAATAGTTCCTACTGTGTTGTATGCCTTTTATAAACTCTAATACTACTATTATACTATACTATACTATATAGCTATAATACTATATTGTGTAACTACCTATTGTACAGTTTTACCCTCCTTCCATAAGTAATTTATCCTCATCCCAAAGTGGAATAACTTAAAATTTCCAGATACGCATGGGTCTCGGGCAAGACTCACTTCACGTTGTTTGTGTTCTCAGGTGTGAATGAGTGACGTGGTGCCCCCCTCAGCTCTCAGTGATGTCCAGCTCCGCTTCCTCTGCCATGATGACATAGAGAGTGTCAAGCTGCTCTGCGGTGATTGGTTTCCAATCGAGTAAGCCCTACTCCATTACATGAATGCAGATATTGGGTGTGGTTACAGAAATAATCTTCTGTCTTTACCGCAGGTACCCAGACTCATGGTATCAGGACATCACATCCAACAAAAAGTTCTTCTCCCTCGCTGCCACCTTCAGAGGAGGCATAGTGGGGATGATTGTCGCCGAGATCAAAGGCCGGACCAAAGTACACAAAGAGGTACAGTGCTTTAACACCACGGCAGTGAAGCTTAAAGAAAGACTTTATGAATAGTTTGTTTACTTAAACTCTTAGAGCCGGTCAAATGAGAACACTATACTCTTTCTTCAGATAACATTTCCTAACTGGGACACCCACAAGCTTCATTCTGTTTATAGTCTTCTAATTAGACAAACCCAATACCCTTGACTGAGTTACATGCTGACAAGACAGAGAAGGCTCGAAGCAGAAAAGAACATGACACAAAAGCTTTCTGAATATGAAAAAATCACAACGTATTTGTTTTATATTTCACAGGAGACTTCAGTGTTAGATTAATGTGATGTCTTTTTAACCACCATCCTCCTTCATGTACTTGAAGGAGTCTCATTTACATTTGTCACACAATTTGTTTTCAGCATTTGCCTCACCAGTGCTTAATTTGTTTAGGCCTCTAGGTCAAACTCCTTCTTCTCAGTTTACATGTAAAACCTTTTATCAATCATTTCAACTTTATTTATATAGCACTTTTCAACTCGATGCATTTACATTTACATTTAGTTATTTAGCAGACACTTTTATCCAAAAGGACTTACAGTACATTAAGGTTCCATTCACCAGTGTTACAGCTGGAACAGCACTGGAGGCAAGGTGGGTTTAGTGTCTTGCCCAAGGACACAACGACAGCATGAACTGTGGAAAGAGTGGGAATCGGACCCCTCAATGCAACTCAAGATGCTTCTCAAAATAAAATCTTTAAACACAACATTCACATTTTAAAAAACAAGTAAATGAATTCAAATAAAGTAAAGAAAATTATTTAAATAAAACGTATACATTCAAATAAAATAAAAATAAGTGAAATTAAACACTACATAAAAGCCATATTAAATAACTAGGTTTTGAGTTTACATTTAAAAATGTTAATGCTTTGGTCTCTCTCAGATCATCTGTTCCAGTGTTTTGGTGCATAATTTATTTTAATTTGTTATTGAGCACACTGCCCAATTGCTGTTTCATTCAGTGTTACTTCAATGTAACATTTAACTAATAAGATGATGGTGCAACTTGTTGTGGTCTTGTGTCAAAGTTTTTATTATTCTATTTTACTAAACAAAATCTAATCGAATTAACTGTCAAACAAAAGTATTGCCAATGATGGCTGTAATGTCATAACTTAACACATAAATGTTTAAATATGATTTTTGAATACTATTTAACAATGTCAGAACTTTGTTACGGTTGTAACTTAGTTTTAACTTGTTGAACAACATAGGTCTCTTGTGGACAAATTTAAAACACAAGTCTAAAAAGTACTGTTGAAAACATGTTAGAACTATGTCTGTGCACCATCACTTATTTTAAAGTTCTTTTGCGTGTGTATTTGTGTGTATTAGGATGGAGACATCCTGGCCTCCAGTTTTCCTGTGGACACACAGGTAGCCTACATTCTGAGTCTGGGAGTGGTCAAAGAGTTTAGGAAACAAGGCATAGGTAATGTATGCATCATGCACACTCAAAACCCCACTTAGAAACAAACATACTGTATACGGTACTACTCATAATAAAAATAATTATATGATTTCAGAATAATATTAATTTATTGGGCCATTTCCAATTAATAGATGGTTTACTGCTTTTCTTTGCTTGCTAACTGAACTGTGTTACTAATGTCCCTCATAGGCTCCCTACTGCTGGACAGTCTGAAGGAGCACATCTCCACCACAGCCCTGGACCATTGTAAGGCCATCTATCTTCATGTCCTCACCACTAACAACACTGCCATCCACTTCTATGAGAACAGGGACTTCAGGCAGCACCACTACCTGCCCTACTACTACTCTATACGCGGCGTCCTCAAAGATGGCTTCACATATGTTCTCTACATTAATGGTGGCCATCCACCGTGGACAATATTATATCCTTTGTTTTGGGCACAGCACTGTTTTATTATCCTCTGTGCAGTCTGTTCTACTGACATTCTCCTTAACCTCCTTCTCACTGACTATATCCAGCACATTGGTGCGACGCTGGCCAGCCTAAGCCCCTGCTCCATCCCCCAGAGGCTGTATCGTCAGGCCCAGTCCCTGCTGCGCTCGCTGCTGCCCTGGTCCAACCTCGCCTCCAAAACAGGCATACAGTACAGCAGAACAATGTGACACAATGTGGTGCGCTGATTCTACTTTAGGCCTTTATCATTTTCACATTGGTTAACATTGAATTCTGATTATCTTTTTTACTTTTTTTATTACAGGACACAAATGTTCCCTTTCCCACCAGTCTTCCCCTGTGCACACTGAGATGTACACACTCACATTCTCAGCCCAAATCTTTCCACACACTGTGTATGTCACTGGTTTACCCTGTGGCTGGTTACTATCTACATTCAGGTTGATCTGCCTCCGATTTGCTAAACAGGGTTTGAGCGTTGCAATAAGCAATGACCATTGAGCAAAATAATTTGACTTGGTAAAACTATTTACTTTACAATCCCATAGCATTTCCTTTAGTCACTGAGGAATTCAGAGTATATTCAGTGATGCCAAAACTGTACTGTGTCAAACTTACTTAAACCCAAGCAGCAGAGCAGAGCGGTGAACCTGATTTTATTTAACCCAGGTAACGACAAACACAAAGGTAGTGGTCTGCTGTAAACACACCTGAGAAGTACCTGAGAAGAAACTAGTTGAATGGTCCCATCTCCATTCGTCCTCCCCTCCACCGTCACAGAGACTATGTACACTGTTTGTATATTATATATACTAAACTAATATATATATATATATAAGTTTATCTTTATGTATGTTTGTTCCTTGCTGTTGGTAAGTTTGAAGATCGTGATTCACTTCACTTTCCTATTTGGAGAATGGCTTGAATTCAATTCAAAAGTTAATTCCAGTTCCAACATAGAAATCTTTAGTAAATCTGACATGAGGATACAGGTTTAGTTTCCAGTCTAGTTTCTGGAATTGATTGAGAGTAGGATCAAATTGAAGACAGAATAGTCTATGTAGTTTTGCAGGGTTATCAGTAAAATCACAGTTTTTGTGCCTTTTAAAAAATCTGCACTGCAGAGGGCACTTGCAGGGTAATTAAGAACAACATGGTCTGTAACATTGTTTTTAAAATGTTCACCGATAAAGATGTGTGTGATCTTTACAAGATTCCTCTGATCCCAGTTTTAGAGGTTTTAAATTGTGACTGGGCTGCAGCTCATTTGTCTGCTCTATGAATGTAAAGTTGCTGCTAAAGAAGACAGATCTCCCTATGATTGGATAAAATCAAAGTTTTTATTTTTTCTCTTAAAGTTTATTTAAAAACAAAACTCAATGGATGCATACATATTAAACACTTGAACTGTAATCCTTACTTTTAGTGTTGTTTATCAAATGTATCACAGTGTGTTGCAGTTGATAATCATACACAGACCTGATGTGAGCCAGTCATGCCTTTGAGCAAGAGTTGGAACAGAGTAGCATTAGTTACTGATGACAACATCCTGGCAAGTGATTATGTTACTTAAAAACTACATGTCAGACATTATGTATGCAATAAATTATTTTTCTTTTTGGATATTAGCTATAGAATCATGGTCCGGCTGCATAGCTTTCTTTTAATTTATCAAACAAATGTTATTGTTTTGAACCTGAGCCCTGTTTTCATATTTCATGCTTATAAATGTTTTTGTCTATTCCAAAAAACTGCTGTTGTTTCTTTACCACCTCACAAGTGTAAGTTACAGATGCATCCTCCTCTAAGGACTGAATCTTAGAATAATCACAATTGCATTTACCACCACCTTAAACACCTTTAACAAAGACACGGTTGTTTTGTGGCAGTTCTTAGTTTAGTTTACAACAGCCTTTTAATTGACTGTTGTGGAATTTGTAAGTACAGTCAGAGATTATTGAGATTCATCTCCCACTGTTTGTATTGAATGAGCTTGTTTTATTTTCTGCTGTTGTGTATACACATTACTAAGTGCATTATTTTGAAAGGGCTCAAAAGCAGTATTTTGCAATATATTTTTCTTATAAAATTTGCCCTTTGGCAGCAAATGGTGGTAACACTGAAGGTAGCAATCTGCATGTCCTCCACGTGTTCCCGTGGACTCTCTCCGGGTACTCCGACTTCCTCCCACCGCTCAAAGACATGCATGTATAGGTTAATTGGCAATTCTAAAGAGTCCTTAGTGAATAAATGTGAGAGTGAATGGTTGTCTGTCTCTGTCTCTAAATGTTAGCCCTGCAACTAACTGGCCATTGTCCAGGGTGTACCCTGCCTCAGGCCCAAAGGTGCTGGGATAGGCTCAAGTCACCCGCAACTTCTAACAGGACTAAGCGGTAGAACATGGAGGGATGGATATATACAACAACACAACAAACATTTACATTTTACGTAGGCCCCACATTTATATAAAAAAAAAACTATTTAAGTCCTATGTTAAATTTAAACCATGTGTTAATTTAATAATAATATACTTACTCAAACAATGCTCATGGTAAGTTTGTCATGATATAAATGTGTAGAGGAACAGCGTTATTAAAACCATTGCACCTTATATCGTTGTGTTACGGTATTCTGCGCATTACACTGACCTTTACGGTAACGGGCAACACGGTGACGTAACGTTTTTACAGTTACCGCCCATTCAGAAATAAGAAAGAGGGGAGTTGGTATTTACGCTGCTTGGCGCCTGCCTCTGGATACTGTGTCTTAATCTTTATCTGTCTTTTACGGGATTTCTGCAATTTAACCCTAACCAGCTAAGCCAAAGTCCAAACAAACTCAATTCTGGTTTTACTGTGAAATCTTGTCTACGTCTTCAGAGCACGCCTGACTTTGAGAAGTTGACGGAAAGGTGAGTGTCTGCAAATAATTGAACAAATTGGCAGTGTTCAGTGTTTGGCATGCGAGCGTTTCTCGTAACGTCGTCAACCATTTTTGCTACATTTACTTTTAAGCTTCAAGATACGAAAGTTTTAAAATATTTTGTAAAAGTAATAATATATATGGGGGTTTTAAGACGTTTTGGGGTTGTCCTCGAAACTTTCACTTGTTGATTTAATTTTTCCCCTATGGCGTTGTTTATTTCGAGGTAACGTTAAGATAGCAAGAAGTCATGCAATTCTGAACTAGTTTGGAGCGAATTAATAGTGATAGTTTTATCCGGACACTCGCATAGTGTTTCCATCAACTCGGAGCCCCTCGAATTAATTAAGTGCTGGAAGAAGAGCTCTAGCTTTGGGATGTCGCCAATTGCTCATTATGGGATGGTTGTGTGTTTGTGTCTGTGCATAAACCACATTAGTAATGCAGAGGTGAGGGATAGCCCTGATTTTTCAGACCAGGATGCTTTTTTTTGGTTTTGTTTGTTGGTTGAAACAAACAAAAAGGGGTGAGTCTGGGTTTATTGTGTGTGTGTGAGAAAAGCAGGTGGTTATATGTGTTTAGTCACTTTCAGGCAGGATGTGGCTTACTCAAACCATGATAGCAGTCTCTACGCCAGCCGGTAGCCTGGCCCAGCCGCGACTAACTCTTTTCCTATTCTATACAAAGAAGTTAGTTTGGTACCATGTTGCTTGCTTTCGATTTCAAGGGCGGGGTTTACAAGAGTAATGTTAACCAATCAGAGAAACGTCGGACGTGACGCAAAAAAAGGCAGCGCTACACAGCCGGTTGTCAACAAGAAAGCCACGTTTGTGCCGCTAGTTAACATGGTGAGCAGTAGAGCGGATTAATCATTTTTATTCTTTGCTGGTTATTCAAAACTGAGGCGAGAGCAGAAATAAACGGCCTCTCTGTAGCAGCGTCCGCCATGTTGAATGTTTTGGAGTAGTCGCGCGAGCCGAGTTACTTGTGTATGACGTGGCCAGCAAACCACACCCTGCTGCAGACAAACGGCTTGTGATTGGTCCGTCTCATTTACTCACTAGTATAGCTGCAACTAACGATTTTTTTTTCTGTTGACTAATCTAATTATTTTAACAATTTATTTTTTTAATGTTGTAGTGTTTTTTATTTTTTTTAATAAACTATAAAAAAGAACACTAGACTAATAAACTGTAATGTATTTTAAAGAGGGTAGTAAATATGCATATTTTTTAATTAACTGAATGTGATTATTACAATGTTTGATACAATATGATTACTTTGATTGCAATCTTAATTGTATTTCAGAGAGTAATGATTTTGTCATTTTATTATAAAAAAACAGAAAGCATTTTAAACTCTTTAACTAAGGAGATAATTTGTTATTAATCACGTACTTATTGTTTTATTTAATTGGTTTGTACCAAAAGTAAAGAAAAATAGTAGTCTAAATGTTTAGATTACAGTCTGGTAGTTCATTTTAGGTCTACATGTGCATAAACTACTTCTAACAAACAGTAAATGTTAATTAAAAGTTTAAAGTTTACTTTATTTTTGCCAGTGTAACCTATACAGTAATATACGTTTACAGTTCATCTTATATCGTTAGCAATTAGCATTACCATTATTATCTAGCATATATTAGTTAATTCACACATCAGGAAATAACGCTACAATTACTCCCAAAACAAATTATAATAATAAATAGTTACACAGATGGCTCGTCAGTTTGAGGTCGGAGAGCGCCAGGATGTTTTTGTCTGAGGAGCTCATGCATTGCAGTTGTGCTGTTGGTGGTACGCCATTTTGGTTTTGCAGGACCATTAAGGACTATTTTATTTAGTCTCTGTTTAAAGTATTCCCATACTTTTGATAATCATGGTCTGGGTTTTTGTGATAGAATGGAACTTTATCCATTCCCAGGAACACAAACCGCCATTACACGCATCGACGCATTTTACACACGTCGTCAAATTTTTGTAGTCGACATAATTGATGACGTTGACACGTCGTTGCAGTACTACACCATATAACTGTAATTGACCAATGTCACTAATATTGGTGATTTTGTCAATCATAGTTTTCCTCAGAATATTTTGTTGTCCTTTTAAGAGCAGTTAGCATCACAAGCTACATTTGCTAGGGCTAACATCTTTATAATGCCTTTAGCTTCCTGACCTTTTTTTTTTTAATATGGTAATCACTTTACGGTAATGAAAAGTTTTATTGTCTTTGGTCATGGCTTGAATAAAATTTCTTAGTTGTTGATGGGCAAATAATTAGTTGTTATATGTTGTGGCTATAAATCACTTGCCTGCCCAGCCATCCTAATACTTTTCTATTCCTTACAAACATGTCTGTGAAGGTTCTCAGTCATCCAGGACATCTTGAAAAAAGGTTTACGTTAAAGCATCTTGAAAACTGCGTCCAGATGCTTTTATTTAAACCTTTTTTCTATTCTGTACAAAGTATTAGCCTGGTCTGGTCTGGTCTAATTCCATGTTTGACTTTCAGGAGGTGGGACAAATGGATGCAGATTAAATCAGAGAAACGAATGACCTGACGTAGGCAACGTGACTCTCCTTTTATGAGTCATGGCATAAAGCCTGTCCTGTTTTAGATTATAATTGGTAAATTGTGTTGAGTTTGCTTCTTTTTGCTAAGAAAGGGAATAGGTCTGGCTGGACCAGCTAGGCAAGTGCTAAACACAGCTGTTCTTTCTAAATTAACTAATCTAAGTACTTGGTCTGATTGTGATTGTCTCTCTTCAGGAAATCTATTGCATATCCATACAATATAACCAGCAGTTTGATCAATAAACAATTAATGATGTAATAATATGGCCAGTCAAACTGCTCAAACCTGTGCTTCTGGCTTGTTTCTTTGTTTGTTTCATATAAATAAAACGTATACATTTTGCACAAGTGCACACTGAACTGACCAGAGACTGGTTTCAGACACAGCCGGGGTCTTCCAGCTGACATTCACTCTTTGCATGTCAAAATAATTGACTAATTGGAGCCGTTGCCACAAACTGATGCAATCCCAAGAAAAAATAAATAAATGGTGGTAAAGTATATAAAGTATAAAGTATATTATAACTTTTTATATATCGTATATCACTTTTGTTTATTGAAGAGTAATGTCAACATAAGATTACACTTCTTTACACTTTTTTTTACACTTACGGGTTTTGGTACGTTTTGGTGCCATTTAAAAAAAAAAAAAAAAAAAAAAAAAAAACCTCAGCTGATGTTCATTTAAGTTAGACTTGTTATGAAATAATTAATGTCTCAGACAGGGATTGTTTAGCCCAGCAAGGACCTACATTTGAAATTTTGCTACTTTGTTAAAAAGATTATTGCTCTCTCGGGACATTTAATATTTTTAAGTTCAACTTTGAGTTCGGGACAGCCTCAGAGGCAGCTCTCGCTACCTCCGCTCTGAACAGACCAGACTCCAGGTAAAGCCAGTGTTTACAGTTCAGTTTCGCGGAGCCCTGTAATTCAACAGATATTTGTTTACTCAAGTGGGCCTCCGCTAGTCCTGGCGAGGGGCAGGTTGTGCTGTGCTGTGCCGCCAAAACCATAAAGCGCTGGAGGAAACGCTGTCGTTGATATTGTTTGTCGTCATCTGACCATGGAGTGTTGTGATTGGTTGTTCACTTGGTGTTCCCTATTCCCAACTGATTTATAGCCACCAATGACGTTCAATGTAGCCAACTGAGGAAAAATCCTCTGCATTACAAGACAGGGACTATTAATTACACGCAATAACAAACACACCAAAATTTACTAACGCGTATTGAACCGTATGGTTATGGTTATACTTTCAATGGTCAATACTTGATTGAGAATTGTTGCATCTCTAGTAAATAAAAATTTCATAACGCAAAAGAAAAGGGGTGCGGGAAGGTGAGAGGACAAAGCCGGTCATGGAGGGCTTTTTACTGTAAATAACATTAGCAACAGGGCATTTTCTTGCTGCTCCCCAAAATGTCCTATGTGTAGTGTGTAATGTGTAGTCCTTTAATTTGCTTTTGGCCATTTTATCTTCAAATCCTTTTTGTTGTGCAATTATTTTATATCCAGATTGATTTTGTGCTAAATTTTCAGTGTAACGTTGGTCGCATGCATGCTAATAATTATGTTTTGCTTGAACTGGAGATGTACTCTATCTTGCGTATGTTAGTGCATGAATGCCATTTTATATTGTTGTCCAAGTGTGCAATTATTTCATATCTAGATGAATATTGTTTTGATGTCCCTGTCGTTTATCAAAAAACACTTTTACATTGACGCTCTGGTTTGTGGTATAATTGTTATTGTTAGTAACGCATCTGGGAGTGCATTGTGAGCATTCTAACCCTAGTCATGAGTGGTGTATTCACCTGCAAAAGAATGAAGAAAGAATTGCATTTACACTGGGAAGCTCCATTTTATTTCAAGTGTCACCACTTGATTATAAAGCTAATCACTTTATAATCAATCAATGGAGCTAATGTACTATTGATGTCAGCGCTTATATACAGGTGAGTTTAAATATCCCCTACAATGTCTGAAATATGACAGGAATGGCTCCTGCCATCATATCTGCTCTTATCACGCATTAGTCAGGAGCAGAATCTGAGCGAGGACACTGGGACAGCCCCTGAAACAACTGCTATATTTGCATGAAAATATATGGTTGCTTGGAAATGAGCATGGACCTCATTGACGTAGGCGGTAACTGGACTGATGTGGTATTGTTTTGACTATTTACCTTTTGATCCTACCCTTTCATGTAATTGTGAAGGAAGATAAATCAGGGCAGTAATAGTCTCTTCCTCCATTCAACTAATGTTTAGATATTTTAAATTTCTATGTTTATGCACCATAAGCAAATGTTTTAGTTGTCATACTAGTTAAATTCAAATAGGATTATTACAAATTTATATATGAATGCAGTCCTTCAAGTCAAAAAGCTTTTCTCAATGTCCATGTACACTGAAAAAAACGGTTTTAAAATGCTCACAGTGCAAGGCTGCAAGGCTGATTAAGGTTACCATCTTTGCATTTTCCCATCTTGGCACTGATCCACAAAAACCTGTTCCGAAGAACTGCTGGGCGGTCGTAAATCTGATCTATCACTGGCTTCCTGTGGAAGTGTAAAAATTCTCCCAATGCTTGACTCCCATCCAACAGGAAATAAACTGAGGCAACATTTAGCAACGAAATTCTTGTCATACAAGGTTTTCTGATGAATCACATTTGTTTGTTTTGTTTTATGCCCCACTTTTCCATTTGGTTTCTTTGCTTTGACATTTCTCTTATATTGTTCTTGCACACTTTTCAATCAGCTGATCCAGTTTTTGCCAATTATGTAATGTGTGCTTTTGTCTTTCTGAAGCCAGACCCCTGTTCAATTCTTCACAGGTGTCATATTACAAATGGACCGGGAAACAGGTTTTAGAGTGCAGACGGGGGAGTACACACGGTGCCACAGCATGAGAGAGGACACATATAAGACCAGGTTTCATTATATGAGCTGGGGGATGAGCTGTTTCTGGCTTTGTTTTCTGCAAATGAGCAGGTCTGGTAAGACCTGGCAAGACTGGTAAGAGAGTAAGAAGTTTGAAATGGTTCCGTTTTAGTTTTAATCTAAGTCTGAGGATATATTTTTATTTTTACTTCTGGTCACATGGTCTGATAAGTAAGTAAATGCCATGGTCTGATAAGTAAGTAAATGCCAATTATACAAAGGCAGCTGCACATGTGTGTTAAAATGGCAGCAAAGTTTCTATAAATAGAAATAAGTTTTTTAGATTTGTTTTTTCCTCTTAAAGAAAATACAGTAATTTGGTCAAAGTGGAACGGAAGCACTTTTTCAGACTGTTGGCTGTATCCAGTTATAGTGTTAAATCTGACAACGCAAAGACAAAATCATTCTTATTTCAAATGTGAGATAATGGTAATATTTAAAGGAAAACTAGCCCAATCTGGCACCTCAAAATACAAATACGTACATCAAACGGATGTTTTACCTTTAAACCTTTCTCTCTGAGCTCAGCTTCAGACTGTTGCTGTCCTGCCTTCAGTATATTGCTGCTTTGTTAAAAATCTTGTGAATTCTCTCAGTAAACATGTATCCAGCACAGGAATGCACCTTCTTTGTAATATGAGTAACCATCACTTCCTTTTTGTGAAACGGTGTAGATAAGCCAATCGAAGAGTTTCACTTGAAACCTCTTTCTAAAGGATGTTGGCTTAAAAAGCCGCACAGCAAATAAAGCTCCCAGTTTTTTTTTTGGTTTTTTTTATCACCGTATGTGATGTTTCGGGCTGTTCCTCTTTATCAAACAGATATGTATTTTAACACACCTGGCTTTAAGTAGTGATTCATGGTCACATGTAAGGTCATGTGAATGTCATTTAAACATAGTTGTATATTTGTAGATAGAAGTACGATCTTAGCACCAACACTGCAGCAATGGAGTAATTTAGAAGAGATGCACACTACTAGCTCAAGCGATAATAACATTTGGGATACAGAGCAAAATATACAATATATAAAGACATATGTGTGTACACCTTGAGGTTTCAAAAAGATGCAGTAAAAAGAATGGTCTATGGTTAAAATCTTCATTGAGCTCCTTGGGCGCCATTGTCCCTTTTAAGCAACACTATATTGACGTCACCACCTCTGACCTGACCTCTGAGGCTGCCTAACTTGATCAAGGCCCACATTTCGGAGCGACCGTAACATTATTCCTTTTTTGTGTCATGCTACAGAACTTCAGATGTCGTGTGTGCGAATGTTGGATCTATGGTCAGAGATTCTTATTTTTATTGCTCTAGTTAGTAGTTTTACCCACATATGGCAAGCCCCAAAGACGAAAACACCTTTTATGTTTATGTCCAGTTCTTGAAGATTTGTGTTTTTTTTTTTTTTTTTTTTTTTTTTTTGTAATACTGCACTGTGTACAATGTCCTCTTCTGTAATTGCCCTGTGGGACAGACTGTAGAAAATGAAGCTTTGTTGTTGGTGGGTAGGTGGGCTCTTACCAACATGTTATTTAGGTTAGGGGTTGTTTTAGAAACCATACGAGGTGGAAGGTTAAAGCAGTTCAAGGTGGCATCTGACTGTAGGATGTACCAGTGTTTTTTAATGATGTTCCCCAACTCTTTGCTGACAGACGAGTATTGGACTATACACTGATCAGTATTTTTGACTCAAGACAATTCCTTCCCAAGAATGTCTAGCTGCAGACCTCCAGCGTCAGTACACTTCTGTTGCAGGCTCCAGTCCCAGCACAGGAAATGTATAGAAATCTTTCAAAATAAAATAATTGTGGCAAAATAAAAGTGTATCCAGCAAGGAAATGCAAATGTTTTGTCGTTTTTATATTTTGCATGTGAATAGAAGCATAATAACTGCAGTCACATTTGAATTTTGGTTGTACTCTTGTTTAGGCTAGCCTTTTTGTTTTTGTACCATTTTCTACATCTCTGAAAGGGCTTTAAAATTGCCGTAAAAATGTATTGACATTCATAAATTTTCTTCTGCTTGGTCCTGTTGTGAGTGGGCCTATCCAGCTTTTAGAGACAGACGCTGATGGATAACCATTCACTCACTAGGGACTCTTTAGATTGACTAATTGACATGCATCTCTTTGGACGGTGGGAGGAGCCGGAGTACCCGGAGAGAACCCACAGAAGCATGGGGAGGACATGCAGACTCCTCACAGAAAGACCGGAGTAGACTGAGGATGTTTGAGGTCGGGGTTTGAACTCACAACCTCCTTGCTGTGAGGCAGGAACAGTAACTACTCTGCCACGTGCACCACTCGTATTGATTTATTTATCAAAACACAAATTTCATGTTCACTCAGTTGAAAACATTCATCCTCATTCATTCATTTTCTACTGCTTTGTCCCGTTAGGGGTCGCGGGTGACTGGAGCCTATCCCAGCAGCTTTGGGCCTGACAGTGGCCAGTTAGTCGCAGGGCTAACATATAGAGACAAACATTGACAGACACCATTCACTCTCACATTCATTCACTAGGGACACTTTAGAGTTGCCAATTAACCTGTACATGCATGTGTTTGGACTGTGGGAGGACCTGGAGTACCCGGAGAGAACCCACGGTAACACGTGGAGGACATGCAGACTCCTCACAGAAAGACCAGAGTCGGCCGAGAATGTTTGAGCCGGCCGGGTTTTGAACTCACGACCTTCTTGCTGTAAGGCAGGAGTGCTAACCACTCTGCCACGTGCACCCCAGTTGAAAACAATAACCCATAAAAACATTGTATTAATCCTTGGTATAAAAATGACCTGCTCACCATGTCTTAATTTTTAGTTAAATCCAGTTTATTGTTTTGTTCTGGTATTTTACACTTAGTTTACTCCTGGTTGTGGCTCCAAGCCAAAGCAAGATGTAGTCCTGAGTTTAGCCTTAGTTTTGAAAATAACAAAACATTATTACAGTTCTGCTAGCAACTAGGGATGGGCATTTTCCACACATAAAATATACAAACAATACAAATAATATTTGACTTTGTATATATTAATAAAGTTTAATGAGAGAGGCATTAATTGATATATTCATTCATTTGTTGCAGGTTGAATATCTGCCCATCCCTGTGAGTAAATGGCATACATTGAGATAGATATAACAATTGGGTTGAGAACATGAACAACAGGGTCAGAACTAAACTGCTTTTTGGGAAAAAGAGGAGCTAGCCACAAATACATATGCTTGAGACAGACACAGGCCACGGTCAAGCCCAAAGCTTCTGGGAAAGGCCCCCAACAATCCATACGAGAGAAGATAATGTAATAGAAAGGCTCTCTCATTAATGTGTCATTCTTCATCTTCCTCACAAAACGTCCACCGCTGATGTCTTCTGGTTAACTGATGCAGAGAAGTGCAAATGGTCTGGCAGCCTCAGATTGTTATCCCCTGTCCTCAGCGCTGGAGGAAACTCGACTGCTGCTGTTGGGCTCATTCACCAGTCACTGTGAAAAAGAAGGAGAAAAGAGATAAACTGATAGAAAATTATGTTGATTGAAGGAACAAAATGAACACCAACCATAGGTTAAACATGAGCTCAGTTTTGTCATCTAATTTCTGGAGTCTGAACACTGGTGCCTCGTAGGAGGGCTTTTGCTCAGTCCAGTGGGGAAACAATTTACCATTGCTTAAGGAAAACACAATTACTCAGAGAAATACTGTAACTGTGGGATAAATATTAAATGTTGTTAGACCTGTTTACTTTGCTTTTAACGGCTATTAGCAACCGTTTTAATCTTCTTTTCTGGTACGCTGCATTCTTTTAAAGTTATTTCCTGTACTAAGACTGGAGGTAGCCTGAGAGTGGAGCCTACAACGGAAGTGTCCTGACCCTGGAGGTCTGCAGCCAGACCCTTCTCAAGCTTCTGGTGTGAAGTGAATTTACCTGAATGCTTTTTTTTCACAGATGATTACTATTAAAACATGACATTAAATTGTTAAACTGTTTTTGTAAAATTCGGACATTGCTGTCCTCAAAGGAATGTCCTTTCTCTTTGAGGTGGAGGTGGACTACAGACTCAGCTCCTCCAGGATTGGCTCTGGCCTTGACCTATAGTCTCAGTTCTGAAGCTTCATTTCCAGACAAATTGTTGTTTCTTATGGCTAAATCTGACACTGTAAGTAGATCTACTTTAGGGATTTGCTTTGGAGCAACTGAGAAATCAAGCCATTTTTCCAACAACCTTGTGTGATTACTCTGTCGGTCACTAGTCACTATAGTTGCCTTGAATCTCTAGGTTAAGTAATTTTTCATCTGTGTTATGCAGTTTTGCTTCTTCCTCGTTCCACTTTGTTCCTAGTTGTAATAAAAGGTTTCGGTGACACAACACTAGCTAAGGTTAAGGAGAGGAATGGTCATTCAGTCTGTGTCTTTTAAAGACGGACTCAGCACCACACGTTACTAAATCCACACTCTTTCGTCTGTACCATTGCCAGGGACTTGAAATGAACTTTTATTGTTGCTATCAGCTCAGAAAGATGGATCAGGTCACACTGTCCTGATCCCGACTCTGCAGGGAAAAGATTTCACAACTCTGTATTAGCAGAATGAAAAAAGCTCTGGGTTACTTTTGTAGTTGTGAAATCTTGTTTATTGTGGCAAACTTTAAAATTTTCCAATGTTTTATATTTAGATGGTTATACTATGTACAAGTAAATGATTCTCGTATGGATTTAATTTTTATATTGTAAACCAGCATCTTTTAATATACATTTTAGCATGAGCTGGAATAATATAACAATTGGTGTAATTAAATTTGCAAAGCATTTAAAACATTGTCATTGTATTTGTGCAAAATGTTGACGTGAGCCAATGCAAAAAAAATTCTTTAACCTTTTTAAAGTAGGACTGCGTAACTTTTAGCCCAAAAATATACAGTCCTAGTCATCAGTAGAATCATGCTTAGCTCAGTGACACAGAAAACCTCTGCTCTTTGATTTTTCTTCCAAACTTTCCCTTAAACATCTCCACTGGTAAACAAACATGGCAACTGGCTGATGGTAATACATCCATTCTACAGGATGGGGCCTGACTGCTTCCTGTTTCCTGCTGATCAAGGAAGTGGTGGTGTTTTTTGCCTGTAACACCCAAAGGGCAGAGGGAAATTGCCTAAATGATGCAACAGGATCAATAGTTTTTTAGCAACAGAAACATCTTGATGCTATTTAATGTGGAATTTGGAATTCTCACCAGTTTAAAAGGACAGTGTTTACCCCACAAATGGGACAACAAAAGAAAGCCCAGGATGTCTACTTAAGGGGATAGTAGAACTTAGACGCTTGTCTTAGATGTCTACGATGTCTCATGTCCCCCACAAAAATGAATTGGCGGTCTCATGTCTTATGGAGCACTGCTCTACATGACAGCAGAGCTCTATAAGACATGAGCAGCCTGTTACTTTTGAGCCTCCGTCAAGCATGATTGAAATAAAGGAGAAGCTGCACTGACGCACATCAGCGGTGACTCATCAGTCGAGGAGGATGAGGACCATCTCTTTTGCTTTTCACTTTTTCCTTTTTTAGTTTTGGCCTTGCGCAATTCAACAACCATGCACATAATGAGCAGGGTATTAAACCGTCTTTTCAATAAGGTTAAGGCTTTAGTTGTATGACTGTGTGTGCATAATGTGTCCTGGCACTCATAGTTGTTTTTTTTTTTTTTAAATAATACTAGTACATTTTAGAGTATGTTCAAGAGGAGGAATAGAGACAGTTTCTATGTTGCTGGACGCTGTCAACATAAATGTTTTTTGTGAATATGTTTTGTATTTATATGTATTTTTTTCAACTGTCCTGGACACATTCTTGCACGGCCTGTCCGTCCTGGGAGTGGATCCCTCCTTCTGTGGTTCTCCCTGAGGTTTCACTTTTTCCCCGGCTGGGTTTTATTTGAAGTTTTTCCTCACCACTAATGAAGGACAGGGGATGTTGTCTAGTGCAGTCTGTTAAGGCCTTTGAGGCGGCTGTTGTTGTGATATTGGGCTATACAAAAATAAATGTCTTGTCTTGTCTATGTCCTGATGATTTTCCATTGCATTTACCAGCCTCCTGTAGTACCATGGTATGTTACGTGGTATATCCAACTATAGAAGGAGAAACAAAGACGCTGCAGTGTGGGTCTACTCTCTCTCACTGTACACATTTTCCATTATAGGCAAAAGTTCCCATGGATTCTAATTACAGACAATTTTTCTCACTGTCCACATTGGGCTCTCATTCCTTGTGCCGCCTTTGTGTCATCCGTACCTCAGTGACCTTTCATCTGCTTTTTTCCCCTGTTGTGTTGAACTGAGTGAATAAGTGAGATTACCCAAGAGGCGCCGAGGCCAGAGAATGAAAGAACTCAAGATGGATTGAAAGTGAGCCTTCAAGGGCACAGGGTTCTGTTGAAAGTGATAGTTCCTCACATGGTCATGGCACTCAGCTCAATCTTGCTTTTCTGACTTTTCCATTACAGAGTTTCTGCTGATTTCTGGTGAGAGCAGACGTAGTCATTATGTAACAGCCTCTTTTTGAACAGTGTCCTTGCTTTTCTGTTGGAGCACAACACAATAAATTGTTAGCAGGATGGAAGGTAACAGGACTTCCTGCCACTTCATTCAGCTGTTCGCATTTGACAGGGACAGGTTTGATGCAAAAAGCAGCTTAATCTCAAGTTTCAACAATTTCCACTAATTATGAAGTGAAGGGAAAAACTCTTAGGAGTTAAAACTAGCAACAAGATGTCAATTTCCTTCATCGGCTATTGATGTGTAAAAATTTTAATTTGTCGCACGTGTTTGACACATCATACGTACATGTGTCAAACACAGCTTTCATTCAACAGTTGGTTTTTGCCAAGTTTAATGCAAAAGCAACTTTTTGTGGTCAGTCTAATTATTAAGTCCATCCAAAACACTTTGGAGGTTAAAGTACCTACAAGTGAGAACCAAAAAATAAAATTGTGTAAATTATTCCTAATATTGCTTGGTTAAATGAATGCTGATCTTCTTGTTTGTATATAGTGATAAATGTAGCATTGCATTTACAGTTTTGTACATTTTCTTTTTTATTGTAACCACATAGCTATTATTCATTTTTGCTTTGTCATTTAGATATGTTAGAGCGTGTTATGCTAACATTGGTTGACTTTGAAGTGTTGCAAACGGCTTTTAGTTGTTGTTCTGTAATGTTGGACTAAATATATAGTCAAGACAAAAGTGTTACTCTCTTGACGCTCACTCGACCAGTTTTTTTCCTTTTGAAATGTTTGACGAAATATTTTCCTTAATCAAATCATCTGAGATGCTCTTGACTTGAAATGCAAAACTGATTGTTTTGAAAAGAAATGTGACTTCTACAGTATGAACCTTGAATCTAGCACAATAGCACATTCACACTATGAAGCAGTGGATCTAGTGTCCACTGTTGCCTCGACGTGTTAGCTGGTGAAAATAAATCTGTGTCAGTGTCTCTGATGAATTGAAATACTGTGATGAGCCCCGTTGAGCTGGTATTTGCTGCATCAGCGGGGTCCCTGGGTGCCACTGTGTCCGGAAAACACCATCATGGAAAATTCCTTTGGACACATGGCAACTACTGATGTCCCATGTGTTTGTTGAAGTCATACAAACAGAGAAGGTGGCGGAATGTGTGGGAGCCACTAGTGTTTGTAAAAAAGAGAAAAATTAATATTTCAACAGCAAGACAGATTGTGCCTGATTTCCTCTTTTTGTTAAACAGTCTGACCTCGGCTCCAACATCAAGAACCCAGTCATAATAAATGCTTTGTAACAGTAGCATTTGAGGTGTGTCTTCGAGATTTTTTTAAGATGTTACAAGTGTTTCCACTTATAATACAATAATCAAAACCACTCCATAATCCCCAACGCTGTCTTTACTAAATTGAGTAATGTACAATTGGACACAGCTCAATAGTAAATGGTTTAGGCCCTGTGTCACTTTTCTCTTTTTCTTTCAGCATTATTCATACTCTCCCTGTATACGTGTATTTTGCCTGTTAAGTGACTAATTATGTACTGTAGTAGTTCACCAGTGTGTTGCATAGACAAGTGTTGTAAAGGGAGCTGGATGCCATTTGTACTTTTCCCTTGCAGCATGTGTCCCCTGAGTGGAAAATTAGACGACAGATCTTACGTCAGCAGAGAAGCTGTGGTCTGCAACCCTTCTTTTGGAGTTTTCCGGATTACCTCTGTTTTGTCTGGGTGGCATGTCTGTACTATGTAATGTGATCATATCTGACCTCCTGACACCGTCCTTATCATTAACTTGTCACACTCGTGCTCTTTGAGCTCGACTGTTTACAGAGCGACTCGGCTTTGTGCAGGTGAACATTGCTCTTTTGTGCCAGTTTGACCACTATACACTCTTTTTTATTATACGCTTTGACAGGGCTGGGCGATATATCTATATAAATGATATATTTATATAATTTTAATATATTGTTTGTCATATAGATATTGTTCAGTTTTTCTTACTTGGAGACACAGCATTTGACTTGTTTTTCCCCATAGCTTTCTCTCTGTCTCCGAGACTCTGAGACCAGCGCATGCATTCCCTTTCTTCCTTTGTTCGAGCACAACAAATTTATACTATCATTTACAAATGCGCCACAAATTGAGTTATATTGAGTACGCAGTTGAGACCACAGCTACAAACACTGATCATCCTCCGGCTCCTGTACTAAAATAGTTGTCGTTGCAGAATGCCTTCACATATACTCATGCTAAAAACATTTGACCCAAAATATAACTTGCCTAGCTGCCATTACTTTGCCAAAGAAGAACTTCCCTGACTATATACTTTAGAAACTCAATCCAGGGCGACTAGTGGCCATTATCACTGACAACAGAACAAACATTATCAACGCCCTACAACTCGGCAAGTGTTTTGGACACAGGCTACATTTAGCCATTGGTGGCTGCAATATGTTAAAATATTGTTTATAATAATGGATTTGTCTAGACCAAGCGTCTCCCAGGGAACCTCCTAAATGGTCGTCGCGTAAGAGCGCCGCCATACGCCAAAATACAGCAAAATACGGTGATATACCGTCGTCCACCAGAGGGCAGGCTCCAAAAGCAGAAATATAAGGAAAACCCAATGGCGACTTTACGGGTGTGTAAAAAACATGTTTACAGCCTCCATAGTAAAACTACTGTTTTACTATGGAGTAAAAGCCAAAAAGTCCGGATGTAACGGCCAATTTATTGCCGAATCGTAACAACAATATCAGTAAATGGGGGCCAATGGGCGGATTATATCCACTATATAAACAATCAATGGTCTACACTTTCACCTAACTATAGTTAATTTGTTCTAAAAATAATACAATGAAATGTCGTGTATAATAAAAATACAATGTAATTGTATTTAAAATTATTTTATTTCCCTGCTGAATCATGCTTCATTGCTTACTTGCAACTGTTTATTTAACTACAGCTAAATGCTGACAGCATTATTTAAAAAGGTGTTTATTGTATTTGTTAACGGGACACGGAATGCAGGACCATTTCCCTCTGCAAAAAAACTGAGCTGCGTCTCGTATGGCTGGGTCTGCCAGCTCAGCTGATAACAGAGTCAACCACTCGCTGGGGATCACGACTGCAAATGGTTGAGGGGGTTCTGGAACAGGAAAGGGCTATTGTCAAAGAAAAAAACAATGGCTAGCTTTTTTACGCAAGACCCAACTCTGATCACTCATTTCACACAAGAGGCCGTTGAGAAGGAAGTCTCTAGTTATCTACAGTTTGTATTGAAAGTAAGGCAGATTCTCTAAAATGGTGGAAGGAACACGAGCTTGCCCATCCAGCACTGAGTTCCCTGGCCAAAAAGTCCCTTTTGTGTGCCAGCCAAAATAATAAGTTGAAGTGGCAACATTGTGACCTGTCAAAGGGCTTGACTTAACCCTGACACAGTTGACAGGCTTGTTTTCCTGGCTCAGAATCCTAAGCTGTAGCTTAGACCGGTGTTTGTGTTTGTTTGTTTTGTGAAGGGTGTCATTAAGGATAAAGCACTTTATTAATACTTGGTTGAGCAAGATGTTGTTTGTTGTTTTGTCTTTTGTTACATACCACAAACTGCACATTAACTTTTGTGGATGAGTTTGCACAATACTCTTTGTTTGCCAGAGTTTCAGTATAGAAAAGCACTTTTGTTTTGAAGAAAAAAAACTGATTAAAGAGCAAGATGTTAATATTTTTGTTCTGTCTTTCTTTACATTCTAGTAAGTCACAGTGGTCTATTTAGTTCAAATACCTTATTATAAATTAAAGTAAGTGACTAAGTGCATTAATAAAAGTTACCTTGTGATATTTGACACATAAGACATTGTTTTTGCAGCTGTTTTTGTTCCTTGTAAAGATATCTATATCTGTATATGTATGTGTGTATAATTTTTTTGATCCGTATCGCCCAGCACTGACATTGACAAAAAACCAGAGACCAAATTAATGTGCCACATTGTTAATTAAATTGTAAATTATGACTTAAGGCCAAATGATTACCTCAAAATGGGAAAATGGTTCATAACTCCTTCTAGTGGTTCAAAGTGATGCAGCCCACCTAAACTGGCCCTTTCTGATGCCCTGTCCACACAGAAGCGGCTATCTTTTAAAAACTATCCAATAATAGTACATGATTAATGTTTGTTGCCGACTTGTGAGCATTTATAGCTGTGTCGTGTGGCTAGAGATATTCTGTCTGTTTATTTTCATGTGGCCATGCAGCCTCAGACTTCTGCTTATTCTACAATATTGTTTTTATCATTTGTTCAAGAGAAATAATACAACACACTTCTAGTGTATTCCTCCTGGTCAATTAGCTAGTTTTTTTTTTTTTTTTTTTTTTTTCAATTTGTCAAAACGAAATGCACAATATGTTGGTTTAATAATTATTACTTTTTTTGCTGATAAGTTTATATTTTTCAAGCATTTTTGTTACTTTTCAGTTTCTAGGACAATAGATTTTTTTTTTTTTCCTCCTTCGCTTGAACCTGTGCAGTATTTCTTCCTATCACTATCATTTCTTGTCATCATAATCAAACCTAATTATACTAACATAACATTATGTGAAAGGATCACCTCGGTGGAGTAGAAATAATTTGTCGAGTTGTGAATTGTGTGCGTGTAATCGCAGCAGGCCCAGTCCAGCAGGAAGCTGTCTGTGATCAGATTAGCTAAACATCTATTGAGTTAAGCCAGTTCTCACTTTGGTTCACAGAGAAATAACACGCTCTGCAACTTCACAATGAATCTGTGTTCGAGTGAGTGCACACGTCTCACCGTGGAATAAGGCTAGCTGCATTTCTCTGACTGGATTCACACATGTCCTGGAAAATTAGTAGTAGTTTTGAAAACTCTGTATTTTAGTCACATTGTTTGAGATTACTTGGTTATTCAACTAATATGATGGTATATGATATGTTTTGATCCTTCAAGGTTTCCGTAGTCTGACCTGAGGCTGCTGAACCCTTGGCTCTCAAGAAGTATTCAAAAATCATTAGTCATATTGCCTTTCAGCTTACTTCAGTTCAATAACTTTATTCCCTGGGGATAATTTAGAGCACAAGGAAAAATACAGTACAATAATAATAATAAATGTATAGATTTGTGCTATAAGTGCTAGCAGCAATCTAATTTTTGCAATATAAACCTCCATTTATTGCTTGTATTATGTTGTATATCTTAATTATTGTATACCTGCATTGAAAGAAGGGGTGTTAGCCTGGCCAGACATTCTTATTCTTTTTTTGTCCTATACAAATAACTAGTCAGGACGCAGTTAAACAATTAATCAATCAGAGAAACAAACCAGACAAGTGTAGTTTTTCAGATTTCTGCCAAGTTCCAGGCCATTTTCATTATTTTATTTTCATTTTCTATTGCTTGTTCATGTTTGGGGTCACGGCTGACTGGCATGACCTTTTTATTTAAACATGTTTGCTCAGTGAATGGGTATGACCAGGTTATACCAATATATATTTCACTCTAACGGCATATTTGCCCAATAAGGCTGTTTCTGTTGTGATCATGGTGTGACTTGAACGATGTCAACATATTATAATTAGCTTCCACTATTATTATGGTTTACCCTTAATCTTAAAATCCAGTACTCTTTTTAGATATACTCGTAGCTACTTACAAGTTACTGTACTATAAGTATTAACTTGAAGAACATACAACTAGGGGCCATAGCTTAAAGAATCGTTAGTTAAGAAGAAAATTCTCAAAGTATCTCAAGGATCTGTCAAAGTGCTCTACCACACTGCTTTTTTTATGTTCTCTAAAGAAATGTTTTTTGAGATCGTTTCCAATAGGTGTCACACAGTCTATCCAATGCACTCCTTTTATAAGATGGCTTTCACAATCCCCTTTTCAACATTCTCCAAATAGACAAAGACGTCCATCTGCCTGATCCTAATTATTGGGTGAGAAAAGTCGCTGATGTCATTAGCGATCATGTACGTCTCAGTTTGAGGTAAACAAAGGGACCGCTGTTCTTCTTTGCGGTCGCAGTGACACCACTCTGTCCCCAAATTGGTGTTGCCATGGTAATGCCGGTTTTCAGAGGGCAGTTGGCGGGACTTTGGCAGTGACTATTTAATGGTCTTTTTGGTGTAGCTTAGGTTTGAGGTAAAGATGAGTGGAATCAAGGTGTGTCCTCCTGGTTTTTCTCCACAGGTGTTTCTCTTCATCCACTGCGCTCTCTGTTTCATAAGCAGCCACTCACCCGTTAACCGTCATGTCTTCTGAGAACACACCCATTGCAGCACCACGACCTGTGACCCCTCCGCTCAACTCTCCGGGATCCCCACGCTCTCCTCTTTCCCCAACAGCAGGTAACTGCACTTGGAATTTTTTTTAATTGAAGTTAATTTCACAGGAAGCAATAACAATGGACCTTTTTAACACACTATCTACATATTATTAATTCATTTATTTATGTATTTATTTATATTATTATTATTATTATTATTGTTATAGTTGTTGACAGGGAGGCATGAGCAGAGCTATTATTTCACTTCTTGGGACTATTGCAAAAACCTTTTATAATTATTCTTCCAGATAACTGATTAGTATAACATAACAATTATACTGACTTTGGGACTTTGGGTTTTCTAAAAAAAAAAAAAAAAAAAGAACAATATTCTCTAACGTTGCTCAAAAGCTACACATAAATGGCTATCTACAATTTAAACATAAAAGTGCATAATAATTTATACACACTCGTTTTGTTATATTTTTTATAAGGCTAAACAATAATTACACAAAAAGATATTTTTTGGAGGAGCGGGCCACAGTGTGTTATGCATATGCTAGGATGGTTAAATGCTCAAAATGTTTGGGACAGAAAAGAATTCACAAGGGGCTGGATTTGGACTCTCCACACTTGGCCCCGCAGTGGCTGTTAAACTGTGTTAAAGGTGAACAGAAAGAAGAAGGTAGGTTAAAGCTGTGTTCAAATGTACTGGTCATGTTAATGTTTTATCCACAACACAGACTTTTTTACAGATTTTTTTTTAGGTTTTGTTATGAGAAATTGAAGCTGGAAGTTTTGTGGGAAATCAAATAAAAAAGATGATGATTTTCTGGAAAAGGCAGCATGTGTGGGTGGAACTTTTAGAGTTGTTCCACCTGTAGGTTCGAATTAAATGTGTTTTTGACAGCGGGATGAAGATAATTGTAGCATAATTAATATTGTTGTAACATTTCTCAGAGTCCCTCCGGCTTCCAGCCTGCAGACACAGAGACCGCTCCCCCTCCCCGATGAAGAGCTACCTCATCCCCAGCCCCCTACCCACGCGCCGGAATAGGACCTACTCTGCGTAAGCACTCCCCACAGCCACAACATTACATCCAAGACTTTATTTGCACATTATAGTGGAAAGAAAAAGTATGTGAACCTTTTGGAATTTCATGGTTTTCTAAATAAAAATTTTCTTAAAAAACGGGATCTTGATTCAAGTCGAGGGTATTGACATAATGTGTCTAAAAATAATTACACAAAGAAATTCAGATATTTCGTTTAATATAATAATTTATATTAAGTTAGCAATAACCTCAGCCAGGTGCTTTCTGTAGCTGTGGATCAGGCCTGCACATTCTTGCTGCAAACTGACTTTAGCTCTGGCATATTTTCTGGAGGTCTCATGTCTTTGGCCCTCTTCAAGTCAATCCATAGCATCTCAGTTGGGTTGTGGTCTGTGCTCTGACTCCAAAAGGGGAATTTTGTTTTTGCTCTGGTGTTTTGGATCGTTGTCCTGTTGCATCACCTTCTACAGTTTCAGCTGACGTACAGACATCCTCACATTATCCTGAAGAATTGTCTCATATACTTGGAAATTCAGCTTCCCCTTAATGTTTGAAGCTGGCCCGGCCCTGATGCAGCAAAGCAGGCCCAAATCATGATATTTCCTCAATAAGTCAATGTGTTCTTTTACAAACTTCAGGGGTGCAGCAGTGGGTTCCTTCGTGGTGTCCTGCTGTGGATACCCTGCTTGTTCAGTGTTTTACGTATTGTAGACTGATGAACAGATCTCAAATCCTTGGCTGTCATTTGGGGTTGTTTCTTTGTCTCATTGATGAGTCTTTGTTCTCCTCTTGGTGTCATTTTGACTGGGTGCTCACTTCTTGGTAGAGTAGCAACGGTCCCAAAGCGTCTCCAGTAGATTATTGAATTTAACTAGTGAATTTGTAAAGTCTTTGAAAAAACTTTGTAGCCCGAGGCATGGCTCACATAAGCGTGTTGCTCTTTTGCAGAGAAACTCCAAAAGTTTGAGGGGTTTTTATTAGTTTAAAGTAGCTGTAGTCCACACCTCTAAAGATATTAACTTATTAAGAATCCAGGTGTGCTAAAACCTGACTCATTTAGCTTTTTTGATTCTAAGGGTTAACTTACTTTTACCACTGACATTTTAAATGTTGAATGAGATGATTTTTTTTGTGTGTGTAATTATTTTAAGACACATTATGTTTGTCAATACCCTTGACCTAGATGAAGATCAGATTACATTTTAAGACAAATTTATTCAGAAAAGCATGAAATTGCAAAAGGTTCACATAGATTTTCTTGCCACTGTAAGAGGGACATTTCAGTTAACAACATAGAAATGTCACAGGATTATGGCGTTCCACAGCAGTAGAGCTGACCCACTTGTGCCCCAGAACAAAACACCACGCCTAATGTGACCAGTATGAGTATGACACTGTTTATAATTTCTTTTTGTGAATGTGCACTAAGGCTGCAAATTATAATTATGACATATTTAGACCAAATGGCTTTGTTACCTTCTTTTATTTATACTGAAAATTGTAGGATAAGGTAGTCATTATATTGTATCCATGTATAGTATTGTATTAGCATAGCATGGTAATGTGTAGGATAGTATAGTATAGTATGCCGTAGTGTAGTGTAGTATATAACATAGTATAGTATAGTATAACATACAAATGTTGGGACGTTTTTTACATTTTAATAAAATGAAAACTAAAAGACTTTCAAATCATTTATGCCAATATTTTGTTCAAAACAGAACATAGATAACATAACAAATGTTTACACTGAGAAATCCTCCACTTTTATGCACAAAATGAGCTCATTTCTAATTTGATGCCTGCTACAGGAACAGGGCCATGTTTACTATAGTAAAGCATGTCCTTTTCTTTTCAAAACATCTGGGCATCAAGGTTGAGTTTCAGGAGTTTTAATGTTACAGTTTGGTCCCATTCTTGATTATAGGTTTCTAGCTGCTGATGAGTTCGTGGTTGTCTTTGACATATTAATTGTTTAATGATGCGGCAAACGTTGTCTATGTGATCCAGACTGCAGGCAGGCCAAACAACCCCCAGACTCTTCTACAACAAAGCCAGGCTGTTTTCACGACTGCAGTACGTGGCATTGTCCTGCTGAAATACACAAGGCCTTTCCTGAAATAGTGTTGCTCTAAAACCTTTATGTACCTTTTCAGCAGAACTCTAACACGCTGGAAGGGCTCCCTGACACAATAATGCAGATGAGTGATGCAGTGTCAGGGCCCGCAGACTGGCCTTGTCCCTTAGGCACAGAGATTTCTCCAGTTTCTCTGATGTCTCACTGCAGATGATGAGATTTGCAAAGCCTTCGCAATTGTGACGTTGAGAAACTTTTTTAAAGTAGATATTCTACAATTGTTTTACGAACTCTTTCACAGACTAGCGAGCCTTTGCTGAGCCTTTGCTGAGCTTTACTTCTGTGAGTCTCTGCCTCTCTAAGACCTCATATTTTATAGCTAATCTCCCAGTGGTATCTTTTTTTTTAATTTCTAATACTTTTTTGAGACCTGTAGCAGGCATCAAATGTGAAATGAGCTCATTTTGTGCAAATAAATAAAATATTGTCTCATGGGATTTGAAAGTCTTTGAGTTTTCATTTTATTAAAAAAAACCAAAAAACATCCCTCCATTTCAGAAATTCAGATTAAAGTATAGAGTTGCATAGTAAACTATGGGTTCTGTGGTTCCTTGTCATTCATCTGTGTGTCACATTTTAGTCCAAGTCCATTGTGACTTAGGTTGAGTGTAATGCAATGCAAGTGTAAAAAGTTTATTATGCGAGCACAAAATGTAGATCAACATTTGTGTTTGATTTAGGATGAAACAAATAAACATCTGAGGGGTATTTGTGCTCATTATATTTGTGTTATAACTGATCATATGCAGTTTGAGCACAATTTAGTCATGTTTTTCTAGTCTTACAAAATTCAAAATACTGGTTTATGCCTCAGTCCCATTCTGTCCCTCCCCTTTCCCCTTGTCCCACCACTGCTCTCCTCTTCATACAGGACGGCCCGTGCTTCAGAGGGTCCGCTGTTTACTGGCGTGTGTAAATGCTTCTGCCGCTCCAAAGGCCATGGCTTTATCACGCCATCGGACGGGGGCAAAGACATCTTTGTTCACATCTCGGAGTAAGTTGTTGGTACAGAGGATGGGGTGTTTGGTGGTCTTTTGATGGGCTTAAAATGTTTACAGAAACAAGCAACTTAAATAGTCCCTAAATAAAATGTAAAGCCATGTTTTAATGACATTATGGAGTTTTTGGAAAAAAGATTGTGGTAGTAGCAGGAGTGTGTAGGTGGAGTGAATAACTTAATGACCTTCAGCGAGGTGCCTTTGTTTTCACCCACAAGGTCTAAATGACTCAATAAAACACCTACACACATTCAAAACATCTACATTCTGATTGAATATAAGATTAAACTATATTTTGCTCTTATGTAAACCTATTGGATTTTGTGTTTAAACAAGGCTATATACGTAGAGACTATAATTCAGGAGTCTAAAATAATACAATTTTATGATATGACCAAGGTTTATAAATGTCCTTTACAAAAATATTATGTGATTATGAAGTCATGTAAATAAGACATGCTTCTTTATCATTTATATATTCATTGGTGTTTCATAGTCTTTAAATATACATAGGCCTTTAACAAACTGAAGTGTAATTCCACTTCTTACTGAACTGTTGAAATGGGGTCATCTTTTGTTTATACTGCTTCTGTTGAAATTGTAAAAAATGTTTTGACTACCTCCTGTAGTATTCTTTGGATGGGTCAGGTGGTGTTGCTGGGACATGTCCTGAAGCAGCAGGACAACAGTACCTACTGATCTGAGAAAAGTTAACTTTTGTGGAAGACTAAATTAACCTTTTTTAGACCAATGCAGACTAAGGATAACTTCTTTGTAGCCAAGTTGTGTAATCTATTCTATACATAATGATTTTCAAAGAAAGTGAAATCTTTACAGTGTATGCTTGTGATACATTTCTTCAAATAGTAATACTGCTGCTCTGCGTATCCTTTTTCTTTGGCCAGTTTTTTTTATACACAGAAATCTACTACATCTCCAGCATAAGAAGAATATGACGTACAAAGAAACGTAGTATAGAATTCCAGTTTGTAAATGATATGGGTGTTTTTTAGGGCTTACAGTAAGTGTATTGTTGTCACAATAAAAATGATAACAATGATATGATTCAGACACTTGGCATTTTCAAATAAGTTACTATAGAGCCTTGAAAGTTAGTGGTAGCAATAAAACAAGCAAAGGTTAGTCCTGAAATTTGTATCTTTTATAAATTTGAATACATTTCAGCGTTTCTTCTGCTGAAGGGGACATATTGTGAAGTCAATATTCAAAACCGTTCACAATCGCATGTGGTTTTGCTGTTGATGGAAGTGATTTATAGAGTGACCTTGTCATGTATCGGTGCAATGGTTACACTTTGTAGGACCACAGCCACATCTTACCACTGTGTACCGTGAGCGTAGTTCTGACTGATGTATTACTTCTACTCCAAAATGACTCCAAAATGTGTCCTGCAGCATCGAGGGCGAATATGTCCCGATGGAGGGCGACGAGGTGAGCTACAAGATCTGCTCCATTCCTCCCAAAAATGAGAAGATCCAGGCCGTGGAGGTCACCATCACCCACTTGAAACCGGGCACCAAGCACGAGACCTGGAGCGGGCACGTCATCAGTGACTGAACTGCACACACGGGCTGAGGGTTGGGACGGGACGTAGAGAAGAACTACACGGGAGGGATTTGGGTGAAATACTCTTTCTTGGAAATGGGTTACTATTTTTTATTTTTTTTTTTTGGATAAGAAAAAACACCCATTTGATTTTTTTTTTTTTGTTTGAATTTCTTGATGATGGTGTTTTTTATTTTAACATTAGTTCAGTTTGCAGCCTTTTGAAAAGAACCTCCCAAGAAAAGCATTGATGAGCACTGCCCATGTACCATTGTTTTCTGGCACAAAGGGGTTGTTTTTCGGGATGACTCTGCCTGTGTGTACTCGGTGAACTTGCTTTTCTTGTGCCTACTTTATACCAATCTCTCATCTGTAGTTTATTTGATCTTGTTAGAGTGGTTGATTGAATTAAAGCATTTACAAATGGCATTGGTGTCATACTTGAGGCTTCTTTCATTTTTGGAAGGCCTTTTTCTTTTTTTTTTTTTTTTTAAGTCTTCTGATTAGTGCTGCATCTAACAAATATTTCTATAATTGATTTAATCTGACGATTTCTTTTTTTTTTTTTTTTTTTTTTTTTTTTTTTTGTGATTAATAGTCGGATTTTGAAGCCTGTAAAAGCATGAGGACCTGGTGGACTAACAAAGACTAGTGGTCAAAAAAATATTTTATTGTTCCTGCTTAAAACTGATAATACTACTACAAAAAAAATCACATAGATTTTTCCTTAATCTGAGCCCGGCGAAAACCCTCTTCTCTCAGCACATGGCAGGTTTCAGAGTCTATGAATAACTCAGATTGCAGTTAATGGATTATTAAAATAATCGTCAACTAATTTAATTGATAAATCCAATTAGTTTTTGCAGCCCTACTTCGGATGTAAAATACTTTGGATAGACAAAGACACATGCACAACCCTATATAAACAATCAATGTGCACAACTGATAAACTACAGCCTACTGCCATCTTCTGTTCAATTGTGGTTATTACAACTGAACAAAGGTCAGAGAGAATGTGCTTCCTAAATCCAATTGAAGTTTAGTAAATTACTTTTAGGCCTATGTGGGGCTGAAAAACATATAAATTTATTGTTAAAGCAATATCACCAATCACAACACTAATATTTAAGTGAAATTCAGAATCTGCATTATTCATCATTGCATACCACATGATATCCTGCAGCCCTATTTATTTTATACATAGAAGCCTCTTACCTTCAATGATGTGTTAAATCTGTCGAGGAAAAATACTATTAGTTAGATTTGACGTCTGGATGGTAACAGTGGGTTAGGGTTAAATTAGAATCTTCATACATTATTTGCTACTCAATGTCCCAAACCAACCAAGTATGTGGCCTACGGTTTTATATGATTAATGAAACATTTGCCTTTACCGTATCTTTCACAGTCTGTTTTTATTTACAATCTATGACCCTGTCGCGCACCTCAAAAAGCATCGTTTTTTTAATCTACTTCAAGTCTGGCCACCAGGGAGCGCTCTCCTTCAATACAGACACGCCGATGACGAATG
Source organism: Neodontobutis hainanensis (assembly GCA_024349245.1). Lineage (NCBI taxonomy): Eukaryota > Metazoa > Chordata > Actinopteri > Gobiiformes > Odontobutidae > Neodontobutis > Neodontobutis hainanensis. Next base: position 1,767,347 of record JALDNG010000029.1, read on the forward strand.
GGTCTCTGACAAGGCGTTCTTTTGGTTTTGCCGAAAAAATAAATAAGAAAAACATTGACCACGAAAGAAGCAAAGAAACTAGCCCTAGATGTTAAGAATTTAATATCAAAAAGCTACAAGATAGAAAAAAGGCGCACAATTATAATTTAAATATAAAGAAAACAAATAGAATCAAAAATATTTGTTTTATACAATGCCTATCACATAATTATTATAGCTGTTGGCTAACTAACGGCATATGTTAAATTACACTGAGTGGTTACTAGCAGCCGTTTTTAGGGACTGTAGGGCCCCAGGCAGAAGGTACACAGGGGCACCCTACACACTATGCAGTTGCATTGGAGATTTTACAAATTCAGGTTTGTTTAAAATTCACACAAAAAATAAGATTTACACATTTAAGACATGGCCTTGGTTTGTGGACGGTTGTTTTAGTCAAAGTAGATTTCATCCAAGTAAAACGTTTGAAAGAAATTGTTCTATTTTTGCAAAAAACTTAGGCAATTAACTGTTTTATCTCCATGACAGCAGTAAAATGGAGGACATTTTAGTGACAAGAAACTAGATTTTTTTTGAATGTGCTGCCCAGCTATTGTAATCTAGCCAGGGAAAGTCAATATTAACTATAGCACCCGAGTGGAACAATACACTGCTGGAGGAAATGACCACCGAAGAGAGAATGAGGAAGAGGCTTTGCTCAAAGGAGGAAGAATAAACAAGAGACTGGCACACAATAGAAGTGAAAGATGTCAGAGACGAACAGACAGTGACAAGTGAGGAAACAGGAGGAGGTGAAGAAACGGGGATCATGGGGATGGAGGAAAACAGATGAGACGTTGGGAGGGGGAGCCCGGTGAGGGAGGGAGGAGCGCCGCGAGGAGGCAGCCGCGCGGTCTGTTCACTCAGACAGGACCCAGCAGCAGCAGCAGCGGGACAATGGCCCGTGTCCACAGCGGATACTGACGGACACCCGGCTGTCTCTCACAAACTGGACCCTCAGGTAGGACCACACTTCTGTTCGTCTGTACGTAGCTTTAGCGACTTTGTGTTGGAGGAACGGCCGCAGGAAGGAAGCGACGCAGAGCAGCAGACGGACGGACCACAGCGGGGCCTGCCATCCGTCCCTTTTTGCCTCCGGGTCCTAAACCGGACAGTGACACGTTATGACACCAACACGGACAAAAACCTTCCATGTTTATGTGGTTTAGCGTTGCGTTTTCATGGCGCGAAAAGAACTAGCACTACTTTCTCTCTCTTATTATCGCTCGCACGCCTTTATAAACCTGTTATTTCAAACGCCAGCCCACATAAACACGGACAACACGTGCGGTATGAGCAAAAACGTAACTAAATGGGTGGTAATTATTTGTATGCATTGTTTTTTTGCGATTCTTTTTCAACTAAAACCCACGCTTTGACGTCCGTGCTCTGCTGCACCTCACGAGCTCACGAGTGAAGCTGAAGACACCGCGAGACCACAAAATATCAACATTTAATTCGAGGTTTATGGGTGAATGTTAGGTAGGCCTACTCATTCAGAGAAAATCCTTAAGAATGACTTAAAACTATTGCGTTTTGCTGCAAAGACGAGCTAAACATAAGCTCTCTTTTAAAATGGAGTTAGCGTATAGCATATGTCGGATGTGCCAACAAAGCCTGTTTCCAGCCAACAGCAGCAGCGGGACAAGGCACTGTGCCTTTTTCTTTCTTTTTTTTTTTTTTGTTACTTTTTTTTGCCCAAAATGAACCGCAGCATTAGGACAAGGCCTGTGAGTTCCCCTTCAACAGATGCAGGGATTGTGGTGTGAATAGACGGAGGCATTGTAGCTGCCATAATATGCCTTCTGTTGGACGTTTTATGCGTGACGCACCCAGATAGGCTACAAGGATGCTGTGCAGGCAAGGACGTATTACTCATCTGTACAGGCTGCAATGGATCAAGTGTTTACCTCATATCACAGTGGATATATTAAAGATTCACACGATACAGTCATTAAAAAAAATAAAAACATGCCGCCTTCCTCTTATAGGCTACACAACATGAAACAATTCCCCCATGACACTTGGATGAAAACACAGGCTTGGTTGTTTACTGAAGCAGGGAGAACTGGAGGGACCTCCCATCAATAGATATCAGTCAGTCCTCATTTATTTCCATATGTCAATATGTCAGGCATTGTCAGCAGCCAGAAGTGCTTCAAGTGAAAAAGGCAAGGACTTCAGTTAATTACATAGAATTGGAGTGAGCAGGGTATATTCATTAGATGGATGTCTGTTTTAACTATTTGGATTGAACAAAAATTAGAAAAATGTTTTTATCTTGGACTTTTTCACTTTTTTTTTTTTTTTGCTATTTTTCTGAATAATAAAACATTTCACCTGGATTTACTGAATAGTCCTTGAAAAAAGGCAAACTTGAACTATCATAGAAACAAAAATCTCCCTTTGTTGCTATAGATAGCTTATTTTGTCAATCTACTATGAGCGTATTCCTCAAATACCACAAAAGATTACAATTCTGTTATTACCTATCACTGTTTATCTCTGTCATGCTGAGATAAAGTGATTTTTGAGTTTTTTTCCCCCATGTCTTGTGTTTATCACTCCCACCAGGAGCCACTAGCTTTGTCCTAACAATAACAGGAAAAAGGCCCAGAACTCTGTGTCTTTCTCTTCACAGTTTTTCTGTTATTCTGGATTTGCTCTCATGATCTTAGTGTGAGAATCTACTCTGTAGCGAGATGGTGTCACAAGACATACCTCAGCTGCAGTCTGCGAGTGAATAAATCATATTTTAGGCAGCACATGTTGATCAATATTTCCTCCAGCTGAGTCATCTTTAGTACATATCAGGCTAATTGCTTGCATCTAAACACCCCGTTGTAGATATTGACTACATTAAATCAGCCACTTTCTTGATATTGATTAGTCTGTTCAATAGCTTTATTGTGATTCTGGAGGGATATCGTGTTATGAGACGGTAGCGTGGCCTGTCACTCAGAGTTACACGTTTGAATCGTAGTGTTGAGCTACTGTCAATTCTCCCTGCTTCTGTCGATTCTTTTTATTTATCCTTTTTACATACTCTAAGATACTTGCATCATTAGCCAACGTGATCCAGATACTGTGTAAAAACACATTATATAAATATTTTGTGGGTCAAATGAAATGTAACAAATGTGACATCATAAAAAAGGAGAGATCAGATTGCATTTGTAACATTTAAAGGGTAGGATTTGTATAAAAAAAAACATAACTGTCACACTATGTCCCTGAAATCCCTGTTATTTCACTCATATGTCCCTCTAGAATTATGTGGAGATTATTATAAATTCCTGGGAAGGACGTTAGCGCTCAACCAATCACAGCTCACAGGTAAAAAGAAAATACAGCTAAACTACATCAGTGGGGTAGAGGTCATGCAAAAGCCAGAGCAAAGCTGTATTTGAACTTAACTCACTTGATTGGTTCATTCTATTGAGTCTTAGACTAGGCTAGTGTTGCTTTAAAGCTAGAGTAGGCAATATATTTTGTACATGATAATAAAAAAAAAAAAAAATTGTATAATTTTTTTAGTTATTACTGTTTCTTGAAGAAAATACGATTAGGACCATTGTTAGAAAATCTAGTTCTCATTTTAACCTGATTAAATACGTATGAAAGCTTAAAATAATGACAATATTGTTGTATGCCCTTACATGATTACTGCAACTTTAAAGTTAGTGTTTAACTCTTCAACATAGTCACTGTCATCCACTTTTTTAATATTACTTTTAGATTTGATGAGAAAATGAATTAATAGGAACAATACTGGCTGTGTTAAACAAGCCACAACATTTAAAGTACACAACATGCTCTGAGCTTTTTTGAAGATTGTGATCATAGATAACAGCTCTCGCTAAAAGTCACTGGGATGCACTGTACTGAATAGTTTTTAAACAATTTGTGCTGGCCTTGTTCGTTGTGTACCTAAACACAGCATTTTAATAGTATGTGTTTAATCTGAATGCATAATATTTTCCAAAAGCAAAGGAAATAGTTTTTAAAGACAACTTATGCTATAGGTGTGTGTTTTGTATGAAAGTCTGGACGGTAAACCATAGGAAGTACATTGTGACCATCTCCACTCAACTACTGTATGAATCTTCACACCTCAGCTGTGAATTTATTTTCACACAGATCCCACAGTCTGAGATAGAGTTGGAAATAATATTCTCCCAGTGTCCGTGTTGGATTAGGTAACTGTTACGAAACTGTTTTTCATTAAATGTCCTCACATATCCATTTCTTTTTTTTAATATGTGTTAGAAGCAGTCTAAGCTGTGGTCTGTAATTTCCTGTCACATTATGTCCAAAATATTAAGGTATATATATATAAGGCTGTGTTATTACATTAAATTAACCTGTAGTTGTGAAGAATTGTATATTGGGGAGAAGTATGGAAAAGTGAGATATGATCATTTATCCCAAAAACTAGAACAGGGACTCAGTAAACAGTGAGGAAATGTAGCAGTTCCCCCAATATCCGCTAAAATGCTACCCACAGACTATTGAAAGTATTTACCAATAGATTAATAGGACTGCAGGAACGCAAAATACTCCAGCCACAAGGGGTCACAAGCCAGTGTACTTTATGCCAGTCCCAAGCCCGAATAAATGGAGCAGGTTGTGTCAGGAAAGGCATCCTGTGTAAAAGAACGATGGCAGACTAAATATGTGAACTAATTGAAAATTTGCTGTGGCAACCCCAGAAGGGAACATTGTGAAATATTGCGAATTGAAAATGTTTAAATCCTGCGCTGTACACTGTTTGAAGGCTAATGCTATTGCTAGCGCCCACACTGTTGAATTTAAAAACGACCAATCAACAGAGAAATGAGTTAATTGGTCGTATTACTTCTGTAATGTCCTGGTTTAGTGAAGTTGCAGGAAATTGATAAAGCGTCATAGCAGTACTTTGTTGATTCATGTAAAGTAGCTATATGCTCCAGAACGCTTTTTGCGTCTTTTAGCTGGACTTTGTTGCATAAATGATACTAGTTTCATTGTTGCATAAATGATACTAAATGTTTTTCATTCTAAACTGGTTTATTTTCTCTGGGAGGGTAATGCACGCTGCTGCTGCTTTGCTATTGTTGAAAAAAAAAAACACCCAGCCCTAGACTGAGGCACCTAATGGACAATGCTCTTGTTACTCTTTATTACTGCTTTAGTTAATGATGAAACTAAAAGGCTTAATATTACCTTCTTGACCGTTTTCAGATAAGCTAACAGACTTCTCTCATATTTGATATCATAGTTCAAAAGCATTTTATTGCATTTTAAACTGTGCCCAGTGCTGGTTGTGAGTTGTTGTCTGTTGCTCATACAAGGCACAATCAGAAAATGTCTGCAATGAAAAAATCATATTATCGCCGCTCAGATCTGTCAAACCCAAGCTGCAAACACAATCAGCCACTAAATTAGGTTGTGATCAGGAGAAAACACTTTCAAATCAAGGGAACCTCGGGGGCTTTGTATTCACACAGCGAGTTCAGCACCAACAGCATCAAAACAAAGACGCGGCGTGTGAGGTCACAGTGCGTCATCATTTTAATGGGATTATTTTGACAGCTTCTGAAGCAGCATGCAGCTTGCTGAAAACGAATACGCAGTGAAGGAGCCAGCAGCCACAAATAAAAATACTGACATGAACATGTTGCCCATGATCGATATTTCTAAAAGAATTAAAGGAACTGACAAAAAATACATGGCCAAAAGTAATAGTAATATAAAGATACAAATGTCCTTCTTTGATTTAGGTGTTGAATATCAGACAGCTCCAGGATGCTGCCCCCCTCGTCCCTGCTAAGCTGCTGTTCATCAGGGGACATTTGACTTACCAAACATGATGAAAACTGAGCCCCCGTCGGCCACAGGAGGCAATGGGACCTCCGGTGGGAACAATGGGGGGAACACTAGCCTGCGCAGTGCCTCTCCGCACCGCAATGCATACGAGGCTGGGTTAGCGGCGCTGAAGAAGGCCACCGACCACCTCAACAACCCCGGCCGAGGGATCGACCGAGGCTCCAAACCAGCTCTCCTGCCCCGTCCGACCGACAGAGGGCGCAAGTATGGCTCCAACGTCCACCGCATCAAGAACATGTTCATGCAGATGCAGTCGCCAGGAGACGAAGAAGGTAAAACGATTGGTAAGGCACTTGTATTGGCTCTTACTAATGTTAACTATGACAACAACCAAGTTTCATGCTGCTTTCCAAGCCAACTTTCCAACAGGGCTGCACGATCTCAGAAAAACATGCAATATTGTGATAACTATATGAGGTGCCTATATCTCAATGCCTTTTGATTAATTACATTTGATTTAGAAAATAAATAAAAATACATGGCCCTGGACTAACTTCCACTCGTCATAGCAGGAGATAAATCAATATTAAAGAATGAACCAGGTCTTGCTCAAGATTAAACAAGGTCTAAAGCTGAACTTTTTTGTTTAGATGCACCACAGTTTGATTTTGAGCCAAAAAGTAAATGTCTATCACATTAAATACCATAATGTTATTGCAATACAGGTAATTTTTTGTGATACAGATATTGTGACTATAAATTTGTGATATATTGTGCAGCCCTACCTTCCAGTTATGCTCAATGCAAAGTAAACAGTAAAAGGACATAGATTACTTGCGTGCTTTTGTACTTTTAACATAGTTTTTTTCCAACAAGGCCTTGGTATGTAAAAAGTAGCACTTTTGTAACTCTTATATTTATTACTAGAACCAATGAACTAAAGGTCAAAAAGTATTAAGACTTTCACTGCACAACAAAGGTTGGTTTAAAAAAAAAAAAAAAAAAAAAAACAGCAATTCAATGGGGCTGGAAAACAACATGACGCCACAGTTGGCACAGTTGGTTCCCAGCTGACCCAAGTTATTTTTTGATCAAGACATTGATCTGCTTGTAATTAGGTTCTAGAACCAAACCTGGCACCAATCCTGGTCTGACTCAAGGGGGAAAATGTAATGGCTTTCATCTTAGTACTCTTTAGTGTTGTTAAGACCACACTAACCAAGATATGTCATGACAAAGATCTAGACTAAGAGTCGAGACCAAGGACAATACTTGATGAATCCTTTGTCTGTCACAAAAGTCCTATCAGTGGAAATCATTGGAAACATGTTCCGCAAATTCTGTGATAGTTTTAAGCCCTCTAATAGAGTATGTTGCGGTTTTGGAACTGAAGATGAAAAGAAGTCATTGCTTGTGCTTGAAGATGCGAGTTTTCCATCCAGTCAAACTAATGATGTGTAAATCATTTGGGGTCTTGACCAGTCTTGATTTAAAATCCAGAGTCCCCGTCTGAGACTGAGTAAAATTCAACTCGTGACCGTTGTATCTGTTACTTGCAGGTAAAGAGCAGGATGTAAAATTCTCCTTGCCAAGGGTATCCAGCCTCAATGACAGTGTTGACCACGGACCTCTTCATAAAGTGGGGAGCTCCGTGTCTGAAAGGGTAAATCGTTTTGATGCCAAACCAGGCGCTGAGGGAGTGGGCTTCTCAAAGCTTCAGGAGACCAGAAGAATCTTTGAACAGCGTGTGCTACAGGTCAGAAATCAAACTTTTTTACTTGATTGTAGTTTCATTTCTTATTCAAGACAGATTTGTGGTTCTGTTTCCATTAGGAGAAGCAAGCAGCCACCAACAGATTCTTGCTGAAGAAGGAGCGGGCATCTGGATTTCAGGACAGCCGATTGGACGTTGTGGCTCGTTTTAATGGCTCCACGGAGGCGCTGGACTGTCTGGACGACCCGCCCGTCGCTGTGCCAGCAACTATCCCGGCTCCGACAGGTGAAGCGGACGCTGGTGAGGCCGTTAGCCCAACAGTCAGCCAGCTCAGCGCAGTGTTTGAAAAAGGAGAGCCTCAAAACAACGTCTACCTCCCCCCGCGTCGGTCAGGTCCCGCTCTAGCACCAAAACCTAAACCCCCTCCCAAGACTGACGCTCTGAAAAAGGTAAGGGATTATTTTGAGTGTCTATTTGCACGTCAACCAATCTGAGAGACCAAATAAACCCTTTAAGTTCAACAATTGGTTCGACAATATAAAGTATCTACCAAGTGGCCATTGCTGAGAAGGAATATCAAACATATTTCTGGTTGTATGATTGTGGAGAATAGATCTTTTCCCCATCTAGACGTTATTTAATTTTTTAGCCTTAAGCCTGTTACAGTGTTTGATTTCTGCAATCTTTATGATGTGGATAATATAAAAGAAAATTTTTTTGGGAGTTTTGAAAACTACACTATATGACTATACAATCAAGGCGTTTCTTTCCAATTGCCCTAAATTACTGATACCAATGTTTATTGCAGGCAATCTTTGGCGATATGTTTTTGAACCTGTCTCATACCACCACTAAATAAAAATTCACAATGAGCTAGTGAGTTACTGCAAAGCTGTAGAATCTGTATAGTGGGTTGCACATTAGTCTTTACACTGGGTTCTTCTACAAAAATCTAAATGTTACCTCAAACACATTTCAAAGTAATTATAACATTCTTTTGTCAATTATATTTTATACAATAAAATTACTAAGTCTAGGGTGCCACATGTGGCCCAAAGCTCAAAGTTAGTCAATCAAAGATTTAAACTGATGTAAGGTCGGCATTGCACTGAACTTTAATGAGTAAGATATTCCAGTTATCTGCAGCTGAGATATTACGAAATATTGTAGTTTTCCTTATATTTTGCTCTAGTGTCAGTTGCATCATCACCTGGGTGCAAATATGAACTGTCAAAACCATTCTATGTATGCTAAATGTGATATTAAAGTCCCTAAAAACATTTTTCTTGTGTGTCTCAGACTAAGGTGCTACCCCCTGCTAAAGAGGGTTCAGTGGAAGCAGCTGGAGCAGTGACAAACCAAACAGCAGAGCTTGAAAAAGTAACCAGTTCTCAACAGACAATAGAGGGAAGTGAAAAAAGCGATAATGATAATGATAATGAGAGCACCGAACACTGGTCAGAAATCCAGCTCTCTAACTGTTCCAGTTCTTCACCCCCATCAGTAACTGTGACTTTAGCTAGCTCTTTGGAGGCCCAGCCAGAATCTCAGGCACAGGTAGGGTCCAAAGACAAAGGCTCCAGTACAGAGCCTGTCGTAAAAGTGGACTCGCAGGAATCAAACGGCACCTCCGAGTCCGAAACAGGAGCTAGACTTGTACAAGCCGAGGTTCACGCGACTTTAGAAAACGGAGAAACAGAGGCTCCAACTTCCAAACACACCGAGAGCAGAGAAGAGGAGGACGAAGATGACGGTTCGAGGAAGGAGGACTACTCAGAGGGCGACCTGGTGGACATCAGCGCCTACAGCGGCATCGGAGAGGAGGACTCGGGGGGGAGCCAGCTGGACGACGAGGAGGACGAGGAAAATGAAGAGGCGTACCAGCCGGAGAGCAGCTGCACTGAGATAACCGGTCTACCCGAGGAAGACGAGCCTCCACCGAGCAATAGGAAGATCAGATTTAGCATTGACCCAATCAAGGTGAGTGTTGTATTTGTTCAGACATAGATGTTGCTAGATGGCTTTTGTTATTCATTCATTTATTTATTTTCTGCCACGTTGCTGTTAGTATTACATCCAATAAAAATGACACAGATATGTAATTCAACAATAGTGTATAAAGGGACCACAGTAATAGAAGATAATTGTCTTTTGATCTTACAATTCACTTGCATCTTGAAAATGAAAGCCTTTTCTTAGATGACCTCAACATCACAATTGTTTTCCACCACTTTAATAGTGTGCTGTTCTTTTTAAAGTAAAGTCGCAGATAGTAATGTGCACACTGTAGGTTACCCTGTTTTGAAGCACTTCCTTTGTGGCTTCTGTGTCTGCTCTGGAGGTTTACGCTCAGCTTAGTATTGCCAACAGGGTCTTCACTTTTGTTATGTTCGACCGTTGTTGTTTTTTTGTGAAACAAAATGCATTATAGCCACTAAGTAAAGCATGTACCCGTATAATTATTACCAGTTAATAGAAGTTTAACATTGAGAAAGTAAGACGTTGGATTTGATCATTTGTAAGAGGCACTATTTTCATAAAGTTGCCTATCCTGTCTTTAACTGAATGAGACTTCCTCCTTCTCTAGCGTCATACAGCCAGGTTTCTTTGGGGACTTTCGCTGATTTCGCCACAGTATTTTCTGCTGACTCATGCTTAAACTGTATGCAGTATGTTTCAACCCAGATTTAATTATTTTATTTAAGAGTTATTTAAATATGGGCATTTCTCCTGCAAACACCCTAGCACCCTCACTTCAGAGCGGCAGTTGGCCGGTGGAGCTCAGTAGCTTGTGAAACATGCCTTGGCACGCTTTTGAGTTGTCTCCATGCACACACCGACACTTTCAAGTACAGAACATAATGGATGTGGTCAGGGAGTGTCTATTGCTGTTGAGAAAGTGAAGACTTCAGAATGCATGCAGAGTGTTAGCAGTGATCCCTTTTACTTGTCCCATCGTGTCGAGTTGGGTTCATTTTAAGGAGACAAGGTCCAAGGCATTTTTCTTGTCTTAGGCCTTAAAACGAGAACACTGACCTCTCCAGCCACAACTCCACTGTAAGTACAGTTTTGGACAGAGGAAGCTTTGTTTGTTTATGTGGAAAGTAACAGCCACAGTCAGCAGCAGCAGCCAATGGAGTCCTGTCAAAACAGAGTTGACAACAAATATGCAGCCACCTGATCTCACTAAAAACGATTTGTACCAAATAACAAAAACATGCATCAGCAGCGTCCATTTAAATCTCCACTGTTCTATGCAGATAACCCATCTAGAACATAAAATAACTCTAGGATTCTTACAAATGAAAGAATATTTAGTAGTAATCTTTTTTGTTCTACAATTTTACAATTACTATTTCTACAACTAAGTTAAAGCACAGAGAATTAGATCAAATCCGAGTTGTAAGATGATGCTTCTTTTTCAATTAGTCGACCCTCTGTTTAGTCCAGGAAAGTTAATATTTTAACAGCAGCATCCTGCATCGTGGATTAGCATGGTAGCCATTATGCTAGTAATATAATTAATGTTATGTTATGTTAATATTAGTTTCTAGCTACTGTTCTTTGGAGTCCAGATTGTCAGCTGTTTATTTTCCAATGAAGTTAGTGCAGTTAGCTCAAAAAACAGGTCAGAATTGTTTGCTTCTGCTTTGAAACCACCACTGGATGCATCTTTTAGCTTCATATTTATCTTATCTTTGTATGAGTGGTTGAATATGTAATATAAACTTTAAAATCTTTACCTATATACATTTATTGTGTTTAAGAATGTAGGAGTTTCCTAATAATAATGCTAACGTAAACTAATTTAAGCCCAAACGTACTGCAACTGTGCCTATTCTAAAGCACTACATGCTAATGCTATCCATAAATAATTAATTGTGACAGCATGCGTGTGAATAAAGCCCCATTAAAGGGAAGTGCCGATTGGGGATTTAGATCAGGTACTCGTCTACATGTTCAGAGATAGTTATGATGCAGTGACAGAGCCTCACTGGCCCAGACTTGTCGGATGTGCAGTTGTTCCTTTTTGTTTCCACATCTTGAAGTTCAGCCAAAAAAGCTCATGTCCCCTCCAACAAGGTTCCAACCTGCTATTATGTTATCAATATTTGGAAGTTCTTGTTTGTAAAGTAGCCATCTTGCCCTGACCTGCCTCTGATTTTGATACACATACACACATGCTGTAAACAAGGTTACTTCTGTGGGTTTCTAAAAAGAGAAGGAATGTGACTGGGTGTGTTTGTTTTCCTTCAAAACACACACCTCCAAACACAAACGTACAATTCATACTGAGGAAGGTGATTGATAAGAATCCGAGTCTGGGCCAAAAATGACACCTGGTTTGTTGGCTTTTTAAAGTCTGAAGTTACATTTCAGACTTGAACTTGGTCACATTTTTTTATATCACATGTTTATACAAAAACAAAATATCTGATTGCATAGTTATTACTTTCAGGCTTGAGATAAACTAGGCTGTAGCCAAGAAATATAGAGAGAAACACAGGGATCCAGCAAACAACAGCCTAGAAATAATAATAATAATTTATCGTCCTGAAAACAGGCTTCTTTTAGCCCTCACGTTTTTCAAGTATGCATCTGTTTGTTGCACAATAAAAAGATTGAAAAATATATCATTGTATGCTCTTTGTGAAAACCTACTGGAATTTAAATTTGAGTTTTGGCCATCTGAGGCTACTGTAGTTGTGGATTAGTGTTCAAAGAAAAAAATCACTATGTGACTAGGTAATGTCTATGTAAAAAATATTTGTGTAAAACTGACTACCTCATAAAATATATGCACATATAGTGTAAAATAACAATTGCCATTGTTATTTGGACAAATACACAAAGCTAATGTGTAGATAATTGAAATTCCAGAAGAGGTTTATTTTAGATGTCAGGTATGAGTATGTGAAATCAGCAAAGGAACATTAAACTGACTCAAAGTGATGCACATTAGAAGCTAAAGTTATTTTTGGAGGTATTTTGGAGAACCTGAAAAATTACATTTTTCAGCTCTTAAACACTTCAAATATTAGCTTTTGAAGAACACCAAGCTCATACTCAAAACTATCCTGTCTATCATTATATGACTGAGACTCCTTTCAGCCTAGCTCTGGTAGAATAGAACTTTATTGTCCACCAAATTGTCCTTCGACTCACCAGTACATAAGACAGATCAGAGACAAACATAAAACATAGTCAGTTATAAATACATAAATAATCTAAAATGCATACTAAAACCTGCGGGTGGCATGTTTCAAATTTATTTATGCAGTGTTTCAAAATATCCACTGCACATGGGACAAAGAACTTTTTAAAGACTGCTTCAGTTGCCAGTGGGACTCTGTATATCTCACCAGAGGACAAGACAATGTTGACCAATGATAAACTTTTGGTACTGTTGTGAGTCAGGCTATTTTATTACTTATTTATTATTCATGTCTTCTGGTCTCATGTTTTTACACTGTTGTTATCGAAAATCAGAACTTGTCCCTTTTATTAGATATGTGACTGTGACCAGGTTTTCTGATGAGGTTAAACAGTAAAAACATGATATCCTATTCCCACATTGTAGCTGTGTGCTGGAATCGGTTTGGAATGTGTGACTGGTTGTAAATTAACACGGCCTTCAGCAAAAACACACAGTGTCACGGATACAGCTCAGTCATGTGTTGTGGTGATTGCTCATTAAATCAATAATTCATATAATGTTCTATTTCACTGAAGTCAGGCAAAATAGTTTTTACTCAATTTAAATTTTGACATTTATTTATGAACGTACATACAGTACTTTGGGCACGTTGGATGTAGTAATACTCATGGTATGATGGTGTTTCTGAAGGCTCATGCACACACTTGTACTGCTTTAAAGTTACTCAACAGGAAGGAAATATGACAACAGGAAGCAGTTTAACAATCATGCCTCTGCTTGTGCCAGAACAAGTGTGTGTGTTTGAGTGTGCAGATACAGAACAATGTAAATAATAGAGTTAGCGGCACCTCCTACACATGAAAATAATAAAGGCCTCTCACTCTGTCTGGCGCTCTAAACGTATCACACATAGTGTTACCAGCAGACAAAGAGAGAGACAGAAAAACCAAAGGACCAGTGCAAAGCGGTACTAGTGCCAAACTCACACTGGGCAAGCCTGCGGTTGCCATGGAAACCCCAACCATGTGACCGCAGAGATGGTCACTGGGGACAGATGCTACTGACCTTTTATCTAGTTTTTTTTTTTTTTTTTTCAGAAGGGGGAGGGGTTTGAATGACAGTGGGAGAAAGGTGGGTAAATGGGTTGCGAAGCTTTATGATTTATTAAGGCATTCATACACTGTGTGCCCTAGCCCACTATAAAAGAAAATAACATGCTGCTGATATATTTATAGACTTCTCCCACATTGTCTCTTATTTAAACTGCAGTTTATTCCCAAGCAGAGCTTTAGAGCCTCTCACTCCAGGGACAATGATTTAGAACTGCAACCATTAACTACTTGAGCATAAAAATAGGAAGTGAGCACAATACTGTCTTTGTTAGTTGTACAATAAAAAAAGACAAATTATATGAAAGAAAAGTGCGACTATAACTGTTAGAAGCCCTACCTTTGCATTGTTGTGGTGTTTCTTCATATACCCCTAATACCTAATTTCTGATTTACTTAATATAACACATAATATTTACTGTACTAGCAATGGGACCGCATATATGAATGTTTGAAATCTTTAATATTTGAAATATTTGCATGCTGGGCCATGGAGGGAGGAAACCTGGAGGAAACCTACACAGACACTGGGAGAATATGCAAACTTCACACAGAAAGGCCCTCCCCTAGAAGGGAATTGAACCCCGAACCTTCTTGCTGTGAGGCATGAGCCGTGCTGCCATAATAAAATGTGATTTACTGATTTTTAAAAAATATATTGAGAAATACAAGGCTCTGAACTAACTCTGACTTGTTGAACCAGGGGTTAAAAAAGTATAAGTAAGAATGAACCAGGAACAGTAGTTTTTTTGCGGTATGATTATTTCTATCGATAATATTGCGATAACAATATAGGTGCACTATATTGTGCACCCCTATTGAGCAAAAGAATCAGATTTCTGACCTCTGATCTTTGCCCTTTTGTCCCGTGTGCAGGTTTTTACCACCTACTCAAATGAAGACTACGACAGGCGTAATGATGACGTGGACCCCATGGCGGCCTCGGCAGAGTACGAGCTGGAGAAACGAGTGGAGAAGCTTGACCTGTTTCCGGTGGAGCTGGAGAAAGGTAAAAACAAAACAAAAAAATCAAAACAACGTGAAGTCACCGAGAGTCGAAGCTCTTATGTAACAACACACACGTGCATTAATGAAGGAGTGCTGCTAGTGGTCACTGTCTGTCTGCTAACAACTCCATTATCCCTTTACAGGATTAAACTCAGCGCGGATTAGCCTAATTAGCTGCTAGTAATTCTGAACATAATGGTGTTGAATTGGCGACAAAGTGTGACGGCTGCTCTCACTGCAGAATGACTACATGACATTGCTCAATTTCTAAACCATAAATGAAACACTATTCATGTTTTACTGTTTTGGCTTCTCACATGCCTGAAATATCTTATAAATATGTCTTATAAATATGTCTGTTATTGGATATTAACAATGGCAAAGACAGCTTAAACCTTAAGAATATTATGGTATTCTATTTGACAAAGTTAGATTTAAATGACATTCTGGTGCGACTGAAGTTAGTGTTACCAATAGAAGTTAAATCAGAGACACATGATGCATGTTTCCTAAAATTGTGAAGCCGTTTGGTAAAATGCAGTAGAAGAGTACAAACAAAACGGAGATGGAGGAGATTGTGCATGTGTTTAGTGGCCAAATCGATAATCAGTAAGTCGACATTCTTGATATATGCCATAAAAAAGGACAGTCTGTCAAAATTTGTTTCAAAAAGTGAGTTAGTCACTGTATCTGCAAATCTTATCTCAGAGATTCCAGATTTGGAACAGCTGACAGGGACCTGTCTGGGACAATAATAATAATAATAATAATAATAATAATAATAATAATAATAATATTTTGAATGTAAAATACTGTAAATTGCTTAGTAGTCACAGGAGTGATGTGATGCTGTGAGAAGCCTTGCTGCTGAACCAGGAGGCACTGTCCAGACCAGAGAGGAGACAGTTACAGAAATGCAGTCTGAAGAAAATTAGAACATTAATGACTTGTTCTTATGATGCCCATAACATGCCACAATATTAAAAAAGGCATTAACCACAACTTATCTAAAACTTTCTTAAAATCAGCCTCTTTATATATTGATTAATATAAGTGTTTTTAAGAAATCATGAAAGGCCTACTTACCTACCCACAGTTCTGCTCATTCCTCTGATATAATATGGATTGTTCCAAATTGTGTTATGGCACAGATGTATGGTCACCACAGTCATTATCTGTTTTGTGATAAAATGAGCTGATTTGGCCAAAGCTATTTTAGCTCAATTAAATGCACAGCGCATTGATCATTTAATTAAAGACTTCTGGATAACTAATTAATAAAAAAGTAAAATTGGAAAAGAACTTCAGATTCATGTTTTAAATCTCAGAGATAATGGTTAGTTTGGCATTTTCCAATTATTAAACTGAAAACAAAAAAATGTGTATCTTCTCACATTTGTAATTTTGAATGTGTGTTTCCCTCAGACAGCGATGGCCTGGGCATCAGTATAATCGGGATGGGCGCTGGAGCCGATATGGGACTGGAAAAACTTGGAATCTTTGTAAAGACGGTGACCGAGGGTGGAGCAGCGCAGAGAGACAGCAGGTACCTGAGCACTGACAGCCTGTTTACACATATTTTAAGTCCATTACATTTGCACTGTATTTAGCCACGATTGAGACTGTATTTATAGGTTCGTTTTCAAATACAGGGCTCTGCCAGTTCTCAGCTTCTAGATATTCATAGCCTTACGCTTGTAATAGAGAATAATAGAATAAAATTCTAATACTGTACAACAAAAGGCTAAAAAAGTAAGTGGTACTAATAAAAAGAACAACTGTAGGACTGTTTTGAAGCTAATTAGGATCATTGGCAACAGGTCAGTAACATGACCGGGTATTTCATTAATTTTTTACCGCTTAGTCCCGTTAGGGGTCGCAGGTGACTGGAGCCCATCCAAGCAGCTTTGGGGCTGAGGCGGGTAGACAAGGAGCACTTTCCAAGGAGTTTCTCAAAAGTAAAAGTCACCAGTCTGCAATAAAATAAAATAGAAATTGTGGAAGGAGTTCATTCAAATGTGAGATTTCAATATCTCTATCTACAGAACATAATATCATAAAAAAAAGTCCGACTCCGGGAAAGTCTTTGTGAAAGAGACATGGTGAATGGTCAACTCGGCTCGGGATCATTAAGCTTAAGTAGCACTGCATTAAAAACAGGCCTGATTCTTTTCTGGAAATCACTGCATGGATCAGTAACACCATCCACAAATGCAAGGTAAAGCTGTATCATGCAAAGAAGAATCCATGTGAACACCATCCAGAAATGCAAAAAGGAAACTGTGTCAAATTAATCAAAAACCGCAAGAACTGTGACCAGAAAACAAACCAAGTGTCAACCATATGTATTTAACAGAGCTGTGCAAGCGCTGCTGTCTTCTGTGGGAAGTCTCTTGTGGACAACTTGTGGTTGTACGGTGTCACTCAGTCCATCTAATTCTAAAAACTATTTGTGGTTTAGTGTACTGCAAGGGTTTATCAAAATGTCTCTAATTAATTTTGTCCCTTATACTATACTTTTCTGTTTGTGTGTGTGTGTTTAGGATCCAGGTGAATGACTTGATCGTTGAAGTCGATGGGACCAGCCTGGTCGGTGTTACCCAGGCCTTTGCTGCTTCAGTTCTCCGCAACACATCTGGAACTGTCAAGTATGTCAAACACACACACTTTGACTTTACACATTCACTTTATATAATAGAGCAATGTTGTGATGAGCTGCATATTCCTTTAGGTATTATATTGGTGTTGTGCTCAAATACCGAGGTTTGTGAAGAGTGGCATTTATGTTTGGTGCATGGGCATTAGTTTGGTTAGGTAGGTTTGCAGTTGGTAGTCACTTTGGGTGGTCTGGTTTGCTGTGTCACACTGTGTGTTTGGACTGCTCTCATGTTGGTTGTGTTTAATCCAGCGGTGGCGGTTAAATGTTTTGCAGGTTTGTGATCGGCCGGGAGAAGCCGGGCGAGCAGAGTGAAGTGGCTCAGCTGATCCAGCAGACTCTGGAGCAGGAGAGGTGGCAGCGAGAGATGATGGAGCAGAGATATAAGCAGTACATGGACGAGGACGATGAGGTAGAAACAAAACAAAACCAGCTTTTGAAATGTAAAAGTGAAAAGGACTAAAGTATTTTTCAGTTGTAATCAGTTTTCAATTGCATTCTGTCTAATAAGGCAAGTACAATCCATTTGCTCCCCCTTGTGGTCAAAGAGGGTAGTAGGCGTGTTCATGACTGCTGTTCTTGTTTAGAACCAGTTTTGACCAATCATTTTGTTTGCAAATAATATGCTAATGGTGTTTATGTGTCCTTTGAGTGCCTAGTAGGTGGAAAAGCGCTATATAAACTCCATACCATTTTCCCATACCACATTTTAAATAAATAAAAAAGTCTAGTCTTTTGAAAAAGCACGTGCCTGTCTACACTACGAGGAAAACGGATGTGTGGTTAGACACAGCTTGTCTTGCATTTCATAAAGCGGTTAAAGTGGTCATATTAGTTGTTTGTTACCTCCGAATGTATATGATACTCTTGCCAGTGTTGGGGGTAATGCATTACAAATTATCACGTTAGAGCACTTAACACGTTAGTTTTGTGATCCAAGTTATCCCTTGCCTTGTTACTTTTTTAAATCAGTAAAGTGTTTATTAAAAACTCTATTCATCAACGACATTGATCTATTTCTCTACCAACGACATCAGCGTTGCTTGTGTGTAGACTAGAGCCAAAAGTGCGGCGCTTAAAGCCTCTTCCTCTGCAGCGGTGCTATGTCTCTGAACAAGCCTATGTTTTTAAAAGCAGCATAAACTTTAATCGATTGAATGTGTTATGTTTGCTAATGTACTTGAGGTTATCACTGCGCTGCCTCATCTTTTCATGATCCAAGCAGCTGATTGTAGTCTGTCTCTGCTCCGTTTGCAGGAGAAAGGGTTGTGCTGCTGCCTGTGACTGTTATCTATTGAACTTTCTGATTGCCGTTTAACTACATAAGCGTACAGAGGCGATGTGTTTTAGCTCCTGTTTCCACTGAGCGGGCTGTGAAACTGAAAGCATAAATGAATGAAGCGCTGTCATTATTGAGCTGTGGTCTACAGAAAGTCACGACACAGAAAAGGAAGCCTTTCATAAACGGCGAGAGCTGCATTATGGGCCACACTCAGGAACGCTTGAGTACGCTAACTTGTTAGTTTTATCAGAGAGTAACAATATAACCTAATGAGTTACTATGATAACTAACGCTATCCAACACTAGCTCATAGCACAGTTTACAAACTGTGGTGTACTGGCTCTCAGGACTCTGTTGTCTCGCTAAAACAATGCTCTGTCTTGGTTACTGATTATCATTTTGAATCAAGATTGTGACACTGCTGAGTTTAGACTGTTCTTTCAGTGCATGATCTTAAATGTCTTAAATCCTGTTGGTTTAAAGCAACACCTAACTTTTTAAGAAGGTATGCCAACTAAAAGAGACGCAAATTTGTCTTGTTGTGATCAGCTCTGGCAGGACATGTTTTTACAAGATAGTAGCCTGTCCTTTTTAGTCACATAGGGCAATATCTGTAGAGTCAGCCACATTTAATATTTCACACAAGCTGTTGGTTTTCCTGTGTCATGTAAAGAAACCATCTAAATAATTCAATATAGGCTTTTAAAAATATCAAATATAGACTTAAAGTATATCATAGCTTTCCTATCCTGTGTTAAAATAATGTTAAAAATCTTTGAACAGCATATGTAAAATCTACTACTAAAGAATATTAAACTCCACAACACCATTAAATCTAATACAACAAAAAACTACAGTACATTGAGTCCAGTGCTTTGTTTAATCGAATGGGTTTTTGTCAGCGCTGTGTTGCTGTCAACTTAGAGACATTGAGGACAAGAGTTAATGTGAGGCTAATTTGCTTTGTAGTGCAGAGGAGAACCTAAAGGCAAATGATTAGCGGACAGTTATTGATTGTGCAAAGCCTTTTAGCAGAAGACATTTAGAGACACTGGCTGCTTCCAGTTTCAGCGGCTTGACCTTCTGCTGCCAGACAAACTGCAAAAGCTCTTTCACTTCATCGGTAATACTTAGTTATATCGCCACTAATGTTCATTCACTGCAAAGCCAGAATTATACTAGCTCCTCATGTTCCAGAAACAAGTCCAAGGGTCCAAGTCTCTGTACTTTTTTGGGGGATTTAGCCCATAAAGCCAGCTAATCTAAAGTTTTGTATTGTCGTTGTGTAGACAGGAGAGTATGCTACAGATGAGGAGGAGGAGATGAGCCCAGTGTTTCCAAACTCCATCGAGGTTTTTGACCTGGCAGAGCACCAGGACACGCTGTCTCCTGTGGAGCTGGACCCTGAGAAACTGGCCCACAAATTTAAGGAGGTATCCAAAAATGTCGATATTTGACACTGTACAGTTTTACATGTACTTAACAAAACTATTAAGGTCTCTCATTAGTTGAACTAATGTATAATACTAGCATGGCCAGCTAAACCTATTCAATTTGCAAAAAGTATCCAATCTTAAGTGGGTTTGGAATCCCCTCCTTTCAAAGCCATTTGCAGTCAGTAGAGATTTGGTCAAACCAATCATAACTGTATCTAAAATGGGGTGGGCTTTATGCAATGCTTGTTTTGTCTGATTGGTTTACCCGGTCTATTTAGTGTCTGTGACCCTGTAGCATGAAAATCTAAAAACATGACAATAAAAAGATATTAAAGACAAAATACACCTTTAAAGTTTTTTTACACAAATATCAAGGAAGTGAAAATATTTTTAATTATATATTTATATAATATATATATATATATATATATTATATTAATTATATATTTTTATATACACTTTAACAAGAGCTGTCTTTTCGGTTGAATTGTTGTTTCTTGGTGATAAAATAGTCGCCATTATTTTTTCCCACAGACAGACTTCAACAGTGGTAGCTAATTGCACTAAAGAAAAAAAAAACGGCTATAAAGTTTCAAAAAAACTTTCTTTTTCAAGTTTTATGCAGCTCATTTATATACAAATACAATAAAAATGGGCAACACTTGATCTTATTTATTTATCTGAATTATTATTATTATTATTATTCCTGTTTATTAAACTATTTATTTATACATTAATAATTATATATAATTCATTTGTTGTTTATTTAAAAGCAAATGTATTGTTCAGTAAATCTTAACATATTTTCAAAGTCAGGGATTAATCGCTGAAAATAATTGTCATTTCAATTATGACCAAAATAATTGTGATTATAAAATAAATTCCATAATTGAGCAGCTCTAGTTGTAACCTATTTTAAAATCCATGTGAAGAAGTAGATAGATTACTAGATTAGTTACTTGTGTATATTCAGTGGCACCTTTATTTCAAGTTCTACCTATTTGACCTATTTTTAAATCTGATGTTTTATTGTGCTTTTAGCTCCAGATCAAACACGCCGTGACACAGGCTGAGGTCCAGCTGCTGAAGAGGAAGGTGAGCCTACTTCCTTTATTTACCAAACCAGAGCAATACACAGGTAGCAGGTTCTTTTCCGAATGTACGTCAGACTAACTTCTGTTCACACTTGACCCGCTGACCTCCAGCTGGCTCACGCTGAGCAGGACAGGCTGCGTTGGCGGATGGAGCGCGCTCAGTTAGAGCAAAGCATCAGGGACAGTAAAGAGCGGATGGAGAAACTGGAGGGCTACTGGATGGAGGCGCAGTCTCTTTGCAAGGTAACACAGTCAAATCAAGCTTTTGACTCTTAATATGTTTAAAAAAATTAAGTAAAACTGTTCTTTTTTTTTTTTTGACAGGCTGTAGATGAACACTTAAAGGAAACCCAGGCTCAGTACCAAACATTAGAGCGGAAATACAGCAAAGCCAAGAGGCTGATCAAGGAATACCAGCAGAAGTAAGAGACACATGAAGGAATAACTGTTTGATGGTAAATGGCAGTACGACATGACGATGATGATGATGTATTTGTGTGTTGTTGTAGGGAGGGGGAGTATCTAAAGAAGGAGACAGAGCAGCAGCAACTGCAAGAACAAAGCCAGGCAACACACAAAGAGGAGACGGACAACTTGCAGGAGAAAGTGAGCCATTATGATAAAGTATTTTGGAAATATGTAGTAAGGAAACGATTATTGTCTGCTTTATGTCATCTCATGTTTCACTAGCCTCTGGAACTGACAGAAAAACCAAGATGGACGAGATTTGACTTTATATTCATGTGAACCTCACTGTTGCCACATTAATAAGAAAATAACACAGACTTTTTTTAAAGCAGCTCTGCTTCTTCCTCTCGAACTGTTCTGCAGACTTGGTCCCAGACACGTTTTAAACAGTTTGCTAAGAGCTGCTTGCATTGATTACATTGGCCCTGTCTAGACACAGAGACTGACATTTATCAGCCGTCATACCCTCATGTCTGTCCCTTCAGAGTTGTGTTCACTGGGAATTCGCCAACTAAACATTCCTATCCCTGAGACACGAATGCATGATCTATTTATACAATGTGTACTAAAAATACAGTAGAGTAAATCATTTTCCGCTGCTGTTTCCTCAGATAAGCGACTTGGAGACCAAAGTGGATGCCCTGAAGACGCCCAATGCCTCATAGACGGCTGCTGCTGCTGAGTCCGGCCTCTGGTTTGAGACTAAGGAGGAACTCTTGCCTTTTTATTTAGTTTATCTGCTGCATTGATCCGATAGCGGGCTGGGAATGGACAACACGTCTACAAATATACTTCTATACTGTCATGTGAATTCTGCAAATACCTTAGAGCTCCACAATGCATCTCTCGTGATATCCACTATTCCTCCTGTGTGTCTTCCTGGCAAATCTGTTCGGCAATCAGAAACAGACACGAGTAACGTTTAGCTTGTTTTTCTTTACGGATTTTACATTTTCTCCTCGGCATGTTACAGGGATTCTACTATTGATTCCATTTTTGAAAAAGAGCGACTAATAAAACCGGCTCGTCACAAAGTGCTTTATAGAGCGACAGAGTGAAGAAGAGAAAAGGACTGGATTGTTGACTATTAGACAAAATGTCCACCGAAACGGGCCAACAACAATGAACAATAACCAGGTTTGTATCCAGCCTAAACTTAAGCAATGAGTGATAACTGTATTTGAAACACGGTGGCATATTGTTTGTACATATTCTATACGTGTATTTAAAAAGCATTTAGGCGGATAGTGGAGAGTAGAACACGTCAGTATTGGGCAGATTTCATCTTTGTTGACATCAATGGCGAACAGGGTGTGACTTGTGCTTCTATGGTGTACAGTATGTGTTTACTTCAGTACTTGTGGGTTTACATGCACAGCGTTTAAATGAACCAGATTTGTGGAGGATGTTTTGTGAAGTGTGTGTTAAACTGTGAGAGAAAAGTGGGGTCATGGGTGCTATGTAGAAGAACATGGTCCGTCCCCTGCGCACTGTTGTAGACAACGGCAGGTGACCAATAACTAACACCTTTACATTTAACTTTTGTTATTACAGTCAAAAGAAAAACTAAAGTGACACAAACCCAGATGGACTCTACGTATGATACTATGAGAAGTATGTTTCTAAATCACTAGGGTTGACCACATTTAGTATTCGGCGGGATCCAAGGCTTGTTTTACTCATTGACCTCACATTGATAGTACATTACTCACTCAAGTGTTTGCTTTTATTTTCCACATAGCACTCTTTGGAAATATAACAATGTAATGATGATAAAAGTAAGACAAATTGAAGACAATGCTAGATTCTCAAAAGTAGGGTTTATTTTCTTATTTGATTAAAATGTCTGCACTGCAACATGCAGCTAGGCACTGTAGTGTTCGTCTGGTAATGTTCGTCTGGTCTGTAAATACAAGTACTCCACATTAGTACTCACTCTTAAATACTCGTACTAGATCGGAAACCTACTGTACCTACTTAAGTTTTTTCTTAAAAAAAAAAAACTGTTCTTTGTTCTACCCAAAAGCACGATGTTTCCATCTACAAACCCACTCACTATAATATTTCCTGTCCATTCTCTCAGTGTTGTGCATGTAAACACACAACTCACAAAAGCAGAGCAGTAGAACGTCCCAATGGCAGTATTATGACTTTCGTAAATTTACCTAAGATAGTGTTTGTACAATTATGGGAAATCAACCAAAAGTGTTGTGAGGGTCTTTTTAAAAGTTACCGGATTTTACAAAGCAGAAAGTTTTCTTCTTCCAGATGTGTTTGTGGAGGTCTAAACTGTGCAGTACTTTTAAATACGTCAGGGCAGTTTGATTTTAAATATCATATTTGCATGTTGAAATGGTGCTGAGTAGGGCAGTGCACTGAGATGGAGAAACAGACCTTGTGTATTTCTGCTGCTGCTGTTTTTCATCAGAGTGTGTTTTATGGTTGGAACAGCTTGCTGGCGAGCTCTGATTAGGAGTCACTGGACTTTACTTTGAAATATACCACATGACTTAAAATAGACATGTTTAAAGGTGCAGTGTGTAGTTTTCTGTGGGCATTTAGTAGAAACAGAACACTGTATAATTCTTGCTTTCTACAGGATGTGAGCACCTATGGTAGTCTTGCAGGGTCATGCTGTTGTCTATGAACAAATCAAGAGGAAATAGATCAAAAGATGAATTTACTTTAGAAACAAAATCAATTTGTAAGCCTTCATTCAAGGTGATGTATTTAAACAAACATGAATGCACTTCTACCCGGGCTGTGCTCAGTTTGTCCACTCTGGACAGTTGTAGGGACAGAACCAGGAAGTAATGGAACTAATTTCTCTTTTCACTGGATTCTCTACATGTCTATCTTTCAAAATAGGCAAATGCAATGAGTGTTATTAAACATAGTTATGACATTTTTGTTCCATTTTGTGTATACTACAACATACTGTATGACACAATAGTTCCTTAAACTGCAACTGTTTTAGTCGTCGACCTCTGACCCCTTGGAAATGATGTGTAAAGTTTCTAGCGCACTATATTTTTAATTGCTCAATAACATTTTGCTTATGGCTTGTACTTACTCATTACTCATATCCAGGAACAAAAGAGGTGTTCCTTTTGTAAATATGTGTTTTTTCTGTCGGCTTTAATATCGTATTAATATAAAATGAAATTAGAGAGGCCATGGCAACTTGATAGACAGTATTAGAAAGATTTTTTTCAATTATGTGAAAAATAAGTTGAAATTGAAAATGTGGGTAATAGAAAATGCCTGAATGCCTTTATACTGACTATCATAAATAACTAAACCGTTTTTAGAAATTGAATATGTAACCAATCAGAGAAAAGCAGCATAACAAGAGCCATTTTTATTCATTAGGTTTTTGTAAAAATGTTGACCATCAATATTGGAACAGAAGTAGCTGCAGACGTCAACGACAATGCTAACAGTTTACAGCACCCTGTTGGGATTGATTGTTGCACTGAAGAAGGAACAATAATGAGCCATAACAAATTCACTTGAACCGAATCCTATTTCCATCAATAACAAGCTGTAGAATCGTCATTTTATCACCGTGTAAATTAATGTTGCCTTGTTCTAAATCTTGATCTTGCTGCAAAACCTTCAGAAGTCTTCTTGTCTCAGACACATCACTCGGAGGGGATTGTAGCTCGTGTTAACAGATTGTAGTTAGACAATGCCTTTTCTAAACCCTGACTAATAAGCCATTGCTCTGTGGAAAGATCGAAGTATAGTTACTCATGCTTTAAATATTTTTTCTGAATGATTAGAAATGTTGCTGATGGCTCCTGTAACGGGTTTAGTGCCTTGTCTTAGATTATGGTAACAGTAAGTTTTGTCCCACATTTAGATGTTTTTTTTTAACAACTTTGCTTAATTCAACTCATTTATATATGAAATGGAGGCGTTATGCGATGTGACGGATCAGAAAGTAAGGAGCAGGACAATCCTCATCACTACCCAACGTCCCTAAAAATCCCTCCTCCTTCTGCTGATGCCACCATGTTTGTCTCAATCTTAATAAATAAATTAAACTGTCCTTGTGTTAACGCCATTGGTCTTTATTATTCATATTCAGTGCTTGAAAATAAATACAAAACATTTGGGACACCTGATACAGTGACAAAGACCTGCTTCAGTCAAATATTGTCTGTCAAAAAAAATAAAAAACTGTTGAATTTATTCAACTAATTTAACATTGTACCCAATAATCGAGGATAAATTAACGGAAAACTTGCAGAAACATGGATAGGTAGACGTGTTAATCATTAGGTTTCCCGAGAACATGGCCTGTTACTAATGATGGCACGTTATCAAGGTAACAAATGACAGAGAAAATGTTTAATGAGAATTCCAGTTTAGCTTCAGCGACGGCTATATGTGAGCAGCTAAGCACTATGGCAACCACAAAGACGTATGGCTAACTCACAGGATAACAATATCCCACTAAATATTAATAATACATTTATTATTACAACACATAAATAAAAGAACTAAAAGGTAAAAGGATAGTTACGCATTTTGTAAATTAGCTACTTATGAATAATTTGGTTCACCAGGTAATTAGTTTTTCAGCACCAGTTTGGGGAAACAGACAGGAGCCGTATCAGAGCTTTTATGCAGTTACTTAAAAACTGGAAACAAAAACAAAAAACATACCTTTAAGAAAATAAAGTTAGTTTAATTAATGTTATAGCCATTTTCACCATTATTTTTATAGCCACAACTTCTGATTCATTTGTACAATCATTTTTATGTCTTTCAGCAAGATACTATATTGAGGAAAAATACCCTAATTATAAAATTACATTTATTTATTTTGGCATTTTAGAAAGATTTTCAATTAATTTTTATTGGCCCTGTACATTACATGAGCACCTGGTTTATCCCATGTCAGAGCTCCTGTCTACTACTCCAAACTGGTGGGGAACTGACTAATATTCATTAGTAGTTCATAAAAGTCCATTTACAAAATACAGAACTAACACTTAAAATGAAGAAACATAAACATGCGCCAAGCAATGTAATTAGTTGGATGCTGCGTACTCCAGCTTTAAACATGAGGGGACAGACATGTTTGTGAAATAGTGAAGGCGTGTTCTGAGTCATATTTGTCAAAGGCACTGGCACACTGCAGTACAACTTCACTGACGAGATAAGACGACATTCGAGAGATGAATTACAAAGCTGTTGTATCGATGGAAAACAGAGGTAAGAGTACAAACAGGGCAGTCATTGGCTTCTATTTTGTAGGAGTTACCCTTTTGGCCATTAGCTCTACGAACTAGGGCTACCTGCTTTAAGTGCACAAGTTTTTCAGTCATTGGAGAGAAGGTTAGCGTTTACTATGATGCAATGCTAGTAATACATGAGTATTTTGGTGTAGGAGGAGGTCTGAAGTGCAAGTTGGAGAGACAAGTCGTTCAGTCGTCCATGCCGATGTTACGGAACAGGTAGGACATGGACTCTCCATTGTGGATGCGGCGGATGGCCTCGGACAGAATCATGCTGATGTCCACAGTCTTGATCTTTGGACATTGGAGTTTCTGTAGCTCGTGGGGGATTGTGTTGGTCACCACCACCTACAAACACAGGTTATTTTTTTTTATAATACTGAGGCTTGTGGAAACAGAAAAGAACAGTCTCCATAAGATAACATTTTATTTTGTGGCACTGCAGGAGTGTCAAACTAATTTTAGTTCAAGGATCTTAAGTGGGCTGGACTAGTAAAATACAAGCATAACCTATAAATAATGACAACTGCAAACAAGTACAATTACATTATAATGTCAGTGGCCTTATCAGTCACAACCGGAATAGGCAAAATTTTGGCAAAAGCCTGTCTTTCCCGGGCACATGATTTCTGCAGCCTTCAGCTGTATGTTTTCACAAGCTCTCCCTTTCACTATGCTTATGATGCTAATGCTATTGTGCTAGCAATGATGTAGCCAACTAACACTGCTGCATCACTGAAAGAAAGACATTGTTTCCTCAGATCTGACAACCATTTACTTTCTCTCTCCTATGTTGTCCTGCAGCTGTTGTATTTTTCTCAATGGAGCGTCACAGTGGTGCTAAATATTATATTCCTTGAGACTAAAAATTGCTGCATCCACATCAAACACAGGTTTTTCATTCTCGTCAGTGAATAAATAGGAAGTGGTCCATTTTTTCAAAAACACCCGTTTCTACTTTTCTGATTTTTGACATTTTAGGTAACGAGAGTGCCAGAGTGGGTAATCTTAACAAAAGTGTAAGACAAAAATCACCATTTATAAGCATTGCTCAATGCTCCCAGCTGTGTTTAGTCCTGGGTCACTGTTATGTCTGAGACTCTTACTAAAATAGTGCGACCCCCAGTGGACCAATTGTATTATTGTGATTCAGGCCGTTCTTAGAGCTATATTGCAATAAGAATAAACCTGCGATATATTAGGCAGCCCTAGGTTGCATCACTGTAGAACTCCACAGTCTGGTCTTATTTTAAGAAAGTTTTTATTCCTCATTATCAGCAGCAATTGACGGCACAGACATGAATGCTGTGAAACAAATGCAACAAAGTTTATTTCAGTTCTAAATCAATTACCTTTTAATTTCAAGAGGAAAGTATGGCCGGCCAGATCCATTCAGTTTGCAAACTGAAATGATCCGTTTTCTTTTTCACTTCCTGATAAACTAAAATGGGACACGCTTTGAGTCACTCTTCTTCTAAATAAGATTATGTTTTGTAAATAGCACTGCTCTACCCTGTGTACTCTGATTGGTTGTATGTCTAACGGTGTCTGTAAGTTTGTAAAAACAAAAAGATTAAGGATGTATCTTACAGACATATGGGTTTGTCTGGTGTAATTGTGCATAGATAGACTTTAAGCCTGTGTTTAACAGGGGTCAGCCTGGTCACAATATAGGAAACGGGATGTTAACTTTTTCCACACCCTCCTGTTTGTTTTGACAGCTTAAGCAAATATCATGTCATGATTGTCATTTAGGCAAATACCATACCAAAATATTGGTTAATTATGCAGATACTATTGGTTCAAACTAAAACACTGTCAAAAAGACCAACAAACCTAAATCTAAAGCAAAGTCAAATGTGCTTTGACTGACCAAGTCAGGCCCGTTAATCGACTATATGGTCAAAACTGTGGTCTGATAAGTTTCATCATTCCCGTTCTCTAGCCTCACACTCACCTCATCGATGGCCGACTCCTCGATGAACCGCGGCGCCTCCGAGGACAGAATGCCGTGTGTTGCCATGACGAAGATCTTATAGGCCCCCCTCTCCTTCAGCGTCTCGGCCGCGGCCACAAAACTGTCCACGTCGTCGATGATGTCATCCTGCGGCACAAAGACCAGAGTATTAGTCATTTCTCGTGGCTATTATTTGTGTGACGTCACTCAGCCTGTGTTCATCTTGTCTTGCCACTATGATGGCGATGCGTCCTCCCACGTCTCCCACCACTGTGATGGGCGGCTTCTCTTTGGGGATCAACACTGGAACAGACGGGACACAGTGAGACAGGACACAGTTCTGAACCTCTTCTTAAACTCTGTGTGGGTGTGTGGTATTACGTGGGATCTCCATGCTGGGGTGGATGGCTCCCGTGGTTTTGACGGTGGGCGGGGAGTGTCGGCCGTCCACTTGGTCCGACTCAGCGTCCTGAGCTTCACCGTGGATCACTGCTATTCCCAGACGCAGACGCTCAGCGAAAGACTGCGCCCTGAAAACCACAAGAGCCAAACATACTCCATTTTAATACTCCTTATCAACTGTGTATTAGCATTAACTCAAACTAGTACAGTGGCTTTTCCCACATGTAACACCTCAGACCATTTATGGCTGCAATTAAGCAACATCTTTCCTATATTTATTTATATGTATACACCTCCCTTTAGCTCTAAAATACTACTATGAATTAAATCTACTTTATAGTTTTACGTTTGACACCTAAAAAGAGACCAAACTCAGAACTATATTCTAATGTTTATTTTGTTACTGATTATTTCAGTTACGTTAACAATTTAAGTTTTATTTTGACAGACACTCTAACTCATTTTGCCTTTTTCCACTTTCCTGCGAATCACAAAAATCACAACAGCTAAACGTTTTGCAGCCTAAATTTCTGTGGTTAGCTAAAGGGTAAGCTTTGAACAATGGCTCCACCTGGAGGTGAGATGGAGCAGAACAACAACATGCATCTGCCTCATGTCAGCCCTAACTTAAGGAAATTCATAACATTAAATATTCATTCATTCATTTTCTACTGCTTAGTTCCATTAGGGGTTGCGGGAACATTAAATATGAAATAAATCAAGTTTGTGGTCTTGACTAATATCAGATCATATCTTAATACAGCCAAAAAACGTTTATATTAGTGTTACCATCACATACTGGCTTTTACTACACTTACTGATTACAGTGTAGATTTTATACACACAAACCTACACTAACATTGCAGAATATTACTTTAAGGTTATTATGTGTAGATCTCTTCTCATGTGTAGATCATGTCACACACAATGTTGGCCTTTTAGAGTACTCATTAGCCTAATACAAGCTCACACTGCCCGTTTTCTGCCTTATTCCAGTTACCACTAGTAGGCTGGACGCTCTGTATAAAAGGGGGGCTATAGCTGGAGCCTGAAGACCTACCTTTTGGCAGAAGAAGGAGATTTGGCCACAATCACAGCATTTCTATAGTCGGGAATCTGCAGAGACATAATAAATTGTGTGAAGAAAATGAAAATGGCAGCCTTTTGCGTGTGTATGACTGTGTTGTACCTCCTCCTGGATGTACTGCAGCAGGAAGGGCGAGGCTCTCAGGTTGTCCACGGGAATGTTGAAGAAGCCCTGGATCTCTTTCTGATGGAGGTCCATGGTGATCAGGTGGGTCAGGCCTGCCACATGAGGGTTTAGATTAGAACAGCACTGAGGTGATCAGAACTAGACCAGACAAGAACATGTGTATTCATCAGAACTCCCCACCTGTTTTGGAGAAAGTTTGGGGAAAACACCAATAAAACAAGTTGAACCCTGCCTTAAGAAATTTAAAGGGATTTCTTTGATGAGATAATGACAGATGTTTTTATTCACAAGACTTATGTAGACAAACAAAACAGCTGGGATCCTGATTTAAAACCTTAATTTCAGTTAAATGAAGGTTTTAGTTAGAGATAAGACTAACACCTATAAAGAGTCCACGTCATTGTATTTAGATAACTTCTAGTATCACACCTGCACCACCTGACTTTACTAAGGTTGACAAAACAACGTGCACGTTTTTTAAATTTTATTTAACCTTTATTTATCCAGGATAGTCCCACTGACATTACACAACTCTTTTGCAGAGGAGTCCTGGTCCCATGTGTGAGGGGGGGACTATTGTAAATGTCTTTAGTGGAAACCGGTGTACCCAGGGGAAACGTCCGCAGACACAGGGAGAACGTGGGAACTCCACAAAGAAAAGCCCTGCCCTTGATGGGAATTGCATCAGTGGCATCTTTCACAGTTTTAACAGAAAATGGGCAAGAAGGCATGTAACCTAACAGGCCAGTTACTGCTCCCAGAACCATCTGGAGGGCTCCCGTTGAAAGCGTTTGCAAAAGTGCAAGTACTTTAAATGAATACCTGGCTTGTAATTAAATGCATCTACTGCAGTTTTATCCAACCTGTCAGCACTGTCAGCGAGCCAGTAAAGCCAGGGTTCACACCATAAATACTTAAACTCACCGCTGCAGGTCAAGATTATGTGTCAAAGTGTATCTGTAAAATACTATTGATTTCCCCTTTTTCCTTCTCCTGTTTAATCTTCTTTCTTCTGTTGTCTTCCGTTTAATGGTTTTGGATTTCTGCATTTGGTCTGAAACCCACTGTAAATGAACCAAATTGTGACTTTCTCACCTGTACGCAAACACTACTAGCACTCACCAGCTTTGCACATCATAGACGCGATCAGCTTGGACACAATGGAGCCCCTCTTCCTCATCTTACACTGCTTGCTGTAGGGGAAATAGGGCAGGACACCGGTGATGCTCTTGGCGCAAGACGTCCTGCAGGCATACACCATGATCAGCATCTCCATGATGGTGGTGTTCACATCCCTGACAGAGAAAAACACATGTGCTTAAGGGGAGAACTGCTTTAACTTTTATCTCTTCTATTAGTGTGGGCTCACTTGGACACCGTTTGGATCACAAACACGTCTTTGCCTCGCACTGACTCCTGGATCTGGACCCGCGTTTCTATGGGAACAAACAATGAGAATTGAGTGGTAAGAAGTCCACACAAAAGCTGCTTGCGCTGCATTGCAGCACAACAAAAGGCAGCGAGGCCGGTTGCATTCATTAGTGAGCAATCTAAGCCAGTTCTGTGCCTCTCTCCAAACACTCCCACCTACCCACCCCTCCGACTGTGACACTGTCGATACCAGCATTCCAAACCAATGTCTCCCACGCACACAAGAGAAAGTCAAAGCATCTACAGAAACTATTGCAAAAAATGACACACTCTTTACTGTTTAGTCTACACTTAAATAGCTTTTGGGCTATTTTAATTGTAGCATTTCTTCAATCTAGTGGAAACTTCCTGGAAATATTCTCTTCAACGCTACTCTTTGTTTTGTCTAACGCAGTGCCTCACTGTGTGCAAGGCATCCCCAGCTGCACTAATAGGAAAGTTCTCACAGCCTGTGAACGCCAAGGCTCTCTCATAGAACCCCTTAAAAGGGCCTCGAGTAAGGGCGCCAACATCGATATACCGCCGTCCACCAGAGGGCAGGCTCCAAAAGCAGAAATATAAGGAAAAACCCAATGGTGACTTTACAAGTGTAAAAATCTTGTTTACAGCCTGGTACAAAAGATGGCTCTGGTCTCTAGAGCTAGGTTTTTACTACATGACAACTCTCATTATTACATTTGTTTACACTATCTGAAAACTATAGATTTAATATGCAGTAACAGCAGAAAAGCCTTGATGTATCCGTCATTTTATTGCCCTGCCATAAGAACAATATAGGTGACTAGGAGAGCAATGAGCTAGCGCTATCCAATATATATATATATATATATATATATATATATATATATACACACACATTCATTGGTAAAGGCTGAAGCTAACATTATAATAAGAAAAAGACATAGTTCTATTTATTCATTATGAGTTTGAGAAATTGTTTAGTGTTGTTGCAGAACTCACCTCTGTTGGCCTCCTGGTACACCTGCACCTTCCCAAGCTCCACCCCTAACCGCCTGTGGATACAACACAACAAAAACTGAAAATGCACATTACAACAGGAGTAACTAGTAGTATCTTACACCAGATTAATTTAAATGCATGACTATACATTTATTAATGTACAAGATTTTAATATTTGTAGTAATACATTATGCATTACATTTGTATTTTTGTATTGTAAATTTGTATTTTTGCTATTACAGCAGACTGTAATATAATTAAGGGACTGGGGTGGGACAATATAAGATATATTGCTCATCAAAAAAGTTTTTTTCTTAGTATTGCCTAAATAATTTAAGCTGAATTTACACTAGTTTTAGATATTAGAAAAAGAAAACTATAAAAACTAATTTCCTTTTTTGTTAATTAAAAGAAAAAATGACAACATTTTTGGATATGTATTTCTTATTGTCTGGCACGGTGGGCATGTGCTTAAAAGTACTTAATGTCAAGCCCCGGTTCATTTTATTTTCCACAAAAAAAGTATTACAGTATGTTTTAGTGACATTTCCAAACAATAAGCATAATTTCATAATTATTGTGATAATATTGTTAATTGCAATTATTGTGGACAGAATAATTGTGACACAAAATTCTAATAACGTCCCATGCCTATTCGTAACGCATGGCAACTGCTTCACCCATCATTCATCTCCACCACATCACTGCTAACACCAAAGAACCCGCTCCATCACCCTCACCCACACCAATCTAACCATCTCCTCCATACATATCCAACAGTCTTGATTTTATACCTTTTTAAATGTCTTAACTGTTTTCTTGACTGCTTTATCTATTCCATAAAGAGTGGTCGGAAGCAGGGAGAGGTACAAGTAATAATAATTCACATACCACATACTCTACAATTTTATTATACCAGAGACTAAATGCATTTAAAATATTTTAACTCTTTAATTTGCTCTGCTTATCAAGCTGAACAGTAGACCTATCCACAGATATCAATATCAACAGAAGAACGAGAGAAACTTACATATTCTACATTTATTTCATGACTTGTTTGATACCTTCACAGCTCTAGCTTCATTTAGCAGACCAGGGTATAGCCTGTGTATAATGTGAATTACTAAAACTACAGTATTAATACAACATATTGGCGAGTAAAGGCCATTGACGGTAGAAGGGGCCCCTTCTGCACTTGAACACATCAAAAGATATGGTAAACTAGCCTGTTCTAAACTTTTCACAAGATGAGAGATTACAATGGCAGCCTTACCCTGTGACTTTGTTGGTCTGTGTGAGTATGTCTCTAAACACTGCTCTTCATGACAATGAACGGCATTATCTAGGGTGTGATTTTGAGAAATTTAAATGACTTTTTTACCCAAGGTAACCTGAGCAAGAGAGAATTTTTCCTCAATAAACTCTATCCTGGTAAACTAAGTGCCAAAAAGAGCAATCACACCCTGTAGTTAGTGGCTTATTACTATTACAATATTTACTATTCCCCAGATATATTTTATCATTGCTTTGCCATTTGTCTCACTCATGTGTGCCTGTCTGAAGAGAAGGATCTGATATCCACACATTTCCTCAGTTTTGCTTTATAGGTTCAGTATATAAATCAGTGTGTGTACTCAGAAACAACCATATTTGTGCTATAAACATTAACAGAAAAACCTGCAATGTCGGTCACAGTGTCATATTACAGGCTGTGCACTTCAAAACGTCAATGTTTTATTCTGTAAAACACAATAATTGCAAAATACATAACCATGGAGTCATTTCTAAATGATACAAAAAGTAGTCTTTCAATCCAATAAGTGTGTATGGTAAAGCTACTTTATAAAAATTTGTTGTTGTTAAATTTAGCCACAAGGTTGCTAGCTAACTCTTTTATCCTGCTGTCAACACTACTTCATGTTGTACGTGTAACGTGTAACTACAGCATGGTAAACAGAAAGTTATTTTAAACAAATTCCTTTGCATTCAAGCTGCTATTTTAGACAGACATTTACAGTAAAACAACCAGTCACACCAGCATTACTGCAATTCTGTTTGGATTAGGTCACACATGCCTCTCGTACTCACTCTGCAATCCTCTTGCCCAGCTCGCGGCTCGACGGGTGCGAGTTGGCCGTGAAGATGACCAGGCCACCCTTGGTGTGGTTCATGTCTCTGGGGTCTTGGGCGCTGCTCTCCACACACTCAGGCAGTGGATCCCTGGGCACCCACGCTGCGCTGAGCCCTTCCTGCAGCCCAGAGGGAGGAGGAGGAGATGTTACTTCCTCTCAAAACAACGTGACAACTCACACACAAAGCACTCTGACTGAAGGGAACAGGAAACACACTTTAGGCGATTGTATTTACTTAAGTCAGTTTAATGCAAACATTAGATAATTTATTTTAATAAAATGGTTGTATTTAATCTTATTTACTCATTTTCTCCACATAAAAATCTCAATAATAAAACAAAAACTTTTTAATTTATTAATATATACACATTAATTTTGGTAATTAATTAATGTATAGAATTGTTTTTATCCATACAATGTATAACACATTTACTACGGTTTAACAGCGAGGTAAAAGAAAAATTTATTTCGTTGGCTGTAGTCTGTTAGTTGTCATAAAAATTTAAAATCTTGCATAGGGCTACTGTATTAGGGCAACAAGCCGCTGGTATGTCCTGCAATCCAAATGTCATAAAGCTAAACTTCCCAAGCACAACAGAACATTAAGCTACACTATATTATGTGCTAAAGTAAACAAAACTAGGTACATGTTTTGTATTTTACGCTTAGAAATATGACTTTCTGTCGGCTAATTAACGCATTCAAATAGTGCTAATCTTGCATACAGCTTTAAGTCAGTAGTCACGACATTAGCTTCTCATGTTGCTAAGCTAGCTATACAGCACATTACTATGTTGCTAAGAAGCAGACTCTTTAACAGGAAGGTCAAGTGAAGCAGTGTGAAGCATGTGCCAAAATGTGGCTGTGAGGGCTAATGTACAAGCTCCGTTAGACTAAATCACTCATCTCCACGTCAGCCTACAGTTAAGTATTATTGACTTTAACAACATGGAGTAGCTGTGGCTAACGGGACTAACGCGCGTGCGAGAGAGGAGGCATGGAATAAGCCCAGACAAAGCTCTTTAATATGAGACCTGACTTGTCTTGCTGAAGAAAACTAGCCGAGGTGTGTCAAATTATAATATTGGCAGCTAAACCTATCACAGTGGAGTTAAAGTGCTTACCAGTTTGTAGCAGGTCCTGTTGTAACCTGCACTCTACTGTATTTGATTGTTCCAGCCTCCTGCTCTTTCCAACCTTCTCCGTGTGTCTGACTTTGACTGTGGGCGGTGTCGGTTGTGAATGAAGTACGATTCGACCAATCACAAAGCAGAAAAAAGAGAGTGGGCGGTCTTGAGGTGCGTTCAAGTGCTGATAGATTTCTAACGTTTATAGAGGCTTGAGGAAAAACAGAAATGCCATAAATGTGTGTACATGTACATGTGAGTTTAGGAATTAGTGGGTACATATTATTTGCAAAATAGTATTTAGGTATCACTTCCAAGAGAATTGATAAAGTCTCTTGGAATTAGAGACAAAACGCCAATACATGCAGAGGCCAAGTATGCAACCCAAAGTGGCATCATAATACCAAAATTCAATAATATAAAATAACATTAAAAACAAGTATTGATTTTATTGAAACCAAATGTGAACAAAGGATATTTAATATAAAAAGGGAGTGTTTCTGCACACTTACCCTACATATTACACCTCCATTGCAAGACCTCAATATATATATTTAAACTTTGTCCATCACCCTCCGCGGGTGGTCTCATCCTTCG
Organism: Neodontobutis hainanensis; assembly: GCA_024349245.1. Lineage (NCBI taxonomy): Eukaryota > Metazoa > Chordata > Actinopteri > Gobiiformes > Odontobutidae > Neodontobutis > Neodontobutis hainanensis. The sequence continues at coordinate 1,804,187 of JALDNG010000029.1, forward strand.
AGCTCTGGTCCTCTACCAGAGTCCTGGGAGCTTGAGGGTTCTGCGCAGTATCTTTGCTGTTCCTAGTACTGCACTTTTCTGGGCCGAGATGTCTGGTGTTCTTCCAGGGATCTGCTGTAGCCACTCTTCCAGTTTGGGGGTCTCTGATGACCATGGGGCACCACTGTCTGTATATATATATATATATATATATATATATATATATATATATATATATATATATATCTATATATATATATATATATATATATAGATATATATAGATATATATAGATATATATAGATAGATAGATAGATAGATAGATATAGATATAGATATATAGATATAGATATAGATATATATAGATAGGTAGGTCATAGCATATGTAGTAGTATTAACAGTAATAAAATTGTATACCAACAACAACCAATCTCTAGCTACATTGCTACACGGTATTCAACTGTAACATCCTGGTCGAAACAACTCAATCACATCAAAATAACACTTTTTGCATGTTTTTATCTGGAAAATATAGACATTTAAATCTCCATAGAACCCAGGAGCAGTTGTTTATTGTTCCTGCACAATGGGCCTGAGTGGAAAAACTCAGCACTGTTGGAAAAGAAGCACATTCATGTTCCTAACTGACCTAAGAAATAAGATCATGGAATGAACATGCATGTGAATGCAGTTTTAAGAACAATCCCTACAATGACCATCACTGAAACCAATGGGCTGATATACACTTCAGCAGCAGTGATCCTTGGGATGCTTGGCTATCGTTTCAGGGCAATCATAAGGAGCAAGTTCCACCGTGGAAGAGAAGATTAGAGGCTAAAATCAAGGCAGAATGGAAAGATGTGAGCCAACTGTGACAGTTTCAGAAAGGGGAAATGAAAAACCAAGTACCCAAGAGGTAGAGCTGGATGCCCATACCTGAAGCATTGGAAACTGACAAACAAAGTCTCAAAAACTTGGCCAACCGTTTAAAGAAAAATACAATAGAAATTGAAGCCAGGCAAATCAACCGACTGTCTACTCAATCAGCTACAGTGTACACTAAATGGCAGGGTAACAAAACTAGAGCAGACCCACCAAGGCGGCAGACCAAACAATACTGGAAAGGTATAAGGGAGAAGGAGGCATCACACAACAGCGATGCACAGTGGCTAGTGGATCTAAGAGCAGACAACAGCAACCTCCCTGACCAGGATCTAGTCACATCACAATGGCAGACATCTGAGAAAGAGTCTCAGGGGCGGCAGTGGCTCAGTGATAGAGCGGCCGTCTTTCAACTGGCGAGTGGGTGGGTCAAACATCCCAAATCCTCATAACATCCCGCTCGTCCATACAGTTCATACTGTCGTTGTGTCCTTGGGCAAGACACCTAACCCACCTTGCCTCCAGTGGTCAGCTCTAACACTGGTAAAGCGCTTTGAGTGCCTACTAGGTGGAAAAGGGCTATATAAATAACAAAGAAAAAAAACTGGACAGCATCAGGCCCTGACATGATTAAAGGCCTGCTGGCTAAAGAAGCTCACTGAACTCCAGAGTACCAGAGGAACAAAACAACAGCTGCTGGTTTATACAACAGTCGCTCATTCGCGGATTCAAAGCCACACACATGGATCACAGAATGCTTGGAGATGTACAACATCAACTGGTCTCTAAGAGCATTCATTGCACACAAGGCTGTGGCAGATCACCCTTGAGTCTAATTGCACAAGTGTCCATCAAATTTGGCATATACCAAGGAGATGCTCTGTCCCTTCAGTTGTTCTGCATAGACCTGAACCCCCTCAACCAAATAATCATCAAGTCTATGGATACCAACTCAGGAATGGGGCCACCATCAGTCACCTCCTCTACATGGATGACATCAAGCTTTATGCCAAAAGTGAGCAAGACAATGACCCACTGATCCACAAAACCAGAATCTACAGCAATAACATCGGCATGTTATTTGGACTTGAGAAGTGTAGTCGGATGATGATCAAGAAAGGGACGGACAGTAACAAGTACCTTGGAATCCCACAAGCAAATGGCAACCTCTAAGAGGCCACAAGAAACACAGCAACACCCAAATACCTACAACAAGTAAGTCCTAAGGAGTCCGCTCAATGGCAAAAACAAGGTCAGAGCAATTACCAGCTATGCCAATATGCTAATAAATAAAAGTTCTCTCTAGATATGGCCTAGTGGTATGACAGGACAGAACATGTCATGACTGGCCACAAGGGGGCAGTGTGCTTACATCACTGCACATCACAGCATTCACTTTTTAACTGTTGACATGTTTTATGACTAACATTTCTTTAATTACAGTGACTCAAAACAGTTAAAAGGCAATCACACAACAACACTATCAAGTTATTATATTATGATTTTCAGATTTTATATTTGGGATGCCATTTTACTCCTGCATCATCAAACGTGCATTTTTAATGTTTCCTGTCTGCATTCATATGTAGACAGTATGTGTACTTGCCTATACGGGGTTTAGGAGTATCTCATTGCAGAGAGAATACAGGAAATACATTTAGCTAAGTGGCTCATCCTCTTCGGACATAGATTGAATCTCGTCTGCAGTCTGACCGTGGTAACAGGTTTGTGTTCTTTGCAGGTAAACTCCCTTTAGAAACATTCATACTTATCATCAAGCCTCTGCAGCTCCAGGCCAAGAGAGCTGCTTCAATACATCTCCAACAAAGACACATTTATAAATACTCTCAGTGCAATATGGGCTACTCTAGTGTTCTTCTTACATAATCTCTGATGTGTGGAGGAGGAAGAGCAGCATCCAGCACCGCACTGCCCACACATGGACAAGTGATACTGCAGCTAAAAAGTCAAGGTCAACACTTTTCTTTCAGGACATTGGGTCCATACACGTGGTTTCTATATTTGTTACATTGTTATTAAGAGTTGTCATGATAAAAATGCAAAAGTAAACTCCCCAAAAGTAACTGCAGTGTGATAGGATAAACATTTCTGCTGCAGATCTGTAGCTGTTTAGTTAAGCCAGTGGGTTTAGTAAAAGGAATTGTGGGCAAATAAGAGATAGAAAAGAGAGCTCATGTGATAATATTTCTCCTGGGATCTTGTGATGCCATCGTAGCCTATTTTATGGCTGCTAAACCATGTTTTTCAACACTTTTTTGAAATTATACAAAAATATAACACATTCGGAAGCTGGTAATGAGGGATATGTTAAAACAAAAAGAAGTAGACCTAAGTGACTTTTAATCATTTATAGCTGTAAGCAAATAAGAAGGCAAGGCTTGTTATATTGAACCTACTTAACTAAAATGTTGTCATGTTGACTGAAATAATTCCACATAACATTTTTCCTCTGATTTTTCAGTTTGTTTAAAGAGAAAATAGACATATTTTTATTGAAACAGATTTATGTACAGCCATATAACTGACTGCTCTCCATAGGCTAAGGCTGATGTTTGTTTGAATAGGCTACAAACTAGCTATTTATCTAGCTAGCTACATTTCTGCAGCTCACTTGACTCTTATTTTAATAAAAATAAACAAATAAATAAGGTTAGAATATAACACGTCATTCTCGTTTAAAAACATATTTAAGAAAGATGAGATTAAGAACATGCACCGTTATGCGAGCTCTATGTGTTCACAGAGGGATTCTTTAGTCTCTGTGTCGTGTTTTTGGCAGCTCACTTGACTCAGTACTTTCTGAAAGGAGCGGGACCAAGCACTGCGAGCAGCGCCATGGAAACCGCTTAGAGACAAGGGGCGGGGCATTGTTTTAGGCCCGCCTCCGAGTTGCAGTGCGAGCTATTAGCACCGACAGGCAGCTGGAGGGCGCGCGCCTGTGCACGTGCACCTACGCTCTGTGCTTGCCCCCGCCCCCACGCGGACACTGATTACCACATCCAGCGCTCAAGCGCCTGCGAGGAGCAGCGCACGCGGGGATGGCTGCAGCTGGATGTGTTTACGACGCAGAGCACGAGAGCCTCAGCCACCGCGCGGCCGCTCTTTGAAGCCGCCGCTGGACCAGGACTACACAGGACTACAGCAGGACTAGACCTCTTTGAAGCCGGGTCCGGACTGTTGTGAGCCGAAGCTGCAGCGGACCTAGAGCGTCTTCTGCCGCGTAGAGGAGCGTCTCTATCGAGCTCCACTGAGCAGAACCCGAGAGCATCCCCTCCCTCCGTCTCCTAGACCGTTTCATGCCAGCGCCCTTCTAGTGCAGGACCAGGTCCGGGACTAGGACTACAGGGACTGGGCTATAGGGGGGAGGCGGACGCACCCTTCAGTGAGGCCGGGCTGAGCGCCACCGTGGCGGGGGATGCTGCGGGAGTAGAGCGGCACAGAGAGGACCATGGGGAAGGACCAGGAACTGCTGCAGGCGGTCAAGACCGAGGACCTGCTCACGGTGCAAAAGCTGCTGCAGAGGCCCCGGCCCGGGAAAGCAAGTAAGACACTCCTTTACACCAGCTCCGCTTTTCACTTCATCAGCCTGGCTCTGTGGGAGCATTGCAGGCTGAGCTGCACCGCTGGCTGCTTAGGCCTAATGATGAGTGTAGCCTACATGTGTGTGTGATGGAGATGTGATGGAGGAGGCGGGGGAGGGGGTGGGGTGTACTTTGAGATTGAGGTGATTAGAGATTGACAGTCCGTGTAGACCCCAGCCTAGTGCACTACCGCAGAAGCAGCTTGTACACCCCCTCCATTCGACTACACATACAGGCCTACGCGTGTCTTTCTGGTTATTTAATGCCACTGGTTTTCTGCAGGCAATGTTTCATTTCCACAGCCCACTCCTATGTGTGGGCACTGGCTGAGCTGCAAAGAGCAGTGTCTCTCTTGTAATAAAGATGTAAGGGCTTCACTGCAAGAATCCCCCTTGGATTTAGTTAAATTTCTCCAATAACGATGTTTCCTTTCCTTTCTTGGTGCTTGGTATAAAAAATATGATTGGCATTCCTCCACAGGTATATCAGAGTGGAAGTGGGCGGAGCTATGTGGAAAGAATAGGTTTCCAAAATCTATAAGAATGATGCACTGTGTCCCACTTAAACTCATGTGATTCAGAATAATAGTGGACCAAGGGCTTAAGGTTGTATGGAAATTATGGTTGGCTCCACACTTGGTTCCAGTTGACTCTTAAGTTTATAAAAGACTTACATTTCTCATTTAATACATTTTATACAATTTATTTCAAAACTTTTCTGTTTAAAATAACAGAGCATTTAACTTTTACCACATGTGGGGGACAAATGGTTTGCTTGACAGCTGTATGGTTTACTTGCTAACTTTTAATATGTGATTGAATTTATTTTGAAGTACCTGAATAAGATTTAAAACAGGCTTCTTGAGTATATTGTGGGTTTTAGTTTATTTAGGTGACATCACAATCCATTGATGCAATATTTTTGTCTATTGTCAGAATATTGGTACTTTTGAAAACACCTGTGTGTGGTTCCATTCAATCATCTATAGGGTAATTTGCTATAATAATAACATTCATATATTATATATTCATAATAGAGAAATATTATTACACCAATACTACAAAAATGTGCCCTGGCAATAGCAAATGTATTTTAATGGAAAAACTGGGAAGCATCTAAACAAACCCGACCACCCCACAACCTTTTCCTCTCCTTCTTCTTCTTTGGGGTTTGCAAGAACGAAAATGATAAACCCCAGTGTATTCCTGCATTTGAACTAACATAAGCAACATTTAACGTTTTGATTTGCAGTGGCTCATTTCTAACCTTCAGTGAGCTGTGATTAGCTGTGAGTGCTTACATCGGAAAAATGATATGCATTCACTTTACTATTTATTCTCACAACTTTCCAAAAAAGATATAAATGGAAGACAGATATGCTCTTTAGCTTATAGTACTGTATGTGGCACTTTCTGAGGATTTAGTGTGGTATAAACATAGCCTCACAAGAGTTCGGAGTAAGCAGTGGGGTGCATTGCTGTCGGCCATTAAAACGAAGTCTGCAGAGCCCATACAGGAAACCCCTGAGATTAAAGCTTGTCTGCTCACTGTCTGGTACAAAATAGTATTCGCATAAGTAACAGCATCCATCAGCGCCAAGTATGGGCAAAATAGTGTAGTAAAATACATTGAAGTGCATTGTATGTCACTGCAGTGCATTTTAGTTTGCAGCCTTGTGTTTAAATCAGAAGAAAAGCACCACAAAGATGATTTTATAGACACTGGATTGCAGCAGTTTGCAGTAAATAAGAATCTGGGTCTTGGTGGAGTGCAATGTATACAGAGAGCTGCTAAAGCAATTTTCTATAATAAGTCTAACAATACAGCTGTTGCCTCAACCTGTGTCCCCAAATCAACTCATCCTCCCAAAGTAAATGTATCTCTAGGCAATAATGCTTCTCTAAATCAATAGTATGTGGAACATATGCATATTTAATGTTCTTTTCCAAAGCGCTGTGACATTTAGGCAAAAACAAGCTGGTAAGAAAGTATGTAGCTTGAAGAAGATGGATTACTAGAGGTTTCGTTAGGATTATAAGTATGGAAATAGCTCTAAAGGAAACTAATTAGACAGAAAATGCTAATGCAGTTGAGCAAAGCAAACCACCTGAACAAAACCGCTGTGACCACATTCAAAGGTGATTTTACTTGGAAGTATTCTGACATATAGTTTTTTTGTGTTTGATGTGTAAAATGTTATTATTCTACATAATGTAATTAATTGTTATATAGCCACACCAGTTTTAGTCAAACGTGCTTTACCATGCCAACAATATTTGATGTGACTTTATCACCCCTTCACAATCTAGTGCATTACATATTCATTGGTGAATTATGCAAATTGATTCTTGCTGACTATTTATATTGTTTTATGATATTGACCCAAACATAGTGCTCACTAACACAGATTTGGAAAAAATAAATCAGCATAGTTAAGATGAATCAAACATGAACGTGCATTATCAAGAACTTTTAGATGTTTATTTATTGAACTTTACATATTAGCTTGCTGACTAATCTATCTAAAAACAATAGTGGACCACCAGTAGGCCTATATAGTGAAACGTATCTGTTCATTTTTAAGTTCCAGTTTCACTGCCATCATCACTCCTCAATGAGCACTGCTCATCGTTTGGCTGAGTGAAACATTTTATGATCCATCTTGAGGTTTGGCCATGCTATAACTTACACTAACGCCCCATTGGAGGACATATTAGGCCAAAATAGAGAGTGTTTAAATGCACGCTGTGGCCCTGCGTAGTTTTGTCTAGTCTCTTTGCGCCCGTCCTGATCTTCTCTCTGTCAGTGCTGTCTCTTTCCGGCCTTTTATCATTCCCATAATTGACAGCTCACCCTAGCCTCTCCGCAGCCCATCAAGAACAACTATTTAGCATGCCGTGTGAAATTTCATGCACAGACATAACAGAGGAAAAGCTGCAGTGGTGAAAGGAGTGCTCAGACTTTGGAGAAGAAGAAGAAATTAAGCAAATATTTTTTTCTGATGGAAAGAAAGAACTGGCATCTCCAAGTTTTCATAGTTTTTTTGAATAATGGATGTGACTAGGTAGTTCAGTCTCCATGACAGTACAGCTGCTTTGGTCCCAGCATGACTTCTACTCTTGTGTTTCTGACTATGGTGCAAGATGCTTAGGTATGAGACATATAGGCCTACTACACTTCTTTCACATCACTAACGACTATAAAAACATTAAAGGCTGTTGAATCAATTATTACATACCACTAAAAATGTTTTTATTATTGTCTTAGTTCAACAGTATTCTGACTTGGAAAATGCATGTAAACGTCTCAACTTTTCTTTTCAAGCTTGCATATTTGGAAAATGTGGGCTAGCTATGCTATTGCTGCATGTAAGCCTAGACAGCTTAGCTAGCTGAAATCATGTTATCTTCGGAAGGTGCTGTTTTCATGTTGTTACATCGGGTACTTGTGTGTGTGGTGGTACAAAGGACAAACGCCTGAATAAGTTAAATATTATTTATTACACACTTAAGGAGGGTACTCCTGGTTTCTTGTGCAGTCGTCGTCTTACAGATTTTAGTCACAGAGCCGAATTAAGTCCACCTAGGGCGGATAAACCCACTCGAATCCCCACACACACAGCAACAACCCGGTTCACAGCAACCAACCACTGCAAAATACCGCAGATGCTCACCCCAAACAGATCGGGTGTAACAAGTCTGAGCATCGGCGAAGCAGCGAACGGAGAAGTGACCCCCAAACTAAAATACAAAAAACATACAAACAAAAATTGAAAAATGTTAGTCCGCTTGCCCACATCCCCAAGCGGACTAACTAAACACAAAATCAATAACTAAGAAAAAAAGAACAGAAGGACAAAAGGACAGCAGGTAGCGGTACATGTAGATTACTGTTGAACACAAACAAAATATAACCACTGTTAAAAGACACATTTAATTCAACAGTCTAAAAACCTTCAAATACCGCATACCTGAGGTAGGCGATCACACAACCACCCCCCGTCATTGACACCCCTAAACCAGCCGTCTCCACAACCCCGGCCCTGTCTCATAAAAACACAATTAAAATACAACCAAGACAAACAAACAAATCACCACAACATAAAAAAGACATTTACCGGGTCAAACTGTCGAAACATCGACCGCATGGGTCCAGCAACCTTCCTGGCCTCCCACAGGAACCTGGCACACCATGACACCCGGCCACTTCCTCCTTTTATAGGGAGCTGGCCTGACGCCAGAGCGACACCCAGCGGTGCCACCCGTCACAATGTAAAAAGGTAAAGAGGTGGTTTCTCAAGCTCTTGTTATTGACAAGTCAAAAATGTGACTCAGAAATTGCATATGTAGCCTGGTTTATTAGCATTTAGTGTTAGCATTTTACCAACATGTCAGCTTTTACTTTTTATTTGTCTTTTAGTCAAGGCTGATTGCTGATAACTGCCAAGGCCGCACAAAAGCAGTATTAGCCTGAGCAGAGCGCAGGTCAAAGACAAAAGTCCAGTTAGATTGCCTAATAGAGCTAGCATAGCCCAACTAAGGTGAACATGTAACTTTACTACAAGCAATGTAAAAACGGACAGACTAAAAATTTGTAGCTAAAAAAACAGGTTTCCAATATTTGTATAGTGTTGTTACTGGTTACATTTTTTATATCAGTGTATTAGCGCTCTAAGATTTTAAAATGTCAGTAAAAACAATTAAAACTGTGCCTTTTACGGAAACTCCCCCCAGAACAAGGATACATAAACTAAGAAAGCATTGGCTGTAATGAGAGAGTGGAGCCGAAAGTCCCAGACAAACAGCAGGGTGCCCTAACACTGGGATGTGACATTAGCACAGCCTGTTTGTAATGTAGCATTAAACACAATGCTCCAGGACTGTGATGTGTGTGTGCTTTTAAAGATGGAACTCATTTACTCACACTCACACAGGGCATCTGGAGGTATACGTTGCCAGTTTGCCGTCACGGGGCACGTAAAGTGGAAGGAGTGTGTTCATGTTTGAGTGTGACCTCAGGTGAGTGTTTGTTGGTGCGGTCTGCAGATGTTTGTGTGTGAGACTGATTGGTGTCGAAAGGCCAAGTAGGAAACTCGTGTGGATTTGAGGGTTTCCTCTATAAAACCTGGCGAGTACTGCCTGCCATTCAAGAAACTTGTGATTTGTCTAATTACATTTAGTATGTTTACATGCACCACTAAGTCAGGATATTGTTAAAACTTGACAATGCCATTTAATTGGAGGAGTATACTGGATTTAAGAAAGTCAGAAAGAATCAATTTCTCTATACAACGCACTAGCCAGCAGCATAGTTAGTCCTATTTATTTGTTTATTTTAAAAATAAAATATGCCACTTGGTCTTTTATTTCATTGTTTACTACTAGGTTAAGCTATGGTAAATTGCACTCAGACCGAGTCACAGTATTTTATGTTGGACAAACAAATATCTACATTTATTTGGTTTATTTGGACTAATTCTTTATGCTTGGTAAGCGTGTTCCTTTACGTAAATTAGTATAATTTACGTATTAGTAAATTCTTCCTTTACCCACAACGTTTGTATCAAAAACTGCTATGTGCATGATTATGGACAAAATTACAAAAAAAACTTGGACAAAAAATATTTTCTACCCACCCATGCATTAGCATTAAACAATAGCTGGTACATAGTAAGGAACATGTTAACAGCATCTATTGATTTTTAGGTTGTTTGGGTAAGAGGCATGATTGAGGCAAAATGGGAAATGACAATCTCAATTACTCAGAAACTAAATTTGTTCTGAATTTAAATGAAAAAAATGGCACAGTTCTGTTATGCAGTTGGTTGGATAACAGTATATAGCCCATTTTGACCACATATGTTCAATATACAGTATGCTAGTTTTGTGACTACTAAACAGTCTAAATTTAGTAACCAGTTCTGGCCCCATAAACTCTATTAAGCCCAATTCTACTGTCTACTGTGGGCACCCTCACTGTGACCTCAGGTGTGCGTTTGTTAATGGGCCATTCTAGTGTTTGCTCATCAAGTGTGTCATCTGTTTTCATGCTGTTTCCTGTGTGTGTAAGGGACTCTGGTGTTATCCTATCATCTTTTTTTAGCTTTTGCATGGCAGACACAGCGCTGTAGATCCACGACGCTGTGGTTCTGTCTCGCTCTCTCCATCTGATGGGAGGCTGGCGCAGGAGTGGAGCACATGATTGCATCCACGCCACTGCACATTCACAAAGGAGCAGGCAGGCGAACAGAGCGGAAGCCTCGTACTGTCACACGCAGACTTCATATCGACTAACTGCACTTGGTTGACTGCTAAATACTGCACTGAAACAAGTCAATGGCTTGGATTATCCATTAATCGCTAGAATATCTACTATTGCTTAAGATGACACTCATATGACTGCTTGCTTGGCATAGAGTGAACCTTGCATCTTTCATCCAGTGCTGCAGTGATGTTTCTGTATTGTGAGTCATGGGAAAAGCAAAAGAATTGTCAAAGGATCTGCGGGAAAAGGTATTTTAACTGTATAAACCAGGAAAGGGATATGAAAAGATATCCAAGGAACTGAGAAAGCCAAAAGTCAGTTTGTCCTCTCCAGTCAACTGTAGGAAGAAGAGCAGGAAGTAACTGGGCTCTACGGAGCTTTTGTGTAATGTATTATACACTTTTGAAAACATTTAATTTATGTGTTTCATCATAGACTATTACGGGCTAAAATTAAATATGTAGCCTTAAAACAATCCATGTCTACTATGGCTAAGTGATGGATGGACATAACTGTTGCTTGTTGAATGAAAAATATTTATTTTAAACATATTAATAACACAACAAAGTATTATGCTTATTTGTAATTACATATAATTAATATTTCAATCCAATTTAGAGTCATCTAGAATTATATGGACAGTAGAGTAGTGAGAATTGTCAAATTAAAAAAACTATTCTTGAGTAAGTTATAATCAAATGCACTTAAAGTGGGTAATATTGATGTGATCGTGGTCTGCAAATGAAGCAAATACGCTGAAGTATTATTGATTGCGAGCTCCATCTTTAAAAGTGCGGCCGTATTAGAAATGATAATATTGAGAGATGCGGGGGTTTGCCAGGCTTTATTTTCTCCTAAACACCATCACTCTCTTGTGCCGACTGCTGCTGACTGGCTCCGTGATTGAATTTCAGCGCAACAGCCACGGATGGATATTTTTGCTTTGAGGGGAAAAGGGAGTTACAGAAAGAAGGGGGATGGGGGTGGTTGATGAAAGGCTGAATACGATGAAAGAGAGAAACAGAGGGATAGCATCACATTTGATTTAGACTGTCGACGGAAGCTTCCCAGGGGCTTTGCACAATGCACTGCGCCAAAAATATCACTGGTTATTGGGTCAGGGAGAAGGTGAGGGGATAGGTGAATGAAGAACGAGTTGAAGAACACAGAAATGGGGAAAATAATACCAACATTTCGAAGATTTGAGCGAGTTCACAAACTCACCAAAATTCATCTTGTAAATTCCCAAAGAATGTGTTCTCATTCAACCTTCTGCATGTTTGGAACAATGATGTGGCAGTATTGCAAATATGAGCATGTTTGAGGTTTGACTATGAAGTGACAATTTTACAGTCTCAAATGTAAAAATTATGTTGCTTTGATTGGATAAGAAAATCTAAAATATGTGACCTCTGCAAGCACGTTGTGTGGAAGCAGGTTATTCTACCAACATACAGAAAGCAAACTATTAGTTAGCTAACTAAAACTAAAGCTAGGTATGGCATCCCTTAATTGGCTGAAATTGTTTTTCAATGTTTGTGATTGCTAAATTTGGGCCGCCAGGTTAATTTCTGTTATGTGCAGAACAGGTGCACTACCAACACGTGACCCACTAGTGCATTCCATGTGGTTCTGACCAATGACCTTGAAGACAAAACAGTGATCACTTTGATATTAATAAGATATTTGCTGTAATAAATGCATATTATATTGCTTCCATTGTTTTATTCTAGTGTAATCTAATAGTATAACCATAAATCATTACAAGACAGTGTTGTATAACAATACCCTAATGCTGGAGTAATTGTCTTACTTTGTCCAAGAGTTAAAAGTTAAGAGTTAAAAAAAGTAAAAAAAGAGAAAGAAATGTAGAGAGGAAGAACAGTTCAGAAGGCATGGATTAAAATGAGAATGAAGAGAAGAGGAAGTAGAAGTGAACAGAAGGGAAAGGGCTGAAGATATAGGAGCAGCACAAGACAGAAACATGGAAGAAATGTATGAGCTTTCCAGACGGTCAGAGGTATTTTTTTTTTTCTAATCAAGATTTTTCCAAAAGGTTTTATGAGTTTTGTAGAACAATGAAATAAGTAAATGCACCTTTGTGGTGGTGCGAATGCCTGAATTGTAACCATAACAAACAACAGACAAGAAGAAGATAGTAACTTTCAATTCTGCAAAAACACTTTATGTCCCAAGTTCAACTCATACTTAAGTCAACAAAGTCAGCAAATCCACTTTTTAAATTCTCTTTAATAGATAGTGACAAGCAATGATTTATTCTTTTGTTCTGAAAGTAGGCAGGTCCTATGAGGCTGTCAAATGGCATTTTCTTTGTCATGTGGGATAATCAGTAGGCTAATGTTGCTATCCTGTCACTAGCCTGTTAGTTTTCAGGAACAGGTCCACAAGTCTAAACTCAGGTCTAGCAAAATCTTAGAATCAAAACACGGACGCACAACTGTGAAATGGCAGGACTGCACCAATAGATTTGTCTGTATATTTAGACAGTTATTATTATGTGGCTTTTAGCCTTTGTGCATTCACAGATTTAATTTAATTTAATTTTACATATTTACACTTCTGAACACGCACGCAAATATCTTTAATACACCACAACTAGAAATTGTAGATAACACCTTGTGAGTATGTTGATCCACAACACATACTGTATATTATATTAGACCTCTGTTCTTTTTTTCTCTTTTAAAGAACAAATTACGTGAACTGGCACACACTCTGTTAACGGTGAACTGGTACAGCAAGGCACAGCCCGCCTCGGAGCAGCGCATTTGAATCTTACAGCGTCAGATAAAGAAGAAGTCAATAGAGAATTTGACAGAGCGTGGGGGAGTGTATGTGTATTCTCACAAGCTGCTGCAGAGTTTAACTGTGCTCAGCATCGCCTTGCAGGATTTTTCCACTCACGCCCTGAATTCATAACATAGACGGTATTCTTACCACTTCCAATATATTTTTAAGCAGCTAATAAAGACAGAAAATTGTGCTTTTTTTCACCCCAAAACTTAAACAAACACAGTGTGGACAAGGTTTTACTGTACCCGTCATGAGAAGCTTCTAGAAACGTTCCACCCTTTACCCACATTCAATACATTCTGCATCGGCCTGGGATTTCTGAAGGAACACTGGGGTTATTGCTGTGAGAGTTGCCACTAAAGACAGGCCTGTCACAAAGCCGGATTGGAGAAATAGTGTTGTGACACACCCCAGACCAGTGTCTTTGATATGTCTGGAAATATTACTGTGATATACTGTACATTGTGTTATCTCAACCAAGACATGATTATTACTGGTTCTGTGATGGAGCCAAGAGAAAGACGCAGAGGAAAACCCCAAATAGAAATGACTTTATGTAGAGGTTTGTATGGGACTGTATGAAGCATGCCACTTTATATTCTTGGACAGATCATAATGATACTATTAGTATTTAGTAGTAGCTACAGTACAAAGCCTGTTAGAAATGTATAAGGTTTGGTTCTAACGTAAACAAGTTTACATAATCTGAAGAATGTATGTAAAACAGGAAGAATGCTATATCAAACAACATGGACCAACCCCTACATGCTGCATAGACAGAGCAACCACATTGCCATAGATCTATAAAAAACGCTTAATATATAGTGGATAAGTGTTTTTAATGAAATGGAAGAAAAAGGTAAATGGAATTTAATTGAATTTCCCCTAAATGACATTACAGTGCATTGAAGAAAGACATCATGATGTTTGATTGTCTTGCTTTGTAATGGGCAAAATTACCTTTTAATTTTCTACTGCTTATTTATTTATATACTTGCATAAAGCCTGAGATGGGTTATGTGCTTGGATTATTGCCAGTTAATCGCACGGCTAACACACTATAGACAATTTAGAGCCACTAATTCAACTATAGACTCTTCTCCTGGTGAGCTTTATGTGCATTTTGGCAATGAAAGTTTGGCTGATGACAGAAGTTCATCAGTTACCTAAAAATGGCTTCGGCAAATTGCAATTGGCTGAATACATATGCGGGCTGTCAGTGAGTGTTTAGAGACCACACCAGCTAAAGGCTACAAGCTATAGGTCACTGGACATGGCTTCAGGAATATGCATAAATAATAATGATGCTCTTGTTGCTGCCACTGTGCCACCATAAAGGCTATTAGTAATTGTTCATTAATATAAATACATGGAAAATATTGTTGTTTTTTTGCTGCTAACCATCATAATTTATATTATTAGTTAATCTGTGACTCTGACCCCAGAAAATAAAGTCTTGGAAATCAAACCATTGAGGTATAATGTGTGAATGAAATGAATTCACTTCACTTTCCCACCTGATAGTTAGGTGTACATACAGGTACTGGTAACCTCTGTTAAAAGGAAGTTGTGTACTAATGCTACCGTATGTAATAACATCCCCATCTACTGTAACTACATCCCAGTGCATCACATGTGTGTTTATCATCACATGTAAGAACATCCTGATAACACAGGAAACACTCAGCCCAGAAGGGACCGGCCATCTGGACTCAAGTGCAGTCTGACCGAGCATGTTTTAAGGCTCACACATGTGCCATACAGCAGTTCAGCAGATGTTATTGTTGGACTGGTGCCCATACTGCTGCACATTTACAGGAGAGGTCAGATCAAGTACCTGACCTTTTACATCAGCTCAGTTGAGGGCATAAGTTGAATATGAATACATACTGTATGTTCAACAAATTCTGCATTAATGATGAGTAACTGAATTTCTTAATAGGTTTGATGAATATTTTGATTGACTCTGATTACTTTTCCTGGATGTCAGATAGCGGCCTTTGTTAAATCCATTTTCTTTAGTTCAATATAACATAAAACTATGAGTTGCAACTGTCTACAATAGAAAAACAGGTGGGAAAATATTCCAGTAAATAAAGTATAAAATTATAACTATAAAAATACAAGCTTAAATTTGTTTTCAGTGCTAACAAATTAAAATACAAACTGATAAAACTTGTGTGCACAGGAAGCCAAAACAGACAATAATCTGAGTTTTTAGAGACACCTGTCTCTGTTTCAGTTCAAAAATATTTATTTAGTGCCAATTTGCATTGAAATTTATTCCAAGGTGCATTCTTGAGCAAGCTAACGAGAACCTAAATGCACCCTAAAGGTGTCCAGTTTGTATGCTAACAGGACAATATCAAAGGTAAGGGCTTCATTCTTCCTACCTTTATTTTGATTTGATATGCTAGCATGCTAACAAACATTAAATAGCAAGGATAAGATAATAGCTATATTTATACATACCAAGGCATACTGCACGAGCGATCATTTATGATGCAACCTTTTGAGTGCTCTGCACGTTCAGCGTGAGGACACTTTAAAGCAGGATACAAAGCAACGAAGGAATCAAGGCCTCCCCCTCACCTCCCTCATAAATATTTCAGCTTTTCCTCGTGTCGTCTCTTTGGCTGCAAGGAAACCTCTCCTGCTGATGTGAGGCCAGATATCTGGGTCACATTTATTTTCCAGGAAGCTCCAAGTCTTTTGAATATGCATTTGTTTTGGAGTGGAGAGGTGGGTTTAGATTTTCTGTGAACTTGTGACTGGAACACTTTTCAAAAATCTGAACCCAATCCTCACTGCAGCTGGAACAAATTGACTGTAGTAAATGAGTATAAAACCGCTTTTTCTGCCGTAATAAACAGACAAAAGAGAAATAAAAACCATAGGAAAAGATTTTTTCCTTTTCAGCAAATTTTTCAGCAACCTGACTTTCTTTATGCCATTCCTGTCTCTGACTCCACGCTCCCCCAAAATTTACTATTATTAAACTTTATTATTAAAAAAATTAAACGGGACCAAATTTTCTCCACAAAATACTAACACATTACACCAAACTAGAGTTTAGAAAAGTCCATTTTCTTTATTGAAGTTTTTATTTTTTGAGCTATTTGTCCGTGTTACAAGACATATTCAGCGCTGAGTATGCACTTAATCGGCAGCTAGTAAACATCCTGGCACGTCATATGACAAGCCTGTGTAGACCAATGGGAGAGCTCCTTTTTCGAGCATGTGATTTGTGCGAACTTTGATTGGCCAAGGTTTGCTGCAATAGTGTAGTTGTTTGTAGCAGTAGTTGACCTTATTATCAATGTTATTTTTCAATTTCAGCCTCTGACATACCACAATTTTGGTGTATTTTTTTAGGTTACAGAGATATTCTGGTACAAGACTGATAAATGTCAAACAATATTGTCAACATGAGAGTAGGGATGGGCATTTTCCGCAAATAAAATATTAGAATTATTATATAGATATAGATATAGATAGATAATTATTATATAGAATTAGAATATTTAAGCTAAAATTCAAATAATATGTGTTTATTTAAATGGGGTTTAATGAGAGAGGCGTTAATTTATGAAACGTGTTTCTAAACGTCATTTTTAAACAAGCGTATTGGGTTTTATATTTAGAAACAAAGTCACAAGCCACATACTGTTTTACGTAGCTGAAATTTAAAGTGTTTGCTATTGTGATAACTTAGTTTCACCCACACACGACGAGCTGAGTAATTAATGGAAGTAATAATGGAAGTACTTCCAAACTCCACTGCATTTATACCAACTCTATTGAACGTCTCTCTAAGATGAAGACGGGAGTCGCAGTTAGGCTACAAGCCATTCTTTTTTTCACACTGATCTTTTGCTGCTCCACTGAGTGAGCAGACAGGTCTGTGTCACCTCCTTGTCCTGCTCTTTTTGTGTCGCCGTATTGTCATGTGACTCAGCGGCAGAAGTGAACAGAGCAGGAACAGGTCAAGTGAGCTCTGTGTGGACTTATTTTACTGCAGTTAACAAACCACTTCCAGTTGTGATCTGTGTAAAAATGCCTATTTGTTCATTATTTTTTTTAAAGAAAATGTATTAATTATATTAATATAGCAAAATTCAAACAGTGTTTTTTTTTTCAAAAATATACTTTTGTATGATTATTCAAATGTTAGAAAATGTGTGCCCATGCCTACATGAGAAAATCACAATATTGTTATTATCATGAGTATTGTATCATGGAACGTGTACCTTGAGATGTTACAGGCTATATGTGCTGCACAAATTTGTTTGCAAATGCATTTAAACATTGACAGACGCTTATGTCCCTCAGTCCGTGCAAAAAAAAAAAAAATCACTTATTACTCACCAAAAACAATGTTGCGTAGGAAAGTGATTAAGAGTGATTAATTGCATACGTTTTCCAATCTCATCAGGAAGTACGATTGATTTCTTCCACCGCAGACATTACATTTTTCCAGTTCTTGCAGCCAGCATTTCTGTTTATCTTCTTTGATTCCCCAGTCCTTTCCTTAGAGTCATCTTTTAGATGAACACAACTGTCTGACGTCTTGACCTTTTGAGGAATCTCATTTGTGGTTGACTTTGATAAATGGTGCCGAATGCAAAATGATGCCAACGCAAGCCAAAGTAAGAAATGTGCAAAGAAAAGCATAGGCTGCCAGGTGGATTTATTATTGTGACTGCACAGATCATATATTCCTGGAGTCATTTGCAGCACCCACAAGAGCTCTGTGTTTGAGAGGATCAGAGAGACATGAAGGCCTCTCTGATCCTCTGCAGAGAGGACTGATGTCACCTGAGTTTAGTCCAGTGAAGTTAGTCAGGGGTTAAAACAGTTCATGCTTCTCGGATAAAAAGAAAATTGTTCAACCAACTTAAAATATACTAACACACAAATTTAATGCAGTTATAAGATTTAAGAGTTCTTTAATATCTATGTGACTGTAACATTAGTGGTTTTAGTCAGATTTACTTAAACAAGCTTATTTCATTCAACTTAATTTTTTTTTTTTTTTTTTTAAATCTAGATATTTGTTTTAAGTAGAACACAAGCAACCGATTCTTATTCATCTTGATGGTGTGATGTTTAAGAGGAGGCATCTGGGAATAGTTTTGAAGCTAAAGGTTCATCAAAAGTAATCAAAAGTGAAATGTCTTTAAGCTTTAACACTATGTCCAGATGTTTACTTTAAAAATGCTTTACGATACCTCTTAAGAGGCAACTTTTCAGATCAAGTGATCAAATGCAATATTCCTGAACGTAAAAGCACATGGCCTCTCTGTGTAGTATGTGTTTATGTTTTACAAGAACAACATCCGTCTTCACTTACCTCGAGCCTTTGATCCCTGTGCTATAGAAGGTGTGTGTTGCTCTTGGCCAATCAAAAAGTTGTTTTTCATTTGGTCGTCCAATAGCAGCATAGTAGTGGTGTTCTATGGCCAATGAGCTGTTTGTGTTTGAGGGGGTAATGCAGCTGCTGAACACATGCAGAACATGTGGTTTGGCCCTTGTGAACGATGCCAAACCCAAAGTTGTGGCTCCTCCTGGTTTGGGTCACATTTTTCCCTCTTTTCCATCGCTCCCCATCAGTCTGTCTTATCGCTCCTCTCTTTTTTTTTTTCTAAAAATCATTGCCATGGCAGCAAGCACGAAGTGGCAGCCAGGAAATTTCTGGAGCATCGACAGTATTCCCATTCAGCAGCATTGGTTCCAGCCTTTAGCTCTGTAGTGTGTGTGTGTGTGTGTGTGTGTGTGTGTGTGTGTGTGTGTGTGGAAGAGAATGTGTTTATCATGGGATTACCAAATAATCTGACAATAGAGATTAGTACAACAGACCCACTGCCCCACTGGGGCAATAAGAGCAGTAACAGTACTTCAAAAAAATTCTGTAGTCAATACTTTTAACCCACTGATCACGTTACAATGGGTTACTAAATACCAAGTTCATATATAATTTTTTTCTTTGAAGTGTTTTTGATCTTTTGATGTTAGTTATGGTATCAGTAAAGATATATTTTGACTTAAAACATAATTTTATTATGTCAAAGTATTGTTTTGTTCCTTTGAAGCCTCGTTTTGTTCTTTTTAGTTACGTTGTGTTGGATTTTAGTATAGTCTTATAGGTGCTATTTTGAGCACCTATATTTTTTTTCTTGTATTAGGTTTTCTTTTAATGTTGTTTTGTAATCTTTCTCTCTTTCTAATTTTCAGTATTCCTTTAAAGCTTTGTGTAGTCTTCTTTTCCCCTTCCTTTTTGATCTTATCTTGTTCATTAATAGCATATTTTTTGTAAAACGTAGATCATAAGTAATAGGACAATCCAGACAAAAGATCTACAATATAAAGATAGAATTTCTTGACTTTGTTTCTTAATTTGTGTCTCCCTCTTGTCATCTCTCCACTTTAATCTCTCCATCTGTGATCTGTCCTTTTGATTCTGGTCCCTCCTGGTCCCCCTCTGAATGTGGCGCTCATCCTGCTTTGTTTCCATCACTGTTTGCCTTTTTCCAGTTTCACTTCCTTCCTCTCATTTACAGTCCATTCAAATCCCCTCTTGTGAAGACATTTCCTGTTCACACACTTTCACGCTCTATCTTGTTTTTTCTTGTGACATCTCTTTTCTCAGTACATTTGCACTTTATAGAATCTTGTTCCAAGTCATTGGCCTATACCCACAGAGGCAATACAATATAACTCTTTAAACCGGATCAATTTTTCTCCACAAAATATTAATACATCACACCAACCTTAGCGTTAACTTAGCTGCGACTTTTGCGGCAGGACAACATTCAGCTCTGCCTTGTTAAACATTATGCGATTCAATTGACAATATTTATAAGCGTTGCCTCCTTTTCGTCTGTTAATATTTTAAATTTTTTTAAACCAACAGCTGAAATTTACAAAAGATACTAAATGTTTTATGAGGCTATATACTT
Source organism: Neodontobutis hainanensis (assembly GCA_024349245.1). Classification (NCBI taxonomy): domain Eukaryota; kingdom Metazoa; phylum Chordata; class Actinopteri; order Gobiiformes; family Odontobutidae; genus Neodontobutis; species Neodontobutis hainanensis. The sequence continues at coordinate 1,824,688 of JALDNG010000029.1, forward strand.
CTAAAGCTAAATATTTTCTTAATTTTTCTGTGTAGAGACTATTATTACAGAGTGAATATCTTACTAATAAAACAATACTTGGTGCATTAGTAATTTCCAAGGAAAGATTTAGTGCCATTTATAATCATGGATTGGATTTATTTAACACTTTTCAAGGCTCTCAAAGCGCTTTGCAGAGTCCATTATTCATTCACTCTACTGTGACACACTGGACTTGGAGACGTGGCAGCCATTTTGAGCCTACAGACTCTCCGACCTCCAAACATTCATACACCACAGATATTGGAGGCAAGTGTCTTGCTCAAGGACACAACGGGAGAGAGGGGCTCAAACTGCCAACCTTCCGGATATAGGAAGACTGCTCTACCACCGAGCCACTGCGCCCCATGGAATGGAATTTAATGGACAGAAAACCATTTAAGGACAGAAAACAAACTACCATTGTCACTCATGGGCCATTGCTTTTCCATAAAAAGCTGAGCGCTGAGCAGGGCTGTTGATGGGGCACTGGCTTCACTCTGTCAAGCCTCTGTTACTGCCTGCTACCTAAAGCCTGAACAAATTCAACACTCCATTCAAGACCGTTTTCTTTGATAAATAAGGTGAAGTGCAACAAAGATGGGAATATGCTGCAGTGCAAAGGCAGTGTGTAAAAGGGTCTAGTGTGTTTTTTATGAGCCTCACCCCATTTGAGTGAACCCCGGTCTACTCTGTGGGCTGCTGGACCAGGGCCAACTTGGGGGGGGGGGGTGTAGTGAGCTGAACTTGTGTTTGAATTCATTACAGTGCTGTTAATTACTGCTTCAACTTTTCATCTCATTCTTTCACTGCTTTATTTAAATAGTGGCTGGAGCTGCAACAGTGAAAAAAAAAAACGTCTCTGCACTGACAGGCCTCTTTCCTGAATACAAATGTCCATCAGCTGTGGGCAGAATCTGTAACACAGCCTGAGTGCAACTTTGAACAGCCTTCAATTCTTGTTTCAAAGCTATGAATACATTTCAGTGCAATTTGTCATAACTAACTAAAGGTTATGGAAGTAATAACAAATGTGATAAACATTTTTGAAGTAATTTGAATGTGTAATTGGTGGTGGTCGGCGAGAGGCCATAGGCGCAAAATGGCTGCCACGTCTCTGTCAGTCTGACCCAAGGCAGCTGTGGCTACAGATGTAGCTTACCACCACCAGGGTGTGACTGGGGAGTGAATGAATAATGTGAGCGCTTTAAGTCTCTTGGAAAAAAAGTGCATTATAGATCAAATGCATTATTATTTTTCTGTTAATTATAGTAACACACCTGGATAATAAGGTTTATTGTCGGACTATTGTGGCATGTTTACAGCTTACTCACAAGAAAAGGTTAAAGCAAAGGCATCTGGACTAAGTTTTCAAGGTGTTGAAGAACAAGGTGACGTTTTGTCCAAAAATACTTTTTCAACTCTGAGATCAAGTTTACTAATGTTGGACAAAGCATGCTCAGACCCAGACACAGACAGCGTGACATCAAAACAAACAAGAAAAACACATGGAGCCGAGTGATAAGAGCAATACTCTCACAAGTTTAGATCAATAATGCCGCAATGTTTGATGGTTCTTGTTTTGGTCTGTTATGGCATTAAAGTCCAAAAAGAGAAAGGTAAGCTACCAAAGCTCAGTGTTAACTTTAACCCTGATAACCGAATCAATGCTTATGGAGTAAATGTATGAACATTTAACACAAGAATTAAATTCACGTTTCTTCTTTTGTCTTTTTAAGAAAAGCTCTTAAATACGAGACCAGCTGAATCCAGAATTAGTTTGAGCGGAAAGCTGTGGTAAACTCAGACAGAGAGATCTGTTGGAAGTGTTATTCAAGCTAGTCCATAGTTCAAAGTGTGAAAGTGCAAAGCTGTGATTTGCGTTTCATATTGCTACACTGCACTTGTTTCTTGGAGACAGCACTTTCTTTTACTTTCCTCTTTCCCTCTACTGTATATGGCCACATGCATAAAGATAGTTGAGTTGACACTAAGTCTAATTCTGATTCAAAAATTATACTCAGTAGTCAATGCTGCCTAAATTGGTGTGACTATGTGCATAAGTGTGTTAAGTGAAACAACAGCCCGTTAAAACCAAAGACGGCAGCGGCTTAGTGTAGAGTTAGGCCCTTGACAGGAGACCGATACAGGTACAATAAGACCATTGTCAGCTGTAACTCTACCACACATTTTCACTGTGCATCAAGTTTCTAAACCAGTTAAATCCACATTGGGACTCAGCTCTGGAGAAAGTGGGCCAGCTCCAGGATAGCCTCCACAGACACCAGACCAGAGGTAATGTGAGTGGAAGAATAGGGAGAAATAGAGCAGTAAACCTGGTGTTAAGATTTCAATAAGAGCGTGCTTCAAAACAAAAGACTGCTTCCTTAACTTTACCTTGTTCAATATTCAGATCCTAAGGTTTATCCAAATATGTTTCAAGGTTCCTCACACAATAGTTCAACCAAGATAATCCAAGTATTAAATCATCTTCTTTAGTCCTTGAAATGTAACTTTTTGTTCTCCGTTATGGTTTACTATTGTGTCTATATGCTTACTTGCCTCTGAATTTGCCCGAATCAGGTTTGTCTTAATTCATCAATATAAACAAGTTGAACCACATTCCTTTTGTAGCAAAGTCTTAATTGGAATTTAATCTATCCTCTTAAAGAGAGACATTATTAGATTTTGTTTTTTGTTTAGTGTGTTAATTAGAGTAATATGAAGGGTAATGTAAAAAATAAAACTCAAATTCAAAGAAACTAAGAAACTATATTATTCCCAGTGGTGTGAATATAACATAAGTAAAAAACGTTTTCTTTGTTTCCAACGTCAGGTAGTTTTGCATTTAAAATTAAAGGGATTCCAATCCCCTATACTACCTTTAAATAATTGTGTAATATTTTAGACACACAGTGGTGGTGGTAAGCTACGTCTGAGGCCACAGCTGCCCTGGGACCAACTGAAGGAGTCGGCTTTTCTGACCAGCACCAAACATTCTCACACATTCCCACACAAGTGCAGTGGCACTGGAGGCAAGGTTGGTTAAGTGTCTTGCCCAAGGACACAACAACAGTGTGAACTGGGGAGAGTGGGTTTCAAACCACCAACCTTCCAGTTATAGGTTGACCCCTCTACCAAAATCTAGCCAACTGGTAATGATAAATAAAATTATATCAAAACTACTTTATAATACAATAAAAAGTGTTCTTTCAGAACCTCTACTAATTAAATGATACAGTTACAGTAGGATGTGAAAGATCAACGTTAGCTTTTGTTTGCTCTTATGTCTTTGTGTTTTACTGATTGGCGTGTAGCGCTCTTTAAAGCTTAATCTATAGTAGTAAATTAGAAGCCTGCTGCTGACACTGCATTATGTCATTTCATTACATGGCCCACTGGACTGTGCTCTGTTTAAAGCCAATAGTTGTCTTTCCTCTGTGCAACACATCACCTGCAGAAGACTCACATTAGATTTTTACACCGATGTGGTAAGTCCAGAAGCTACAATCTTTTAACCTTCTCTACAAAGCTAACAATAAAAATGTAGCTAGCTGGAATGCTCTTTGGCCTACTGTCCCGATAACCAAAACATGCTAGCTATGACTCTGCTGTGGTTATTATGGTCATACACATTAGCCATCAGCATCTCATGTAGCTAGTTTCCCCAGCTTAAGTCACATATAGTATTTTTAATTTAATAGTCTATGGGTGTTGAAATTTGAGTAATGTTTTTACTCAAATTACAAATTACATTTAAAAGGATTTTAATAATGTTACATTTAGTTTAATTTTGTTTAGATAGTTTGTGTAGGTTAATTTGCAAATCTAAAGTGTCCTGAGTGAATGGTTGTCTGTCACCGTCTATGTCTAACTGGCCATTGTCCAGGGTGAACCCAAGCCTCTCTCATGGAACCCCTTAAAGGTTCCTCGAGTAAAGGCGATTTATACTTCTGTGTCGAGTGTACGTCGTAGGCTACGCACGTAGGCGACGTCGTCGTGAACATTTATACTTCTGCGTATGTCTGTTTTGCCCTTCAGTACACCGCCGAAACGCTAGTTGACACGAGCGGGTTCCACTGTGTTTGAAACGACATTTCAGTCACCCCACGGAATTGTGCCATGGCAAAACAACACTGTGTGTCGTGGTCAACTTGGTGTAAATTGTATTGGTGTAAACTATAATGCACCAATAAATGACATGAGGGATATGTATTTATATATTTTTAAGTTTGTACTATACATACAAATGTTCGAACTATGTATAAGCTAATGCACCATGTAAAGGTGCAATGGACTATAATTGTTTACATTAAATAGATGCAAAAGAGCAAACTATACAAATAAATTAACTGTAAGATCTTAATTTACTGTAACCTTAACCATAAAATATGCATACAGCAGGAACAAACGTAACTGGTTCAAACTATATACACAAATTGTTTGATGTAAAAAATATTAAAAACAGGTGCAATGAATTGTATATTAAAAATAGATGCAAAGGAGCAAACACAGACACATTTGCAACTGTATGTTAATGTTTATTTGCAATAACCTTCACACATTTTTGGAAAGAGCAGTATTTCTTTTAAATAAAAAGTGTAAAGTACATACAAATATGGGCATGACATGCAATGTATTAATGTGCAATGGTCTACAATTATTATCAAAAATAGATGTAAATGAGCAACTTCACAAATGATGCAAACTACTGTATAATCTGCATGAATATTGGTGTGAACAAACAATAAATAAAAAAGCTAAAGTGCATACTATATACAAAAAAAAATTATAAAAAGCAAAAGTGCATTTCCTGCGCTCTGTGGTCGTCCAGCACCCTCCGCAGCAAATCTGCAACAGTTTGTCCAAACCGGTCGCTCTCATCATTGCCTTGACACAGTCTCTGTTGCAGCTCCACCTGCCGTTCCTCCAACTGAGCCTCCAACCGAGCAACCTGCACTTGGACCCAGTCATCTTTTTCTTTTCTCTTTCTTTTTTGTGCCATACTTGGACTGGGGGACGGAAGAGATGACTGGGAGACAGATGAGATGACTGTGGGGACAGAAGAGATGACTGTGGGGACAGAAGAGATGACTGGGGGACAGAAGAGATGACTGTGGGGACAGAAGAGATGACTGGGAGACAGATGAGATGACTGGGGGACAGAAGAGATGACTGTGGGGACAGAAGAGAAGGCTGTGGGGACAGAAGAGATGACTGGGAGACAGAAGAGATGACTGGGAGACAGAAGAGATGACTGTGGGGACAGAAGAGATGGCTGGGGGACAGAAGAGATGACTGTGGGGACAGAAGAGATGACTGGGAGACAGATGAGATGACTGGGGGACAGATGAGATGACTGTGGGGACAGATGAGATGACTGGGGGACAGATGAGATGACTGTGGGGACAGAAGAGATGACTGGGAGACAGAAGAGATGACTGGGAGACAGAAGAGATGACTGTGGGGACAGAAGAGATGACTGGGAGACAGATGAGATGACTGGGGGACAGATGAGATGACTGTGGGGACAGAAGAGATGACTGGGGGACAGATGAGATGACTGTGGGGACAGAAGAGATGACTGTGGGGACAGAAGAGATGACTGCGGGGACAGAAGAGATGACTGGGAGACAGATGAGATGACTGTGGGGACAGAAGAGATGGCTGGGGGACAGAAGAGATGGCTGGGAGACAGATGAGATGACTGGGAGACAGATGAGATGACTGGGGGACAGATGAGATGACTGTGGGGACAGAAGAGATGACTGGGGGACAGATGAGATGACTGTGGGGACAGAAGAGATGACTGTGGGGACAGAAGAGATGACTGCGGGGACAGAAGAGATGACTGGGAGACAGAAGAGATGACTGGGAGACAGAAGAGATGACTGGGAGACAGAAGAGATGGCTGGGGGACAGAAGAGATGGCTGGGGGACAGAAGGGTGACTCACAGGTATATTATTTTTTGCAAAAATAGCAATACACCATGTGGTAGCATTGCTAGTTAAGTTAGCTAACCGAAACACAATAGAGGTACATAAAAGGACGTGCATTAATTTACCTAATTGTCAAGGTTTGACTCTGTAAGCCGATGTTTGAAATGAGGTGCCAGCCAAGATAGGAATATATAAAACGTCATTGGTCATTCGGTGAACCACCACCTCAGGAACAAAGCTGCCGGGATAGGCTCCAGTCACCCACAAACCCTAACAGGACATTTAATTTAAGTTGTTGTGTCTGTACCTAATATTTAGCATTACTAGCCTACAAGACAAAATTTTATATAGATGGTTTAAGCTAAAGTAACCGCATGCTAACATCTCGCAAAATAACAAACGTTCCTTTGGTGCATAACACCTGAAAAACTCTAAGAACCTAGTAGGATAAAGAGATTTGATAAACAATGACTGCGCAATGTAGCCATGTTTTGCAGCCTGCGTATAGAGGCCTTGAGGTGAGCGATAAGGTTGACGTTGGCAGCGAGGGTGCAGTCTTCCGTCGGCCCTGGCCTGCTGTGTGTTGGATCAGGTTCAGATCAGTGAGGCTTGGTGGTTCTGCATCTGTGGGATTGGCTTCCTTTGATTGTAAACCTATCTTTGCTCTGGACGGGATGTATATGTATGAAAAATCTGTGTGTGTTGGAGACATCTTTCTGACCTGTCTATTTTTAGTCATCTCTTCACAATGTTTTGGATGGACGTCCTGTTGTGAGCCTCTATGATCTACATAATGTCATCAGTGATCCAATACAGGGGTCTCTGATTTCCTGTTTTAGCAATATTATATCATAGTTTCCTGTTTCCTTATTAGCTCACAACTGCTGGACATTTTTTGTGTAAATCATTAGTTTATAAGACCTGTCATCGCAAACTAGAATGGGTGGCACAGTGGCAGAGGGGTTATCACTCCTGTCTCACAGCAAGAAGTTCCTAGGTTCAATCTGCGGACAGGGCCTTTCTGTGTGGAGTTTGCATGTTCTTCCTGCGTATGTTGTCCTCCAGGTACTCCGGTTTCCTCTACCACAAAGACATGTACAACAGTGAGATTTGTAGTCTTAGTGGGACTTTCCTGGATAAATAAAGGTTAAACAAAATCTAGCATGTTTGTGGACCTTTTAGTCTAGTACTACTAATTGTTTTATTCTAAAAGGGCTGTAGGGCAACAGTCTTTTAAATAAAATTCAGTCAGATATTATTCTCCAGTGCACATCATATTCATACTCAATGTGTACTTGTAAACTTAGATTGTAAAGAAAAGACAACTCCTAAACTAGCTAATTTCCTTAAATTGTAACCCATTAGTAGGCTATTGAGTTGAGCAATTTCATATCCGTGTTACATGCTACATATAGTTTGAAAAAAGGTTTGAAATGCTTGTAAAAGCATCTAGACCCAGTTTTTAAGGTGAAGACAATTCAAGACTTTATCAATTCTGAGATCAACTGGTAAGCGAGCTGAGCTAATATCTCTAGAGGGAGGAGTTTCCCCTGAAACCAAACCTGATGGGCCAGAGAGGCCAGATGGTTTGAGAGCGGGGTAAAGGAAGCCATTTTTGTGAAAATGGAAAAGCCCTCGTTGAACAGAGGAGGTGGCCTCAGATTCATGTTGCCTAGTATTTACAACATCACCTTGAAAACTGAGTCCAGCTTTTACTTAAACCTTTTTTTCAAGATGTCCTGGATGACTGAGAACTTTCACAGACCTACATATTAGTTTGTAAGAACAGATCTTATGAACTCACTGATTCAACCAAAAATGAGATGTGTAAATCATACAAATGATCACTTGTAATCTATAATATCAATATTAATATCAGACAAATGTAGCACAAATAAACTGATTAGTTGACCTTACTAGACACCCGCTGTCCTTTCAATTATTCTTTGCATCTTACTGTATTATCTATAAAAGCATTATTTGCTGTTTTTTTCACACTACTGGGAAGATATTCTCATACGCTCTGGTGTAAAGGAATAGACGGGCTACTGCAGTAGCTCATAACTCCATCTACTGGTACTAAAAGGTATTACAGAAAATCTGAAAGAACACTTTTTATTGTATTATACAGTAGTTTTGATATAATTTAATTTATCAATACCAGTTGGCTAGATTTTGCAAGAATAGTGGTAAAGCGTTGTCCTATAACTGGAAGGTTGGTGGTTTGAATTCCGCTCTCCCCAGTTCACACTGTTGTTGTGTCCTTGGGCAAGACACTTAACCAACCTTGTCTCCAGTGCCACTGCGCTGATGTATTAATGTGTGAGAATGTTTGGTGGTCAGAAAGGCCGTACTCTCCAAATGGCTGCCACAACTCCTTCAGTTGGCCCCAGGGCAACTGTGGCTACAGAAGTAGCTTACCACCACCAGTGTGTGACTGTGGAGTGAATGATTAATGGAGGTTTAAACACCAGATGGCAGAATTTAATCAACACCAACACAAAATTTCCACAATTTACTGTGGCTTTTACAGTATGTCTGGGAATACCCATTCTGTCACACCAATGGAAAGATGTTCTAATAGATCAATTTGCAAAAGGATTGATATTACATAAACACATCGCCTTTATTATTTTTTTTATGTAAAGACCACTTCTACCAGTCAATTGTTATTTTTCAGTAAATGAGTTGTAATTTAAAAGTGTCTAAACAGTTGTGGTAATGAATTACTGATGTTCAAACGCGACACAGCAGCAGCACAAATTTACCACAGCTGAGACACTTATGGTTAAACTATTCATTCACCATCTGCTGCGATTGTTCCCCCTCACCTCCTTCATCCCTCTCTCCTTCCCTCTATCTTCATCTATTCAATTGTGTTCTGGTTTCCCAGCACTCTGACAGAAATAGCTCAGTGTGTGTGTGCACCAGTAGTTATTACCTGGAAGACATCCATACACGACCCAGCAGCACTCACTGGGCGTTCTCTGTTAGAAACTTGACATTTACACCTCCTCTTCTCACTTGCTTTGAAGTTTGCCGTTTATTTTAAAAACTGTCACTTGTACTATTTTGAGAAACCATTTATTTTAGCTACAGAGTAATTATTGCTCCATGAAGTTGTGATGAACCAGGAATTTGACTTGTCAAAAAATGTTTTTTTAAAGAGCAGTGTTTTCTATTGGGCTTTATCTTCTCCTACTGATAAATGTGAAATAGTGATAGAATTACTACATATATTTTCTATGCCTTACACTAGTGCAAAATGTTGAGATTACATCATTGTGGTGGTCCCCGCAGGCCCTCTAACTTAACGAGCTGTCCTTTGTTTAGAGGGCTGTCTGATTGGGATCCACCTGGGTCCAGTGATCCCGCACTATAAAACTCCAGCTTTCACCTGCCTCGCTCCCTCTCTGTTGCTAGCCTGCCTTCAGCCCGCACCCAACTACTTTAGTTGTTTTTTCTACACATTCAACACTGCACAACATCCTATGTTTAAGCATACGCACACTCACTCCTACAGCTACACAACTGATTACCATACATATACTAATATACTTTATTTGCTTTCATAAAAGCCTTTAAACGTTTTCACCGTGTCTCACATTTTGTTACAGCATAAGAGCCAGGTTGTAACAAAGTGGGGGCTTGTCCGAGAACAATCATAACAATTAGCAGCCATTTCCTGTGTTTATAAAGAAATATTATACTATTATCACCTGTATGTGGTAAAGGGTGGGCTGACAGATGGCCTAATAATAATCAACAGTTCACACTCTAGTAACATCAATTATAGGACACCAAGTTACAGCAACACATTATTACATATACAAGTGCTAAACAAGAAATGACAAAATAATGAAAGCTAATCAGATACTACAATTTTGCCAAACAGAGACACCAGTGGCAACAGGAAGAGATGCCCTAAAATGTAATTTGAAAGATTTAAGTTTCTCACGGACGGCCTTTCCGCTGCTAATCAGTGATAACAGGTAATGATAACGCTAATTGCATTATATAATATGGTCAATGTCTCTTCTCCCCCCACACTCTCTCAAAAGTACAGCAAAGCCCACGCACTGTTACTGTGAAGTGCTCTGTTATTCACGCAAATTTTTTAAGTCTGAATAAATGTAGCCCCAAATGCTCCGCAAAAACAAGGGGGCGGGACTCACAGCTGTCATTCACTTCATTGTGAAGAGGAATGGTGCTGTTGCCATGTTGTGCTTGGGCTGTAAGAATAACCTCTTTTGATTTTGTGTCAATTTAGGGATATTACTGTCATCAAAATTAGCAACACTTAGTCTTGATATGTTCCCCCAAGATTCACTATATAAATTTACATATGAGTAAACTCCTTTATACCAGTTGTTCCTTGAATATCACTGCGAAAAACTTTAATAAAAATGATAATAATGTCCATCTAAAAGTGCAATGATCATTATTATCAAGTTTGGCGCATGAATACAAACTGTGAAACAGACTAGTTGCAAAGTTAGGTGTAATTTGAGTCTGTGTAGCTGGTTTTGCTAACGGCATCAAGCAGTGGCTGAACACATTGCACAAGATCTGACGCCAAACTAAATTGGATTAATACTTTCACATGTCAACTAGTCATGGGTTTGTTGGTAGATATAATGACATTAGCTGTAGGTCTAATATCTGATGAATAATAATAAATAACTATCATGAGTTCATCCAGAGTAATTTGAAAACTTAAATTTTCAGTCGTTAATCTTTGCTAGCAGTAAAAGAGGCAAACAAACCCTCGGCAGTCCTGCGCGCCGTCTTGACTGTTTTGGCGTGTCTAAGTGTGACGCAAGTGTGACCAAATGTGATTAGTCGGTAAGGAAGGTACCAAAGGAATTCATTGGTTTATAGTTCCTGTATATAGAAAATACAGAGCTCACGTCAGGCTGTGTCATTCAAACAGTTAAAAACAATAGTCTTTCTTGCATAAAAAACCCTGTTCAGATCTTTGTGAGCCAGGGTTTTGTGCACTTCTACTGAATTAAAGCAGCCTGCTTTAGGATCTAAGATGTGGGTCCCTCTCGGCTGAATTGGCCTGTGACAATTAAAGGGGCACTGACGTCATACTCACGTGTCCGTGCATGTGTGTGTGTGTGATTACATGCTCCTAATTGCACATGTGTTGGTGAACATGAAGCGGCACTAGCTCTCTTTGTTGTGTTTGACTATTGTTTGTGCGGTCAGAGGGGGTTGGGGGCATGAGTTAACCTAGCGTTTTCAAGCTGAAGGCAGGAGATAACAGAGCGCTGCTTGGGAAGGGAGTAAGTGCATGACAGAAAGGGGGATCCCATAAGAGGATAATGGAGAATGGAGCTGGTGCGAGAGAAGACGAGGGCCGCCAGGGCTGGAGAGATAGCATTAATAGAAACTTTGTCTTTAGAACAAGTGTCGCCATTGTAGCTCTCTGCAGACTGATGCTGAATCAGACATATGCTACATACAAGAGATGAGAGTTCATATCTAAACTCCAATAGATAGGTTTAGATCCTAAAGGGCTTTTTTGTTCTGCTTTTGATGTTTACAGTTTCAATTCATTTTGCAGTCATTGTGTGTAGTTAAGGTGATCTGACAAACTTTTGGCCATCCTTTTTGGCCTGTTTCACAGTTGGTATGATATTGCCAGAGGTTAACCTAAATGAAGAATCTGTGTTGTTCTAGCTTTGTGTTCCCCTCTGCGGCTTTTGTTTCCCATTGACTGTACATATATGTAGATGTATATTGTGATTCTGATTTATGAGGTTACATAAGAAGAGAGGATCAAAATGAGGACAAGAACAGCACCGTGGAGTGATGATTGACTCGGGGGCTTTTGGTGGGTGGGTTGGGTATGTGAATTGGGGTGGATTATGTGAGTCATGTCCAGTGAGACTGCCCGCCGCTGGGGGAACTGCTCACTGACAGTCACAGGCATGGAGTGGCCCCATGGAGCTCTTCAGAGTGTGGAAGTGGTGTCAGTAGGATAAAAGTGGGACAGACACATAGAGGTCAAAGTCAAACTGGGACACCACAGTTCCTCGTCTCAATTTAATATGGAAGTAGCTTCACTGCATCCTCTCTAAATAGGTCCCCAAGCACCCTTGGAAAACTTGGAATATAGACACATTAAATAGACACAATAAAAAAAAAAACATAATAAACATGTATTATGAAAACCCAAACTTCATATCTTCAATACAATACTTTAATATCATCATATTACAATTTACATCCACTTTTTCATAGCCCCTATAAATCCAGTTGTTTGTTTCTCATTGGTATTATTAAAATTTTAGATCATTTTTAATCTTGTTTGTTGCACTTTTTTTAGTGTTGAGTTTCTTGGTACTTTTTAAGCTTCACTGCCATAGATCATCTCTGATAATGCCCGTTTTATCGACCCATCAAGACTAACTATGCTGTACTCTTCTTTAAATCACCTTCTACCACCATTTCACCTCCTCCTCTCTCAGTCTAAAAGTAGCTCCTAATCAGAGTCTTTCGTAATAGCTGTAGCCCACACTGCTGACTACAATAGTACAAGATACTGGAGATGGCCCACCATTTAATAGCAGAGTGCAGAGAGTGAGGAATGTGGAGATGACAGGGGGGAAGCTGGGTGGAGGGACGGGTGTTGTTGTTGTTGATGTTGTGCTAAAGTTTTCAGCCCAGAGTCATTTGTCTAATCCAGGACTGGCACTGACACTAGGAATTTGTCACTTTTTGTCTCCATTTGTCCATTTCATTTGCACCATGTCTTCAGCAGGGATTTAAATGTCTGCTATGAATCATATGGATGTAGGTTTGCAGATGTAAAGAAGTGTCATAATTGTTGCCTGGGGGTGTTTTTTGGGTGTCAAATTTGTATTAGTCAATTTATGGTAGCATCTCAGGGGGTAGCAAACTGATTCAAATAAATTAATAGTTAAAAAAAAGTTTTTGTGAACTTAAATGTGTGTGTAAAGTGCAAAAGCTCCCAAAGTTAGCAGGTTTCTTAAAGAATTCCATCTAAGCCCATCTTGTATCAGTCCAGTTTAATGGCACCAAAAATTGTCAAGAATAGATGAGGGTATATCATTGTTGTTTGCGGCTCTATTTTTTATCATTAACTTAGTTGCACTGTTTCCCAATTTATCATCACATCAGTACACCCGTTTATGCTAATTTGTTACCACACAGTTAGTGGTTAAAGAGAAAAAATTGTCCCCAACAATTGTGGAAATGTGGAAAATCCTTGAATGTAGTTTCCCAAATGTGAAGCCAAACTTCTTCAAGCCCCCTAGTGGCTGGCTGCAGTAAAGGGCTTTTGCCTAGATTTTAGCATGTTGCCATCAAATTAAAACCTAACAGATGCCTGACAGTCTTCTTGTTAGTCATGTTGATACACCGACCACTTGTGTGACTTTAGAAAAACTTTTGACAGCCCTCATTAATTTTGACAAGGCCGCCTTGCTGGCTGCTAGCTATAGCTTTGAAAAGGCTCCCATCCGTTTACTGCGCATGGTAATTAAACACAAGCCCATGTTGTTGTTGTGTTTTGGAGGGGGGAGCTTGCTTTCCCCCTTCTGTCCCGCAGCGTATATTTTAGCCTACTCTGCTCAATGACAAACATGTGGCTGCTGTAATGAAGGGGAGCTCGTAATGATGCTCTGTGACTCAGGTTCCCTCTAGGTGTTGACTGTTGCTCGTCTCCACGCTCCATTTTGTTTGGCCGCATTTGTGACATACACTGGGCAACCTATGCCCCTGGAGTTTTCTTGAGAAAAGAGAGTCATTAGTTGTTTGCCTCTATGGTTGGATGGTTTTATTGCTGCTGATTATGTGTAACAAGATACGTATAAAATCTGAATGTAAAAAAATTAACTCTGTCCCATTGCAATAAAGACAAAAAATATGTATTATGTTGTGTAAAAAACTCTATTTCTGAACCATTCCATACTATGCCATACTGCACCATGCCACATATAATTGCACAACACTATACTATACTGCACTGCACCATACAAAACCATACTTTACTATACTGCACACAGTGGCGTGGTTACCATTAGCCAGCAGTAGGCAATTGCTTAGGGCCCCCAACATGCAAGGGCCCCAACAAGCACTGAACCAAAACTGACGCAAAATCATGAGCAATTGTATGATTGTGTAAGAATGTGAATGTATGTGGTGATGGTCAGAGAGGCCGTAGGCGCGGAATGGCTGCCACGTCTCTGTCAGTGTGCCCCAGGGCATCTGTGGTTACTGTTGTAGCTTACCATCACCAGTGTGACTGTGTATGAATGAATAATTGATATGTAAAGCGTCTTTGCGTCCCCAGAAAAGCGCTATATAAAACTGATCGAATATTATTATTATTATGAGCAGTGCTGACAGTGAGGAGACTGTAGCCTGAGAGTCTCCAGACTCAGATAAAGCTCCAGTCTTTGTAAATCCTGTGCTCTCTTTCAACGCTGCTCCGTCCCAGACCTTTAACACAGCTATACATTTAAGGCTTGTCTTAAATATGCATTTTGTTAACAACGTTAAGTTACTGTTTGGCAGCACCTCTACAGTTCCTGTAATCCTTTCAAAATAAATGCCATGCCATTTGACTGCAGTTGAAACCACTTTATTTTGGTGGAGGCATTAGAGCTGCACAACTTTAACTTATTTCACAAAAGACAGCTTCCTCTCAACAGCAGCTGACACACAAGTCACTGACCAGACTGTAGGCCTACTTAAGAGTTGGACATAAAAGGCATAAAAGGAATAAACTTTCCAGATGTCATTTTTAATAAATCAGAAATGAGTTGAGTAGGCCTCTGTAATATGGGCTTTAGTGTTGGGCTCTGCTCCTGGAGCAGGACACACTTTCAGAAGGCTCCTTTAAATAACATGGTCCTGATCAACATGCTGCTGGTCTATTCATTCATTTTAAATGTATATCATTAGATATTGTAATGTCATTTTTAAAAGTATTAGATTTATTTATTTAAGAACAGAAATCAATAATCGACAACAAGAGGGTCATCATTTTAAAGAGTCACGATGATGGTCATGAACTATAACTTTATAGTCAGATGCAGTTATTAAAGCACTGGTGCTATTCCATGGTTTTGTAGTTATTAATGGGGGCTCAGTGGTAGAGCGGTTGTCCTTCAACAGGAAGGTAGGCGGTTTGATTCCCGGTCTTACCGACATACTGTTGTTGTGTCCTTGGGTTATGTCTCAGTGGTGTTTCAGCTGTAACACTAGTGAATTGAAGCTTAATGTAAGTCGCTTTGGATAGAACCGTGTAAATGTACTCACAATATTGCAGCTAAAATCTTCATGAATTCATTTAAAATGCACCAGAATACAGAGAATCTACTTTATTAATAATATCCTGGGGGTGGACCCCCAGACCAGTCAATTCACAAACCCTCTGACAATGTCTGCAACGCTTTATTAAATAGCTTTCATTTTCTGATGTGAGACCAATTATTATTAATAAAAAACGAAAAAAAGTTTATATTTTATTTTGCAGGCTTAGGTTTGAAGTATTGCTGTTTGACACTTGTGGAGGGGCTACAGAATCTCCCAACCTCAAGGCCTACCAATACATAAAAGCAGACGTGAGGAAGGGACCCTTCTCAAAGGTTTGCTTAGGGCCCCAAATTTGCTAAGCCCTCCACTGACTGCACCACACTACACTATTCCATACTATACTTTACTGCACCACACAATGTTATACTATACAAGACTTTGGCTCTAGAGCCAAACGTTGATATATTAACCACCACTTTCTTCCTTTTTTTCTCCCCTGATTTCCTGTTGTCATCTTTTTCTGCATTTTTTTGTCTCTTAGTAAATGTTTCCATTGGATTTGAGGGCTTTTCTTCCACTGGATTTAACTCTGACTGTGACAGAGCTCCTTAATCTGACTTTAATGAGATTCTCTCATGTCAATAGAAAACAACTTAGCCGTACTGTAAACATTGCTTTTACTTTGTGTCTTTTTGTCCATATTTACCTATCACCAATATCAATAAACATAAACAGGCTGACCGGTCATCCCAGGACTTTAAGAGGAGCCGACCGACTGTGATCCTGCCTGATATATATTGCCCCTAATGCAGCTATTTTCCGCTCAGTGTGCTGCCTAATACTGAAAATATCTGCCTTTGCTGCTAGTGTTGTGCACTTTGAACTTGTTTTTCCAGGGAAAACCCAGCGGCAGAAGTTGACCTCTTGTTCGTCTTTAAAGATCATGTCTGTGGGGGTCATATACTGGAGGTGATGCTGAACAGCACAGACAGTAAATAAAAACACAGGGATAACATGGCTTTCCTGGAGCAGTGGCCTATTTCACAATCGGCTAACTGGATCAGAGAGTTCATAGAGCTGGGTAAGTGTAACTGGCCATAGCTAGACATGATACTGCAATGACAATCCATGAGAGCAGCTAAGCTAACCCTAAGCTCAAAACTTCAGTTTGGTGTAATGTATTAGTATTTTGTGGCAGTTTTATTTTTTGAACAAAAGAGAAGAAGGAGCAGCAGGAAAAGTACTAAATTTTTCTGAATTATAAAAGTTATAGGTAGTAAAATGAAGAGTTGTTTGCGAGCCATTTAAAGTGGCGCACATATTAACGAAACACAAAAAGACGTTTACTGATGGTGGGATTCTAAAAGAGGCTATGACTGTGATGACTGAACCATAAAAGTAAGTTCAGAAGCAGACTGATAGATGAACATTTACATGACTGCATAAGAGAAAATCTGAGAGGTTAGACTCCACAACATTCATTCATTCATTCTCTACTGCTTTGTCCCGTTAGGGGTCACAGGTGACTGGAGCCTATCCCAGCAGCTTTGGGCCTGAGGCGGGGTACACCCTGGACAGTGGCCAGTTAGTCGCAGGGCTAACATATAGAGACAAACATTGACTGACAACCATTCACTCTCACATTCATTCACTAGGAACACTTTAGAGTTGCCAATTAACCTGTACATACATGTCTTTGGACGGTGGGAGGAAGCTGGAATACCTGGAGAGAACCCACATTAACACATGGAGGACATGCAGACTCCTCACAGAAAGACCGGAGTCGGCCGAGAATGTTTTGAGCCGGCCGGGTTTTGAACTCACGACCTTCTTGCTGTGAGGCAGGAGTGCTAACCACTCTGCCACGTGCACCCTGACTCCACAACACACCTCTCTTATTGAGTCCACCAGTGCTCATCTGACTGAATACACAGTACATGCAGAGGAACCAAATGTGAGTTGTGGAACCAACAAAGTTCAGGGTTAATTTTATTGAAAAACAAAACAAATTTTGTTTGAAATTAAAATAAATGTTACAAACACAAGTGGCTCTTTGCCATTTTCATTTTGTAAAAGTAGCTCTTTGAGGAAATAAGGTTGAGCTATGCAGTTTTTTCCACATCCCAAGTTTGTGGCACACAGGTTTTAGCCCTCACTTTGTGCAGGTGCAAGCTTTAAGTTATCCGTATATAAATTGTGTATAGTATATAAATAAAATTGCTTTGCTTTGTAAATAAGGCCCCTGGTCATTGGAAAAACTTGGACTAAAGGTGGGGAGGGTCAAAATGTCACAGGAGTCAAATGGGCCTTTCTCTTGGGACAATAATATTATCACCAGGCAGACGTATCCATATAATGACTATGGGCTAGTGTTTTCTTCTCATTCACTTAAATAACCTCTGTACATTTAATAAATGCTTCCCTTTACAACAGTCGTAACCACATAATGCACTGTAATTATCATCCTTATCTCTTCTCCGTCTCATCACTCACTTTTTACACTATATTCACCTTGGTTACATTTTCAAAGCTGATGTTTCTGCGTTCTATTATCTTCGTGAATCTGCCGTAATGGCTTCTTCCCAACAAGTAATGCTGTAGGTCAGAGGTTTAACTCCATTATTGCTGCTCTATTGAGGATATAATATTGTTGCACACAGCAAGGCCATCCACTGTCACGATTCTGCTTAGCTTTGAAGCAACAGCATAAACATAAAAGGCTTCCTCAAAGGCATATGGTTTTACTCAGAACCAATCCGGCTCCAAGCAGGGTCCAGATTTGATACAGGACAAGACTTAAACCGAGAATATATCAGGCTTCTCAAAACAAGTGCTGTCTTTGCAGAAAACCATTCTTTCTCATCCTCATGAATGAAGTATACTGAGTAATGCAGGCTCAGCAGTACTATTCTGGGCTGCGTGGTACATTCTGGCCCAGATTTACTGTCAATTATTGGGATTGCTCACACAAAGTTGGGATTTTTGGACAGATATACCAGGGCTCGTTACTAAAACTAATCTGCAGTGCTTGGATTTTGAGGAAGACTTGATTCTCTTGAGGTTTTTATACAAATGTAGATATAATATAATAATAATACAGTAGATATCTGTGAATGTACACCAGAGATGTAATATATGAAATACAACAATTGAATGCTGACAAAATACTGAGAAATATTTTATATATTGGGATACAACCAGGAACATTTAAATGCTCTTTGATTTATTAAGAAAGTTTAACAGATTTGGAAAATAGAAAGAAATAGAAGGCTCTGGACTAACTTCCACTCAGGAGGCAGTTGAGATTTAGAAACAAGCCCATGGGACAGAAAACCCGGACAGCTCCAGGTGTCTCAAACCTGGAGCTGTCCTAAAGAAGGTTAAACAACAAAACCGCTTTATACCAGCTGACTGGACATGTCACAATAACATCATGTGACTTTTCTGAGAAAGGAAGTTAGACTGGCTTGCTTTATTGTGATAATGCCCTTTTATTCCAGAAATAAGACAAGAATGCGGGAAACAATTGACATCACAAGTGGCACAACACAGATTTGTGCTGATGCATTATCCAGTCTATCTCCAAAATGTAAGGGTGCCCCACATATCAAAGCACATTTGTTTGCATTTTTTATTGCAAAACATTTAGATAAATCCAATTAAACATTTAATCAAATCAAACAAACATAAAATGTATCTAATGTGGCCACATATCTTGGTTTCTACTATTTCTTATTTTTAAGTTTACAGTGTATTGGGGGCCCCAGGTACCTCCTGTTTGGGGGCCCTCCAACCTGAGGATTTGAGTTGGATTTACAGGAAGAAGAACCAATGTACACAGAATAAATGAGACTTAAAAAGCATTGAAAAAAACTTTGCTTTATTTGGAATTAATAGGACATTATTTGTAAGTCTTATGAGGCATAATAAGACAAGACAAGCCAAGTCCTCTCTTTGTACAGCAGACACATGGTTTGTATTGATCAGCAGGGTCATGTGACTGTCCCGCTACGTGTTATGGCCCGCTCTCTCCGCCTGCAGCCTAAAGTCTGTCTGCAGCGTCCTTCTTCCGTCTGGCTGTGTTAATCGTACAAGTATTGGAAGTGTGGTGTGTGTCTGCTCTCAGAAATCCGGGTGTTTAGTCTTCCTGCAGGCAAATGGGCTCAGATGTAACGTGACAGTCTGTCAGATGGGGGCTGGGGGCAGAAATACGCAGCAGTAAATACATAGTTTTGTGTCCCATTTACAGCCGTGGTCAGGGCTTGTCTTACAGTCAGGCATTCCAGAGCATAAAATGGGCAATGAGATCAGTAATCAGTAATTCCATATTATTAGTCAGTTTAATGACCAAACAAAATGGATCCTGTTTAGTTATGGTCATGTTTCCACTGCATAGTGGGCATTTTAGTTTTAATTGTCAACAACCTTCCTATACCTTATTACAATATCAATATATTGCATAGTTTTCCGCTTGTGATACATTATTGTGACACAGATATCTAGATATATCTTGATATCTTACAGATGCCTTTCCCTTGTGAAATCTTGCATTGGGTCTAAAAGTGAAGCCAGTCGCTGACGCTTTATAAACAATATTCTGGGCTGTTGTCTCACATAAAGCCCATAAATGAAACAAACTCCGCATAGTAACATGCTTGCATCTCTGAAGATAAATAAATGTCACATAACAGTAGCTATATCTCACAACTCAATAAGTACTTAGAAAACTATTTATGAGGGCAAAAATGTTACTTAGTTCTTCTTTAAAATATTGCATTTACTGATTTCTGATATTAAATAGTGAACCCTTAAATGAGTTGAAAACTAGGGCAGTTTTCTAAATTTTAAGTTGGAAAGAAAAGAACTGTAAAAAAACCCAACTTGCATGAGGTAATTTTTTACGTACCAAACTTTGCCATACCACTTAGTGGAAAGGTTTCAGAAACCAGACTACAAGTGTGGACGCTGATTCTGTACTTGAAAATATTGAAAATATAACTATGTAGCATTGAGCATGAATTACTCTTAATTAAATTGTATTATAAATGTACTGCTTCTTGATGTCCTTGGAAGTTGGAATGACATCTGGCAACTTGAAAAATAGTAATCTCTCCAAAAGGCCATCCATAAATGACTAGTTATTGTTGGGAACAATTACATCAGAATTAGACCAAATCAATGCGTTTGAAAATATGAGAGCATCTTCATCAGTGTCATCTGTATAACAAAATGTCTCTAAAAGAACAAACTAAATCAGATTACACAGGTAAAATAACCTTGATAGAACTCAGAGCAGAACAGACTTCAATGCATTCAAAGAGAGCTGTATGATAATGATTTGAGGTGGAAGATTTGACAAACGTGTTCATGTGGAGGCATCAGGGAGATAACCTTGACACATGTAGAGAGTGAGAAAGCCGTTGCTAAGTTACCATAAATCTGAGTAGCTCTGACTTTGGCATTTGTAGGGCTTTAGTCAGATATGGATAAACAGAAATAAATGCATGCACTTAAACGGATAATATAGGCTGTAGTTTTGACGTCATTCCATTTATCAACCCCAGGTGAGTATTGTGAGTGAATGTGTATCTCAGAGGTATCCATTCAGCATAATGCAGAACTCTGAATTACAGTTCACTGACATGTATCATTCATGGTGCCATTGAACTGTCACAACAATGGACAGTTCAATGGACCCCCAAAGTTGTCATGTAGTAAAAACTTAGCAGAACATGTTAATGTTACTTCAAACAGAAAATCTTATGTGCTATATCTGTTTATTTGAACTGTGTTGCTGACTTTTTAAATATGCAGTTACTATTGCTAGTGTTATCTCTATTTATCTGAATACTCGATTAATAGATTAGATAGCGTCACATTGGGGACAAGTGTCTAATGTATGTTCATTAACATGCACTGTCCCAATCCAATAAACGAATAATAATAGTTGCAGCACTGTTTTCTCTCTATACATCCTTTCTGATACTTTCTGAAGACATGCTTAAGCAGTGAAGAGAAATACAATACCCCCGTAGCCCCTGCAGCGTCCCATTGCTACTCAGATGTTGGTTAGCTCCAACAATTCAAGGTCAATGCCGAGCCTCGTCTGACACTAGTCTTATCTCATCTGTTCCTTTTTATAATAGCTTGTCCTACAGTTGAGACCTGTGGCGTTCCTCACTCTGATTGGTGCTAAAGTTTCACAAAGAAGATAAGAGTTGTTTTAGATTATAAATCCTGCTTCAACAGGGCTTAATAGGAGTACTTGTGTATCCATGGCGACGGTGTGAGTGTGTTCATACTCTGGCTTAGAGTTTCACCGTGTGTATAAATAGCAGGTTATGATGGAAACAAAACCAAATGTCCCAGTGAAAGCCTATTACGCCATTTTTACAATCACCGCACGCTCATCTAAATCAATTCACTTTAATTATAAAAATTATGTTCCATCATATTAAAAAGCACAGGAAACAAAATTAAACATGTTAAAATTAGAGTTGCATAAACATGAAGATGCACAAGTTATTACATAATATTATATCATGTGTAATGGCTTGTAGTATTTATTAAACCATATAAAAGCATCTTAATCCTTTGCTTCATTACAGATCAAAAACCTATGTGATATTTGGTGGCACAGGTTAAAAATAAAAAATAAAGTTGTGCTCTGTTGAATAGTTTTTTGACAAGCCATCTTGTAATCAATATTAACTAAACAGCGTATTTGCTAAAACTGATGGCGACAGATGGCAACTAAAAAAACATAAGCACTCTTGTGAATTCTCTATTTTCAACAAGCTCAAGGTCAACCATTACATAACATTTTCATAAGATAGAGTGACCCTATGTCTCAGAATGTTTGCTGTCCCACTTTCAAGAGCCTTGTTCCATATCTCAACTAGGGATGGGCATTTTCCACAAAAGATATTTGAATATTTAAGCTAAGATTCAAATATTATTCAGATATGTGGCTTTAATTTACTGCACTTATCCAAAACACTGCCAGTTGTGTATGTAAAAAAGCCAGTTTACTCATTATGAATTTATGTTATTTATGGCCAGCAAAAAATATATATTTTATTAATTCAAATAATCAGCAAAATTTGTATAGTGTTAATTTTTTGGAATATATATTGCAGAGTGAATATTCAAATATTATAATATTTGTGCCCATTGTAATCTCAACAAATATATGTAAAAACACAATCAATTTGAGGTCTAGTATATTCCTGGTGGTCAGTGTACTATATTCTTAGTGTGTTCCGTGTGTTCAGTGAAAGTGTATTCCTTGTACTAGTGTTTGGGTTTACTGTGTGTTCCGACAAGAGCCTTGTTTTTGACCACGTCTTATGGATTACAATTATGTACCTTTGCCTGATAATAAACCTTGTGAACCATCTGCCTTTGTGGGGGTCTGCACCTTGAGTCCTCTTGTCTGTTTCGGGCAGTAGGTCCATGACAAATGTGATTGATGTATTAGTTTGTTTTGGTGAGCTGAGGGAGCTGAGCTCTAAGGGAAAGTTCATGATTTACTGGTCAATGTGTGTTTCTGGTTAATTGACTGATTAAACATGCAGTCAAAATATTATTTGTTCACTGTTGGGTGGCTCCTTGGGACTAGGCTAAGGAGTTAGGTCACTGGATGGACCTTGGAATGGATGGCTTGGAAATCTGTTCCAGCTGCACTCTGGATGCCCAGACACTGGCCTACCCAATTTATTTGTCCTTTGGCTGGCCTGGTAAACACCTTAGTATCCTCCTGGAAGACCTGGAAGATGTGTCTGGGAAAAGAGAGAAGTCTAGGACCCCTTGCCCAATTTATACATTCCTAGATTAGCTTCATTAGCAACAATTGCTAATGTATCTAGAATGTATAAATATGTGTCTATAATGTACATATATACACCTGAGAAAATGATCAGTTCAAGTGCACAATTGTAAGTCTTGTTTTGTGTTCACTGGATAATCGTAGATAATCGTACTACGGTCAGCCTAGGATCAAATCATTTTGTAATGTATTTTTATTTATATATTTTTGTCCACGCTCAAGGTTAGCTTTCCTGCCTCACAGCAAGAAAGTCCTGGGTTTGATCCCTGGGGCAGGGCCTTTCTGTGTTGAGTTTGCATGTTCCCCATTTCTGCATAGGTTTCCTCAGGTTGCTCTGGTTTCCACTTTAGATTTTTTTTCTGGCCTTTTTGCTTTTATTTGATAGCAGAAAGCCAATAGACAGGAAACAGGGTGATTGAGGTGAGTGACATTGGGCAAATGACTCAACTGAGAATTGTTATTAATATGGCACTACATTTAATATTGATGGATTTTAAGATGCAAACCTCGGGCCAAATTCAGACCTCAGTTTAGGCCAAGGGTTTAAAACAGCAGGACATTAAGACACTATTACAGACAGGGCTTAACATCTCCTAGAGCATATGTCCATTTGTTTATGCTGTTTATTTATTATACAATTATGACTATGAACTGATAACTAAATAAGCCTAAAGTACATCAGAAAACAGTGAAAAAAGTCTATGCTCAAAGCCGTCCACATGCATTAGCCTCATGTTGGCCCACTTTACCACGCTGTTAAACAACATCATGATTCAATCTTTTACGTTCCTCCAGCATCGATTTTCTTTTTCTCTCATAACCGCTTCCTTTATGAGCACTTCCTGTCCCCCCCCACCTCTCCACTGTATCCATCTGTGTCCTCTTCGCCTGGATCCATTTGGAAAGAGTCTTCTCTGCAATTCAATTACACTGCTTCTTCCTGTTTACCTGCTCCTCCAGTCACTTTTGTGGGACGGTCTGTTTGTGTATACAGCTGAGCCATTACTGCTCGGCAGCTTGGAACTAATCGTCGCTCGTCATCCTGTACGCCACACTTTGCCAACCCATGTGTACAAAACACGGTCACACAGACATGGACAAAAATAGAGACCTCTCCATTAAAAGATACACAGCGGCAACAAAAGCAGCATTAATACTATTCCTTTTTATGAGCGTGCAAAGCTAATGTAGACAGCATGTTGACTGCTGTGTTGGTTACCATTAGCATATGAGTAGCTATATAGCCTTGATGTATTTTTCCTTAGCCTTGAGGTTGTAGGTGTATGTTATTTTACCTAATACACAATAATGTCTATGTCCAGGGCAGCTGACAGGAGAAGACAACCAGTACAGTTGTCCTGGGCCTCAGGTTCTGGGGGGCCCAAAACTAAGCCGTCCAATGTTTCAGTAATATGGACAAAATTACATAGGGGGCCTCTGGCTATAGGATTTGTCTAGGGCCCCATCAGTTCTGTCAGCGTGCCTGTCTATGTCTATAATGGCCACATATACATTTTACCTCAATGTAGGGTTTCCATAATTAGCCGTGCTAATGGTAATCTCATAAGACAGATCTCTGTCTTTGATGAGGAAGTAAAGGTCTTAAAACAATCTGTGTACATCTTTGGGTTCTTCGTGTGGTCTTATTTTGCTTTCTGTACAAGTCTGGCATAACGTAATCCCAAGCTTTAGTGATATAGCATTTAGCGTGTGTAGCTAAATGCTAGCATAAATCAAACAGCTAAATATCTACCCACTCAATGCTAACTCATAGTCAAGGCTTAAACCAAGACCAAAGTGGAACTAAACCATAAATAAATATAATTAAGTGTAAAAGATAACTCCTAAATTCTAAACGGGATCTAAACCATAAACCAAGTAAATTTGAACATTCTTGAATGTAATTTCATAAACTTCTTTATGTAGCATTTAAATCCTATTCCTTGGAGTGTAGATTCAGACAATTAAGTTATCTTAAGATTTTTGTTGTTTTTGTTGGACAGTAGTTCTTACCATAAATAAACATGTCTGCTATTAATCTTTTATTAAATTCCATTTTCCAAAGCCCACATCACGGATATAGCCAATTAGCCAAATTAAATGAAGATAGAAAAACGAAATGGCGCTAGCTAGCTTGGGGAAGGTATATAATATAGATCTAAACCACAGTTGGGCCTCATTTCAAGGTTAAAAATAAAGCAGCTGTATATGCCTACCTGCTGTGTCTACTGACACTGCTGTTGAAAACATTCCAGCTCTGAACTGATCGATGGAGGAGTTTCAATTATTCATGTGAGCTGCGCTGTAGCCTGTGTGTTGCAACAGATGCTAACTGCAACTGGACAGAATGTGATTCTATATTAATTTCAGTTCAGCACTGAGACTGTATGACATATGACTCCTTCTGAATTGTATAGTACCAACAGTATTTTTAGTTAAAATATTAATGCTGTAACTTTGGACTAGGTCAGAGGAATGTTTCTGTACACCACTTCTTAATAAAACTGTTACTGAGTCATTGCAATTAAAACATATTAGTTCCTAAAGCTCTATACTAAATAGCCACACTGGAGCCTATATAGTTTATGTTATCATTGCAATGTCTGTACAGTTTCTACAGATAGCACATCCCTGTTAGTTCTGTAAATTATAGACGCTGTGCTGCCACTGATGAGAGTTGTAGTTGCATTTTTTACCAGTTTGGGTTTGTTTGGCAGAACACAGTGTGAAAGAAAAAAATTGTAAAATTATTTCAACTTTACTCCCCAGTCAAACCAAGTCTAACAGCCTATTAGTTTAAAAAAACTTTATCTTGCCCACAGAACAGTCCATGCTGTGTTTCCTTTCTCTCTGAAGTCTCACAAACAGATTATAATGGCGTTTGTGTGTGAAATTACAGAGGATATGATGTGTGTATTTATAGTAAATGAATTCAGCCGTTGCTCCTAACTGACTTCCTCTGACTTCCTCTGACTCTGTGTGGGATGTGTCTACATGTGTTTATAATGATGCTGGACACACATTTACATAGTCTGTACTTTTATCATGTTGGTCATGTGACTGCCTCCTGTCTGACATTGATCAATTATTAACTGTCGCCTTTCACATGCAGCTGTCAATCAATGAGGGTGTCCGATGGTGGCGCTCACATTCACATAATGTTGGTTAATAATCTATTTTAGTCAAATTTTGGGGGAAATGATTTACAATCTTTGGTACTTGGCATTTCTCATTTATTTTCTTCAGTTTATCCTGTTACAAGTCGCTGTGGACAGTCTATTCCAGCTGCTTTGGGCGTGAGGCGAGGTGAATCACAACCACCAGTACACTGGCATACTTTGAGAGGAACAACCGTTCACTGTCACATTAATTCACATGGGGCAGTTTAGATTCTTAATTCACCTGTACGTGAATGTCTTTGGACAAAGTGAGGAAGATGGAGCACCGAGAGAGAACCAAGAGTAGCATAGGAAGGACATTTAGGCTGGCCCTGGGATTTAACCCACACCACTCTTGTTGTGAGGGCTAACCACTCTGGCAGTTTAGGAAGCTCAACACAGCAACTTTTTTATAACGCTGCTGTTAAAATAATGATAATACAAAATATTAATACAAATGATGACAATACAAAATATTAAAACAATCTTAAAAATGAGACTGCTGAATCCATCCATCCTCTCATTATAACATTTATGATGTAGTGAAATTTGCTTCATTTGTTGGGTCTAGTGGTAGACTGGTAGGCCTATAGGTTGTTGTAGCTAACTACTAGCAAGCAAGTTGCACATCAATAGTTGCCAGTAAGCTTAGTACAAGACAACTTTAGTAAAGTAACACTAACATTTTTACAAATTATCACATAATCAGACTTTCTCACTTTAGTTAGATCATTTTTACAGAAGGCCTGTCATGATAACAGCAGACTTGAGTGTGAACTATTGTCAAACAACTCAGGGGTTATGAGTGCTTAATTTGTAAAGCCGGAGGTGGGGGAACACACAGAGTATATTTATTATTATTTAGTGAAGTATTCCTACAGCATTGAGAAGGAAAAAAAGATAAAATAACATATGAAGATATGTTTTTTTAATCTAATGATGCAATTTTAACAAACTAATGGGTAATTTCTACAGGCTGAGTCAAAATCAGTTTAAAAAAAGGCCAAATTAACTTTTACTTTAAGAAACTTCTTCTAAAAAAAAGAGGTGCTGGATCTAGTCAAAAAGGTCCTGGTCCCGATTTGTTGTGACCAGATTAATCAGACTAATCACTACAGGCCTTTTAATATAATTTTGTAATTCTACAACATTGTTTGTGGATGGATGTCACGGCAGACTGTGGACGAAGCATTTTGTCAGATTTCGCTAAATCATGTAAGGTCTCTAGAGTGTTTTTCTTAATAAATAAATCCGCATCAGCTTAGCCGTCTCTCCTGATTCTCCAATTAGTTTATAGAGCTACAGAGGGGCCAAGTTCTCCACAAATCATAGTGCACAATTATGGGAATTAACTTTTTCAGCTGCGTCTGGCTGGAATTACCCACAACAGAAATCTAAATGAGAGTCAGCCATTTGTAACGTGAACGTTGCTGTTTTTCTGTCAGTCGCAGTGGGAGATGCTAATGCCTGTTTTTGTTTGTCTGCGATCATAATTGCGCTGCGTTTCTTTTTTAATAGCTTAGCGTTCCCCTTTGCTTTAGTTTTAATTCATGCAGAGCTCAGCAGACACATTGACAAACTCTCTTTAACAATTATGGCTGTTTTTTGTTTTCCAGGACAAGCTCAACAAAGCACAAAATGACTGTATGTTTAAAAATATTACATGCCAATGTTTACCCTGAGAGACCCAAGTTTGTGTCCCGAGACAAAGTTTGTTAGACATGATGTGGTTAAGATAGCCTTTTTGGTTAAGTAAAGAAAATTCCCAGAAAATAATATTCTATAGCTTAGAAAATAAAAATGTTGATTGTTGAATTTGCTGAAATATAAATTATGCATGTCCCCTTTTCATATTTTGTATAATTGTGTTTCCTAATTTGTTTTGATTTGTTTACATCTTTGATTGTAAATTATGTTTTCAATTATTAATTCATTCATTAATAAATTCAGTTATTTACCAAATATAATTTTGAACTTTTTAAAGTAATATAGTGGTATGGAATATAAAATTATAGTATATAGTATAGTTAAGTTTTTATATGTCATTCATATATGGTAGCAAAAATTGTGTTGTTATGTTACAAAGGTTATACTTATTTAAATAAAATATAATGAAAAGGGGTTAAATTTACAGTGTATATATGTATGCTAAAGGTATGCATATCAACACAGTTAGACAAAACCTAACAACCCCGGTCTGAATCGGTGGTATCATGAAGCAGGTTATCAACTTGTTGAGTTAACTCTGGCTTTCTTTGTGGAGTGACAGCGCGTTCATGTGAAACAGGAGGAGTCAGCGCTAAACAAACACTCACAGCGATGTGTGTTAGAGTTAATGTGAGGTAAATCCAAAATTACACTAAACTCACACATGAAATGATGAAATTAGACTAAACTCAAAACAAACAGCACCAGGGACTGAATGAATGACAAAGCAGCTAAAGACTAACAAATGAAACATACGTATGGAGTCTCTGTTTTAAATGCTGCATTTTGAGCATAATGCCATTCACATGTTTAAACCTCCAAGTTACAATATGACATTACTTTACAGTGTCACTAGTTCACTGTTCATTTGTGCTTCAGTCAGCCGGCACTTGTACAGACAGACACTTCTTTTTTCTCTCTTCGCGCAGCATCTTTCCCTTCTTCCTCGACACCAGCAGCTTGTTTCCTTTTGCTGATTGGTCAGTAAGCCATATTTTTTATCCTCTACCTGTAACTTAAGCTGCTCCAGAGCAGCTACCAGGAACTACCTCGATAGAAAGAGATCCAGCTATGTGATACAAAAACACTTCGAAGTGTGGTGTCCACAGTGAGCCATGGCCCAGGTTGGTGTGTTCTCTTTCTGTATTTTTATAGATAAATATTGGCACATTTATTATTTTCATTACAAGTATAAGAGTGATGAGGAAGCATTTAGTTACATGGTATATGTTTTGGGTTATTATCAGATGTATATATTTTCAATTTGACTATTAATTATTACGCGGCTGATGTGAGGAACCAAACATCCGAGTGTAGCGCGTCGTCTTGGAGGAAGCAGATGCTGTTTGAGCCAACTCATGTGGAAATAAGGACAACACACGTGCACTCTGTCACTACCCTCCTTACTCTCACGTGCACGCCGTACTCTTCTTTTTCCTTGTGATTTGGCGTGTGTAGCAGATTCGTGCCTCCCTGTGCGAGAAAAGGATGTGTGTTACCTAGCAACCGCCTTGGTGAATGGTGGGGCTGGGTTTGCGGCAGGATCATTAAATCAGTGTTTTCCCAGAGTTGTGCTGTATCTGTGCAGGACATATGGAAATGTGCATGTTCAGAGCAGGTACTGAACGGCGGAGCTGTATATATCATTATATATATATATATATATATATATATATATATATATATATATATATATATATATATATATATACTCAAAGGATTATTAGGAAAACCATACCAATACTGTGTTTGACCCCCTTTCGCCTTCAGAACTGCTTCAATTCCAAGGCAAGGCAAGGCAATTTTTTTTATATAGCACAATTTATGCACTGGGTAACTCAAAGTGCTTTCCAAGTGGCATTGATTCAACAAGGTGCTGAAAGCATTCTTTAGAAATGTTGGTCCATATTGGAGATTTGTGGGATGAACATCCAGGGCACGAAGCTCCTGTTCCACCACATCCCAAAGATGCTCTATTGGGGTGAGATCTGGAGACTGTGGGGGCCATTTTAGTTCAGTGAACTGATTGTCATGTTCAAGAAACCCATTTGAAATGATTGGAGCTTTGTGACATGGTGCATTATCCTGTTGGAAGTAGTCATCAGTGGATGAGTACATGGTGGTCATAAAGGGATGGACATAGTCAAAAACAATGCTCAGGTAGGCCGTGGCATCTAAACGATGCCCAATTGGCACTAAGGGGCCTAAAGTGTGCCAAGAAAACATCCCCCACACCATTACACCACCAGCACCAGCCTGCACAGAGGTAACAAGGCCTGATGGATCCATGTTCTTCTGTTTACGCCAAATTCTGACTCTACCATCTGAATGTCTCAACAGAAATCGAGACATCAGACCAGGCAACATTCAACATTCTTCAACTTTCCAATTTTGGTGAGCTCGTGAAAATTGTAGCTTCTTTTTCCTCTTTGTGTGAGTGCTCTTCTATCAGCTTGAATCAGTCGGCCCATTCTCCTCTGACCTCTAACATCAACAAGGCATTTTCGCCCACTGTTCATCCTCTTCACTTTCAACACTGGATACTTCCATTTTTCATGTTTTTTTGCGTCTGCTACGTGTGAAGAGCAGTGTTGCAACATATTTGGAAAATGTAGTGAGCTAAGCAACCAGTTATTCTACGTTAAATGAAACTTCACTACACTAATGCTACCCCCCAGAGAAATGGAGCAAGCTAAACTACAGCATCATGGCAAAAGTAGTTTACTACTTATTAAAAAAACTTACCAATTTTTTATTTTTTTTATTTTATTTTTTTATATATTGAACCAACTGCATTCCAAGCAGTGTTAATTTTGACACAAAATTTTAATTTAGTTTTAGTCTTAGTCTTTTGACTATAATTCTTTTTAGTTTTAGTCAAGTTTTAGTCATCTGATTTGTTTTAATTTTAGTCTTATTTTAGTCGACTAAAATTGCTTGGTATTTTAGTCGACTAAAATTGCTTGGAATTTAGTCGACTAAAATTACATTACATTAGATTTACTAGACATTTTTTTACAATATTTTATAAGTTTGGTATAGAAAATATAAAAATATATAAAACACAAATTCAACTTTATGTCAACACAACAGTCTCTTTATTTCAATTCAAAAGCTTTTATGCAGCAACAAACACTGTCATGGTAATGTAAACAATAACTAGCTGCCAATTCACCATCAATAAAAGAAAAATAAAGTTAGGTCCAGGACCTTAAAGCTTACAGCTGAGCTGAACAATAAGTGCAAACATTTTTAATTTCGAATCTAAAGTGCACTGAACGACATTTTCTTCTTGCTACCACAATGCTGGCAATTCAACCACAGAATAGTAACACTTATTTACCTCTATTCATTTTCAAGAAAGCACTTCGTGCTAAAGTGACCTCTCTCTTCTCTCTTCTTCTCATGCAGTTTCGCCTGTTCTGTTCTTCTTCTTCTCTAGTATTAATGGCGGGTCACAACCAATTTTTCGGTGCATACCGCCACCTACTGTACCGGAGTGTGTTCGACTGTTCCGTGTTGCGGATTGGTTATTTTGTTCATCTATCCCGTCTGCTAATTGGATTTTCGTCAGAGTCTATTTTCGTCTCGTCCTTTATTCGTTGACGATAATGTCAATCAATTTAGTTATAGTTTTAGTCTCCATCAGTGACTTCTTTTTTAGTTTTAGTTTCGTTTTCGTCCGCAAAAAAATATTTGTGACGAAAATAATGACGAAATTATTTCGTCAACGAAATTAACACTGATTCCAAGTCAGTGCTATCAATAAATTACACGTTTGAATCAAAGGTAGCATTTGTTTTCATATCAGCATTTGTTTCATCTGAGAAAATAATTTTTTTCAAGCAAGTGTGTGCATGTAGCCTTTTCAACAACCTACATAAAATACTCACCAACAGCAACATCTCCAACAGCTGTAATCCACCAGTAGGTCTGACCTGGTCCTGGTCTGGTCACGGCCTGTCCAAATAATCCACTAAAACCACGTCTTTTTAAAGACTTGTGAATGCCGTTGTGGATTTATGCAAATGAGCCAATTGGCTTAAATTATTTTATAATAGTATCTCTCCTTTGTGGTCTAATTTAACTAGCTTTGTGTGGGAGTGTGACCTGTTTCCTCTGAAGCTCTTTGGACATAGAAACAGTAACAGATGTGCATCTAACTCTAAAATTAGTTCTCTAGTTCTCTAACTCTGGGCTCGATATTTAGGCCGCCCTGCATAAGTAACTTATAGTAACTAACTATAAAATAACTAACTTAGCTCTAGAGACCAGGGCCATCTTTTGTACCAGGCTGTAAACCAGATTTTACACTTGTAAAGTTGCCATTGGGTTTCTCTTTATAGTTCAGCTTTTGGAGCCTGCCCTCTGGTGGACGGCAGTATTTAAGTGGCTCCATGAGAGAGGCTTGGAGTTAACATTTTTTTATTCAGACATGTTTTGTCTGTTGAGTGTTTGTACTACTGGGCTGTTGCGAAGAAAGTAACTTTTGTGAGGTTGCTAATGTTTTGCTAATGTTTTAGCATCTCTCATTGGCTTTAACTATTGGCAAAGTATCTCCACTTTCTCTGGAGAATAACTGTTAAAGTTTCACTAGGTTGGCCCCCACCCCCCACCTCCTAAATCCGTACCGGGACCTATTTGACTGGATGTAGTACCTTTTTATTTTTTTCTGTGAATTATCTAAAAGTAACAGTTAATGTGGCCTGTTTTTGAACATTTTTTACTCTGATTTATAACTTAGCAAGTAGAAAATGCCCATTAGTTTGTTAAATATGCATTGTTTAGACACAAAAAGCTATAATGCAGTCTTCATAAAAACACATAACAACCTTACTTTTCTTTCGTTCTCGATGCTGGGGGAATACTTTCTCTAAATATTCTTTCTGTGTTCCCCCACCTCCAACTTTACAAATTAAGCACAGCATAACTCTACCACAGCAGCAGTGCTCAGTGGAGTGAGCTGATCAGCAGTAGAGGTCTGAGCCCTTCACAGAGCAGCCAGTACAGGACAGACATGGTGCTGCACACTCTTAAATAGGAGCGTAATATGTAAGTTACCAACATTCAAACGTGCTTTAGTCTCCTTAATGTGTGGGAAACACCGTGACTACCGCCCGGCACTTGTTGGTAATAGAAGCTTGACCAATCCAGCCATGTTTAAGGTTAAGATCTTCACTATCATTAAGGTGTGTCTTTTGTAATAAAGCCACCTCTACTAATATATTTTCCTTCCATTTTATAAAGATGTATGACATGTATTGTAAGTCGCTTTGGATAAAAGCGTCTGCTAAATGACTAAATGTAAATGTAAA
This sequence comes from Neodontobutis hainanensis, assembly GCA_024349245.1. NCBI lineage: Eukaryota > Metazoa > Chordata > Actinopteri > Gobiiformes > Odontobutidae > Neodontobutis > Neodontobutis hainanensis. The sequence continues at coordinate 1,857,948 of JALDNG010000029.1, forward strand.
TGTATAGCTACTTAAATAACAACCGGTTGTGGCTTTTAGCATTTAGCTTTGTGAGTGTATTTGTATGTAAGTGGCTTATGCAGCACAGTGGTCAAGTCAGCTGAAATTGTAGAAAATATCCATTAAATTAGCTTTAAGAGGGCTGCAGAAAATTGGGTATGGCCTATATTTATTTGTAGTTATGAAAGCACTGCACATGTTCACCAGTCATTGTACTGTTTTGCTGTGGAAGTGACGCTTCCTGCTGCGTGTGCTGATTTACTGTGTGTGTACATCTGGCAACGCAAGGATGATGTTGGCTGAGCTCCCACTTGTGCCCACTCTGTCCTTATATGACGTCTCTTATAAAGATCCCAGCCTTATTTGATGACAGTGCTCTACCGTGTCCTTTTATGATGTCAGTAAAAGAAGGGGGCAGTCACACGGTACAGTGCGGGTCAAGCCAAACAGGATTTTAATACTTGGAAGAGATATGTGGCCTTTAAAAATGGAGGATGATTGAGTGCTTATGAAAAGGGAAGTGGGACATAAATATAGATGCCAAAAGATGTCCTTTCACACGGAACCTTACTTGAGTGAAAATATTGATGTTAAAGGATGGCCTATTTTTGACCAGTTTAAACTGTGCAATCAGCGTCAGAGTTTTACAGATAAATTCCTATGCCTATAAAACAATATATAAGAGGCAAAAAAGTCTATTAGTACACCAAATAACCCATAAATTAAATTTCCCATATTAGCGCCATAATTAACTAGTCTAACATAAAAACAAATATTAGGTGTGAAAAGTTTGAAAATTGCTCTAAATCTTAATGTTCAGTGGCTTTCTGGACATTAATGAGCAGTTTGTGATCAGATCCAAAACTACTCGAACATGATCAGAATTTGTTTCATCCAAATGACCACATGTAGTATTTTGCAAGGTCCCAATGGGTTTCTCGCATTCATGTGTTGTCATAGGAAAAACATTCTGAGTTGGGAAGTTCTCATGAACACCTGCTCAAGTCAACAACTGGGGTTTGAGTTTGGTACCATTACATCATGTGTGTCATCAAACAGTAGATGTTTGTGCACCACCATGTTTCCAAGTATATGCAACATTATGACAACTATTTAAGTGATATTCTGAAGGGTTGCATCCTTAACTTAGCGGTTATAGAGTCTTGTTGCAGTTAAAGGAACAGGAAGTAAGCCCAACTGGTACTTGAAGAGGCCTACTTTATTAAAGTGGGGCAAGTATTTAAAAAACAAAACAAAAGGCTGTTCAAAATATACAAATATTCCCTCACCCTTAAGCTACATTGGGCAGTTCAGATTTTGAAAACTTTATTTATCCCCAAGGGGCATTTCTGTTTGCAAATACAGATTGCAGCATACAAGACAACAGCATTCACATAAATTGACAAGATGCATGAACAAGAACATCAGGAGCTGAGCAAAAGTTACAGCAGAAAACAGGGACAGGTACAAAGACGGTGTAATAAACAAATAAATAAATAAATAGCAGATTAAAAACTATAGAATAAAAATAAAAATAAAAAAACTATGCACTGCTGCTCATTACCGCATTTAAAAGCCTTATAGCAGAAGAAATAAAAGATTTGGCATATCTGTTTGTTCTCCTGCTGGAGGCAAGATAGCGCCGCCCAGAGGGCATCAAGGAGAATGTCTGTTTAGGGTGTGATCAGGTTGGTTTAAAAAGCTTCTGGTTTTCTGACGCACCTGCCTGCTCCACAGTGATTGTCAGTCAGGCAGCATAACACCAATTATTTTACAACAGGTTTTAACAATACTAAACGGGCTGTCGGGCTTGTCCTTCACTGAAAACCCATTAAACCAACAGATAAAAGAAAAAGTTAAAAGGCTCTCAATAAAGGGATACATAAAAAACAGAAAAGATTGGTTTAGACGCAATAAATATATTCTTTGCTGTGCAGTTCTACAGTATATCATGTTATCTTGCCATGGAACATCTGTTATTGTATGTTTTGTGCCAAAATACCGAAGCCCTTGTATGTGTGATATAAAGGACGGTCCAGACAGAAAGTGGAGCGTGTTGGTAGCGTGTGGAGTGGAGAGGGGAGCAGTGAGATGAGGCAAAATGGGGACAGATCGATCGGGGCCAAGACGACGGGTCTGTTTGAGTCCATTTTTCATCCCCTGCTGCCAGATACAAGGAAAGTAAAAAAAGACATCTGGAAGACTATGTTTGAACGGACATTCTGGGATATTATAATCGAGCCTCCTTTTTAGTGTGTTTGTCTAAAAACTATCTTTGCTTGCTCCTCAGGAAAGATGTTATATAAGAGCCTCACATTAAAAAGAGCCGCGACACTGTTCTCTTTATTTTGCTCCCATGAGGATAGAGGCAGTCCTTTTTTTTTTTTTTTTTGCCGTCGGCAGGAAAACAGAGTCAGACTGCAAATAATTCCACTGCAAAGGCCTTTTCTTATACCTGAACGACCTTAATGTTGATTTAGTAGCAGTCCGGATTATACCCTTTTCTCAGACACTACAATTAGAAAGGCCCGGTGCCTTTCAGCTAACTGTGACCTTTGAACTTTAGCGCACCGTGTTAACAGGCAGCGATCAATACTGCATTAGGCAGATAAAAAGGAGAATGGGGTAAAAAATAATGCTCTTTCATTAACAGGTTGTTAAGTAATAATGCAAATCTCTTCAAATGTTGCCTTAGAATATGACCTTTGCTGCTGTGTATAATCTGCACTTAATAGAAACGGTAAGAGCGTTACAGCATACAAATGAGTACTTCAGAGAGATTTGGACAGTCAAATTTGCATAAAAATAGCACACATTGAAGCTGTGTAAGGGTAAAGGAATTGTTTTGAGCAGTAGGATATTTGTGAAGTACAATTTAATGCAGAAAATAACAATGCTATACATTTCAAGGATAAAACAACTATATTGCTTTATTAATTATTACTTACACCATATCTGTAGGCTATTAGTAAGTGACTTGATATTAAGTGGTCTAATATTTTTTTGCAAAACACAATGAGTGCTAGATGCCCACTGATACTCACATGGTTTAAAGTGTCATCTTTTGACGTTGTGTACTGCCATCTGGAACAGGCATGAATTAAATTTTAAAAAAGTGTTTGAGTTGAATATTTTAAACATTTCTCCCTTAAACATTTTCACAGAAGTTTAGTTTTAGTCGGGTGCTGTCAGATGCTTTGGTAGTAAGAATGAACACCAGTTATACAGGAGATATTAAAGATTAAATACACATGCGGGAGTTCCTTCGATCTGACTGCAGCTCCGAGGGTGTGGTGTCCATAACCATGGTTTCAGTGTTTGTTGTGACTGGGATGAGTACTGATGACAAAACCGAATCCCCCTTTGAACCCAGCCTTGAGATATTTTCCTAAGTCTAGTGTGTAACCATTGATAGACGTCAAGAAAGAAATAGAATTATAATATTGTATTCAAGTAACTTTGTATTGCAATTTTGAATGTTTGGAGCCAGAAGTAAAAACCTGCAACATCTGTGGCATTGTGCTGTGTGAAAAAACTGCACATTTTAGAGTGGCCTTTTATTGTGGCCAGCCTATAGCACAGCTGTGCAATAATCATGCTCTTGTTATGCCAGATTTGGACAGATTTGTGAACAATATTTGAGAGAAATAGGGCTTTTGTGTTCAGAGAAAAAGTCTTAGATCTTTGCATTCAGTTAATGAAAAATGGGAGCAAAAACAAAAGTGTTTTTTGTTCAGTATACTTCTAATAATAGACAAAATGCCTACTAGTAGTCAGTTTTGGGCACGTTACTTTAATAAAATAATTAGTTATAGTTACTAGTTAGTTCTCTCAAATAGTAACTGCGTTACATCATTATGGGGCGGAGTGGCTCAGAGGAAGCGCGGTTGTCCTACAACCCAAAGGTTGGTGGTCTAATTCCCTCTCTCCCCACAGTTCATACTGTTGTTGTGTCCTTGGGCAAGACCCTCCTTGCCTCCAGTGTTTGTGGCACTGGTGTCTGAACATATGAGAATGTTTGATGATGGTGGGAGGGCTGCCACGTCTCTGTCTGCCCAAGGGGGCAACTGTTGCTACAGATGGAGCTCACCACCACCAGCGTGTGACTGTGGAGTGAATGAATAATGCATATGTAAAACATCTTTGGGTATCTTGAAAGCACTATATAAGTATGCATTGTTATAAAGCAACTAATTGTGTTAATAAAAAAAAAGATATGTCAAATAACTTGAATTGACTTGCATTGAAATAAAGACAGAAATTATAACAGTGAAAAGGTTTATACTTATTTGCTACTACAAGTTAAGAGTAGGTATGGCCCAGTAGCAACTAATGCTGAAGCACTCAAGCTAACCACTGCTAATTAAATTACTTTCTTTTTGTCACTGTTTATCATTTTTATAATTTCACTCCTATTGTGTTTTTTGCTACCTTTATTAATGAGCAAAGCCACTGCTATCCTTAAGTAATATTTTTTTTATCAATAAGAACTTTAAATAAGAGTCATCCCCAATTTGCATCTGTTATACATTTTCCATTATTTGACACAATTTTGTATAATTTATGACAATATATCCGGCTGTACACAATTAACACACTGTGTACAAGGAGCTACAAACTTCACTCTTACGCCTAAAGTGGGAAAGATTTCCCACTAAAGCCGCTCCAAAGACTCCATCAGATTAAAGAGGGGATTTCTCGTCCTATTGAGAAGGGTGGGTTCTCTTTCCTGTCACATTAATGAGCTTCACAGAGAGAGAGGTCACGCCACACATGGTTAAAAGGTTATTTCATGCAGCTGATTAAAAATACACTTTTAACCGCATTATCAATTATAATTTAACTGCAGCACTTTTTTGCCCCCATTTTTTATGAGCTGAACTCAAAGATATAAGACTTTTTTATGTACACAAAATACCTATTTATTGTTCACAAATCTGTCCAAATCTGTGTTAGTGAGCACTTCTCCTTTGCCGAGATAATCCGTCCACCTCACATGAATCTGATTAGAGAGCATGATTATTGCACAGGTGTGCCTTAGGCTGGCCTCAATAAAAGGCCACTCTAAAATGGAAAAATAAAAGCATTTAAATTTTTGTTCAGTGTATGTTGATAAGATGTATACACCATTGTTGGTTAATTCTATTGTCATTAAGACAATCAAAAGCATCTTCATTTGTACATTGACCTACCAAACTTTAGTTTCTCTTCACCCTTTTGAAGTATTAATTTCTAGCAGATTTAGAATCCAATTCTGTAGAGTTACAACCATTTTCTGAAAAGTCAAGCTCATTTGACTGATCTAGATGCTACTTTTGAGTCTGCTGTGTGTCAGAGTGAGAGAATCTCTGCATTTAGCCGGCAGGACGAGTCTGTTAGGAAACCAATGAAGCTCTGCCAGTGGAGACAGTGGGTGCTGTCTCCTGTACAATAGGCCCACTGTCCTGTTTCCTGCTCCCTGGAGTCAGTGTGTGTGTGTCCAGTGTGCACATCTCTGCTCTTCCTCACTTCCGCTAACAGAACATAAGAACAAGCAGAACTGGAACCAATGGATGAATTTCAGACAATTTAAGAAAGTGACATCTCTTGTTATTTTACAAAAACCTCAAACCCTATACTTTTCAACTACAGTATAAGACACATATTTTAACATTACTTTGGCTTATGTAAATAATTTATTATATATAATTGTCCAATATTTTATATATGTTCTGTCAAAATTAGGTTGTACACAAAAGATAGAAAGACAGATTTTTTATAGGTTTTAAAATGTTTTTAAATGTGTGTCATATTGTCATTTTAAATATTTATAAAAATTTTGCTGTGATTTTAAAATTTGCACAGACTGTCAGTATTCTAACTGTAACAAGGCCATTCAGAACTGAGACAGATCAAGTATTATCACCATGGGAGACTAAATTCAAACAAGTAATAAAAGGCTTTCATGCAAACAGCCGGAGCAGAAATATGATGATATGACTCGGCACAAACACCATCATTTACATTTGACAGGCCTTTAACTCGGGGGAGCCACAGAACACAAAAAGACATGTCAGTTCCATTCATATCGGTGAGATGTTGTAAATAAAACACCAATACTGATGTGTTATATTATAAAACACCCTGGTAGACTATAACTTTTATTTACTGGCTGCACAAATCAATGGATTTTCTTTTTTCTGTGTTTTTCAGAGCTCCTCGGTTCTACCAAGAAAGTCAACGTTAACTTCCAGGACACGGATGGGTGAGTTCTTATCCCTTTTACAGGCTTTTCTCACCATACCCTTTTCATTTTTGTAAGCACCACTCCTTATCTCACCCCACCTTTTCTAACATCTATTGTGAAATACATTTAATTCTTCCACTTTTCACCATTAATTTTCACCATTTGTTAGTGTCCCTATTGTTTCTAAGTACTAAAACTTTGGAATTAGTTTGGAATCCTTGCCTAGACCAGGTATATGCATACATCTATTATTGCATTTTATTTGCAGTGCTTTTATATGTATTAGTTGCCCTAAATACTTCACATCAAGCTATTTTTTTTTTATATTTTGGCTGAAAATGTACCAACATTTGACTAAAGTGTATTGTAAATAGTGCTGAAGTAAGTTGAACTGAAATATTTAACAAAGAAGTCAAATGAATTCTGCACATACTGAGCCATGAAAAGATCTGGAAAAAAAAGTATCTGAACCCTTTGGAATTTCTCACTTTTCTGCCTAAAATCACCATCAAATGTGATCGTATCTGTGTCAAAATGACACAAATGAAAAAAACAATGTCTGCTTTAACTAAAACCACCCAAACATTTATAGGTTTTCATATTTTTATTGAGGATAACATGCAAACAATGACAGAAGGGGGAGGAATAAGTAACTGAACCATCACATTTAATATCTGGTTGCCCCGCCTTTGGCAGCAATAACTTCAACCAGACGTTTCCTGTAGTTCAGATCAGGAACATCGATCAGGATCAATCTTGGACCATTCCTCTTTACAAAACTGCTGCAGTTCTGTCAGATTCCTGGGATGTCTCGATGAATTGTTGTCTTGAGGTCATGCCAAAGCATCTCAATGGGGTTCAAGTCAGGAGTTTGACTTGGCCGCTCCAGAACGTGTATTTTGTTCTTCTGAAACTATCTGTTTTGGGTCATTGTCCTGTTGCAGCATCCATCCCCTTTTTAGCTTCAACTGTCCTGATAAACTTTTAAATGTTTTTTTCCATTAATGATTGCAAGTTGTCCAGGCCCTAAGGCAGAAGCCCCAAACCATGATGCTCCCTCCACCAGGCTTCAGGTGGGGATGAGGTTGTTGGTGAGCTGTTCCATCTTTCCTCCACACATGATGTTGTGTGTTCCTCCCAAACAGTTCAACTTTGTTTCATCAGTCCAAATTTTTTGGACTGTCCAAGTGCCTTTTTGCGAACATTAAACGTGCAGCAATGTTTTTTTTAGACAGCAGTGGCTTCCTCCGTGGAGTCCTCCCATGAACACTTCTTGGTCAGTGTTTTACAGATAGTCAATGTCTGCACAGAGATATTGGACTGTGGCAGTGATTTCTGTGTCTTTAGCAGACAGGTAGGGTTCTTTTTTACCTCTCTGAGTATTCTGCACTGAACTCTTGTTGTCTTTTTTGGTGGACATTCACTCCTTGGAAGAGAAGCAACAGTGTCAAACTCTCTCCATTTGTAAACAATTTCTCCAACTGTGGATTGATGAACATCCAGACTTTTAGAGATGGTTTTGTAACCTTTCAAATACAAATCAACAATTCTTGATCGCAGGTCTTCAGAGAGCTCTTTTGAGCGAGCCATGGTGCACATTAGACAATCCTTCACATCAAGACACAGTTGTTACCAGGTTTGTGTTTTATAGTGAGCAGAGCAGCTTTAAGCCACTCCTCAGTGCCTGACTTAAATTGTTTGGTATTAATTGCTCTCAAAGTCTCCTTAGGCAGAAGGTTCAGTTACTTATTCCTCCCCCTTCTGTCATTTTTTGCATGTAATCCTCATTAAAAATATGAAAACCTATAAATGTTTGGGTGGTTTTAGTTAAAGCAGACATAGTTTTTTTATTTGTGTAATTTTGACACAGATCAGATCACATTTGATGGTGATTTGATGCAGAAATGTGAGAAATTCCAAAGGGTTCAGATACTTCAGATACTTTTTGCTACATGCTACTGTAAGTATTTGAACCATGGATAGACAAAAATGTTTATGCTTTACCCAACTTCCACAAGATGACCTCAAATGTGGGTCAGAGTGGTGACAGTTTCTTTAACAGAAATAGGGTTCATGATATGAAAATTGGCAGTAAATGACCATCTTGGAATTTGCTGGAGCTCTGTCTGCCAAACACCAAGAGTCTCTTTTTGAAGACTTCCAGGATTATGCTTTTTTGGCCTCATTGTTTTTGCTGCAATACCGTGAGTGGCCACTAGTAGAAATACCCTGTGTAATAGCTTTAATAGAAAACTCAAAAAATTCATACATTAAAATTTCCATTTGGTCTTATCCCAAAAAATGATCATATTAGAGTTTATTATTCCCATAAAGAGCATGCAGTAAAAATATATACAGGCTTCATATAATAACAAGAAATGTTTAAAGGTGCAACCAACTAACAACCATATCAAATTGCACTGAATAAAAATTGCTTCTCCAAATCCTGGTAGAGCAGCTTTTCTCAGCTCATCAAGTGAAACTAAACAGTGTAATAATTAGTTGTTTACCATGTACTAAACGCTGTGCTTTGGCAGATGCTAACTTTGCTGCCTCTGTCTGGCCCCAGCTCCAGAATGCATAAATACGGTTTATTATAGGAATGGATGAGTATAATGAGCACACTTGGCTAATGAGTCTGCACAAGTGTATTCATTTAGCATTCATTTACTCTTCTTGGCAATCACAATAAACTCGCTCTCAATTTGAATCTTTTAACAATATTTAATTTTTTCCACTCACATCTTCAAAAGAATATTCTATTTGTTAGTTTATACTTAGAAACAACAGGGCTGTAATTAATACTGGGTAGTATTTGTGTCAGTGGTTGTCAGAGTGTTGACATGATTTTTGGGCCAAAGCTCCATTCTTAACTATTTCAGAAATTATAAAGGCTGTCGAGACATTTGGAAAGGAACTGAAGAAATGTCACAACCTTGTTCATTAAAATCAAAGGTGTAATCTAGCTAAATGTTTTCTCCGGTTCATAATTTTAAAGAAAATAAATCTAATTTAAAATTTAAAAATGACAATAACAAGTCTTACCAAAGTTTAGCAGACTTTTTTTTACATGTTTGCCTACACAAGGAGAAAACAGTCACAGAACTCATTAGAAAGGTGCATTTTAACAGCATCAAAAGTCTAAAAAAAACAAAACAAATATGATGCACATACTTTCAAATTGTACCAAAAAGCCATTTCAAAACCTAGCAATGCATTCATTTTGAAAGTTTGACCACAGTTAGCTTGCTAAAGTTATTTTACATTAGTGCTGAACCAAGGTAACCAGCTACTTTACCAGTTCTGTGCTAACATACGCAGGTGCTGTATTTTCTCAATAATATGCTATGCTTCTACATTTTCAATACAGTATAAAATATATAAAAATATATTAAATGTATAAACTATATTTTAGTATTATAAGCCTACACTTTTACTTATATTTTACTTTTAGACTATGCTACTGAACAGCTAGCCTCCTGAATTTTACTGATGAAGATTTTATACTAAATAAAAATGTAGTGAGAATTTTTGGAAAACATTTTTAAAACTATCAAAAGCATCTTCATTTGTACATAGAACTTTAGTGTCTCTTCATCCTGTTACAGTATTAACTTATAGTACATTTAAAATCCCATTCTGTAGAGTTACAACCATTTTCCTTTTTTTTTTTTTTTTTTTTTTTTTGGCATTGACAGTAATACTTAAAAGTAGTATTAAACAAGTCTAGCCCACAGATATATTAGCCTGCATAATGAGGTCGTGACCCAGTGTTTCTTGTGGAAACTAATGTGGACTCATGAGAAAGACTCACGCAGATGCCAACAGTGAATACAAGTCGAGCTGACTGAATTGAAATCTAAAGGCCTATTTGTTACATCTATGTCAGGACATAATGGCTGACACAAGAGACTGGCTATGTGAAAACAACAAAGCACTTAGAAAGATGAGCCTCCTTTATGAAGCCTGACGGGGGATCCCTTTAGAGACACTCAAAAAGCTGCAAGAAAGCACTAATATATGCACAAGCCACTTTCTGTCTGCTGTAGTCTTTTAACAAGCTAGCTAACAGCTGTAGTGCATGTCTGCTGTGTGTTAAAGAATAATTTTAGAAGGACCCTGGCACATCAGCAATGAAATGCAATTCTGAATGGTTCTATCCAAGACTGCTGCCTTAAAAGTGAGCCATAATCAGAAGTTACACAAATAATGCTTCTGCTCAAATCTGGTCGACCTGGGCCCTCTTCTAGAAGTGTCCGTTTACTGAAAGATTCCTTTGTTGTTAGGCTTTTGTGGCTCTGTGGGTTTGATTGACTGCTGCAACTGACAGCTCACTCACATTTGTCTGACTTTCATGGTTTCAGTGTTTCATTTGTTTTCTATAAGAATCTTTATATTTTTATATTTGTATTTTATAACAAAACATAGTCTTGCTTACAAGATGTGTCACATGACCTGTCAGGTGACTACTAGCAACTATTTAAAGCCAGGTGTGTTCAAAATGCATGTTTGTCTGATGAAGTCCGAAACGTCACATGTGGGGATAAAAATAAAAGAATCTGGGAAGTTTATTTGTTGAGCGGAGCCTTCCTCGGTTATTTTGACAAATCTATTCATTTATTTTGAGCCTACATTTATATTTAAAAAAGTATTTTTGTGCAACATTTTCCTACAATTTTGTGAAGATTTTTTACATTGAGTGGGGCTTCGTTACATAATCTTTAGGATCAAGACTCAAATGAAGTCAGGTGGACAACCAATAATGATTTAATTTTTCAGATTTTAATAGTTCATTACTTTGATAACAATTTAGTCTGAGGAATTCTGTCAGTTTTTAATGAAAGAACAAACTGTTTGGTCTGTTTGGTAAAGATGTAATAGTCCTTTGAAAGTGGGTACGTCATTATGAGGGTGTGTATTAGCGCCTCAAATTTATATCATGACATATCAAGAAAATTTATGAGACCTACAGTAACCATTAATTTGTGCATAGATTGCAAATATAACTATTGCCATTTTATTATTTAGCAACAACTAGGGACTACAGTTCAGAGGCTGCAGACTTTATTTATTGAAAATAAATAAAGATAAATAATAATAATAATAATAATAATAATAATAATAAAATTGAAAAATCTATATATGCAATAAATACATGAACTAAATAAAATAGAAATGTCTGTCTAAACATTTAATTTCAAGAGCTTAATATGACATTTGAAATTTTACTTTAAATAAATACGAACACAAAAGCTGTTGATTGGTCATAATCATTTTATAATACATATCTATTAGTTTTATAATAGTTGTATTTATTATGTTCAATCTCTCCATAAATACAAAATTATATTAAATGTAAGCATAACTGCATATATTCTCTTTGATATTTCTTACTGTAACACTCTGGATTGTTAGCTTGTCTGTTTTAGCGTTCTAGATGTGACATAAACACGCATAGCTTGAAATGTCATCTGTTTAATTTGACCAAGTCAACACTCTTCCTTTAAAGCCTCGTTCCTTATCGAGTCCACTGTGCGAATGCTGGAGCAGTGTGTTTTGGGGACTCCTTAGAGGGATACGTAATGTGTCATGGCTGAAAATAGGTCAGACCGTGTGTCTGTAGGTATCTACTTATGTATTCTTTCTATTTGTTTTATGTTTAAAGTAATGCTGATTCGTTTTAACCAAAATTGATTGAAGACTTGCAAAGCTGCAGAATGCATTTATTTGAAAGTTATTGTAACACATGCTTCTTTTAAAAACTTGATTTAGGAATATAATACGTGTAGATACATGTGGACTTAGTAACTGGATTTGGAAGATGTTTTATAGCTGAATATTGAGCCACTTGCTAATGTTCTTTACCCATTCACTGACAGCACACAAAGTCAGTCGCCAGAAAGATCTTGTTTATGCAGAAATTGTGGCCAAAATGTGTATGTAGCTTATCTTCTTTACAAACTGTAAAAAGGTGGACCTCAAATTCTTAGGCATTTGGGAAAATATGTAGGAGCCATATTTCTCTTCATCTATAATGTTGTTAAGAGGTTCTAATTTTATTATTTACAGGCCTAATGCATAAACATTGTGTATTGTCATTTTGTTAGCTGGTGTTTTGACTGCAGCCTTACGGTGGGTAGTAAAAAAAGACTGATTTGTGTGAAGAGTGGAGATAAAGGGGAGTTTAAATATTGCATGGCTGCTTTTACAACTTGAAAAAAGCTCAGGCTTCCCCCCCCCCACTTTATACTGTACACTCATGAGCAGTGTGCTAGTGCAGCACCATGTAACGCTATCCCAGTTTAACCCCGAGGAGGAAGAAGAGGGACAGTCACCATGGAGATGAAGACTTATGCTTATTGTGTATGAAGCATGTATATCTTGGTCATTATGGCTGTCAGCGATTGTCATATAGTGATAATGGCATTACGCTTTATTATCATACATAAGGGTCCATTCATTATTTAACCTTTTTACTAATCTTGTGAAGAGATGTTCTCTTAATAACGGTTATGTATAGGCTACAGAAAAGTAACAGAACAGTGGCAGATGAAATTATATGCTTTTTTTAACCATGTGTGGAATGAGCTCTACCAGGTGAGCCAGTTAGGCGCAGAAATACGTTGGCTTGTGTCTATGGTGCATTCGGGAATCACTGGACACAGGTGATCGTTCGAAGACTCTTTAAACTGGTCAACATGAAAATAACACAATCAAAATGTGCCACAATTCTCCGATCCAGCCCAAACTACAAAGGAAATGAATATAATTACCACCTACCGCATTTTTCCATCAATAAAACAAAACTTCGACGTGACTTACAAACAACTACAATAGCACAACAGTGATAAATAAAGACAAAATAATAACAAGAGGACATTTAAAACAAAGGATTACAAAAGATGACTGACCTCTTCCCAACACGGGACTTTCAAAAGGCACTGGGATTTATAACAATGCACTGAAGGTAACACACAAAGAAGAAACAAAATGAAGAAAGAAGATTTGAAGAGTGGCTGGAGGACCAAGACAGCACAGCAATTCAAAACACCAGGTATATACAACACAATGATATGTAAAAAGACAATTTTGTGTAATTATAATAATGTAATAAATGAACTGGTTACATTCGTGTAGCTAATATTAGTTTTAAAAATAATGTTAGTATGAAAGTCAAAATCTTGAGACATTTAGGAATTGTTCACGCATAAGGATTTTTCAGTCCTGGACACTCTGGTACATTGCTACCTCTGATATTTCACCTTCAAGTTCCTGCAGGAGAATTATTGTAAATGTTTTACATTTAGGGTTTATTTTCTCATTGAATGTCAGGTAAAAATATTTCACGTTTGAAGAACTGATTTGAACAATGCCATAAGAGATAAGGCCCTGCATCAAGTTTAGATTTTGTAAAAGTGCATTTGCATTTTAGTTTATAAGGCTTAGAAGTACAGTTAGGTCTCATTTGTTTTTGTTTTTGGTTGTTGTTGTTTTGTCAAGTAACAATATGTAACCAACCATCATGGTTTAAATGTGTTTCTGAGACACTGAGCCCTACAGTTCAGAGGGTACCGCCATTTCTTTTTGAATCCTCTCAAGCAGACACGCTGTTTGTGTCTCGGAGCACAGTGAGAAAGCAATGTGTGGAGTGCTTTTTAATAACTCATTATTGTACACTGGTGTGCTATCACTGATAATGGAAGATGATCTATTTTTATCACCACAAAAACTATAGCTGTATAATTGTGAGTGATAAGGCACACCTTTACAGAGCACTCAGCTCATCAGATATTACACTGGTGACAGGTGTAATACATTAAGGTGACAGGGCCTGCTACCTTCTGTTAAAAACACATATATTGTCAGAACAACTTTCAATTTTATGTATACAGTATATTTACTTAAATTTAAGATACTTATGAAAATAATAGTCATTTGTAAGCAGCAGGACAGGTTCTTTAGCTGTGCAAATCCTAAAATGTTGCGCTAATGTTATGGCGGGCTCAACAAACAAAATAACAATATGGTATAAGTATCAGTGTCAGCGTGTCAGAGGTATAGAGTGTTGGATGTGAAATAAAAAACAATACATTTGAAGATGCATTGGTGTAGCAGTGAGGCAATTGGGCCAGCAGGAAGAAGCAAGGGCCAGGCACCAGCAGACTGAAGTTTAGGAAGCACCAACCCTGTAACACAGAGCAAACGGCACCGAGCAGTCCCCCCCAAAACAAACAAGTCTCTACTTTTCACATTCCACTGAAGATGTTTCCCATGCACAATATATTTCTCTTCCAAAAACAACAAGACACGTAAAGTATATACAAAATTTTCACCCACTTATGGCAAGTGAAATCTAACCAAAAAGAGAAACGTCTCAGAAGCTAGCATGTGCTAATGTTAATGTAGTTGTTAGAGCTTGTATTAGGCTTAGTAACACACATTATGACACCAAATATGTATGAATTAATAATACATGCACTGTGTGTGTGTGTGTGTGTGTGTGTGTGTGTGTGTGTGTGTGTGTGTGTGTGTGTGTGTGTGTGTGTGTGTTTGTGTGTGTGTGTGTGTGTGTGTGTGTGTGTGTGTGTGTTTGTGTGTGGGTGTTGGTCTGGTGACGAGGGGGCGGAGCTCACGGGGGCGCAGGCACATGCACGTAGGTCTGTAAAGGTGTGCACTTTCAGGAGGCCAGGTGGTTGAGAGTCAGGTATGGGTAGCCCTAATTTTTGTTGACCACAAAGCCAACAGCAAAGCAACGCAAAGCAAACTGAACGGCTGAGATTCTATATTTATCTGTTTATTTAATCTGCAATAAAGTTACCAAACGCATCAGATCTGAGATTATTTGTTAATTATAGTCTCTAAGTGCGTCACAACTTTTAGCAGCACCAGGACCCAACTCTGACCCTCACCGCGGCTACAAGCTTCTACACAGACATTTATGTTGTTTACATTGTTATAATGTTATTAACGAGGCTCTGGACATAACTTGTTTTTCTATAACAAACTAAACAAAATATTAATGCCCTGGCAGTGGCAAAAATTTTTGGTTTAATATTTCATTTGATTACATTAATGTTTAAGTTGAGATTTACAAGAAATATTTACTTCTACTAACTTTTAACTGCTGTAAAAAGCACCTTATTTGTTTAAAGTGTTTGCAAACCAAATGTTATTGCACTTATGTTTATTGAGCAGTACGTTCAAAATAAAAGTATGCAATACACAAATTTTTTATTCCTTATTAAATTTTTTGTATAATGCAATTAATTGCGATTAATTGTAATTAATTGCAGAACTTTGTGTGATTAATTGCAATTAAATTCTTTAATCGTTGCCCAGCACTATTTTTAATAAATCTTTTTCTTACTGGCAGTTCCCCTACCAAGCAGAAGATTTTAGACCCGCTGCAGCTGTTTTCATAAATCTGCAGTTACATATGCACATGTGGGGCTAAATCCAGTTGTTTAGGTCACGAGTTTCTAGATGCCCCATTGTTCTGAAAGTCACCAGTGGAACAAACTTTTTGACAGATGCACTAAAGTCAAATTATTGAAACTATATGGAGCACATGTCTGTGAACGTTTGGGCTCATGCGGGTCTAGAGGAAAGTTTTAGCTGTTGTCCAAGAGGCTTCATCAGTTCTAAAAAGCTGTCAGAAATTGTCTAGTGCTACTTAAATCTGGTGTTGATATTGGTCTTGACAAAGTGAAGTCTAGCAGACACATATGCCCATACAGTGAGAGAATCTGAGTAGTCCGATAACGTCTTAATTTGAAAAGTCCACAATTGGATGAACAATTTGCATCAGAGTTTCACTTTGAAATCACTTTCTGTTAGGACCTGGCTGCTTTGTTGGGAGTAGTTTTGAGTGCTGTCGCCATTGTTCCTCTGTGTGGGTCTTTGGTTGTCCTACTGCCCAATGCACATTTCACCGTGTTGAGTCACTCTCTTACAATACCACTGCACACTGTTCTCTTTGTCCAGGAGTAGATCAGCAAAGTAAAATGCGCATTGGACACAACCAAAGGCACACACAGCCGGTCTTCTAATCTCTGTCCTGATGGATGAGTGTGAAAAAACATTACACAGGCTGCTCCCAGCAGCTTACTGAACATGAGCCCAATGTAATTGCCCCTGAAGTGGCAAGGTCCCAGCGGGAAGCAATATAAAATAACTGAGGGAATGTTTTTAATTTTTTATATATATATTTTCTTATATATAACTTTTTAAACATGGGAATAAAAGACTAACTGTGTTTCCACTGGTACTTTTTGAAAAATGGCAAACTGGGATAAAGGCTGTGAGTTGATCTTACCTGCTCGCTCAAATTTACACAATTGCACCAACATGGTTTAATTGAAATAGCTCAGTGGAACTCAGTTTAAGGTGTCATTTTAAACACTACGTCCAGATGTATTAAACTTGCACGTACAGTGAGAGAATTAGAAAGACCCGATAACGTTTTCATTCACAATTTTTCAGACTCCAGACCAGTCTCTTGTTTGTGAATGTAGACTCTCTCAGGCCCCTCTCTTTCTCTCAGTGTGCGTGTGAGAAAGCTGGAGGTTGTTTCACTTTTTGACATAAAAAGTTTTGTGTTGCACAAATCCTGATAAAGTTCAATAAAACAAGTGAAAACCAGTTATCTTAACGAATTCTGAACTGAGTTTAACTGAATCTGAGCTGGAATGAAACCTTGTTGGTGCAACCAGGGCCTGAGCATTTACTCTGAGTTTAACCATGTGTGCTCCCTGATGTGCTCCAGCGAGAGGCGATTGCGTGGGTACTTCTGCAGGCAACCCTTCAATAAGTGTCTGCATTCTGGGAACACAGTGAAGCTGGGTTAGCACCTGACATACATGCATCATTCATGTCAAGATCATAAAAAATGTTACCTGGTGTAAGGGTGTGTGGCACAGGAACACTTCGCATTGAGCCAAGAGCATTCCATAAAGCAAAAGGCCAAGCTGCCACACTGTAGTGGAGCCTGCTCTGTATGGCCGGTCCCTCATCCACTCCGGAGAGGCAAACTGAGGAGTCCCTTAAACATGAAAACAAATAGAGAACTTAATATACATACACACTGATTGGTACAGTATGGCACACAGTGGTCCTTATTTATCAAAGTTGCATAAAAACAGGTGCAGATCTGTGTGTTAAAGTGGCCGTACAACAAGGCAGGCGTGGGATTTATAAAACGCCTAAGCTAATCCTGGTGTACGCACAACCGGCTGTTAATAAATCCAGAATACTGAAACTGACCTGATTTGAATGAAATTCCAAAACTTCACTGTATGTATGTTTAATAAATGAGGGCCACTGTATTTTTTAAATGAGATTTAATCTATGTTAAAAGCAAACTTTCAAAACTTAGATTTGTTGCAGTAAATCAGAATAAGGATCTGAAAGAATCCAGTTTCAAAATCTGAGTATAGCTGTGTAACTGCTTCAATAAATAGTAAAATATTGTTTCAATCTCACTATACTTTAAATAAAATAAATCTGCGCCAGTTTGCTACATTTTTGCAACTCATTGTTAAATGTAGATTTTTTTTGTTTAAATGCAACTATGACAGGAAATGCGATGTTTTCAAATCATAAAGAGTCAACCTGACTTTTAGATAGAGACCCATGTGCTAATATAGATGAACTGTTTTTCTTTATGGAACACGAGTCTATATCACTATATCCTTGTCTGAAGTCAAGGTGTTACCAGAGCAGTATGGAACACTTAAATGAGAGACTACGTACCCCTTTGGACAATGAAAACAGACCCGTCCTGACCCAACCCATGGCGTGCCACACCACCAGACTTTAGTGACCAAGCTCAGTGTATTATATTTTACCTTGAGGCTCATGGAAAAGTTGACCTGGTTTGCAGGGTCTCCCACAGCCAAAGTCGATGAACCGGGCCTTTGGGACTTCGTTTCTGATTTCAATGAGCACATTATCCGGTTTGATGTCCCGGTGGAAGACGCCCCTAGATGCCATCTCAATTGCTATTTCCACCAACTGTCTGAATAGTATCTGAAGAAAAGAAAAAGACTTAATTTATATACAAACTTGTATAAGGCAAATTTTAGTGAATCTTATACAGCTACCTTAGTGTCCTTCTCATCCAGTCCATTGGGTTTTTTTAATTGCATGTAGTCAAACAAGTCCATACAGGGAGCTGGTCTCTCAAGAACCAGCACAATCTCAAAATCCAAGTTGTACCAGTCCAGCAGACGTGGTGTCACGGGGCTGATGGCTGACCCTCGGCCAGCTCCAACTTTAACGAGCAGATAAACCTCGAGAGGAATCCTGGTCACTGCTTCATCCAGCTCTTTTAGAAGTTAGATTACAGACATATTCAACATGCTCAAGAGTGAGGAGACAACAACTGAGATGTCTCGTAGAGTTTATAAAAAGCCTTACCACTTCTATGTAACGAACATTTGTCTTTTGGATACTTTTGATAGCCACCTGGAGAACAGAAACAGAATTTAAAGTAAAACTCTTGATGGTGTAATTAAATAATACACTATCTGCAGATTACTTACAGGAAAGTTGTCCTCAGTGCGGACACCGGTGGAGACTTCACCGTAGCCTCCAGTCCGAAGCTTGGTGTAGAACTCTGTCAGACAAAAAGTCAATTTTCATATTATACCATGCAGTAAATGATAGTCTCACTATGTGATAGGATTTCTGCATACTTACCACTTGCATTGCTGCTAAGGATGCCGTCTCCTGATTGAGGGTCCATGACTCCAGGTGAGACAGATGAGGGACTGAACCTGTTGTGTCTCTGATCACTGATATCAGAGCCACTTTCCAGGTTAGACCAATCTTCACTTTCCTCATCGGTCGAGCTGGAATCTGTCAAGAGAAAAATTTAAGGACCAATTCAGCCAATGCATTTCAATTTGTCCTATCTCTTGTCTCCCTTGTGTTCTTAGACAATAATTGTTAAATAAGCAAAAAGCTAACGTTAAACCTGAATTATGTGGCCTCAAAACGCTTAATAATCTTGACTAATTTATCATTTAGCTAATTTATTTATAACTACTTTACTTTAATTTAAAGAGAAATTCAAATGAACCCCCCATCCAACCCCCCACCCCCCTGCTCCCAGTCATAGTAAGATGCTTATATGTAGTTTAATACTCCATATTTATGGCAGTATGGCAATCATTCTATAATTCTACCTGCATGTAAAGTACTGACAAACTAATTTGCTCCAAAAAATGAAAATAATCTTTTTTTTGATCAACACACATTAACCACCACAGCAGGCCCCCTTGATTTACCAAGCATTCGGGCAACATTAATTCAGTTCTGAGGCTTGGATTCTGGTGAATATTGAAGCATGTACAAAGTAACCGTGGGCTATAGCCTGCTTTTAAGATAGTGTGGAGGGAAAAGCCACAGCGACAATGGCATGTAATGTATTTAGCATTATCTGGTACATTTAGCAATAGCAGCTGAAAGGTCATCACTGAGAGAAAAGTAAATATCTTTGTGTTTTTACAAGAAGGGAAATAGCCCTAGTGTAAACATGAACACACAAATAAGTTGCCTAAAATACCTAAATAAACTTTGTACGGTCTCTTCCTGGGACTGGACTCCGACCTGAACCTTTTAAGAAGACTGCCCTGCTGCATTTTCTCATCTACGTTCTTTCTCTTGGTGCTCTGAACACGTCCATCAGAAGGGCTATGGTCCTTTGTCCTTGACGAGCCAGCACTTTGTTTTTTACTTTTAGATGTAACACCACTAGGCCCCTGGACAGGACTGGACCTAGTTCTTGCTCGTTCTAGTCTGCACTTTGAGACAATCTTTTTTTGTAAACTTGGGAACCTTAGCATTTCATTTTCCAGTGCGACCATCGGATAGGAGTGCCATGCTGCAACACAGAAATACACAATTCTTTGGTATGTGGAGTGGACATAGGAAGCAATTATAAAATGTAAACTGTAGTTACAACAGTCATACCTCGAGTCCTCTTCCATTGACCAGTGATGGTCAGCCACGATTTGAACACCATGTTGTTGACTCACCCAAGTTTCCAGAAAATGTACATCCAATATATTACTCCCACAAATATACTAACCAACAAATATACTCAGAAACCTTTAACAAATTACCATAAAAAACAGAAATGAACCAAAACAAAGGCCAACAAACAAACTAGCTCCAAAAACTAAGTGGATTTACAGGAGAACTTAACCAACTGACCTGACTGTGAGGTCTTGGAATAAAGTATCATTCTAATTTTAATCCTCATTGTTTAAAATCTGAAAATTATACAGAAATGCAATATTCAACATTAAGTCAAAATAATACAAACTAATCTTGGCAGGTGCTGAAAAAAAGACGCAAGAAATGAGTTTGACCATTATGTACCAATGAGTAGTTGTGATGTGATGAAATGTAACTGAGATTAAGTGTTATTTACTTCAATACGTACGTCAACTAACAATCTAGTCTAAACGCTTTCTGTTATTAATAGTTTATAATAATAAGTCATCAGTAATACCAATCCCATTTGAATATGGCTTACAGTGCTTTTGAAGTCATGTTTGTATTAATTCTTATTTAGAAACTGTCAAATGAGCCGCTAAAGAGACAGGAATATAATGTTATGTGAAGAGACAGAAGCTCTGGTCATTTTCACCTGAACTACATTAATGAGAATTTAATTCTCGTTTATGAACGAGAATTGAACTTACCCTTTGAATAACCATGGAAAAGTACACATTATGCTAACATATTTCTTTGCTCCTATTCAACATTCTTTCATCTTTACCTTGCAAGTCTAAATTAGTGCATGTCTTTTGAATCACCAGAGGATTTACGTAATGGCTGCCATGAGAACCTGTACAGTTCACATACTGAACGCTGTAGGAGCTGGGAGCTTTTAGCTCAGTTCAACCTGTCTTGAATAGATGGAGTTTGAATATAGACCAGTGTGCGGCAGCGTGATTAAAAAACAAGCTTTAGGCAGTTTCTTTGTGATGGGCTATGTTACAGTCATTTAGTTCACTCAAAAGAAGGAGTATAGAATTTAATACTTAATTTCAGAGAGGCACGTAGATTTGCCTGAGCAATATTAGTGTGGGATATGCTACTAGTTAATGTCTGTTTTATACAAGGTTGCAGCAAAACAACACCAGTGATTAGCGTTTATTTAAAGAAATGGTGGAAGAAGAAGTTTTTATTTAAGTAGAAGAACAAAAATATTCTGTATATAGGAAAAAGAATTTGCTTTAAAGGTGCACTGTGTAAAGTTTTGTAGTTTGCAGTTATAAAAAATGGAAGACATGATTCATAACGTGACTAAAAACTAAAATAATCTCTGCATTTGGATTTCTTGGAAAAGTAGAAGAAGGTCATACTCAGTTTTTACTTGGCCTTGTCTCGGTCGCAAACTCATTTTTACCCGGTCTTGTTTCTGCCTGGGCGTTAAGGCCAACCCTCTATAAGCTTGGACTTGGTCAAAAACTAGACTTGGTATTTATTACAGTGTGTCATGCACTGGTTTTGGTCTTGACTTCTGTCCAAACGTTCCATGGACGTAGTCTTTATCCCCAAAAGTCTTCCCTTGGTTTTGATATAGCTGGTCTCGGACATGGTCTCAGTCCATGTGGTCTTGACTACACTGTCCAGATGTTTCAGTTCTACAATTCAATTTCAGTTCTAAATTTCAGTTTTCTGAGCCGCACATCTGTGTCTTGGATAGAGCCTTAGATATCGAGTCCAGATTTAGAGAACTGTGTAATGTGTAGCTACCATTGACTTCTCGGGAGACGAGGAGCAGAGGAGGCTGAAGAGCGGGAGTTCACAACGTATTTTCTAATGCACCTCTCTTTCTCCTCCTTATTGTTACGTGGCTGCATTACTCTCGCTCTTGGTGTGGTATTTACGGTGAGACTCTTTTGCACATTGTTCCAGTCAGTCCCAGGTACAAAGGTGCACATTCACCTGCCCCGATATAGTCCACCTAATGTAGGCTAACGGTAGCTAAACATCACAGTACCACAGTTCTCTAAATTTGGGCTTGTCTCGATGACCCTAGATGTGTGTCTCAGAAAACTGAATTGTAGAACCAATATTGACGAGAACTGAATTTTTAACTCAGAAAAAGCAAAATATAAATAAAATTTAAATTTACTGCAATTAAATTTCACAGCAATGCATTTTCAGATTACACTTTTTAATATTCAGTTTGTAAAAACCATTTATTCAATTCAGATTTAGTTTGAGCACTTCAAATTCAAATGCAACACTGAGGGCGGCAGTAGCTCAGTGGGTAGAGCAGCCGTCCTTCGACCGGCGGGTGGGCGGATTGATCCCCGCTCGAAACATCCCAAAACATCCCACTCTCCCCCACATACTGTCGTTGTGTCCTTGGACAAGACACTTAACCAACATTGCCTCCAGTGTTGTTCTGTAACACTGGTAAATAGTTTAATGTGTGTAAAGCACTTTGAGTACCTACTACAGTAGGTGAGAAAGCGCTATATAAAGATTATTATTATTAAATGTTGTTGAGTAAAAGTCAAAAGGATTGGTTTAAAATACAAGTATAGCACAGAAAAAGATTTTTTACCAGTAACTTTTACTGTAATAAGTATTTTTACTTTGGGTCTCTTTTGGCTTTTATTTGAGGGAAAAACTATTGCAGCAAATGTGTTTGTACCTCCCACGTTTCACGAGCTCTAATGGAAGTTCAGGACCTCATAAAGACGCTGCAGACTGTTATTGACGACACATGGGAAATATCAAAGAAAAAACACATGAGGCATGTCACAATTGTTAAAGATAAACCAGAAGTTGAACCTTAAACTTTGAGTGGCTGGGCAATAAAAAAACTTTTTACTAATTGGAGTTTACAAATTTGAACTGAAATGTCAGTGTATAAAAAGAATTGTAATTTGTCATCACTGTTCCTAAAAGACAAGAATATACCACTAAGAAAAGACTGCATACTAGAGGCTTGTACACTATTCTCCATTTAAATACACCATAATATTATCTGCTCAACACACAACCAGCCTCTGATGCTGTTACATAATAGAGCACTTCTGCTTTGTGTACATTTACCACACCGTCTTTTTGTTCTCTGTTATTTTAAGCCCTGCTGTAGATACTGTACCATCTAATCCTCTGCAGTTGTCATGCCACGTCATAACCCCTGACCTGTGTGTGGTCGACATTAGCATACACTTACTGTTGTATACAGACATCTAAAGCAAAGCTGCCAGATTACAAGATGAGTGTCATGTTAATCGACAGCGCTATTATTTGTGTTTCTGTAGGTTTTCCCCTCTGCATCATGCGGCGCTCAATGGGAACGTGGAGCTCATCACTCTGTTGCTGGAGTCGCAGGCTGCAGTGGACATTAGAGACCAGAAAGGTAAAGGGGTGGTTACACTAAAATGAGCGTCAAAAATTTAAAAGTATAAATGCTTTTGGAAGTTTAGTGCAAAGACCCTGTTAGCACTGAACGATTTGAAATGTGAGGGCTCAGGGTGGCCTCACCAAACACTCAAAGACAGAGCTGCACAAAGGTTCCTCACTCTTTCCATAATGTGGGCTTTAATTAGACTTTTGCCTTGGCTGAGTGTAAACAAATGGTCTATGAGCTTCCAA
Organism: Neodontobutis hainanensis; assembly: GCA_024349245.1. Lineage (NCBI taxonomy): Eukaryota > Metazoa > Chordata > Actinopteri > Gobiiformes > Odontobutidae > Neodontobutis > Neodontobutis hainanensis. The sequence continues at coordinate 1,881,808 of JALDNG010000029.1, forward strand.
AAGTCATCTTACGTAATATAACTTTTTTGAGTACAGATTTTTAGTACTCCATCTATACTCAACTGATGAAAGCGATGGAACATGGAAATAAAAGCAGAATGACTTCACTGATTGTTGACTGCTCAATAACCTGTGTTGTATTTTGGATACAGGCATGCGGCCGCTCCATTACGCGGCCTGGCAGGGAAAAGCCGAGCCGATGAAGATGCTGCTCAAGTCTGGTTCCTCTGTCAACGGCCAGTCGGATGAAGGACAGATCCCTCTTCACTTGGCAGCGCAGCACGGTCACTATGACGTGGTGAGTGACACATGACTCCTGCAAAGCTGTAAGATGGAGTCCCAGCCAGGAGACTGGGGCTTAGTTTTTTTCTTTGTAGATACTGTAGTTACCTCCTTACTTTCTGAGACAGCTATTCTGGTTTAGTTTTTGAATATTTTGGTATTTTATTCTGCATAATCACTGGTTGATCTAGTCTAGTACCTTGATAATTAAGAATTTTCTGTTGCCTCACTTTATATTTTAGTGATATGTTTACTCTTGAGGCTATGGTCCAGATTTACTAATGCAACAGCCCATTTCAAAACTTTTTGGTGTAAAAATGGTGGAGCCACAAAGCAGTTTTGTGCAGAATAGTCGTGCACACAAATGATTTTGCTTCTGACTTCTTTGCCTTTGTTAAAAGTTGTTATTTTACACAAAAAATAATAATAATGAGAAGGAGAGAATTTACATAAAGGACATAAACTGATTTACTAACTAATAATGTTACACTGACATAAGATTGTATTACTTACACACTCTAACTTGACATCAGTAGGCGAGGAACACAATGAAAACTGATAATAATCAAGCGTCTTCAGCTGAATTAAGTTCAGCTCACTGCAAAATATTTATAGAAAGGCCTCAAAAGTGCTTTTTTCACATATCCATCACAAATGCATTTTATCTCTTCATATAGTTAAGGATGTCAAACAGAAAAAGGTAAAGGTAAAGAAGGAGAAAAGGCAAACTCCAAAAGAAAAGGTGGCAGAACAATTAATTTAACAGTTGATTAAACATCCCATTATGTACACAAACTCAGTCTGATGCTTTACAGCCACTGTGTGTACAGATCAGATTTAGAATAAAAACAAGCTGCTGTTCCAGAAAACACGGACACCTTTTGTAATATACACAATACACTTTTTGTAATAGATACTAATTAAATTAATACTATTTTAATAGAATTTACTGATTTTTGCTTGTACTGTATGTGTGTCCAGTCCGAGATGCTCTTGCAGCACCAGTCCAACCCTTGCATTGTGGACAATGCAGGAAAGACTCCTCTAGACCTTGCCTGTGAGTTTGGCAGAGTTGGGGTAAGAACACGTGCTTTCACTCAGTGGAAAAACCGAAACGTTCTCGATATTTTGCTTTAATCTCCTGTATGTGTGCGCTAATGCAGGTGGTTCAGTTGTTGCTGTCTAGTAACATGTGTGCTGCATTGCTGGAACCCAAAAAAGGAGACACGACTGACCCCAACGGGACATCTCCTCTCCATCTGGCTGCAAAGAACGGACACATAGACATAATAAGGTATTTAGATTCACATATATGTAATTGTATGTTTTGTTTTCCTCTGCTAGAAATGTGTTTCAGATTTTTAGCCGATAGTGTCACACAAGGTCAGTAATGTGTAGATGAGCCAATTGTGAAATCATCACACACAGGAAACCCACCTGAGCACAGGGAGAGAACATGCAAACTCCACACAGAAAGGCCTCGTCTGGCCAGGGAGTCCAATTATGGACCATCTTGCTGTGTACTGAAAATATTACTATTAACTGTGTGTAATAAGGACAGTATCAGTGAATGGGGAGCAATGGGCACATGACATCTATGTTTAGTTACAATTTATGATTGTGCTGCAACACAGTGAAAGTTTGTGCTACATTGTTTCAACACACAGCTGTAAAATATAAAAATGTGGACCATTCTATAGAAGAGGTGCAAAGGGCTGCGAGTTTTGAACTTAGACTGACTTGATTGAGCCACAAGGAAATTGGTCCTGTAGCTTAATTGCACTTTAAATAAAACACTTTTAATTAATAATAAATAAAAAAATTGTAAAATTAAATGTAGAGTAAAGATCAAAGCACAAGAATAAAAAATATATTAATAAAATATTTTTTTATTGTGCATAAAAAGAGAAAATTATTTTTCTACATTTTTAATGAATTTTGTAAATAGCATTAGATTATACGGTAATACTACATAATAACCTACACAATAAAACAGTAATTAAACATTAATAGATGTGTAATTAACAATTCATTAATCATTAATAACCTATTTATAGACACTTAAAATAAATAATTTATAAATATATTATACATTGTTTTGTTTGTAAAGACCAAAAATATTTATAACAATATTTATAACGTAATAGTGATTATTAATGTTAGAATAATAATGATTTATGGAATAATTAAGTCACAAATACTCAACTAATACTTAATAGCGTGCGTTATTGTAAAAAGAGGGGAAAAAAGGGTCAAATTCCTTCTGTATGTATGCATGTATGCTAAAGGATAACTGCAGAACCCTGATGTCCACCGTGAGCTATGGCCAGACTGGTGTGTGGTTAATTTTTAGATGTGTCTATATCACCTATATCATCATATATTTTAGATGTGAACATATCTTTAGCAATATCACAATGAAGTGTTTTTTTTTGTTTTTTTGTTAATTTGATTTACTTTAATTGAAAAGTTACGGTGTTTGTTTTTCTTTTCTTTTCTAAAGCTACATAGAATTATTTGATTACATATTTCCGTCTGTGAAATACACAACCTTTTTGACCCTTGCCTAAAAAAAATGTTTTAATTATGGCTTGATTTTGCTACTTTGATAAAGCAGCTGTATAACTCAATTGAATGTATTTCACAAGTAGATGGATATATTTCTCTCATTTAAATGGTCTTTACTTGTCTTTTCCTCAGACTCTTGATCCAGGCAGGTATTGACATCAACAGACAGACCAAAGCAGGCACTGCCCTGCACGAAGCTGCTCTTTGTGGAAAAACCGAGGCAGTGAGACTCCTGCTGGAGGTAAGTGGAACTCTACTACTCACTTTTATTCAGATCACACAAAAGTATATAGTTCCATAAAAGCATGAGAGAGGGGTGATGCAAATTACCCATTTGTGTTGGTGACATTTAAATGCCACAGGGTTTATGAAAACAAGCACAGTAATAGGGTTTAATGAATGTGTGTTCCAGCATGAGAAACTAACTCTGTCATTTAGATCCACAGCTGTGAAAGGTTGAGTCTCTGCCCCGGAGCGTTTTAGGACTGAAGTCATCTTTGTTTCTTTGGCCTACATTTGATTCAACTGTTTTAAAATGTGATGTTGCACTTTAGCTTGTGGCTGTCTTCTCTAAATATGTAATTAACAAGGAGCAGCTACAGGGAGCAACCAGGAGATGTATTCTGTTAGTAGTGATGGTGAATTCTCACATCATTGTTTTTATAGTACAAAAATTTACCTGATCAAAGGTTAATAAGTTAGATAGAAAGACATTTTGTAGATCTATGTCATTTATTTTGGATAGGTTTAGAAGTTATTTTTTAACATATTTATATTCCTTACAGTGTGGGATCAATGCCGCAGTAAGAAACACCTACAGTCAGACTGCACTGGACATTGTCTACCAGTTCACTGCGACACAAGCCAGCAGAGAGATCAAGCAACTCCTGAGAGGTCAGTGTCTGTAGAAAAAAAAACAAAACACACTTTTAATGCCAAAAAAGAATTAAGTTCAAGCAAGACTTTTTCAATTTGAGTTTAACAAAGTAGTCAGGGCTTTCTCCATTAAATGGCTAATTAGCTTTCTATAAAGTTTCTTATTAATTAAGTTTATTGGCTTATAATTAGCCAACAGCTGGTGAGTTTTTGCCTTGAGTTTGTTAAAAAGTTTTAAGAGGGTGAGAGATTTTGTTATATTATTTTAAACTAGATTAAGAGACAAGACATTTATTTTTGTATAGCCCAATATCAAAGGGCTTAACAGACTGCACTGGACAACATCCCTAAGTGTGTAGTAGATTAAGTTTTTTTCACAAAAAATTCCGTTAGCTGCTAATTAGCTTCATAGTTAACAACAACAGCTGGTTTACTTTTTCCTTTGACATAAATAAATAATTTGTTGCAGTAAGTTTGTTAAATAGTATTAACAAAGTGAGAGATTTGTATCTATTATTATAAACTGAGTGTGTTGTATAGTGAGGGAAGACTTGTTAGCCGGCTAATTAACGTAATAGTCAGCAGCTGGCTAGCTTTAACTAACTAGCTGAACAAAACTACACTAATTGGCTAGGCCAGGTACTTAACTAGCTTTTGCTAAATATAATTTTAAGAAAATATAACTAATTAAATGTTTAAAATAAAAATCAATTGAAATAGATTTTTTTGTAACCATTTTATATTATGAGTCTATATTTGAGTTAAAAACCTGGCCGACTCCGGTCTTTCTGTGAGGAGTCTGTATGTCCTTCACGTGTTACCGTAGGTTCTCTCCGGGTACTCCGGCTTCTCCCACCGTCCAAACACATGCATGTACAGGTTAACTGGCAACTCTAAAGTGTCACTAGTGAATGAATGTGAGCAAGAGGACCCCCTCGAAAACCAGATGATTCATCTCAAGGGATTAATCCTCACGAAATATGTGAATAAATATTAAATTATAAGCTCTATCCTATGCCAACTCTTAAGGCTACATTAGACATAGGCTAATCATTTCCCTGCTAAAATGGTTATTTGTCATAAAATCAAGAAACATTGTGTATATCCTTTAAAATAATGTTTTTATGTAATGGTTTTATATGAATTTATAGATGTGGAAGAATATTTGTTGTAGTTTCCATTCTTTATTTAGCATGAATACTGTCTCTGTGTGTCAGATGCGTCGGCTGCTCTCCAGGTCCGGGCTTTGAAGGATTACTGCAACAACTACGACCTCACAAGTCTCAACATCAAAGCAGGAGATGTCATTACGGTAACAACACCGCTCTTATAAAATGTCAATTTGGAGCAGCTCATTTATAAATCTGACATAAATGCAGCCATTCACAGGCTTACATACTAACTGCCCACTAAAGCTAAGGTCTGAAAGTTTTTTTCTTTAGTTCCCTACACTGAGGCTAAATTGATTTGTGATAAATAGGTAGTATATGAAAAATGCATGCCTAATTATTAAAAGGGTTGACCCAAAAGATGATATGAAAACACAAGAGGATGCATAACAGAGTAAAACAAATGGTTAAAGATATTATGCTTATTAGTGTTGCCTTCAGTTAGTATTAATATTTTTATGTGAATTAATACAATAATAATTAAAGTAACAAATACTAATCAAAGTAAATTATAATCACAGTTTTTTTAATTAGTTAACAGTGATTGTTGGTTAATTGTTGATTGAGGTACAAAAGGTTTTTTTTGTTTTTTATACACTGTGTACAGGTTTTAGAGCAACACCCTGACGGCCGCTGGAAAGGCTGTATCCATGACAACCGGACAGGAAACGATCGCGTGGGCTACTTCCCTTCCACTATGGTGGAGGTTATCAGCAAGCGCACAGGTGTGTACACTTCTTTGAGAGGTTGTGAGTGAGTGAAAATGGCCAGCTGTCTTAATAAAATAACAAAACATTAGTTGGAACATCACATAATGTAGCGCTGGAAGTGCACACAGAAGAACAACTCGAAGAATGAACACAAAAAAGAAGAAAATCAGAAGAAGTGAAGAACATTCCAAACTGTCTAGCTCTGTGTCAAAGTCCAAGCTCCTTCTCTTTTTATTTTGGTTTGGTCTAAAAACTGTTTTGTTAATAAGTACTACCTTGACTGATAACAACAGGTAAGTCTCTAAAACTTTGCAAAATATATCTTCCACGACCATTTGTAAGTAGCTCTTCAGTTTGTAATGAATATATTTGAATATTATTTGTAAGACAAAAATCAAATCAGCCTGTATTAACTTTTATGCGTTGTCACTGTTGAGCGTTTTAGTTTCCTGGAAAGACCTGCAGTTGTGCTAATAAGTTTACATACCGTGGCAGAATTTGTGAATATAAATAATAACAAAAAAAACATTTTTCATTCATAGTTAGTGGTTGGGTGAAGCCATTTATTGTCAAACAACTGCGTTTACACTTTTTAAATCATAATGACAACAGAAACTACTCAAATGACTCTGACCCTGAAGTTTACATACCCCAGTTCTTACCTTAATACCCTTTAACATCAATGACAGCTTGAAGTCTTTTGTGGTAGTCTTTTTATTTTCTCAGATGGTAAAGCTGCCTATTATTCTTGGAAAAAAGCTTCCAGTTCCAATAAATTCTTGGGCTGTCTTGCATGAACTGCACATTTGAGATCTCTCCAGAGTGTCTCAATGGTACTGAGGTCAGGAGACTGAGGCCAGTCCAGAACCTTCACTTTATGCTGCTTTAGCCAATGACAGGTCGACTTGGCCTTGTGCTTTGGATCGCTGTCAAATACGTCCCATGCACAGCCTCCGGGCTGATGAGTGCAAATTTTCCTCCAGTATATTTCTCACTTCCTAATTAGAGTTTGAACGCTGCTGATTGGCATTCTCAATTTCTTGGATATCTTTTAATGTCCTTTTCCTGTCTTATACAAACAAACTTACCTTTTCCCACAGATCCTTTGACAATTCTTTTGCTTTCCCCATGACCCAGAACACAGAAACATCAGTGCAGCACTGGATGAAAGATGCACGGGTCTGTCAGGAGCCCAGAAACTCACTGACCTTTTATACACACACTGATTACAAACTAAAACAGATCACAGGTGAAGATGGTAACCTTCAGTAGCCATTCAAACCTGTTTGTGTAAACTTGTTTAAATGTTATCAGGCCAAAATCATCAAATGTAAACATCTGATCAGGGTTATTTGGGTAGTTTCTGTTGTCATTATGATTTTAAAAAAGTAAACACAATTGTTTGACAATAAATGGCTTCACCAAACCACTAAATATGAGTGAAAGAAAAAACTTTGTGTTATCATTTATATTCTTTAAAAAAATCACAAATTCTGCTAGGGTATGCTTATGAGCCCAACTGTAGAACATTTAATGCCATTCCTTCACCACAGATCACCGTTCCACAGCCATAAACAGAGTGTAGATGTTTTTAGTTGTCTCTGGTGTCGATCTGTTTTTTGTAGTATTGTTTTCTTGACGTTATAGTTGTCTCTTTGTTGCTTTATTCACAAATCAATATCATTAGTCATTCTGTCATGTTGTGTACCCTATTATAGTTGGCATCTTCTTGTGTCCATTCCTAAACTTGATACTTTTTCCACACCCAACATCTGCTCATTTAGCACAAAGAATCGTACTTCAACATAATATCAGTGCCTTTATTGATAACGTAACATACTAGCTGTACTGTACATTTCAGATTAGCTATGTATAAGCAGCAATATAAACAAAGCAGCTGTTGTTGAAAACAAAAACATGTCTTGTCTTTAATTTTCATACATTAATTTTGTTAATCCTCAGTTGAACATAAAGCTGCAGTCCACATAAGTGTGCACTGGCTACTCATCCTTCTTTGAAACCATTGTTCTACAGCCCATTACTTTCCTGTTGCCTCTCTGTTGAGGCTAGATACTGGACATTTCACTGGTATGGCCTCATATTGAATTTATTTTATATTATAATAAGTTATTATAAGTTAATTAGAAAAGAAATTCATCCAATGTGACAGTCCTTTGTGAATCCTTCTGCTTTTTATTTGGGCCTGTAGCAGTAATTTTTCATTTTTTGTTATTTAGTAAAATGTTAAATTGACACGGATACTTTACATATACAGTATACACTTTACATAATATAATACATTCTACAGAAGGTTTGTCCTCTCACGTCCTCCATGTCATGTCACCACCTCCATTGTCATAATTTTGTTTCTAGTCCAGCCTTTGTTTTTAATTTTCCTTTCCCCTCCTTTTTTCTTGTGTGTAACTCTCTGTTCTGTGGTCTGTTTGTTTCGTGCCGGTGCTCCACCGTGGGCTGGCTGTGTGTGTGTGCGTTGGTGTGTGTCGTCACGGTGGGTGTATCTAGGTTTGGCCAGCACAGTCATTTGCACTCAACAGTTTCAAAAGATACCGCTGGTTCCCCCGGCAACGGTTGCCCCTGCCAACGCGGTAGTCAACGGCAACGACACCACGTTCCATCAGATCCATATCCTGCCTCCACCGCCTCCTCCACCACCACATTCCCATCAGCCACTGCTTCCACTTTTCACTTCCTTTGGCTATAGCAGGTCGCCCGTGACGACCCCACTGGGAGACACACCCACTGCCCCAGGTACACGCCCCCTTTTCATTATTATTATTATTATTATTATTATTATTATTATTATTATTATTACAGCTTCAAGGGATGCTTTCCTGTGTTGCTATGACAACCATTGCTAGTTCTCAATTGGTCATGAAAGATTTTAATTTGTGTTTAAAGAAGGCATCCATTAAAGTTTTCTACCATTCATTTTTTTTTTTTTTTGTAATTTTATGTGTTAACCATTCTGTACACCTATAATTATTATTTTGGATCATATAAAGTACTTACATTTTAAGGCTGTTCATAGAAACACATGCAATATAAATGGACTCACAAATCGTAAATGCAGCATTAAAATCAGATTTAGTTTTGGATTATGAATGTCCATGCAGTCTTTATAAGGTAAGCATTTTTCTGAGGAAGCAGAACAATCACATGTGTCTTCAGAGAGGGGCAGCTGCATTTATCATTTGTTAGCTTTTAACAGCTGGCTAAAGTGTAACTCATCGTTCCCCCGGCTGTTTATAATCCAGCTCCCAGTTGAACTGTAATCTTTCACTAATGCCTATTAGTTACTAAAGCTCAACAGAGAAATAGATATGAAAGCATCAGCCGTGTTTCCACTGGAGGAGTACGGTCAGGTCAATACAGGTGAGTTTCCATTGTCAAATGGGGTCTGAAGCATCTCAAGAAAGCATTCTGTAGAGTACTACTTTGTTAACACACTGGCTGTGGCTCCATGTTCAGTGTACTCTAGTTATCAAAAAGTGGAGCTAAACACTAGTCTGTTCATTTGACAATAGAAAATCCAAAGGAAAAACTACATAAGCATGTTGTTCTGATGATAAGCTGTAAAAATCCAAGAAGAAACAGTGCTAAACACTGTACTTTTTCTGTAAACAAAGCTAGCATTCATTAGATACTGCGGTTTCCAGTGTTAGGAACTACCAGCATCATACAGCAGTCACTGTGCAAATTAAAAACACTGTAACTTTTGATATTTACTTCGGGTTTATCTTTACCAGATTATAAACTGGTAGCAGCCTTCTTCTGCTGTTTATTGCAGCTATACCTCTTTGTTTCATATATTTAATTAAATTCAAAAGTTTGCTTCAACCATAATTTATCTCATATAGAAACACAACCGGTGTAGTTCTTGGATGACATCACTGCAACTCTCCTGCATGAGTCAGTAAAACCACAAACCGGGATTACCTGTACCAAACCGTGCCGTGCCAACCTGACCCGTATCGTACCACTCAATGGAGACATGCTGTACATTGTAATTTCATGGATAAAGTAAATTTGTAATCTTATCACTTGTTAGTAGTTGCTCTTGTTAACCAGGTAAATTGTGATAGATAAATGTTATTGTTAATGTCATCTTTGCTTGCTTTACTTTACTATAAAAGTCAAAGGTATTTGAGAGAATATGATAGATCAGGAGAAAAGCTTTGCCTTTTTTTTTCAGTACATATCTTATTTTCTTGGTTTCTATTTGAGTTTGAGTGTCATAATTGCTGTAGGTTCTTTCTTTCCTTTATATTATCTCCTGTATCACCTATGTCCTGACTTCCCTGATTACCCTGCAACTTTACATACCCAAAGCACCCACCTTCACAGCACACTGTGTGTTTTGTGTTTTATGTTCCTGTTCCCCGTCCCACCTGTTTTCATCACCTCACACTTCATCTACTTACCTCGCACTTGGACCTTTTCCTTCTGTCAGTCTCAGTGTGTTGCATGATGCAGACAAAATGAAAGACACAATTTTACTCTTGGTTATAAATATGTTGAGGAAAATGGGGTTTAAAGCACTTAATTTCTCTTAATTTACTGGATGTGATGAGCATAATATTGTTTGGGGTTGCACAATATAAGAGAAAAGATGTGATATTCACTTTCCATAGACTGATTGTCTCATGGCAGTCAGGAAGGAGTTCTTGTCGCGTTCCATCCTGCAGCTCAGTGATCTTGTTCAAAAACCCAATGCAAGGGGTGGGCCATGTTGTTCAGTGTAGCATCCGTTCTGTCTTTGGCAACGTCATTTTTGTTGATATTGCAATAATGATTGGTTTGTGATATATTGTGAAGCTCTAATCTAATATGGATTGGTTTAGTTCTGTTACTGAGGATTGTCCCACATTGCAATTTTTAAAAAAGTCAAATGTCAGCTCATAAGGAAAAACAACTTTTTTAAATATGGGGTAAAAATGGCATGTCTGTTTTTCTATGCAGGTAAGGTTTTAAAAACAAATGTCCTGTAAATCAGCGGTCCCCGACCCCCGGGCTGCCGGACCGGTACTGGTCCGTGGGTCATTTGGTACCGGGCCGCAGAGAAAGAATAAATAACTTACATTATTTCCGTTTTATTTATTATCTAAGTCTGAACAATGTTTTATTTTGAAAAAGCTTGACGCTTGTCTCGGTCACGTAATACGTTGCCGTTAAAATTAAACACCTAAGCTAACGTTAGCAAAAGGAGTAAAAAACAAACATCTTTGGAAAGTTTCTTCTCAAAGGGGAAAAAACCCAGTGAGGAGACAGAAGAAGAGCATACGACTTCCAAGACAAAGTAGGCTGCATTTAACGGACAATACCAAGAGTCCTACTTAAAATATGGATTTATAGCGACAGGTGATTCAAGCCCGCTCTGCATATAATGCGGCGGCCGTCTCTCTAATGAGACAATGAAGCCTTCTAAACTGCTTCGCCATTTGGAGACCAAGCACCCTGCTTTAAAAGACACGTTCATTAATTAATTTAGAAAATATTACAGTTTTTATGCTGCTTGTATCGTTTTATTTTGTGTATTTATCACCACACCTTAAAAGTCGGTTCGTGAAAATATTGTCTGACATTGAACCGGTCTGTTGCGCATTAAAGGTTGGGGACCGCTGCTGTAAATGGGGGCCTTCTGTGGATGTCGTTTGTTTCCTCCTAAATATATATTTACTTTTTATTTGAACACATTCAATTTAAATTGGCAAATTGTGCCATTAAACCTTAACCTTTGACAATCATAATAAGATGATGATGCTTCATTTTATTTTGGATTACTGTGGAGGATCTAAAAAGGCCACAGAAAGCACTTTTTTTTCTATTTTCTAAAGCACTGTTGGTCACACACATAAACCATTTATAACGCAATTATAATGGTTTATGACACTCTCCAAATGCACTACAGCAGCTTCATCCTGAAAAGGCCTACATATATAATCACACACTTACGGATGCATTATATATGTACGACGTGTATGTACATGAGCGCATTTATGTGTATATACACAGATATTCATGTTATGGATTGATTTATGTACTGCTAGTATATAAATGTTCATATGGATATATATGTATATCTATATATGCTGTATTTCTCTGTGTATGTGTGTGTGAAAATGAAAGAGTGAGATTTAACCCTAAACCTCTTCTTGAATACGCCTTTTAACCCATCGTACTGGCCCCTGTGTTTACCTATATGTCCTTTATTGAAAAGTTCACCAATGAACTACACTTTTCCTGCAATGTGGTCTGGACATTTTAATGACTACTGCCAAAATTAGTCCAAGTGCTACCTGTTAAGTCCTGTTGTATTCCCCTTTGAAAGTCACTTTGGAAAGTGTTTGCTGGGGGCTCAACATATAAAACATAAAACATACACAGTACATAAGAAGAATAAAAAGCCTGGATTTCATCTGGCAGTTTACATAAATAAGATAAATAACATTTTCAAGCCCTTATACTGACTTTTATTAGTCAGTTAATGACTAATGAACTTATTAGTTGTACAATAAATTTGACCATGATTAATGTCCCTAAGATATACAAAATAAAACATTACTAATAAAGTTATTAATTCGAGCCAGTTAACAGTAAATTAGCATTCTTATCAGCACAAGTGGATCTATACCCTCCCAGAGCAGCCTAGGCTCAGCCAGCAGCTAACGGTGGTGTTCTGTGTTGAAGGTTGTCGCGGCTCAGAGGCAAGTCCTCACAGCTCTCCCACCCCGTCCAGCGGGCCCCACGGAGGCTCCAACGAAGAGATCTGGGTACTGCGCAAGCCCGTGGCAGGTAACTAAGCCGCGCTGCGCTGAGCCCTCGACTCCCCGACCCCCAAACTTAAGGCTTATGCCCAAGGCTCAAACAGTATCTGCCTAAGTACTTCTGTTTTCACTGCTTCCCTCAGAGTTGAACCCATCTGCCCATTTGCGCTGTTAAAACCAAGTTTGCTGGAAGGCTTTCAGATACTCTTTGACCCGCCTCTGGTAGTCTACCATATCTTTTCTCCATTTAAAGCTTAGCGGGACTCAGTGGCCTTATGTGTAGGTCTGCAGCAGCCATCTGCATCGGTCTATAGTCTGTGTCTTTCCAAATGGATGTATGAACATGTTCTGTATGAGCCAAATCCAAACTGAAACAACAGAATCTGAATGCCATAGGAGTGAGAGAGCGATGTGTGCAAAAAGTGTGTCTCACGTAATGCACTTGTCGCCATGTCATCAGTCACTTTGTCCACTGGTGTCTATGTCTGTCATCGTCCGATACGTCCATTTAACCACATGCTGCCCAGTGCATTTCAATGGAGAGTCACACCTGTTGCCTCTTTGTCCTGGATCTCAGCTGAAGCTCTGAATGTGTATCCATATGTTGTGTCTCTGGGGTGAATGAATGGTGTGTTACAGGTGGAGATCGCAGCAGTCTAGGCAGCTCCGGAAGTGTGACCAGCATCAGGTCGTCAGGCAGTGGCCAGAGTGCTGGCAGCGCTGCACACATACTTCACGCACAAGCCGAAGGGGTTAAGGTACAGCACTAAATAATTCATTCAAAAACACAATGACCCTAAACCTTAGACACCAAAAATCACAACTTCTGCATAAACAAGATGGCATACGGCAACTAACTAACTCATAAGTTTAAATACCCTGGCAGAATTTGTCCTTTTTATGCCATTTTTCAGTAGTTCAAAATTAGTGGTTGGGTAAAGCCATTTATTGTCAAACAGCTGTGTTTACTCTTTTTAAATCATAATGAAAAATCCCAAATCACCCAGATTGAAAGTTTACAAACCCCAGTTCTTAATACTGTGTTTACCACCTTAAACATCAATGACAGCTTGAAGTCTTTTGTGGTAGTTGTGGATAAGGCTCTTTATTTCCTCAGATGGTAAAGCTGCCCATTCTTTTTGGCAAACAAATTTTTGCGAATTCTTTGGCCGTCTTGTATGAACTGCACGTTTCTCCAAAGTGGCTCAGTGATATTGAGGTCAGGAGACTGAGGCCAGTCCAGAACCTTCACTTTATGCTGCTGTAGCCAATGACAGGTCGACTGGGCCTTGTGCTTTGGTTTGTTGTCATGTTGGAACGTCCAAGTTCATCCCATGTGCAGCTTCCAGGCTGATGAGTGCAAATTGTTCTCCAGTATTTTCTCATAATTTCATCTTGCCATCAATTTTGACCAAGTTTCCAGTGCCTTTGTAGCTCACACATCCCAAAAAACAATTTTACACAAACAATTTTCATGGCAGTTGTGGCTAAAATTGTTGTTGGCCTACCTGATCTTTTCTCATTTCCTACTTATTAGAGTTTAAACACTGCTGATTGGGATTCTAAATTCCTTGGATATATTTTTATATCACTTTCCTGTTTTATAGGCAAGGCAATTTTATGTATAAAGCACAATTCACACACTGGGTAACTCAAAGTGCTTTACAGGAACAAAAGACAATTTACAAGATTTAGATTAAGAAACATAAGAAAAATTAAAAACATTTTAAAAGAAGAGTGCAGATAAAAAACACTTTAAGTTGTAATGTAGGCGGAGCTGAAGAGGAAGGTTTTTAACCTCCCCTTGAACATTGTTAAAGTTGAGGCTGTTACAGGTTTTTGCTGAAACTTAAACGGTCCTTCATCCTGTTTAGTTCTAACTCTGGGCTCGAGCAGAAGGCCTGTCCCAGATGTTCTCAGAGTCCGAGGAGTTATACAGTTCTTTTCCCGCAGATTCTTTGACAATTATTTTGCTTTTCCCATGACTCAGAAACATCAGTGCAGCACTGGATGAAAGATGCAAGTGTCTGTCAGAAGCCCAGAAACTCACTGACCTTTTATACAAACACACTGATTACAAACAAACAGATCACAGGTGAGGACGGTTACCTTTAGTAGCCATTCAAACCTGTTTGTGTCACTTGTGTGCACGTTATCAGGCCAAAATTACCAGGGTATGTAAACTTTTTGGGTAGTTTCTGTTGTCATTATGATTTAAAAAGAGTAAACACTGGGGATGCACCGAAATGAAAATTCTTGGCCGAAACGAAAACCGAAAATGAGGAAACCAAGGCCGAAAACCGAAAACAAAAAACACCGAAAGAAATAATGCAAATTATTAATAACACTGCATTTATGGCTATGACTGTGTACTAATTTAACTAAAATCAAGGCATTACAATTGCATAAATTAATATTAAAGTTTCAAAGAATAAATCAATGCACAGTATTAAATAAAATTATTAAACTAAAATGTTTAATTTGATTCCACAAGTGTACATTAAATAATAACGTACAGGCCTACTGGCCTGCAGAAAGGTTTTTAAATTACTTTATCTCTCATGAAAACAAAGTGTATTTAAAAAGCACTTTGTGTGCCTACTAGAAAAGTGCTATATATATAAAAAATTAATAAAATAAAAACAATAAACTTCTCCAGAAGGCAAGAGGGTTATCACTTCTGGGGATGAGGACTCCAGAAAGATAACTAGCTGTTGAGGTCGAGCTTGTCATCTGCCTGACATTTGAGAAAGATTTATTTAAGTGTATTTAAATAGTGCCAGTGCATAAATTAAAGTTATCAAGTTAAAAAAAATCTAGCAGAAATATGACAGTCTGATATATACAGTCACATATTTAGTTGAATAAGAACAGATTAGCCTAACTATTATTATTATTATTTGAGGCACTCTCTTCAGGATTTCACTGAAGAGTCTTTTTTCTGCACTCTGATCTCCTGTGTTGGATGCTGCTGCGTCTCCTCGCGGGTTCTCCACATCCATCGCGGCCAGGATCATTTCTCGTGCGCGCTGCTTTATTTCAGCAACCAATTAGGCTTGGTCTTTATAACGCGGATCAAGTACAGTCGCGATGACGTGCAGAGGATCCGAATAGAGCTCAGAGATCTCAGTAAAACGTGTGCTGACAGACTCTAAGAGTGTACTTTTTACTGTTTTCACTTTGTGGTCCGTCTCAACCTATTGCTTAGGAGACTTTAGTGCTGCGATTAAAGGAATAACGTCAGCTACATGCATCAGAGGAGATGATCTCTTTAGTTAGCTGCTCAAAGGGGGCCAGAAGAGAGAGAAAGTTCTCTAATAAGACCCGGTGATAAAAGTCTTTTGGTGGCCGAATATTCGGTGCATCCCTAGTAAACACAATTGTTTAACAATAAATGGCTTTACCCAAACACTAACTATGAGTGAAAGAAAAGTTTTTGGGTTATTATTTATATTCTCAAGTCTGGCCAGCCGCAACTTTTTTCCTATTCTATACATATATTATACATATATTAACATATATTCTATATTGTTTTTCTAAAGCCACTGGCTCATATTCTTGGAAATTCATATTCTCCTCAATAATTGAAGCTGGCCAGGCCCTGATGCAGCAAAGCAGGCCCAAACTGATGTTTCCTCCGCCATTCTTTACAGTTGGGAGGATGATTTCATAATGATTTGCCATGCAAATAGTAAAATTTTAGTTTCATCTGTCCACAGAACATTTTGTGAATACCACTGTAGAGTGTCAGTGTGCTTTTTTGCAAATGTCAGGCATGCAGCAGTGTTTTTTTTAGTAATCAGTGGCTTCCTTTGTGGTGTCCTGCTGTGGATACCCTGCTTGTTCAGTGTTTGACGTATTGTTGACTCATGAACAGAGATGTTAGCAAGTTCCAATAATGCCTCTATGGCTGTCATTCAGGGTGATTTCTTTATCTCATTGATGAGTCTTTGTTCTGCTCTTGGTGTCATTTTGAGTGGGTGCTCTCTTCTTAGAGTAGCAACAGTCCCAAAGCGTCTTCATTTGTAGATTGTTTGCCGAACTGTAGACTGGTGAATTTCTAAAGTCTTTGAAATAACTTTGTAACCCTTTCCAACTTTATATAAAGCAACCATTCTTGATTGCAGCTCTTCTGAAAGCTCTTTTTGGCGAGGCATGGCTCACATAAGCGTGTTCAGTGCAGCCCTAAAAGTTTGGAGGGTTTTTATGAGTCAAAGTAGCTTTAGTCCACACTTCCAAACATATTATCTTAACAAGACTCCAGGTGTGCCAAAACCTGACTCCAAATTAGCTTTTTTGAGGTTGTTAACTCAAGGGTTCACATAGTTTTTCCACAAGCACTATGATTTTTTTTGGTTGTTCTCAATAAAGACATGAAAGAACAGAATAATTTTTAGGCATATTATGTTTGTCATGACTTAGATGAAGATCAGATCACATTCCTAAAGGTTCACACAGTTTTTCTTGCCACTGTATTGGTAAAAGTTCAGGTTATGGATGATAAATATTGAAAACTTTTAACATGAAAAAACACTAGAGCGCAGTGGCTCAGTGGTAGAGCAGTTGTTCTTTAACCGGAAGGTTTGTGGTTCATTTCCCGCTCTCCTCACAGTTTGTACTATCGTTGTGTCTTTGGGCAAGACACTTAACCCACCTTGCCTCCAGTGGTGTTCCACCTGTAACACTGGTGAATGGAAACTCAATGTAAGTCACTTTTGTCTAAAGCGTCCGCAAAATTAATAAATGTGAAAAGTCCATGTGGAGAATTAGACATTTATACAAGACATTGAAAATACAATCATTTTAAATTGATTATTGTAATTGTTTTATTGTGGGTCAGACTGAAGCCAATATAAAGAATAAAAAAAGTTATGATTTACAAAAGGTAAGGCCTAAATAAAAGCTGTCTTAGCCGTTAAGACCCAGTGTCAGCTCCACACAGGAGACCACCCAGGCCACGCTCACGCTCGTGTGCACACACCTGGACCTGGATGCAGACAACGAGGTGGCACTTCTCCCATTGACTGGCTCCAGATCACATTTTAAGACAAATTTATTCAGAAAACTATGACATTCCAAAAGGTTCACATGCTTTATCCTGCCACTGTTTTTACATTGTAGATTCTCAATGAGGATATCAAAACTATGAAAGAACACATATACAATTATGTGGTAAACAAAAAAGTTTGTAGCCACTCTTTGTTTTGTTGACAGTGCTGCAAACCCTTGGCCCTTTCTCAATGAGCTTCATTATGTAGTCTTTAAAAATGGTTTTCACTTCACAGGTGTGCCTTGTCAGGGTCCATTTGTGGAATGTTTTGTCTTCTTAAAGGGGATGAGACCATCAGTTGTGTGTATATATATATATATATATATATATATATATATATATATATATATATATATGTATATACAACTGATGGTCCTGATTATATATGTATGTGTAATAAATTAAAGAGCTGTGTCAGCTAGTGGATTGTTGTCACCTCTTTGATTCCATATGTATTGGAGAAATAGAACTTCCTGTTACTGACTTCAGAAAACTGGTTTCTATTTTTTTGTTTGGTCAAATTATATACAAAGACATTTACATGCTTCTCTAAACCTCATTGGCCCTATCAAATACTACAAATAATATGTTACATTATGTATTACATTTAGTCATTTAGCAGACGTTTTTATCTAAAGCAACTTACATTAAGGTTCCATTCACCAGTGTTACAGCTGGAACACCACTGGAGGCAATGTGGGTTAAGTGTCTTGCCCAAGGACACAACAACAGTATGAACTGTGGGGAGAGCGGGAATCAATCGACGACCGCTCTACCACTGACCCACTGCGCCCCAGGCTTAGTCTAAGGAAGTCACATTACAAGGATCTCCTTGTAATGTGACTTGAAAAGCACAAAATATTTTACAACCTTCCATTTAACCAGAAATATTCAAAAGTACTCTTTGCTATATATAAAGAGAGCTACAGCTTGGTGATAATTACTGTTCACATCTTGTTTATTGCGCCTCATGTAAAAAATCAAGTTGTCGATTTATGTAAAGTATTTTTTATCATGTGGCTGCATGTGTTTGTCTGTTTGCAGCTTCTTGCCACAGTATTGTCTCAGTCTGCCAAAGCCAAGGAGCACTTAATGGAGCAGTCCAAATCTTTGGACCAGTCGACAGGTACATCATTTTTATTATGTGTAAAGGTTTGGTATTTATCCTCAAACAGAAAAAGCTTAATTGTTTAGCAAACACAGTGAGATAAAAGAAGCAGTCGTGATCTTAAAATGCTAGCAGGTGCTCTACAGACTGACAAATCTGGCTGGTTTAACAGACAGATGGCCAAAGCAGGGAAAGTAGCAGAATGTGTGGAGTGGCTAATGCTGAAACTGTTTGAAATCAAGAGTCTGATTGGTTTATAGAAGGATATATAAGTGAGAAAACCCATTTGTCCATCTATGTTTACCCTGAAAGCGTGAGTGTCTACAACTGTCCAATGCTATCTCTCTCAGTGGGCTCGGCCAGTTCCTCGCGGACATCCAGCCAATCGGGCTGTCCACTCCACGAAGCGCCGCCTTATGACGCCACGGCCACCAGGAAGGGGGAGGGAGCTGGGGAGGGGAAGGTAGGACTGTCCCACATTAGCACAGATTGCTTTTCATACAGTACGCTCACTTTTAGCAAACCACAAGAAAAATGTAGCTCCTCAGTCACACATACAATCACACACACATACAACAAGATGTCCCAACGCTTCCTCTCGCAACTGGCCTCGTCTGTGCTGCGAGTGTTCGGGTGCAGCCATGACACGGTGAGTGTGTGAATGGAATATCGATGTTTTGATTGAATAAGGTAAACGCATGAATGGAAAAACAAATACTGTCTTTCTCTTGCTTGTCCATCTTTTTTTAAATCTATAAGTTGCAGCTTTTCTTTCTCATTGCAGTATTTTTTCATTTGCCTGTAATTTGTGGGAAGAGTCACCTCAGGTTAACAGAACTCTAGCTGAGCAGATATTGGCAAGTGTGTGTCTAAAAGGTGGCCTGCAGTGTGTTTATTGTGGGCGGACTAGGCTCGGCAACAAGGAGTGTGAACATGAGCTTACATCATGTACAGTAAAGCTGTCGTACCGTGGGCCGCTGTGTTTAATGTGTGTGGGCCAATTAAGTTCACATCGCATTGTATCATTTTGAAAAACACCAAGCATATTTCAACAGCAGGTGTTTGTGTGTGCAGTCGCTGCTTGTGTGTAGACAAGAGTGCCTGTGTGCGGTGTCATTTAGTCCATATTCACACCGCCATCTGCTAGTCCTCATTCCTCAGCTCTCAGTGTTCTATGTGCTATCGTTAACTGGAAAAGATTGACTGATTTGAAAACCTATTAACTCTAGGACACTGAGAAGCCATTGTCACTTTTAAAACTGATGAACTATAAGGAAGAAAAATGAAGGAGAACAACAAGACAGGGCTGTGGGAGAAAATATAAACTCCCTGTAGCTGTCATCCATCAGCACAAAGCATCCATCAGCACTGCACAATCAGTTTTTAGTCGAGTTACACCTGGACTTGCTTTTCAGGAACTATCCAGGTCGACAGACTTAGAATTAGGGCCGTCGTAAAGCAAAGAAGTCAACAAAAATTTCCCTAATGAATTAACTAATTGACTTTAGATTGACACACCTCTTTCTTTGTACTAAATTTAGAATTGTTGTCTTCCTCTGTCTATACTTTACTAATAAACCTCAAACTTGCTTTCCTGAATAGATGAAAAGATGTGTCCTAAAATATATAAAGCAGTCACAGCAGCGTACATCCCTTTTATGTCCCAAACACCATCCCGAGTTTTAACCTTTTATGCACTCTCACTATTTTCATGCTCACTTAATATTGTCCTTCATGTATGTCCTGTGTCTTATTGTCTTAACGTTTTGGAGACCAAGACTTTCTCAGACCAAACTAGCCAAACACACCAGTAAAACACTCGCTTTGTGCAGCAGACACTAGTGTGTTTGAGCGGATTCGATAATCATATTCTGTGTGCCTTATAACATTCATCCACACAAAGTATATCTGTCCCAAGGATGTTAGTCATTCGAGCTGTGTCACGTCACATTTCAGTCAGAGTAAAAGGTAAAAGCAGTGCAGGGAGAAGCGGACTCTGATGTGAGTCCATTCAGAGCAGGGGCTGTGGTACATTCACCAGTAAAGCCAACTGTATCAACTGCCAAAAAAAATATTAAACAATTTGCCTGACTATTCAGCTTATAAGATTAACGTTAACTTTTAGTTAGAATTGAAGCTTGTCTTTAACAAGTGAGCAGTGGCCCTGGTTTGGCTCGGCTAGACTCTGCTGAGGACGAGTGGCACAAACAGACGTGGAGCCAGTGACCGCATGCACCCCTGTCTTCTCTCCCGTAGAGCTCAGAGGCCGTTGTCCAATGGCTGAGCGACTTTCAGCTGCAGGTCTACGCTCCAAACTTCCTGGGCGCTGGCTATGACTTGCCCACCATTAGCCGAATGACCCCAGAGGTAAGGCCACCGCACCCTGCCCCCTGAACGCAGCAAAGTCCCGGGCACCTCCCAAGGACCACAATGGAAACAAGTCTGCTCCGTGGCTTGATTTGTGCTGTCCTTGATGTTCCTCAAATGCATGCATAAGTTTGCCTTTGAAGATTTCCAAATAGAAATCACTCCCAGCTGTTACTCTGATGCCTTTTAAAACCACCCACTCTTTTTGAGCTGTATTTACCATTAGCCACGTGCACAGTGTGTTAATAAAACATCAGTACAGCTTAAATATGTCTCCACTGAACCTAAATAATAGGTAATGGCAAGTATTCTTTATGCATAACTAAAGTTAGACCTTTTCTCTTTGAACATTGCTGCTGTTTATAGAACAAGACTGATGTCACTCTCAACTAAATAGAAATAATTTATGACATCTATAAATAATTTGTATGAAACCTACACAATGGTCACAACTGTGCATGTTGTAAGAGCCTGAACTGAGATGAGTTATCAAATAAATCCAAAAGCCATAACTCCCCTCTCTACATTCATTTTACAGTAGCATCTCTTTACCTTTGTATAGAGGGTATTGTTAAGAATGTCACTGGTGTTTCTTTTAAATAAGCTCTGTAATATTGTACAAAGTAAACTGAAAAGAAAAAAACAACAAAGAATCAATTTCCAACTTGATGCTTCATTTTCACTGCAGACATTTGCTTTTGCATTAATTATAAGTTTGGCACATTCTCTGCGCTTTCACCCACAACTGGCAGAACCTTCATTCAAATGCCATGTCGTTACTTTGTTTTTCCTCTGTGTGCGTTTTATTTTTTTATTTTTTTTTGAAAGACAGAAAGATGTGGCTCTGAATGCACAATGTCGACAAAAGTCTTCTATGATTTACTGAGTCGTGCATCTGTGTTCGTAGGATCTGACAGCTATTGGAATCACAAAACCCGGGCACAGAAAGAAAATATCTTCTGAGATTAACAAGCTGAATGTCACAGAGTGGCTTCCTGAGCACAAACCGGTACGTAAACATGTCTCCCCCTGTAGCTGTTGACTTGCCTGGTGAGAAAACATGTACACTATCTGTCATTTCTACAGGATAGTCTAGGGGAGTGGCTGTCTGCTATCGGCCTGAGCCAGTACCATCAAGTCTTAGTGCAAAACGGATATGAGAACATTGACTTCATCACCGACATCACCTGGGAAGACCTGCAGGAAATAGGCATCACCAAACTTGGTAAGATGCACACTTTTACTCTGATGTATGGACTTTCTTAGAAAATGTAAGTGTTCAAAATAAATGTCTTTTAGTAAAGATTCTGTTTCGCTGATGTTAAGTAGGCCACAAAACATTTTCAATGAACAAAAGGTAATTAAAACAGAAAAACTGGAAAAATCTGGAAAACTCAACCAACGTGTGTGCTGTCACTGAGTGAGTAGAAAACCAAAGTAAGTGACTCGATGTGCATGAGTATTAAGGCTTCAAGTCACTGGATGCTTAGGTCTATGTTCAACTGGACAGTACAGAACTTTAAATAACCCCTCATGGAGGACCCAGAGTACTACACAGATGTTGGTTTAGGACCTGTGCTTCCTCATCCAAGACTGTCAAACTCAAATCTGCTTGATAAGATTAGCATTCACATTACTTGAAGATAAAATGCATAAAGATTTCTTTGCCTTATTTTAACACAGTCTTGATGCCTTTTGATAAGTTTGTGCATTTTGTCTGCTCAAGATGGAAAATACATCATAAAAAGTATAAATTGTACATGAAATGTCGTTGTTGTAGGTCACCAGAAGAAGCTGATGCTGGCCGTAAAGCGGCTGGCTGAAATGCAGCGAGGTTCAGATGGACGAGGCTCTCTCAGAAAGAAACCTCCACCGATCACACAGCAGCAGGAAGTCACGTCCATGGATAGCCCTCCTCCAGATGGTGAGTCAATATTGTTAGTTCTGCCATGTTGTCTAACTGCTTATGTAAAAGTCTACTGGACAGAGAGAGCCAATGGAATGGGCTCACCAGGCACAGTGTCTGCACTGGAGAGACATTCTTTTATTGACTATTTGTATTTTTTTTTTCTCTGTCCAGAGCTTATGTCTCCAAAGTTGAGCACCTTCCAGGACAGTGAGCTGAGCAATGAGCTCCAGAACACCGGTCCAGAGTTGAAAGCTCAGAGAACGCGTAGTCTCAGCAAGGACCATGATGAGGTGGTGAACGCAGGAGGGCCGCCCAAGAAAGAGGCGCGGACCATGAGGCAGCAGAGCAGCCAGAGCAGCACGTCCTCCCACAGGAGCAGCATGTCCTCCCAGGGCAAACACCGGCACTCCCACTCCCAGCCGGCGCCCCCGTACACTCCGCCGCACACTCCCACCAAAACTAGAACCTCCTCTTCCTCCTCCACCTCCTCGGTCCAGAGCACACCATCCCCACAGGCCAAGCCCAGATCCTCGCCTCAGCTTAGCCAAGGAGAACGACCTCAGTCTCCCCGCTCACATCCACCTCAATCCCCCACCCACCGGGGGGCGCCATGCACCCAGCAGCCACAACCACAGAACCAGGGCCCCCAACAAACGCAGGAAAATGCACAGCCTCAGGTGCCCCTCCTCTGTCTCCCTCCAGAGCCCGAGCTGACAGAGGAAGAGAGCGCAGAGACGCTCCAGAAGAACTGCACCCACAGCCTGAACCGCCACGCCCTCTCCGATGGGGAGTGTGACGAGCGGCCAGCAGGAGGCACCGCAGGAGATGGCATAGTACAGAACTCAACTGCAGTCAGAGCAGACGGAGGAAAGTACGCCACAGTCACCCACCGCGTCAGCCGCAGCCACTCGGCCCGTCACCAGGACAAGACCCTAAACCACATCAAGACCCAGTCCATCGCCCTGCGCCAGAAGAAAAAGGGCCCTCCCCCGCCTCCGCCCAAACGTTCCAGCTCGGCCATCTCCAGCTCCAACTCCAACCTGAGCGAGGCCACCGTCCAGCAGCATGCTCTCACCACCGGAGGCCTGCTGGACGTGCCCTACCTCCAGCAGCGGCGAGCCAGTGACCTGGGGGTCTCTGTGGAGAGCGGAGGAGTGGTGGAGACCACCAGCGTGGGCAGCGTCAGGAGTATCGCCGCCATGTTAGAGATGTCATCTATAGGGGGTGGTTTTAAAGGCATGGCGTTGCAAAAGAACTTCCTGCAGGTACAGCTCACAAAATACTAAACACAGTTAATTTATCATCTGCAAAAATAATCTGTTGAGTTGAATTATTATTACATTTACTACCAGAGATCTTTTTCTATAAAGAGTCTACAATATGTTACATATACGTACAGATAAAACAGCCCTGGTTTAATCCTGGTTCAGTTTTGGATTATTTTGTTAGTTAATATAGTTTAAGGCCCAGCTGGTGACTGGTGAAATCATTTAAAGTATTACTCTGCTAAATTTATATTTTATATTGGTATAAATATTGTTTGTTATATTGTTATTGCAATATTCACAGTAGTTATTACATATAGTATGTTTTTCTAATAACTCGTAACTCAGTTTTGTCTGACTTGGTGTTCCTCAGGTTGGAAAAACCCGAGACACCATCGGCCTGGACGGTGAAGTGGTGAACCGGCGCAGGACCATCAGTGGCCCGGTCACCGCGGAGCTGGTTGCAGCCGCCATGAGAGAGCAGCCTCTTACTGCCTTCTCCTCCAATGTTGTTCAGTCTGAGCTCTCTCCGAACCAGCGGTCCTCCCCCCACCCTCCATCCTCGCCCCACCCCAGCTCAGGGGGGAGCGGCAGTGGGAGTTCATCCGAGAACCTTCCATTTGCAGAGGAGGGCAGCCTGACCATCCGCCGACAGGGACGAGGAGAAGGAGAGGGACAGGTAACTATCTATAAATGTTTGACTTCTATATCTATCATTTCTAACTCTGTCTAACTCTGATACTACTGTATCTGTCTGTCCTACAATATATTGCTTACAGTATGTCACAATATATTGAGTCATTGTTTTGCATGATATGATTATTTTATCACCATTTTCACTAATTCTGTTTTGTCTACCTCTGCTATATACTGCATTGCTGTGTGAAAATTATATTGAATTAATTTCATAATATCTGTTATCTCTTTCTTACTAACTACTTACTAACTACTACTTTTAGAGACTCTACATTTCCCATCTTATATTTGAAAATATAAGTACCTATTATTTCCATAAATCATCATATTTAAAATATGTTATTTAGAGTGTATAACAAACTCAGAAGTGTGCAGTACAATGGTTTAATTATACAAAAAAAGTACCCTGACGCTTTCTCCAAGTGCAATTAAACCACACACATCTGAACTGTATAACCTGCTTACCATGGTCAATGGACAACAATATGAAATTATTATAATTTAACAATTTGGGATAAACTTTTTAAAGTTAAGCTAATGTTTTCCTATAAAAGAGGGTGGATTCACACCAAAAGCAAAAAAATGGCTTGTCGATGACGATGAAGCTCATCATTTACTTATTAAATTATTATATTATTTAACTGAACTCTGCTCTACTGAAATCTCAGTCGAATGACTGGATTTGTGTCAGCTCAGTTGCTCCTGATGCTTTTAGAGTAAATCCACCCTAAAACATGTCAGTATCGTGACAGTGGCTAGGGTAGAGTTAAGTGATATTGATGTGAGGATTAGAGTTTATTAAGAGTTTAAAGCCAGACCATGGGGTAAATAGAATTATACAAGGTTTGTCTACACCACACTAATATACAATGTCATATTTTTGTTTGCAAAAGTGTAATGGTATAAAAAGGGATAGACGTGCCATTACACCTTTAGCCCAAACACGTTCATGTCATGGACAGGATGGAGCTTAAGTTACTGACCATCTTAACTGTATGTGGCATATTTACAACCTTTCAGCTCACCAGCTACATTACTAAAACTTTAGGACTGAGGAAGATAGAATATTATAGAAGATTAAAATAACACAGCTCTGGAAGTGTTCGAGTTCAACGTCTCTAAGTCTAAGCTGCAGTTAAGATGGTCATAACACAGAAACTCTTGTCTCTTTAGTTTTGTTTTGGAAATCAAGTCAATTAAAGCATTTGAGTTTTAATTGTATTTCAGAAAATGCCACAGCTTTTCTGGAAAAGGGGTTTGTAGATTTGTTCTGTGTCTTTTTCATCTGTCTGACGTCCTCCTCTTCTCTAACTTTCTCTTTCTAGTCACTTTCCTCTGTTTCTATAGTCACTATTTAAATATGTCTTAATTACACTATAAACATACTATCTACAACACTATCTGCAGAATTTACCTCCACAAGTTTTATTTAACTGGTGGCTTATTTAACCCCTGCTGCTTATGGACCCTTCTGAGGAAAGATATAACAACAAAAGTAGTGCTATGTCTCATTTTTTTAGAGAGAGCGCAAGTTGAAGTCTCTAGACATTTTAGAACTAGCATAAAAATAAGTATTACCAGAAAGAGCAACAATTCTAATAATAATCCATGATGTATTTTTTGTATTAACTTTGAGCTGTTATACATGTTTTTTACCTAATATGTCTTTTCTATAATGTTTATGTCTGAAGCAGCAACATATATTTGGTTAGGTGGCTTTAGTAATGCTTAAGTTAACCTTGTCAGATCTGGCGCAGATCTTTGTTTTTACAGTTTTTGATGCGGAAGCACAGGACTTGAAACCGTCCGTGTTACCTCAGGCGCCTCCATGTGCTGTTAGTGTTGTTTGCCATTCAACATAAGAAAGTTCTAAGCATCTGGTTAATTAATCAGATTCAATATCTTCCACAGACTGATTGTAGAGTCAGGAAGAAGTAGTTCTTATGACGTTCTGTCCTGTAGCTCACTGATCTCAGACTGTTGTTCAAAAGAGCAATGCAGGAAATGGTCCATGTTGTTCAGTATAGCATCTTCCCTGTTGCTTCACTGCTTCAAACTAATACTTATAGTTGAACCAGCCCTCTTAGTTTTCCAAGTTGCCTGCAATCTCTTTTTCTGAGACTTGACCCCCAACAGACTTTTGCAAGAAAAAAATCAAAATAATCATTATTTATTTAGCAGCTGTAGTCCAATTACTCATATAGAGCAACTAGTGTTCTCTACCCAATCACTGACTGCACAAACATGGAGTCATCCAAGCCACAATGTTGCCAGTTGTCTTATTGTTTCAGAGCGACAAAGACTTGACCATATTCATACAGTAGGTCTATAATGTATTCTATATGTATTCTGTGTTTTCCTACTGGAAGAGAGGGCTATGGAACTGCTTCAGTCATTAACACAAGCAGAACTTTTCTGAGCAGTTTTATAAAATACCACCCTTTAATTATTTCTGAACATACCTTAATGTAAATTTAAATAAATGTAATGCACACTACATTTCCATAGCGCAGCTTCTGTCTGTACGCTTTGTGTAAACCTACTGTAGCTGATGTTGATGTTTTTTTATTGTTTGTGCAAAAATCACCCCTTGTCTTGAATGTATGAATTTTCCCGTTAGTGTGTATTTTGTGTTTGTCTGCAGGGCGACCGAGAGGGCACCCCTGGAGAGACAGGCTACCCCCAGGAGGACGTCCCCAGCGTTGAGACCACGCCCACCCTCAAACGCCGGCCGCGGGGCTCCAAGACCCAACCCAACGGCTCCGACTTCACTCTGCAGGAGTCGTCCACTGTCAAGCGCCGCCCCAAGAGCCGCGACAAGGAACCGGAGGACTACACGGAGCTCGCCGCCGCCAACGGAGACGCCCACAACACCTCTCAGCCCATCCCATATCAGAACGGAACGAGTGCGGTCAAGCGCCACTCGGTGTCCGACGGAGTGACAGAGCAGCAGCCACAACCGCAGCAGCAGTCGCCTCAGAGCCACATGACCACAGCTCCATGCAGAGACAGTGTGGACCAGGGGGCTCCAGGGGTTAATGAAGGCGCTCCGGTCAGAAAAGCAAAGCCCCCGGTGTCTCCCAAACCTGTGGTGGCTCAGATCAAGAGACAGGGAGGGCCCATGCCTCAACCACAACCTCAACAGGCCGCATCCAACAGGAGAGTCCCACTGCCAGGACCAGGCACCGAGGCAAACCAAGGTAACTACAGCAAGTATCGTTTGACTACACAGGATGTTAGAAACGGGACCATTAAAGAAGGGATTTCTGCTTTTTGCCTGAGAGTAGTAAGAAGAATGGCCAGTCAAATGTGTGACGCGTAAACTACTTTTTCAAACACGTCTTGATAGTATCTCTTTAAAAAGCTTCATACGCACTAGAGCACATCTAAAACACAGAAGCCACAGTCCTGTACCTCTGCCACACAACAGCAGATAGTGTATCTTTGTGATTGGTCAGAGGGCCTTTATCCTCTATTTATAACGTGACCTGATTCAGAGCAGGTAGGCTTTTCTGCGTTCCTTTCTAACCCCCAATTCAGTTACCGTTGGACCCTTGTTAATTTAGAGATAATTTTACTTAATTATTTATTACTAATTTTACTTAATTATTTATTTAATTAATTATTACTTAATTAATTATATTCACCAAAGGCTAAAGGCAATTTTATTTATAAAGCACAATTCATACACTGGGTAACTCAAAGTGCTTTACAGAAATAAAAGACAATTTACAAGATTTAGATTAAGAAACAAGAAGAATTTTAACATTTTAAAATGAAAAACATTTTAAAGGTCAGCAGGTTTCCTAAAACCACTGCAGGAAATGAGTTGTATATAGTTCGTTGGCTGTATATAACTCTTTTGTTTATAAAATAATCCTACTTTATTCTTTCTGTTTTCAGGGGAAGGCAGGAAAATCCCCCCTCCCGTCTCCCCCAAACCAGCGCCTCCTCCGACGGCACCCAAACCGTCCAAACTGCTCCACTCCATGACCAGTCCCCCGTCTCCAACCCCAGCCCCCGCTCCGCTCAAACAGCACCCCTCTGTGGGCCGCCAGTCCAGCTCTCCCCCCTCCCTGCTCCCGTCCAACACGGCCAGCATGCCCAACGCCAAGCCCCTCAGTCCCAGCCCGACTGCACAGAGCCCCCACACCCCCCAGACACCGCCCACGCCGCAGACGCCCCAGACCCCGCCCATGCCCAGCCCCACGCCGCCACCTGTCAAGCCTCCGCGCTCCTCCATCGGGGGGGTGTCGGTGGACGGCGGGATGCAGGGGGGCACGGGGGTCTCGACTCCGGCCAACAGCAGCGTGGACTTCAGCGTGGACGCCCTGGTGCAGCAGAAACTGGAGGAGACCAGCGCGTCTTTGGCCGCAGCTCTGCAGGCTGTGGAGGACAAGATACTGCGGCACGACGAGTGAGAAACACACTTCACCCACAAAGCTTTTAAAATATGTGTGAGCAAGTCTGCCTCAGTTACGCCTGACTCCAAAAATATTCTTACGTTTATTATATTTGCATTATTAAATATATTATTATTAAATGTATTTCTATTTGTTGCCGACACAAAACCTGAATACCAAAGCAGTTTAGGTTTGTCTCCACAGGGCTAATATGATTTACACAAAAACTCCTCTCAAGCACAAGGCTAATTAGCATAAATGTTTATGTTTATATAAATGTTCTACTTCTCTACAAGAGATCCTTAAAAAGTCTTAAAAGTTATTTAATTCCATAATGTTAAAATAAAAATAACATTAAAATGCATTAAAATGTCTTAAATCCATGTTTCAAAGGTCTTAAAAATGAACCGACAACGTAAAGAACTTTTTTTTTTCATTTTAAAATAATGTAACATTACGTCTTTGTCACGCAGAACAAAATAGGCGGAACTAACCAACTAATAAATTACAGCGTGGTTAAGACCAGTAAGTGGCAATGTGTTCAAGGTCCATATTGTGCAAGAAACTCAGAACATTGGGAAAAAAAGCTTTGGAGACCCACATGCAGAGTGAAAAAACACAAAGCAGCTGTCAGAAAACACCAGACATTTCTCAGTTCTGTTCCTTTGCGCCCACCACCTCAGCACCACAGACGCTTAAATTAATTTTTTTAAGGTATTAAAAAGATCTTAAAAAGACTGAAATCTAAATCTCAGAAACCTGCAGATACCCTGCCCTAAACCAAGCCAACCCAATGTCCACACTGTTGCTTTAGGTTTAAAATGACTAAATATACATTTGTGATTGAGTGAGTAATGTATCCATAAGGTAACCTAAGCCTGTTTATGTTCTGGATCCTTGGTTTAGTGATGCAGACCAAGACTATGACTAAGACACAAAACTTTGGCAGCAGCTCATGTCAGCACCTTCGTTCTTTACGAACAAATGTCTTTAGATCAGGAGCATGGCCTCCACATTTCCAAACTGGAACATTAATTAACTGCATTCATTCATTCATTTCATTCATTCATTTTCTACCGCTTTGTCCCGTTAGGGGTCGCGGGTGACTGGAGCCTATCCCAGCAGCTTTGGGCCTGAGGCGGGGTACACCCTGGACAGTGGCCAGTTAGTCGCAGGGCTGACATTTAGAGACAAACATTGACAGACAACCATTCACTCTCACATTCATTCACTAGGGACACTTTAGAGTTGCCAATTAACCTGTACATGCATGTTTTTGGACGGTGGGAGGAAGCCGGAGTACCCGGAGAGAACCCACGGTAACACGTGGAGGACATGCAGACTCCTCACAGAAAGACCGGAGTCGGCCGAGAATGTTTGGGTCGGCCGGGTTTTGAACTCACGACCTTCTTGCTGTAAGGCAGGAGTGCTAACCACTCTGCCACGTGCACCCACTAATTAACTGCAATTTAACAAATTTAAAGAATCCTTCTGTTTGTCACTGATCGTCACTGTTTCTCACAACGAGGTCTACTTTTTTTAATCAGATCAGTTTGTGTTAGACCTGGACTGATGTCAGATAATACAACAGAGACCTCAGGTTATATCCTTTAACACAAAGACATACAAGACTGTAATCTCCTGGATTTAGAAATATTTTACATCATTTTAGTGTCATTTATTTAATTACTGTTAATTACTGTCAACATTTTGAGCTTTTTATTGGATTCTTTAGACAATAGTAATACCCTGAATGGATTATGTTTAGTCAATTATTTTTAATCCAAACAGCAACATTCTTGATAGTGACACATTCCTCTTGTTTGCAACAGGGAAACTGAAGGCTGTTGAATGCAATAATCCTTCATTCGTTTAGAACTGACATAATAATAATCATTTGTGTCTGTTCTCAGCTCGGTGGTGGAGCAGAAGACCACGGTGAGCATCCTGGACGACATCGGCAGCATGTTCGACGACCTCGCCGACCAGCTGGACGCCATGTTGGAGTAACGCTGCGTCTCCGTGGTGACGCTGCATCACCAGTGGACCCGGATGGCACAAACAAGACTCTCTCTTGTCGTCTTCGTCGTTCTCTCCTCGCTTTTTCACTTCTCTTCTCCTCATCCTCCTGAGGAGACGCTCGGACAGACTTTGAAGAGTGTGAAAAGAGGAAAAAAAAGGACCATAAACTGGGGAGAAAAGTGAATAAAAAAACACAAAAACAAAGTGGTGGAATGAAAGAATGCAAACAAATAAGACTAAAATCAAATGTCTTTAAGAACTCAACTAAAAGAACCAACTGTGTAATGACTCATAGTCTGGTATGTGTACATTTAAAGCATGGAGAGTTTATATCTACTGACAAAGTTCTGCATTAGCACAGTAATAATATATATAAATATAGATATAATATACCATGAATATGAATCTCTAGCTCTTCGGTTCGATGTCTTGGTTCTGTGTGGAATGGTGACCTCTGGTGTTGTGACAATGTAAATGAATCGATGGATAAAAAAACAAAACAAAAAAAAACATATTTGTGACCAAAACGAGACTCTTGAGCTTCTGAGTCGCGAGTTCGAACGAGCGGGTGTTAAATGATCAGGATTTTCATTCGTCACAGACAGTCTTCATTGAACACAAACAGGAGAAGCACAAAGCACCGGCTGCACAAGAAACACACACAAAGAGGACGTGAAGGTTTTAGGAAGAAGGGCACGGGAGGGTAATGTAGGTGAAAAGAAAGCAGGAAACAGCTGTGGAAGTTGGCGTTGATCAGAGGAAAGAGGATTTACAGTATCACAGCAAGTTTAGAACGTTTAAACAAGGAAAGTGAAGGTTGATTTCAGTCAAGGGCTCTTTTGTCTGAGATCTCTTCTGATCAGTGCTGCTTTGTGGAAAATTAAAAAGCCACAGTCTTCAGGTTTCCCACAAGACTCCATTTTCACTTTGAGGGAGGAAACAGCCGGTCGTAAAGGTTATAGATAAGTCAAATTTATTTAAACAAATTTAATCCTGAAAGCTAACATTAGAAATCCTTTATATCATCAGAAATTATCAGCCCATATTTTACAGACAAATATGGACATTAAGAAAATAAGAAATAAAGAGTCTGAAATTGCTCACAAATTGTATGTGTCTTAATGTGAGATATAAATTACATTTGAAATGCTAAATTTCAAAACTGGGATATGCTCTCTTCTAGATTCTTATGGATATCAATAAGAATCTACACTCACCTAAAGGATTATTAGAAACACCTGCTCAATTTCTCATTAATGCAAGAAGCTAATCAACCAATCACAGTTGCTTCAGTGCATTTAGGGCTGTGGTCCTGGTCAAGACAATCTCCTCCAAACTGAAGGTCAGAATGAGAAAGAAAGGGGATTTAAGCAATTTTGAGCGTGGCATGGTTGTTGGTGCCAGACAGGTCTGAGTATTTCACAATCTGCTCAGTTACTGGGATTTTCACGCACAACCATTTCTAGGGTTTACAAAGAATGGTGTGAAAAGGGAAAACATCCAGTATGTGTCAGTCCTGTGGGTGAAAAGGCCTTGTTGATGCTAGAGGTCAGAGAATAATGGGCCGACTGATTCAAGCTGATAGAAGAGCAACTTTGACTGAAATAACCACTTGTTACAATCGAAGTCTGCAGCAAAGCATTTGTGAAGCCACAACACGCACAACCTTGAGGCGGATGGACAACAACAGCAGAAGACCCCCCCGGGTACCACTCATCTCCACTACAAACAGGAAAAACAGGCTAAAATATGCACGAGCTCACCAAAATTGGACAGTTGAAGACTGGAAAAATGTTCCCTGGTCTGATGAGTCTCGATTTCTGTTGAGACATTCAGATGGTAGAGTCAGAATTTGGCGTAAACAGAATGAGAACATGGATCAATGAAATCATGGATCATTAAAAAATGCCACGGTCTACCTGAGCATTGTTTTTGACCATGTCCATCCCTTTATGACCACCATGTACCCATCCTCTGATGCTTCTTCCAGCAGGATAATGCACCATGTCACAAAGCTCCAATCTTTTCAAACTGGTTTCTTGAACATGACATGAGTTCACTGAACTAAAATGGCCCCCACAGTCTCCAGATCTCACCCCAATAGAGCATCTTTGGGATGTGGTGGAACAGGAGCTTCGTGCCCTGGATGTGCCTCCCACAAATCTCCATCAACTGCAAGATGCTCTCCTCTCAATATGGGCCAACATTTCTAAAGAAGGCTTTCAGCACCTTGTTGAATCTATGTCATGTAGAATTAAGGCAGTTCTGAAGGAGAAAGGGGGTCAAACACAGTATTAGTCTGGTGTTCCTAATAATCCTTTAGGTGAGTGTAGAAGAGAGGTCATTCTGTTTTGTAGGGATACATGTTGCACGGAGCTGGCTTTTCACTCAAATCCATCTTGTTCTGCTCATTAGTGTTTTAGGTTTACTGTTGCTAATGTGAACAACAACAGCAAGTTAGTCTGATTGGATAAAAAAAGCCTGGTTACGGCAGGTGTTCATCTAAAGTACTGGCCATTTACAAACGTATGCTCAAGGCAAGGCCCAAGTAAGAATGCTCTATTGTGTTTAGCTCCTTTTAGTTTCTGGACCACACAGAACAAAACAAGCTCTTCTTAACCTTTGATGGACAATAATTAAACTTTATTAATCTACAAAGAAAAATTGAACAGTTAGGTCTCTTCTGTCCTGCAGCTCTCTGTTGTTCAAAAGCCCAATGCAGGAGACGGTCCATGTTGTTCAGTATAGCATTCATCTTGTGGTGTGTCTGCTCCACTAAACCTTTAAGGCTTGTTTTGGTAACCGCTGGGCTTTTGGGTCCAACAATGTGGTCCGGTTGCTGAAACTAAATACTGCAGTTGGAAACTTTGCTTTAAATCTCAGCTAAAGACGGTTTGTTGCTGTGTTCCATTGTCGGGCTTTAGTTGTGTCACGTTTAGTTGGGTCCTTGTCCTGGCTTTTTCTGCATCTCGCCCAAACACCAAACCTCCTGCTGCCTTCCGCTCCGTTTCTCTCTTTTCCAACCACTTCACCTCATGTTGCCATGACAATCTCCATCACCATCCCCACCATCACCATCGGCATGGTTACTAGACAGTGTGTTGCCATGACAGCCACTTCCCGGGCTATCAAATCAAACGTGTGAAAACAAAGCAAGAAAAAAGCAGCCTGCATTTCTTTTCCATTCACTCTCCTCATAAGAAAACTTGTGCTATTTAAATAAAACCACATAGAGATTATATATATATATATGAATATTTGCGACAAAAAAATAAGACGTGTATTTATGACGTGTGTATCCTCCTGAAGACTATTTTTCAAACAGTGATAACGCTTCTCCGTGCTTCGGTGGTCCAAGCTGACGAATCATTGTAGGAACTTTTCCAGGAATTTTTCATTTCGGCCTACATTTGTACATGTGTCAAGTTGTAATATATATAAGTCTTGTTTTGTTACTTTTGTATTATTTTCAATGCAAATGTTCTTTTTTTTTTCTTTTTTTTTTTTTTTTTTAAACATGTGCCTTGCTTTGTGATTTTGGTCAGAATATAAAACAGTAGATGGATGTGTAAAGTAAAAAAAAAAAAAAAAAAGGGATATCTCTTTGTCATTGTAGGTCTATCTGGCTCGACAACCAACACAATGCCAAACTCCATATTCTTTTCTAGATTTATTAAAATGTAGATCCATTTTCACCATAATTTACATTGCCATGCTCTGAAAAACTCCAAGTAATAATTTCCCTGATGAAGCAATTGAGAGTTTATGGCTGCACAGAGGTCAAATGTTCCATCTGTTTCATGTTATTTTAAGTGTAAGGGGTTTGGGGGGGGGAAAGTGGTGTAAAACAAAGATATATTGTGGAGCTTTTTATTTGAAAAAAAAAAAAAAAAAACAAGACGCTGTTTTTGATTTGCACCTGTGCTTCTGCGATGACTGTATGAGGAAGTGCGTGTGCCGCTCTGCTTCGACTGTGGGACGTGTGTGAGAGTGCGTGTTGTGGTGGTCGATGGTGGTGTGCTTGTGGCGACTGCATTTTCTGGCCATCTGCTCTGAATAAAATAAATGTTCTCTACAAAAAAAAAAAAAAAGCTGAGGTGGTGGTTGTAGTTCTGGGGTCATGCAGTAGGGGGCGTTTCATCATTACTGTAGTGTTGTCCCTCACATGTTTCCACTAAAGAAGATAAGATCTCTGCCCACATTCAACTTATGCCAAGTTTTTCAGGTCCATTCTTTTCAAGAAGGGTTTCTTTTTTTCTTTTTTTTACACAGAATACTCTTTTCTACTCTTCTTAGTAACCTCACTCCACAAACTATGGGAGGCTCAGAGGTTCAATATTCTAACTTAAAATTGATTCAGTGGTAATGTCATATTGTTTACCTAAAGCCAGTCAAGCTTTACGGTTTAGGGTCCTGAGATAGAAACATCTAGACTGATTAAGTTTACTTACTTTCTTAAAGATAGGGTATGCAATATTTTGTCACATTGAAAACATCTAGGATTTTTTTTCAAATGACCAGATTATTACCAGGGCTTCATCTTTGCTTTGTTATGGCAGTCTCAGAGTCAAAACTGAAGATTCTCTTTATCAGTTTAACAAAAATCACTCAAGTATTACGGTTTAGGGTTATTATAATAGAAGTCTACAATAACTTTTCTTAAATGTGGGGTATGCAATCTTTTTGTGGTGGTGGTTATAGACATTCTATATCTAGATACATCAGCAAGCAATAATTAAAGCATTAACCGCTGTCAAAAAGTTTATTGATCCTGTCCGACTCAGGCTTACATGATTACAGTTTACAAGGAATCACTTTTTTGTGACCAGTGAAAACACATTGTTCTCCAACTTCCAAACAAGGCTATGCATCGACTGAAAGTGCACCAAAAATCAAGACATTGGCAACATCTGTATAAATCTAAGCATTTCACTTTAAATGTATAAATAATCAGTGTCAAAGGTGGCCCAACACAGACATGTTCCAGATCCACTCCTGTTCAACCCAATATGGGTCCTTAGAATCGATGGATGTGAGCTCAATGGCACTTCCTTGTCTTTTGTGATAAATGGCTAATATTACACGATGGTTAAATGTTAAAGCATGATGAGCGGACGTGTGCTTACAGTCATACAGAAGAAAGAGAAGGGCAGGGAAGGGGGGAAACCATTCACTCATATGGCACTCTGTAACACACAAACAGTGGGAGCTCCTCGTTTACTGTCCCGCTCAGTGATGTAGGCCAGGCCAGTGTGAGTCAGGGTCATGCGCACAGGTCCAAACTCAGCACTGCCTCTTATTTTACAGCTATTTTACAGATTTATAGTGGCACTGATACAAATATAAGTCTGCTTAAAACCATCGTTAGAAATTCCTGAAGGCTGCCTTTACAGAATAGAGTGAGGACACATTTACAATGATCAGTCTGGGTCAAGATAAAGCCTCTTCCTCCAGACATTGTCTTAGTTGTACATGAACCTCACCTTTATTTTGTCTCGCTGTAGATTCAAATGTTTGCATTGATATTGACAATACTAGTTTCATGAGTTCATTTGTAGTAATCTATACACACCAGTAAATACAGAGCAGAATACAAATTCCATTGGCACCAACACATGTTGCAGTACTGAAGTTCTGTAACTGAACCTATATTAAACAACATACACTATGACCTGGTGAACTGAGCCGTGTTCGCTCAGACTGTAAAAGCAGCCTTCAGACGTACACTATTCACAGATATCATCTACAGTCTCTCTCTTTACAGTCCTCTTCTAGGAGTGTTGGATTTTGTCATAAGGCAGCTTGTCCTTTTGCATGTAATGCACTGGTGATGGGTCTCTCAGTTCGGACCCAAAGCTGTCTGACTCTGGAGTCAGTCTGTCTCTGAACATGAAGCAACATTGTCAAAGCGAGACACTTAATCGTGGAGTGGTCGTCACTTTTCAAAGATGAAGAGTGGAAAAAAGTCACGTGGTAAGACGCCACTCCAGCTTGACTTCTGCACGCTCGATTAGCACGTCCACACCTGAGGCACAGACAAACAATTTTTATTTTCACAGCGAATGTCCACAGGAATAAAATAACAGTAAATGCTGCAGCTAAGATTAAAAAAATAGGAATTACGTGAATACAATGCAATAATAATGATCCAGACTATAGTTGTATATGCTAATGCAAATGTAGACCATTTAAATCGTTGTAAACAACGTGGCAATGTGGAGAGTTAACAGGAGAAGGCTGGGCTTCTTTCTACCTTAACGGTGCTGTCCACGGCTCCAGAGAAGAGACGACCTCTGGAAACGGCCAACGCGGTGACGCTGCCCTGGTGTCTGAGCAGAGTCTGAGTACAGATCATGTTGTCCATGCTCCACACCTACAACACACACACAAGAGTCTCAGGAGCCTCAGTGGACTACTGCAGGTGCTCACAGGCTGGAGAAAGGAGGGGTGTGATGTGTGGAATGTTCTTGCAGCCAAAAACGACATAGTTTTATTGTAACCTTTTTATTAACAATTTCAGGTCAGTGAGTGGTAGATGTCCTTACTCTGAGCGAGCGGTCGTAGGAGGCGCTGAACACTTTGGTCTGGTCGGGCGTAGAGATGACGGCCAGAGCGTACACTGTTCCCACGTGTCCCGTCAGCGTGCGCACTTGTTCTTTAGACTCGATGTCCCAAACCTGCACAGACACACACACACACTGCATCAGCCCTGTCTCACACACCTCGGTCACAGGAAACTCACAAAGCCTTACGTGGATGAGGTTCTCGTAGGTGCCACAGACGATGTGGTGGTTGGTGACGGCGATGGAGTAAACGCTGCCTCCACTGGTCTGCAGCACGTGCACACATTCCAGAGAGCGGATGTCCCAGATCTGAAACAGAGAAGCAGGGGCGTGAGGAGTAGTCCACAACAAGACGGAGTAAACACATTACTGACAGCAGTGGAACGAATGAGTCAGTTCACATCTGGAAATGGTCAGTTATTTTCAGATTTCTCCTTGACAACACAGTGAAAGTTTGTACCAAAGATCCCAGAAAACGCTCAAGAGTTACACCTAACAAGTTATAAAGGGCTAGTCTGGTATTTTGTAAAACGGGGGCTATGAGATAATCAACAACAGGTAATATATTCCCCACAGTAATTGTCAGCACTGCCCCAAACCTGTCTCCCTCTGTTGGCCTGCAGCTGACCAACACACGGGGCCTGCCAGTCACTGATCAGCTGAGCATTAAAGGCAAGAGTCCATTGTGCTTTCGCTCAGTAGATTTCTTTCTTTCTTTCTTATGAATACTTATCCTATTAAACTTAAGATAAATGTTTTGTCAAATTTGGGCATTTATTGTAAACTAAATCCGAGTTGTGCCTCTTGTTGCATCCAACCGAAGAAAGTTATTGAAATCAGGGATGTCTCACAATGTGGCTGTCTGAACCAAAGTATAAGCCATTTCTCAGCAACATACAGAATATCCTCACTGGACTAAAGATGGACACTGAGTTCAATGGTTTAAATGCCTCTTACATTATACCACTACAAGAGAGAAGCACACAACTGACAATCCTGTTCCAACCATCCCGCTCTGCAAGCATGAACAGTGATGAGTGAATGGGTGAGTGCAATGTAAAACAACTTCTCTAAAGTAGAAAAGAGCTTTATTAATGTAATCACTAATTCCTCTTTTGTTTTTTAACCCCTCAAAGTCACTATTTGCATTTTAACAATGAGACATTTATGAAAATAATCTAGGCTAATAGTTCTAGGAGAGAAACTTTAAACTAATTCAAATTAACACAAACTGCTATACATTTACTGTATTTATCCTGTTTTATATTTTAGCTATATTGTGTATGGCTACATGAGCTAAAAAAATGCAACGCAAATGAGCGGAAATTGAGGAGTCCAAAGAAATCTCTTTATCAATAGGCCAACTCCCAAAATGTTCAACGGGACGTTTTCGCTGAATCTTTGCATCATTAGTTACAGCAAATTTAAAAAAGCAATGATTTAATAAAAAACATACACTGGAGACTATTTATCAGCAAATAATATTGAGCAAAATGACCATGTGGTTCTTCCTCAGACGTCTCCCTCTCTGTCCTCTTCATCTCAGCTCAGTCCCAGAGGGATTCATTAGCGGCCGACTCTCACGCACACACACAGTGACTTCTAACAGCACTTTCTTATCCAGAGGAGAGACAGCCAATTACTGCGTACAGTTTATCCGTTTATCTGGCTCCGAGCAGCTCTGCGGCTAATTAGCAGTGTTCTGAGTGACAGCAGGCGACGTGTACATATTTACAAAGTGTGTGTTCTTACATCACAACACACAGCATGAAGCGGCCCGTTAACGCTGAGTCTTAAGGATTAACATGTGAAGGATTTATCAGTTTAATAACAAACTGACACTGATGCAGTTTGTAACATGAACTGGCTCTGTACCCATTTTCAGTTTGTGTGTCCTTAAAAAGTGTGAAATAGAAATAGTACACAAGAGTACACAGAGGAGTAGGTCTTTCAATCTGAAAGTTTATTCTCTCTTTTTTCAACATTTTCAGATTCATTTGTGGCAGTGGCAGATCCCTACAATGATTTGTGGGCTTATCCGGGATTTGAACCAGGAAGCTATCGCAATATGGCCAGCTGAACCAAAATTTACTCACTACTCCATCTAGTGGTAAAAGGAAATATAACAGGCTTCCCAGGACAGCACTTTTAAATGATCTTTCTGATATCTCTGGAATATAATATTAGTATAGTATAAGGACTTTTCTCTAAACATTTTGATGGTATTTTAAAATATTTCTGTTGTCTTTCTCATTATTTTGAGTAAAGATGACAACATGACATGGTGCGACAATGATGTTGTTGATTTCCATGTCCTCAGACCTACCTTGATGGTCTGGTAGGAGCCGCTGTACAGGTGATTCTGGGACGCCACCAGAGCTCTGACCCAGTGATTCAGACCAGTCAGCTCCTTCTTCAGCTTCAGCTCTGTGCCCACTATATCCCACACCTAAAAAGACACACTTACAATGAATATACTTGTTATGGGCCGTTTATGTTTATTCATTTGGCAGACGCTTTTAAGTAGGTGTGTGTTAAAAAATAAATAAATAAATAAATAAAAACTTTGTGTAGCCTTAACTTTGTGTAGCCTGCTTGTGCAAAGTATAAATAGAGCAGCTAATCTATTCTAACTACCAACTCACTAACAGCACACACATTTATTTTTTGCTACAGTGGACTAATACGCATGAGTGATGTGCCTTGCTCAAGGACAGAACGACAGTGTGAATGGGGAGAGCGGGGATCAGACCGCTAACCTTGTGGTTTCAGGGTCTACACAGCACAAACACTTCTGTAGATATAGATCAAAC
Organism: Neodontobutis hainanensis; assembly: GCA_024349245.1. Taxonomy (NCBI): domain Eukaryota; kingdom Metazoa; phylum Chordata; class Actinopteri; order Gobiiformes; family Odontobutidae; genus Neodontobutis; species Neodontobutis hainanensis. The sequence continues at coordinate 1,922,394 of JALDNG010000029.1, forward strand.
ACAGATGTGAGTGGTGCTGAGAGTGAAGTCACTAGAGTGAAATAAAGAGCAGCTGTGAACGGCGGGGGGAGGGCGCAGAGCAATGTTGGGTAAGAAAGGAAAGTCCCCGTGTAAGACTGATGACATCATACAAACACAACATGTTAAACAAAGACGTGGCTATCCCTTCTTACTGTGAACAGGATTTATGTTTTTCCTCTCTTCTTGACTTGTCACTGCTGTGCTCGTACACTTCTTTCTAAAACCCTTGTCTCACAGAGTTGGAATGTGTCAGTGTGGACGGAGCTCAAAGTCTTTCCCCGATCAGCAGATTTTCTATCAGTTTATATTGCTTTCAGTTCTTGTTCAATGAGACTGATTCTATTTCTCAAATGTACTTGCCATGAACAATGGTATTTGGCAGCAGTGAGTCGATAATGTGTACCTTTATGGCCTTGAGGGAGCCGCTGAACAACATGTTGTGAGAAGAGACCAGTGTGCACACAGGGTTGTCATGGGCACGAATGGTGTTCACCTTCTGCAGGGTCTGGATGTCCCACACCTACACAAGCACACATGACACAACATTGTCTCTAAAGGAGGTTTACATCCTACTGAAGAACGGTAGAAGATACTTACAATGATGGTGCAGTCTGCAGAGCCACTGTACAGCTTGTTTCTATGGCGACAGAACAGAGCCACGTCATGCTTAAGGAACAGCAGGTCGTTTCGAGATAAACTCGATGTTACAGTGTTTTTCTTACCCCTGGATGCACAGAGCCAGGACTATGCCGTCATGACCCTCTAGTGTTTTCTGACACTTGTAGGTGGTGCAGGTGTCCCAGACCTGAAGAAGAACATTTAATGTATGTTAACAATAGTCATTATTCTACATGGTATGATATCTATTGCAACAGTGTAAGGATGTGACCATATCACAATCTCAAAATACCATAACACCACAATAACAGGTCCCCAGTAAAATTGTTACTTCAATACTCCAGACTTTTAACAATATAAAATTACAACACAATATTAATTGCAATAACACTGCTATTATACAGTATAATGACTGTATATAGTATGGATCAATGGAAGAAAATCAAAATCTCACAAAAAGTTAATATTACAACAACAAATGCATAAGAATGAAAGGTGAAAGAAAAGAGGGTGGACTCTAGGTAATAAAAAACAACCCAAGCACAATAAGTCCACCTGCTTGTGCTTCTGGGCCTACAGCTGAATGAGCATATTGCCTCACTCAGTGATTTACTGATACACACCGAGGTCAACTGCAGCAGGGATTTCCACCATTGCCATTTCATCTCAAGGAAACATTTTATTTTGATTAAGTCCGAACTGACACTGTGACACTACCATTAACATTCTGCAACATCTCTATTACTGATTTTCTTTAAACAAAAGGAGACAACACCACATTGCGATGGGAGGAAATTATATAAATCTCATTCTAACTGAAGGTTCTGACCAATACATAAGGAGATATTAGGTTATATAGGTTTGTGTGTTTATGTCACCTTGATAGTTTTATCTGAAGAGCCGGAGAAGAGCAAGTCTCCAGTAGAGTAGACACAAAGACACCAAACAGGTCCCTGGTGTCCAACAAATGTGCCTTTACATTTGAAGATCTGCTGAGGGTCATACGCTGGAAAACAGGAATTTATGAGGTCAGTATATACACAATGAGACAACAAAAAACTGTACGTTATTTGAAGAAAGTCAAGTACTTACAGCCCAAGATCCCCATGTTGAGTCTGGCATTGATGTGAGACAGCTCGTCCTAGGAGAGAGACACTTTATTTGAGGGGCCTAAACTAAACTAAATTAAATGATACAGAAACTTTCTCTGTAAAAAATAAGTTAAACACAAATTTACATTGAGCATGGACGCATCCCTGCGGAACTCCATTAGGTCCTCGCTCAGTTTGCTTTGGTTCTCGTCCAACACATCTGCAACACATCATGAGACAAGAAATATTGTCTTAATAAATCCAAGTTTCAGTCATCTAAAATTGTAAAGTTCAGCAAACGGTAACTAAACATGTCCCTTTTTTATTCCAAGTCATCAGTTCCACATACAACCAAAATAATTAATTCATCCAAATAGTGTCAGAAATATAAATGATAGTAACTGGAACTGGCTGCGGACTACACAGACAGTCACTGCTGCAGAGCCCAGCACTGGAGCTAAACACCAGAACTAATGCTCCACAAGATCACCTCATTGTTTGACCAGGTACAACACTTTTGTTTTTGCTCACATTTTTTATGAGCTCGAAGACTTTTTCTATGAACACAAAAAGCTTATTTCTCTCAATGTTCACAAATCTGTCCAGATCTGTGTTAGTGAGCACTTTGCCAAGATAATCCATCCACCTCCCAGGTGTTGCATAGTAGGATGTTATCAGAGCTGCAACTAACAATTATTTTTCTATTGATTGATCTAACATTTATTTTTTGTATAAATTATACTTTTTTGATTAATCTATTGTTTTTTATTTAATATAACATTATAAAATACAACAAACAATCCATATATTGTAAAAAAGGAAACATTCTTTACTAAGCACATGAAATGTGTTAATAAAGACAAGAAATGCCCAACAAAAAGAGCAGAAAAAGAGGAAATTCACTTACCGAAACAAAATAAACTCAGCTCAAATCTAATGTACATAGGGCAATTGTTTCTTATAAATTAACATGAATGCCACAAGAAATAAGCTCTTGTGTTTCCAACGATGACTACTTTTTTATGGATATATTGCATCAGAATAAACTTTGATAAACGATATTACTGCAATATTAAAACTAATTTGCAGTGTTTCCTCTGGGCCAAGTGCCTTGGCGTGGTGGCCAAAGGTCACATGACCTGTTGGCCAGTGGGGTTGGGAGCAGGAAGAGGTAAAAATAATAATAATTCATCACATAGTCTACACTATCTTACTGCAGAGACTAAATGCATTTTAAACTCCTACTTTCTCTGACTATTAAGCTTAACTGTGGTTCTACAATATCAACAGGACGAGGGATAAATATTCCATCTTTATATCATGATTTGTTTGTGATGATAGCTTAATTTACCATCCCAGGGTTTGGGTTGACATATAGCTTGTATGTTTAATTTTAATGAATAAACTACAGTAGTAATACAACAGCTCATGGTGAGGAAAAGCTGGTCAGAGTCTCCATGGTAACGCTCAGAGGAAGGAGTTGGTGAAACTCAGAATATATTGCACTCTATTGTCATCTCATCTGACTTTGACTCGTCTGCCCGCACATGAGCACGCAGCTACAGCTCAGTTTACGACATGTTTCTGTGCACTCCCAGCTCGTCTCAAGGCAGAGCGAGAGAGAACAGCGCAACATGTGACGCTTTGTGCTCAATGAATAAATACCAGCAGTTTATATGTAGTAAACTAAAACACATCATGAAATAAGATTATTCCCCACCTTTTTATATAATAAAGTGTGTAGTGCACTGTGCATTTATGCAAATGTGGGCATGCCCAGGTGAACTCAAACGCACATAGGCGACGCTGAACAACGTCTTTGCAGCTCTAAATTAGAGAGCATGATTATTGCACAGGTGTGCCTTAGGCTAGCCACAATATAAGACCAGTCTAAAATGTGCAGTTTTACTGTATCTGGTGTGACCACCATTTGCTTCAAGCAGTGCAACCCATTTCCTTCACAAAGAGTTGATAAAGTTGTTGATTGTGGCCTGTGGACTGTTGTCTACTCCTCTTCAATAGTTGTGCAAAGTTCCCCAAACTTGTTCAATAGGTGACATGTCCGGTGAGTATGCTGGCAATCCAAAAACTGGAACCACTTTCAGATCCTTGCAACATGGGGCTGTGCATTAACCTGCTGCAACATGAGGTGATGGTTGTGGATGAATGGTGAACAATGGGCCTCAGTATTTTGTCACTGTATCTCTGTATTCATATACTGTAACAAACTTCTCACCCTCATAATGTAGTACACACTGCCATCTGACTTCTACAGTGAAAACTGGGATTTAACTGTGAAGAGAACACCTCTCCAAACCCCATTGAACGTGACCATTTTCTCACTCAAGATGGTTAAGACGACAAACTGCAGTCAGGTCCAGACCCCGATGAGGATGACGAGCGCAGATGAGCTTCCCAGATGAGGTTTCTAAGAGTTTGTGAAGAAATTCTTCCGAGTGGCTGGTCTCAAAGGACCTTGGAGGTAAAGATGCTGGATGTGGAGGTCCTGAGCGGTGTTTACACATGGTCTGTGGTTGTGAGGACGGTTGGATGTACTGGATGTACACCTTTGGAGACGGCTTATGGTAGAGAAATGAACATGGTATTCACAGGCAACAGCTCTGGTGGACATTCCTGCAGTCAGCATAACAACAGCACACTCCCTCAAAACTTGCGACATCTGTTTCATTGTGCTGTGATAAAACTGCACATTTTAGAGTGGCCAGCCTCATTGCGGTTTTATTTGTTTTATTCATGTGAAATAATTCTTGGGTTGGTTAACATGCTTTGTTTTCTGCATTTCCAACTATTTCAGGACATTTGGAAAACATAAAAATATATATATATATATATATATATATATATATATATATATATATATATATATATATATATATATATATATATATATATATATTACCAAATTTAAGCTCGAGGTTCTTCTCCAGCTGATCTAATTTCTCTGATAATTTGCCCAACATGGAGCGCAGGAAGGCAATGTCCTGGTCCTTCTGCGCCAGAGTCAGCTGCATCTCATGAAACCTAACAAGGATGAATTATACATACAAACATAATTTGCATTACATAACATAATTACTAGATTTTTAAACCAACATCAAGATATTTAGCTATTTCTATAGGGAAGCTTACCTATCGTCTGTCTGCTGCAGAAACTCTTTAAGGCCCTCAAACTTACAAACCTCCAGATGTGTTTCATAGGTGTCCTGGTTCCCGATGAATGTGCAGCTGTCAAAAAGCAGAGAATAGTTATTTGAGGCAAACAGATGTGCTTATAGTTTAATTACAAGATGCTCGATGCCTGAAGCCTCTCATTCTAATGTGGCACTAAATCTCACCCATATTTGGAGTGGGGGCATTTGATGTGCTCACACTCTTTGAGATGAGCTTCCAGGTTCATTGTAAGCAGAGGGGGGCAGGACGGGTTGTTGGGACAGCGCACAGGCCTGTAGTCACAGCTGGCCTCATGTTCTCTGAGCACAGACACAGGCATCCAGTTAGATACAATTAAAATGTTTGCTCCTTAATAAACTAATATCATGCATGCACACTATTTTCGATCATCACTCCTTTTGTTTTTCAGCAGCAGAGGAGTTAGAGGATATCTCAAATATATATAAACATAATATACATAATGTCTGTGAAGGTTCTCAGTCATCCAGGTTATCTTGAAAAAAAGGTTTAAGTAAAAGCATCTGGACTTCATTGGTGGGTATACATGTAAAGATCATCTGTGTCTAGTTGTAGATGTTTGATTTTGTTTGTAAAGTCCTGTGAGTTGATGATATGCTGTTGTGATTGGCCTACCAATGCCAACAACTATGAGACCAGATCAGCCTGGTCCATCAGGTTTGGTTTCAGGGGTAACTCCTCCCTCTAAAGATATAAGCTCAGCTCTCTTACCAGCTGATCTCAGAAATGATAAAGTCTCTTGGAATTAGAGACAAAACATCTTCACCTTGAAAACTGAGTCCAGATGCTTTTACTTTAACCTTTTTTTAATATATAATATATACACTTGCTGATAAACCTGGTTCTTTCGTTTTTTAGGCATTCACTACTGCTTGATTTTTTCATGCAGAGTTACTCTCCTGTTGTACTGTGTTGTGTTTATTGTGTTTGTGTACTTTTATGTGACTTGTCTATGAGCAGTCTGTCCATGTTGGTTTATTCCTGCTGGCACCTTTTGGCCAGGTCATGTTTGTAAATGAGAACTAGCTCTCAAATATTTTACCAGGATAAATAAAAGTTAAATAAAAAAAAAACTAAAACAAACGCACACCACAATTAACAGAAATCATAAGCTGGGCAATAAGCTCTAACTTTTTTTATATTTTCAGACAATTTACAAATGTTTTTTTTCTCTCGTAGTTTAAGCACTTAACAAGAAAATGGTTATTAAATATATGACATCCACGCAAGAGAGATTTGGGTTCCAAAAAGAGACTGCTGGGCGAGTTGGGAACCACTGCATCAACACATGCATGATTAGCACTGATTGAAAGTGAGCTGTACTTCTTCTTACTTGCGTGTGGTCAGCTTGATTGTGAAGGGGCAGCCCAGTGGGTCCACCTCAAACGCTCCGGGTTTGCCGGCCACTGAGGCGTTGGAAGCTGCTGCTCCTACGCCGCTGCCTGTGGCCCTGCAGCCGTATTTACAGTGAATGAACAGTTCACCTATCTGCTCTGCCACAGCGATGTTGTTCACCACCACCGTTAGCTTTGCCGCATCCACCGGGCACTTATCTGTGAAAAACACAAGCCTTTAGTTATAAAGCCACAGTTAATACATTCGCATGTCGGTCTAAATCAGTTGTGTATGTGTGATCGTCTCACCTGAAGTCAAGGCACAGCGTCTGCAGAAGGTGTGCTACGGAAGAATGGGGAAACCGGTTAATGTAGTTTTGTGTGCCAAAGGTGATAAAGCAGAAATCAACCAAAACTTATAAATGGTATCATCTCGTAATCCAGCGTCAACAGTAACAGAGAGAAAGGAGAGCTTACCCCACATGTTGTAATGACAGGGTCCTTAAAGACGTTACAGCACAACTGGCAACACAGTTTTACTGAAGGCTGCTCAGCAAACACTTGTGGTTCCTTCAGATAAAAGAAACATTTATATGGTTACTTGACTGTTTCTTCCGTTTAGTCAAAAGCATTGTGAGGAATGTAAAAGGCGTGTCATACCGTGTCTTCCTCCTCTTCATGCAGAGAGAAGGTGGAGCGCAGGGACATGTTGGACTCAGAGTGGAGAGACCGCACTGAGATGGCAGAGTCAGACCTTCGAGGAGTACCAATAGGTGGCTGAGGGGTCAGGAAGAGATGATATTCTGATATTTGTGAAGTAGGGCTGTATGTGGTACTTGTGTAAAGTTATTTAGCTCTATTGGCTGTAGTCTGTGTGGATGGAGGCTTGGCTTAGAGACATAATTTAAAACCTTTTCTTGAGAAGTGTGAAAAAAGAAATTGTTGACTAATGTAAAAAAATAATAATTAATCATTAGTTGCAGCCCTAGCATACAACAAGTCATAAAACAGCCATAAACAAGATGTCTGCTTCACAGCTTGCTCTCACACTAAGACGCAAATCGACACAGTTCGCCTCCTTCAGTTAATTCAAAAAGAAACAAAAGTTACCTCTGAACTGTAATCTCTAGTTGCTCAAACGATTTAAACCAACTGTTACTGCTTTAATAGTAACTAATCATAGCCAGGGATTTGCCTAGTCCCCCCGCCTGTCTATAGCAGATGGGAGAGTAGTGAGGGTTCAACCTTCATGTTGGTCCTGCATAAATAGAGGGGTATTCGGCATGAGGAAACCTATGCCAGATTAAATATGCAAAGCACAAGATAATCTACGAATATGGTCCACCTCTGTACCACACACACCCCTACTTCAATCAAAAATATATCACTGATATCTGTGTACCATTCCATCGTCATCATCGCGTGGGGAGTAGGTCAGAGTGCTGGAGGTGGAGGAGGGAGTTCTCCTGTGCTGTTTGTAGTTACTGGACCCTTCGGCTAAAATCAGAAACAATAAAATGTTGACAATAACCAAGTCAAAAGCAATAAATCAAGAAAAAAGAAAGAGAAAGCAATGTGAACATCACCTTTGGCTCCAGCGGTCACCGCAGGGAAGGTAGGACCAAAAGAAGCTTCCATCTTGCTCTGGAGAGAAGAAAGAACATAAAGATTCTCATAATAACTTTAGAGACATATACAAATATAAAGGATATACAAATAAATGTATCTGACTTTGCTGCAGGAGTCAGCTGGAGGAGTGGAAGAGGTGGCGGGGGCTGCGGCTGGTGCGGCTGCCCCTCCTGAATATCGGTTGTAGCGTGACGTTTTACTGCTGCTCATTAAAACACTGGCACAAGTCAAACTCCTAGGCCTGGAAAGTGAAGAGAGGAAAACAACACAATCTGTAAAAAAAAAGTTTTGAATAAAGCACTGCTGCTTTTCCTGCACACAGCCGAGCAGAAGCCTCGAGATAAATACATAATGATAGGCATAAGTTGGCTGTATGTTTCAGCAGAGAGAAAAAAAACGCCTACACTTGGCCAGAGAAATGTTAGAGGCTGCCAGAAACTCTAATATAGTGAAGAGTCCCCAGTGAGAGGCTGAGCAGTGAGCAATATGTGCCTCTGGGACAGAAGAGCACTATTGTGTGTTGGATGTGTGTCTGACCCACACTGTTGGCTTCAAACAACGCAATCAATGTAATCATTTTATTTAGCCCTTGAGATGACCTATTGTTTACTTAAGACGATGTTATATGGGAACATAAGATGAAAAGTCAAAAAGGTTGCATAATAAGAATTTAGGCTGTGTATATTTTATTGTATTATAGCCACCATTTCATTTATAAAAGATTGCATTAAGTTATATTTTCTATAAAAAAATACTAGATACCATTGGTCGTACAAGATTATTTCATTACTCATGGGAAGACAATCACTATGCAACATAATTCTTAATCATTCATTTTACAGATTAACAGAACCTGACTCACAGCAGTCAGTCTGAGACACATACAACGTGTGTGTTAGTCAAAACCCAGAACTGTCACATTATTGGTTGAAATACTGCTGTTCGGGACGCAGCAGTACATATACATTTTCGCAAGTTTGTGAACTCACAAATCTCTGCTCGAGGTAACTTTGGTTCGAGTTAACGCCAGTGGTACTTTACACAAGTACAAAATTTACATTCCAGAGTAAAATGTGAGTTTTTGACATATTTGGGAATGCGTGGGGTTGATACAGCCCAGTTTGATGCAGGTGACACTTGAGGGGGCTTGCACTTCCAATGTGCTGTGTGAAGAAATGTGAGAAAGGATTAGAATTTGACGTAAACTTAGCTAGAATAAAGAGAGGAAGTCTTTTGGAGCAGTGCTGCTGGTTGAGCTGCATACCTCTGCAATAAACAGCAGAAAAGAAAGAGTGTATCCGATGAAGGGGGTTGGCAATACAACATAAAATTGAAAATAAAATAGATGATCTGCCAATTTAGTAAAATAAACTAAATATCAGAGAAAATAAATAAATAATAAATAAATATCAGAGAATACAGGAAATAGTAGGAAAAAAAAACATAAATTGTGTTAAAATGTAAATCATAACATAGGAATAAGAAAATTGCGATTTTAAATTTTTGCCAAATCACCCAGCCCAAGTATCTGGTCTAGTCTAAGCTTTTGAACTTTATTAAACTTGTGTATACAGCACTGTATACAGCTAATATACTGTTCAAAATAAGACAGCTCCGTGTTTCCTGTGTACATTTCAATTAAACTATACCAGAACCAAACGTTTTTAACGAGTCGTGACAACCATGTTTACCAAACATAATAAGCATAAAGAAACTAGGCTCTAATAAATTTTCCTATACATTTTGCAGGATGTGTGCAGACTATGCAGATCTGAATGCATGCTTCTTAAAGCAACATTTCTAGATTTACACCTTACTGTATATGAATATATCAAATGATAATATGCCCCAGACAGAAGCACAGTATCTATAAAAACAGGTGTAATTCTTTCTCCTTTTATAACAAGAAACTATGGCTATGACTAGAAGGCTATGTATTATAATTTCAAGGTTTGTTTCATACTGTCGTTTTAAGATGAGCACACAAATCTGATCTACATTGTTACGTAACAGCAAAAATTTAAAGGAAGACGATACCTCTTTCAAACAAAAAATGCAGTACGCATAAAAAAAATACTTTTATGAAAGTTCAATTAAAGTGACATTCATTGAACGGGTTGCAGCAAATAGGAAAATAAAATTATAGATTACAAATGTGGGCGGCAGTAGCTCAGTGCAGTCGTCTTTCAACCGGAAGGTAGACGGTTCGATTCCCACTCTCCCCACAGTTCATATTGTCGTTGTGTCCTTGGGCAAGACACTTAAGGCTCCTTGCCTCCAGTGACTGTAACACTGGTAATTACTGTAGAACAATGTAAGTCGCTTTGGATTAAAGCGTCAGCTAAATGAATAAATGTAAATGTAGCATCTTTACAAATGCAGTAAACGCACCCTTTTCACAGTTATTACAACATAAAAGATGCCCCAAGTTGAGGAAGTGTGGAAAAAACACAAGACGTCCACTGTTGCTTTATCACAATTTTATGACAAAAACTGGAAACGAAAGCAGCCTCAACAAACCTCAACTATGTCCAGAGTCTGAAGGGCAGCAGAGACGAGGGGGGCGGGGGGCTTTAAACAATAGTTTGGATGCAGAAGTGAAGGCCAGAGCAGTGACCCGGACATTATCCCTGATGTAAACACAAAGGCATGCAGACTGACAAACTGTGTACCGCTCACAGGCTTCACAAGGACAAAATAAGACCTGAAATCCATTTTGGGGCACGATAGGTGTCTGGTTTTTCTCACGACTCAGGAGATTCCCGTTAAGCACACCCACACACACTTCACGCCAAAGTTGAATATAGGCGGCGAACAAAACAAGAATATTAATAAAACAGTTGTGTGTAATAACGCATAAAGTACGAGCTTAACGCTGTTTCGTATGTATTATTGCAGCGTAACAATCACTGACTGCCGTAATGAGCTCGCCAAAGTGGCTTGTTTGCTAGCTAAAGTTAGCCAATGTTGCAGTTTCTATTGGCAATCACAGCTGTTCGTTGTAATTAACTGCTAGCGTTAGCCAAAACGCAAGTTAGTATTGCTATATTAGCGGTGAACCAGATGTTTTCTTTAATACTTATTTAAAAACTCCTCTTACCATTATTTCTGACAACAGCGGAGCCTCAACTCTGCAGACGAATTCCAAAAACCTTTTCTCTAGCCCCCCCTATCTCACTGCCTCGCACACACAGTGAAATGACCGCGATGCATTCTGGGGCATGTAGTACAAAATATGACAAAAAGGCATAATAATTCTTTCTCGTTGAACTACGCTACCCACAATCCCCGCCATGAACTCTGATTGGTCAAGGTTCCGTCAGTACATTCCGCAAACCAACTGGGAACGCGTTATTCCCTAATATATCCACACTTTCCCCGATTTTCCTTCGCTATTGGTTACTGCTCAGACCGAGCTATCATGCGACACGCAGCGTCATGTTTGAGGGGAAGACACGTGCGCAGTGGTGTGATGGAGAAAAACACATCAGCTCTGGAGAAAATAGAAGGCCCTTCATGTTCTGTGGGAAAGTCGAAGCATTCAGCTGTAGAGCACATCTGCATTCAGTAAATCACCAAAAGAGCAGGCTAACTGTTGTGTATAGATTATAAAACTTAATTATCAGATGATGTATGCACTAAATGGTTTGGAATAAAGGCAAACTCAGTTTAGTGTTTAAGATATTCATTTTTAGGATTTGTATAAAATATAATGCATGCAGATACAAAGCATAAAATAGATGTGCAATTTAAAGCCAGAAGTACTTAATCCAAGTTAAGATATGAAATTTTGGGGTTGATTTTATAGTCTGATGTGATGGACAGTAGCAGGCGATGCAAAAGACAAACTGGCCAATCACGATGCAGTTACCATCCTCACATCTGACTTAACGCTGTTGGTATTAGACGTTCATTTAAATACAGACTATTTTCACATTCCACAAAAACTTCTCAACATGGCGGAGAAGATATTTTTGTTTCTTTCCAGCACTTGCTGCGTTGTTGTGTAAACTGCAAATACCGCTGTAAAAACGCTGACATCATAGCTAGGTACAAAGCTATTGGCTTCTGGCTACACACAGCAGTGCTGGAATACTGTGTGTCTGTGCTTCAAAAACTAATGTTTGATAATATTATTTGAATTACAAGTAGCTACAGTAAATACATCCATGAAGCTTAAATCTTCTTGTGTGTCATGACACAATGACATTGATGTTAGCACCTGTTCACATTGTCCTTACTGTCCCGGCAGACGTACTACAGCTTTCTTAACAGCATATCCTATTCTATCCTTTTGTAATTTTTCAGGACTCATACTTGGAAGTCTCAATGACTTGAGTTGGACTTGAAGGCCTGGACTCAAAATTAGACTCTTTTATTGTAAGACCATGTCTGTGAAGAGCCGTAGTAAAACACGCATTGCCTATAGTTTATTTGTTTTAATTTGGAGACCTACATTTTAGTGGGAGCAAAATAAATAAACATTTAGTGTTTTATCATAAAACAGGCACAAAACTAAAATCCCACTTCTGAGGACTTAGAAGTAACTTAAAAGTGACTCAAAAGCACTGTGACAGTCAATGGGAGTACCATATTCAAACACGTGAGTGGCCAAAGCTTCTGCTATTCTCATATTACAATCCTTGATAAATAAAAATTTGATCAAATCATAAGAGCTTGTGTTTCTTTCAGATGATTCCATTTACAAATGCTATTACATAGACGTGAGTGTTTTTGCAGGAGTTCAAGTAAGTAGGAGCTAAAAAACATTAAACATCAAACCAGGATATACATTCACAGTACCTATAATGACCCCATATCAACAGGGCTGTCTGCGCTCTGTCGATATATTATTATAGATTATTAATATATATATATATTCATTACTAAATTACTTAGCATGCACACCTTCACCACTGGCCTGGCTGAGGACTACCTCAGGGTGACTTCTTGGTCATAAATTCAAATTCATGCACCTAAATATAATTGACCTGCCTATATTTTCATAACTCATTAATATAAGGCAAAAGTAAAGCAGAAGCAGCAGTGTATTTTATGCAGGTACACAGCATACAGCACCACAACATACAAATTAATTTCTAAATGAACTACTAAATTTATTTTATTATATTTATAAAACATACATACAGCTGGAGATCCACGGAGAAGGGCTTGTCAGTTGTCATGTTTACTTTATGGCCACAAGAGGGTGCTGTTTTTCTAGAATTGTCCCTATTACCCCACCGTCTAAATGGTCATTAGGTTATGGCTGTAAAGTAAAAGAAGTGACATAATGACATATCCATTAAAAATAAAATCAAGTCCACTGCACAATATGCCTTAAATCCACACATGTGACTTAAAACCACCCAAATCTAACAAAAATTCAGACGTATGTATTTCTGTAATTCTTATTAAAATTGATTTTTCAAATAAGAACCAAAATGTCGTTAAATTACTCCATTATTGTTGTATTGTGAAGGCATATTTCCCATACTTTAAATCACATGCATCCCATTATATAAAGATGAGTGGAGCATTTTGGAGACTAATGCATGTCCCTGTGCTGTATGAAGCTGGATTAACAGGTTAGGGGGTTAACCCTGTTAGCTCTTTGGTTTCATGAAGCTGGTTATTAGATATAGCCAGGCAGGTCTCCATGGTAACTGCGATTGAACGGCTAGCCTGCTCTGAACAGGTTTTAGCAACATTGTGTAACTTTCATGAACATTCCCCATTCAAAGACGAGACTGTCTCAAGAGCCTTGTTTCCACTGAGGTGGTATGGTGCAGGTCAGTACTGGTAAGTTTCAATCAAAAGAGGTCGGAAGTGTCACCTTGGGCTTGGATGTCTTGTTTAGGTGTAAATATTCCATGTGATACATTAATCATGGTAATATATAGCAACTGCAGTTTACATTTCTTTTCAAAGTAATGTAGTGCTGATATACTGTATTTTTACTCTTTATACTGTATCTTTTTGTCTGTTGTTTGCAAACTTTGTGTATTACAAAAATGTTGGTTGTGGCCCAAACAGAAGCCTGCTTAACAATGGATAGAGTGTATTTATTCCACGCTAAGGTTAGTTGAGAGTTAGAGAAAGGTACATTCAAGCACCGTAACTTACATGATGTAGTTTCTCAGCTGCCGACTTTGAGAGGGGGCCCCGCTTCAAGGGGCAATACATATGACTTTCAGGCAACATAATTACATAATGTTGCATTAAGTAATGCATTAAATAATTTTGTACCTTAGAAGATGTTGCCAGTGATGCCCACAAAGTAAAAAGTGCCGGTAAAAGCAGCTCAACTGACAGCTGGTGGCCTTTTTGCTTTAAATACGTGTGTTAAGAGACCGAATAAAATTTTGACATGCATCTAGTGTTGTAGTCAAGCATTGACCGAGACTAAATCATGTCAGAGACCAGAGCGTATCAAGACCAGACTTTACCACACTTTTTATGAGTTGAGACAGCGTCGAGACCAAAACCGTCAAAACCAAAAGTATGATACACTTGTGTAGATACAATGGAACAGTTCTAAAAGTCCAAGTCCAGTTTTCAATCAAGTGCACTATTATGGAGGTTAGTGTTCTGCTATATTACTGCAAACGGCTTTGAGAAATAATATCCTATTATTACGTGACTTCACAACAACATGCTCTATGGGCGGCTGCATAGAGTGTAACACAATAAAAAAGTGCAAATACACAAGTCACACTCTTACGCAATGAATGCTTGTACTGTATATACATAGCCAGAAACCTGATACACTAATAAAATCCTACAAATACACAATGAAAACGAGCATGCACTCATTATATCTGCCACACAATAAAAGTCTGTGCGCACACATTAGACGCTTCACAAACTGATATCAAATGCATACACACAATATGTTGTGTATGTTTCAGAATTTCTTTTATTGAAATTCTATTTTGAACATTGCTCAAATTTTATTTTGAATATTGGCAATAATTAGATGTATAGTAGTCCAATTTTTCACTGCTATTTTTCATCCTGACCCCAATACTACAACAATTAGTTTGGTAAAATTAAAAATTTCAAATTTATTTTATTAATTTTGATGTCTGTTTTAACCAAATTTTCAATGAACTTTATTAGCACGGCTATTAATCGCCAAAAATCTGCATGCTTTTTTCATTGTGTATTTATAGGATTTTCACAGTGTATCAGGCTTCTTGCTGTGTATATTCAAGCATTCATTGTGTAGCGGTTTAACTTCAGTTGTGTATTTGCAGTTTTTCATTGTGTTACACCCATATATCTCAAACCTGTGGATGTGATTAGTCATTTAGAGCCGACTCCACACTCACAGCTCCACAGAGAAACCAAGGTGTAAGTCAAGGAGTTGGTAACCCATCTGGTGATACCACTGATCCAGACAGCAGAAACGTATCTGGAGCAGGTTCACCTGGCTTCGTAGCACAGGCCCTTAGAACTATAGTCTTAGAATGTCCTGTTTTTTCACAAGACCAGAGTGTGCATGTTTTTTATCAGCACACACACGGACTCAAAAACAGTGGACGCATGTGAAGTGAATGGAGGGCCACATGTTGGGACACAGAGCTGCAAATAGAAACACAGATAGTGCATGCCTGAGCACAGTCATGAATAAGACATGCTGAATGGCGTTTTGTTGATGCACACACACACACACACACACACACACACACACACAGATTCCATTAGAGCTCGGCCAAGCCATTAGTTTTATCTTCTTTGTGAGCGACGCGCTGCTGTGAGTCGTATTCCTGCAGCCACGCAAGAATTGGGCAGATGTTCTGAATGGTGTTTTAGCGCGACGGCGCAGCAGACGATTCAACTTTAAGAGTTGCCCAATAAGAAGCTTAACCCTCAAACAGCTGACAGTGCATACAAAGTATCTCACTCTGTCTGTAATTCCAAATGTACAAATACTAAATGTTTTCTTGCACAAACTCTTGTCCCCCGTCTGTGCCATTTCTGTGGCAGATGACAGTTGGCACAGCGCTCTGCCTTCTCACAGTTTAGAAGGGAAACAAAATATATTTGTTTAACAGTGCTTAGGTCTTTTGAAACAAGCCAATATTTTTTAAGGTGAAGTGTAAAAAAAACTAAAATAAAAAAAGTGCAAAGAAGGAGCTGAGCTGTAAGGCAAAGCTCTCGATTTACCAGTCGATCTACGTTCCTACTCTCACCTATGGTCATGAAGTTTGGGTCATGACCGAAAGAACAAGATCCCGGATACAAGCGGCCGAAATGAGCTTTCTCCGCAGAGTGGCGGGGCGCTCCCTTCGAGATAAGGTCACTTGGGAGGAGCTCAAAGTAGAGCCGCTGCTCCTTCACATCGAGAGGAGCCAGCTGAGGTGGCCCGGACGCCTCCCTGGGGAGGTGTTCTGGGCATGTCTTACCAGGAGGAGACCTCGGGGAAGACGCTGGAGGGACTATGTCTCTCGGCTGGTCTGGGAACTCCTCAGTGTCCACCCGGAAGAGCTGGAGGAGGTGTCTGGGGAGAGGGAAGTCTGGGCTTCTCTGCTTAGACTGCTGCCCCCGCGACCCGGCCCCGGATAAGAGGAAGAAGATGGATGGATGGATGGATGGATGGAATTAGACATTTAAAATACAATAATTGTAATTTTATTATTGTAATTGTTTCATTGTGTGTCAGACTGAAGCCATTATAAAGAATAAACAAAGTTATGATTTACAAAAGATATATAGTAAGGCCTAAATAAAAGCTGTCTTAGCCGTTAAGACCCAGTGTCAGCTCCACGCAGGAGACCACCCAGGCCACGCTCACGCTCGTGTGCACACACTTGACCTGGATGCAGACAACGAGGTGGCACTTCTCCCACTGACTGCCTCCATTAGGGGCTAAAGTGCTCCTGAGCCACATGCTGTACAGGCACAAAGACACTCGGCGGATTACACAGGGTCCACCAAGCACACAATGGAGAGGAGGGGGGTAGTGGGGATGGGGATATATTTTGTGTACTCATTTTTTACAAAGCATCTGTCTGACCCAATATGAAGCACAAGTTCAAAACATTATTATATCATCCTGTTAGTTTAAATTACAGTGCAACATTTTTAGTTGTGCAGTACAGCCAATTGAATTCTTATATTTCCATACTTCTATACTGAATTATATATGACTGTACTATTATATATTCCATTCCATCTTCTTTCACTTATCCAAATCCGAGTCATGAGAGAAGCAGTCTAAGCTTCCCTCCCCAAGACTTTTCTCCTGTCATTTTAAACTTTTAAACAAAAACAACAGGCCCTTTCTCAAGAAATACAGTAGATGTGTTACTGTTAGCCCAAATGCTAATAATTCATTGGACATCTGCTCCACTTTTCCTCTTTCCTTTTTGGTTTTGGTGATGGACAATATTATTTTGTTAAATTTTTATAAAGTAATGTTTGTGTTTGTTCACAGTTGAATAGAACCGTTCAGCAAGAAGTGTAAGCTTTGGGCAGCATTTAAACCTTATTATCCAAGTTAACCACATTTATAGAGCAACCGTAAAAGAGTTTTATTTAAACTGCACCAAAATACAACACAAGCGTAGTCTATTATATACAGTGCCTTTTATTGTGACTCAATGGTTGTTTCAGATACAAGTCAGTCCTGTTGATAAGAGTGAATAATTAATAATCCATCTATCTTCTTCCACAAATCTGCGGCCAGGTCGCGGGGGCATCAATCAGAGACGCCCAGACTTCTCCACTCCCCAGACACTTCCTCCAGCTCTTCCGGGGGGGATACCGTGGCATTCCCAGGCCAACTGAGAGACATAGTCCCTCCAGCGTGTCCTAGGTCTTCACCTGGAACACCGGGAAGACATCCAGGAGGCATCCGGGACAGATGCCCGAGCTAACTCAGCTGACTCCTCTCGATGTGGAGGAGCAGCGGCTCTACTCTGAGCTCCTCCCAAGTGGCCGAGCTCCTCACATCATCTCTAAGGGAGCACCCAGCCGTCCCAGTGCACACTGAAGGTCCTGGCCTGATGGAGCCAAAAGGACAAATCATCTGTAAAAAGCAGAGACGAGATCCTGTGGTCCCCAAACCAGACTCCCTCCGGCCCCTGGCTGCGCCTAGAAATCCTGTCCATAAAGATAATGAACACATTTAATAATAATGACATAGCAATAAAACTTTGGAAATTTGAGAGCCAAATATTTTTCGAGATGGAATGTCATTGGTTAAAAACCCACGGTAGTGTGGGTTTAATCTCACTGTCCAAAGGCATGGATGTATAGAGCCATCCGGGACATTCCAGATAAGTCAACCTCAAGTTTAGAATTTTAGCAGGAAAATGTTATTTTTATACAAATATTTATAGTATTAACAATCTGTAACAAACACTTTCTTACAGATGTCGGATAAAGTGTTTCACTAAGACCCTCTCTGGATGGTTGCTTTTATCTATGGACCAGTGTCAGTAATAAGACTGGAAACTTGTGAGCTGTACTATAGACATTAACAGAGATTCATTTTGACAGTATAACATAAATGCTGCACAATGTCCTTATATAGCAGTGAAAATGAATAAAAACAGGTGTGTCAGTAAACGCTTAAAAAGTTAAAAAAGTGATTGGATTTTAACGTAACTTCACTGTAAGTTACCACTAAAGAGATATTCCACATTCTTTCTTGTGGGTTGGTAAATAACTTCCATTTTAGCCCAGTGTGGGATATAAAGGAGCTGGCTGAGGTCGGAGGAGTTCAGAGTTCAACTGTGAGAGTGCTCTGAAGCCTTATAGAAGGAGTGGAATATTCCCTTTACAGGCCACGCTGTTTTTAGAAGCCAAAGAAAGAACTGCAGCACACTCTCCCATTCTAGTTAGTCACTGTCCCAAATGAACCCTCCATCTATCCATCCCTGACATCCTCGCTAATCTAAAGCTGGGGTTTCTGAAATGTAAGTCATGAATTAATGATCAGTGCTGAGTAAGGGCCTGTCTCTAAGTGCTGCCGGCATACTCACATCACCGACGCCCCGCTTTTGACACGCAAGCCGACAGTACAGACGAAAGTTCACGAGATCTGAAAAGCTGACATATTGACATTAAAACAGTAATATGGGAAATGAATGGGATAAAAGCAGTGGTAATGATGCACCTTCCACATTTGCCCTAGAGAAAGTCACAGCGGTAACTCATTAGGAAGAGAAGCCGGCGCTGTTATATATACTGTGTACAATTATACAGTAAAAACACTGGTCGTTATATTCCACAATTGTACAACGAGGTGAGTTCCTTTAGAACCATTTTGATCTTAGAGTCTCACACCTTTGAAAAGTGTTGCTAATAATGCTTATTATTCACATAATTTGAGCATATTCTGATGATGAAGAATAAAACGCTTTACTGTTGATTTACTGCACCTCCAGGAAATGCCAAATCCAACTAAAACCCATCCAAATTCAACTAAAACCTGTCCAAATCCAAATTAAGCCTGTTCAAATTTTTCAAAAACAAGTTCAAATCCATCTAAAACCTGTACTTGTAAAATAATAACAAAAAAAAAAAAAAAATAGAGACAGTTGGCCCAGATAATTTTCCTCTTATTAAATGTGGCTCTCTTTCCAAAAGGACATCTCTGAACTAATGGATGACACTGTTTAGTATAAGTATGGGCATCTCTGCTTAGACTGCTGCCCCTGTGAGTGTTGCTTCAAAAAACTTTAGTTTTTTTCCCCGTAATAGCAAATAAAACTAGATTATGGCATTAACAGAAACATTGAAAACACAGAGGGGGAATTGGATCAAACTTTAGTCACTTATATGGCATTTTACGTGAGTCACTGGAGCACACACTACACATTCCTTTGTAATATGTAATATTTTTTTCAATTCTTCCGTTTTTCAATTTTTTTTTAGTGTCTATTGATATATTTCACCCAAGACTGAAACCCGCCTTCCACCCAGCTCCTCCTTTTGTTGTAGATGTCACCAAAAAGAGTACATCACTATTTTAATGTTGTGCTTGGACACTAGAGAACTGTGGTTGTGTTACAAGCATAAACCCGCTCCTCATTAATGGAGCACCCATAATCTGCTAAAACACATCACGCATTAACATCGTGAACAGTAATCTAATCTAATCCCCAGGTCACAGAGTGGGGCTGTTCATCAAATATAAAACACCATAAATGACATCACATTAATGGAAATGGGCGAAAGAGTGTTTACTTCCTGGATTAAAATTTTAACAGGTTATTACCAGCTGCCAGAAGGTGTTTCCAGAGAGTTCTGTGTGTAAAGACCAACTAAAATATAGACAGGTGTTAGAAAGAAAGGTAGAAAGGTGTTAATGTCATATTCCGTGTGAAGTGCAGATACAAGTTATAAAACAGTAGCATGTTTAGTGATGTGCTAAGTCAGTGGTAAATGGTGTGCATTTATATAGCGTTTTTTTTTTTTTTTTGTACCTTTCTTGGGCACTGTTACATGCAAGGGGGATTTGTCTCTGCCTCCCTCCTTCTGTCTTTCCTCCTCCCCAATCTGCTCTCAGGTGCTGTGAGTGGAACCTGTTGGCCCCGCCCTAATTGGATAACTCACGACCTGCAGCAGCCAATCAGTGCCTGGCTCAAGATTTAAAAAGGAGGCACCATGAGCTGCATGCTCTCTCTCACACACATTGTCTGAATGTTTTTGTGTATGTGGAAATGTCTTGTTGGCAGGTGAGTGGTACCCTATACATTAGCACAACACGTAGTGAATGTTTGTTTAGTCCCACTAGGTTTATTGGTTAGTGCCAGCCCTGTATGTTTTGTGTAAAGACCTTCTTTAGTTCAGTTAGACTAGGCTTCTTTGTTTCTTGTTTAATTTCTTGGAGTTGTTATTCAGTTTAGGCTCTGTTTTGTTATATTTGGTTCTTTGATTTGGCCTAACTGTTCAGCCTTCCTCCCTCCACTTTGTTTGGGTGTTTTATTTTTGTATGTGTTTGGACACCAATAAAAGCCAAACACCAAAGCCCTATGACCCTGACTCTGATTGTCTTTTACTAAATTTGTCTTCCTTTATTGAGGACATAACAGGCACCTAAAACACTTTCCATTGTGCTTCCATTCACACCTGGGACTGATGCACACGGCACTCACAGCCTTCTCCAACCACCACCAAACTCACCTCTACAATCACACATTCCACAAGCAACCCACTTCCTTTTCTGAATGAAAGAAAGTTTGTATGTGCCCGCTCTGTAAATCCGTCCCTTCTCTCGGCTGAAGCAGAGCTGGACCAATCACAGCAGGGGGTCTGGTACCCAGGTAAGTTGCTAGCTAGACAACTTAAGCATAAAAGACTAGGTTTGTTCAGTCGCTAAACATTTAATGTAAAAATAGCAACATGCTATGTTTAAATTATTTTTAACATATAGGTTAAATCTGTTCCGAGTCCCTGTACAGAGCACCGTATAGCAACACTATTTTGTAGTTGGGTCAGAATGTCTAGTGACTTAACTGTAGTGCACTAAGAGATTAACACAATGCTTAATGAAAAGAAAAGCAGAAAAGTGCTTTGTGTGATTTGTCAGGGTAGAACAGTGAACATGTCTGTCCACGTGTTTAAACGAGACAAGACAGAAGCAGAGATTTAACAGTTGATAAGGGGACGAGATTTATTAAAAGTATTTGTTAGATCTTAAACTCTACTGATAAAGATCACAGCTGGCATACTTGTCTCTTCATAGGATCTGATGAAAACCTTAATCATTTTATATTCAATTAAAATCTTGCTTTAACTCTGTCTCTTTCACTAGACTTTTTGCCTTTAACTGCTCCCATGTATCTCTTACAGTGTATTGTGCGCTGGTTCTGGTCTTAGAGGTTTTAGACAAAGCCACAGTCTGTAGTTTCTGTACATGCTAAAATATTAGCTTGCCTTAAAGTGGCAATGCCTTACTTTTAGCCCAAAAAATACATATTCTTAAAATCATTTTGATGGCTCTTAGTCATGGAATCTGTAGAATCATGTTTCTCACTGATACAGTACCCTCAGCTGAACAGAAACCTCCAAATTTCCTGTCTTTAGATGTTGGCATATGGCAAGAGATTACGTGAGTGAGGCTCTACCACACAACATATATGATAAAGATTTATATAAAAAAGAGGTCAATACTGAACCCCTGCAGTGAGACTTGCCTGGAACACCTCCCCAGGGAGGCGTCCAGGAGGCATCTGTAACAGATCTGCCAGTCCAGTGGTACTGTCCCAAACCATCACGCGATGTTGCAGAGGCGTGTCAGTCAAGACAGCCCTACAACATCCAGAGACTTGAGGTACTCAGGGTAAATCTCATCCACCCCTGGTGCCTTGCCACCAAGAGGCTTCTTTACTACCTCGGTGACTTCAGCCCGGGTGATGGCGAGTCCACCGCTGAGCCCTCGGCCTCTGCTTCCTCAGTGGAAGACGTGTCGGTGGGGTTGAGGAGATCCTCGAAGTACAGACACTTGTTTTTGCCTCCACAACCACCCTACTACAAATCTACAAGTTATCGGAAAAATTCCAGTCTGAGTCATTAAATGTGGGCACATTATTTATGACAAATTGACAGTATAAGCCTATATTTTTAGCATTTATTTATTCAAACCCACTCACTGAGAGGTTTAGAGTAAAGTAAGCAGCTGGTTATGTTGGAACGTGATCCGCTACACAATGTGTGCTATTTCTCTTTAATAATACGGTATATTTTATCTAAGCCCAACATTGAAGCTGACCTACTCCCCTCTTCACAAGGGGGGAGTAGGGGTCTGTGAAATGCCCTATTGTAGAAAAAGCCTAAAGAAAATATCGACAATATATTCACAGTAAACAAAGAGTGTATTAGTCTGTGGGTATTCCAAAAATAAAAAATATAAATTGTATGAAAATATGCCACTGTTTACGATATTATAAAATCTACAAACATTAATGTATGTGTCTTTATTTTGTATAGTACCCTATATTTATATGTTTATTTTTTATTAATGTTGTTAAGCACCTTGGTTCAATCTGTGGTTGTTGGAAGGCGCTATATAAATAAATTATTGATTGATTGATTGTGTTTATAAATCTTATATTTTAACTATATTAAGAGTACTTTGAATTGCTGTTTGTATAAATACACTATAATATACAAATAATTTTGCCTTGCCTTATGAGTCAGTAGTCACTGTGGTCCCACAAAGTTAATTTTATCTGGTAGATTTGCTGTGTACTAAATAATTCTTACTATTTCTTCCAAACTTGCCATCTTAAACGTCTCTACTTGTAAACAAACATGGCTGCAACTGCAAAGAATCAAATTCTTTCCAGAAATACATACTTCAAAATAAATAGGACATCAGCAAGTTCATAGGAAATGTTTGAAAGCTTCAGTATCTTATGTGTTTTATTTTCATTTTTAATTTTTATATATATTTTTCTACCGACTGAAATAATAGAGAGCTGAAAACACCCAAATGTCTAACATAACAGACATTTTTGCTCTTTTGCTCAATCGGGCTGAATGTAATGGTAAAAGTAAAGGTGAACAGCGTGACTCTTACAATGACCTTCTGCTTCTCACAATCAATAACATGTCAGGGGAATAAAATGCTTCAAGGTTTTTTAGGATAGTGAGAAAGACAATTTCCCAACCGTTTCACACCTTCTGTATAAGTGGTGGCCTGTCTGTACTCCCAGCAAGCACTCTGGCTCCCGAGGAACTGGGGTAAAGAAAATCATCCTCCATCAAATGGAAATGGATTTTCTTCCCAGGGGGACTTTGGAAAATGGGCCGAAAGTGGAACAACTCCTGAAGGACTAATTCCATCTGCTCCTTCATTTAAGTGGAAAAAAAACAAGCCTTCGTTCTTTGACATCTGCTATTGATTATTGTACACTTGCCTGGGGTCACTGGAACAGTCTGGGTGGACATACCTAGACCTCCTCACCTCCTCACCTCCTGGGACAAATCCTCCAGCTGCACTGAGGGAACACCCACTGCTTTAGGCAGATTCATGCACTTGCCATATTCCTTACATGACGGAGGAGTTATTTTGCTAGAAGACCAAAGAGACCAGAAAACTGAGAATCCCTGTTCACACCCCGGGTATTGTTTTAGATATAACCTTAGATCCAATATTCCAGACAAGACTGGACCTTTACAGTGAATTCTTTTTTAAGCTCTATACAGTATGTGTGGGAAAAACAGATCTCTAAAACTTCCTGAGGCCAAGATGTGTGCACATGGTATCACCAGTTTTTCATTATCTGAAAAGCAGCCATCTACATATTCTTTATGGGCCTACGTAAACTGAAGATAGCTGCCCATTTTCATTGTTGACCCACTGTTTATGTTAATATATATTTATAACCACAATGCACTGTCCAGAATTTTGCCTTTTTTTTGTTTTCTTCAGCACCTGTCAATTACTTTATGGAGATCTAAGTAGCCGTACTTACTTTGAGAAAACCCAACACGGTATGGTACTTGGTAACGTTTAGACTCAAACTTTTTCCTCTTTGGGGAGTCAAATGGACTTTTGGAAATGGAGCTTTAAGTGCCCATATTAGGCAACAAATCCCGACTCCTGCACTGGGGGCAAACATGGTCTACTACACACTGAAGTTAGAAGTCTGTCCCTTGCTGGTACAACCCACCCCTCGCTTCCTTTCCAGCACTCAACGCATCCTCAGGGAACCACGTCTTTCCTTTCACTAATCTCTCCCCCTCCCTCTCGCGCGCGCACACACAAACTGGCATCGCACGCACACAGACTGCTGCTATATGAGGCTCCGGTCGTGGACAGCCGTCAGTGAAGCTGCGAGTAAACGCGAGTGCGCACTAGACCTCCTCCTCTTCCTCCTCCTCTCCGTCAACTTGTCCATGCGCCGTACGCGTGTTCGTACGTTAGACTAGCGCGCTCTAGACGGCGTCACACCGCTCCTTACCGTCTCTCTGACTACGGAGACTGCGGTTTCTTCTTCTTCTCCTCCTCCTCATCTGTTAACCACCGTGCAGAGGATACGACCACTGCGCATCGGCTCCTGCAGATAACGCTCGGAAATACAATTTAACGCGATTCTCCGTGGACCGGTCAGACTTGAGAGGAGCAACAGCCTTGTGCAACACCAGTGAGGTAATGCATTAAGACCCCGCACAAAGAGTCTTATTCAATCTTTATTTGGCTACAGCATCTACATAATAGTTACATCATACAAAGCTGGCTCACAAAATTAGACAAGTCAGAGTTTTTTTCTTGCTGTTTTTTTATAGCCAGCCTCAATACTGCACCCACTAATGTTACATAAAACTTCCATATCTTCTCAGCACTTCCTACTCTTTCCTTCGTCAATGTGTTCAGCTGAATTCTGTTAATAACGAAAGAGGCCTATTTAGTTTTAACTTGAAAAAAAAAAAAACTGCTTTATTGACCAGCAGGGGGAGTAGAGAGTAGAGAATTTACAGAATGTAAGGGTGGAAGGGCATTGATTTGAAGCTTTAAAAATCTGTGTGGGAACATTCTTCTTCAAAGACAAACTCTGACAGCTTAAAATGTGGTACAGAAGTTTACAAAGAACAGCTTGCCAATTGTTAATGACCACACTGTTATTGATTGTGACAAAAACAAATCTGATTTTGTAAAGTTGTACTAAGTGATGTTAAATAGTGTCTCTGATGAATAATTGACCATGAAATAGTATTTTATCAACAGCAAAAACAGAGAAAACCGAATACTGCTATTGTATATAATGAATAAATAAATAAAAATGTAATAACAGTAGGTAATATACACACAGAGAAAATAAGTAGCTTTAAACATTTTTACGTAGTTTTAACTCTTGTATGAGAGAATATATTTGTAGTTTCATACTTAAAACAGAACTTATAGCCAGCAGGGGGAGTAAAGAGAGGAGTGTAAAAAATGCAAGAAAAGAAGACGATAAAAATGAAGAACACTGACCGCTTTGCTTTATCTTTGTTTTGTTCACTGTTTTGGTCAAATAAAACAGATATCAAATGGAAGGTAGCTAGCGGTTAAATTAAAGTGTACTTGTTGCTTGTATAATCTACATAAAAAAGTTTAACATTCACAGTGAAACACCATCCAACACTGACAGTAAAAATAATAAATTGTACATGATTTAAGTAAATACGCTGATAACCTTAGCTGAATGTTTATAATTTTATTTTTACTGATACATGATGTATAAACATAAACACAATACAGCAAAAACTGAAGTGAGTTTTACAGAAAATAACCGTAGTATCACTAGAAGCATTGTTACGGATTTAACTGGTTCTTGCTTTTAAAGCAGAACTAAGTAACGCTTTCACCTTCATAAATAGTTTTCTAAGTTCTTACGATGGTTAATTGAGTTATAGCAGTGTGTTTGAAGCGCACTATCCCCCTCTGGTGCATCTGAGCTGAGCAGCACTTGCAAGGCCCGACGCAAGTCTATATTATGACAATTTCTAAAATTACCAACTTCCATTGAGTTTGTATTTCTGGTCTTGTATTTGCTGTTTCTTTTTACAAAAATAGTGCGGCTGGTGAGTGTTGTCGTCCAGAGCTGCTCTAGGAGTATTTACAACAGTGTAATTCACTGAAGGAAGCAGCAGGGGGAGCTGTGCAAATGTTACTTAGTTCTGCTTTAAATAGAGTAAAAAATGAACAGACTAACAAAAAATATATCATAACATTTTTACGCTATAATATTTTGCGGTAATAATATATTCTTTCCACTGTTTTTTGTAATGTTTCTACATTTTTTTGTGTAAAACCTGGAAACCACCATTTGCCCTTTTCTACCATAAATATGATGTAGATGTTCAGCTCTTTTGACAATATGTTTACATATGTACATTATTAGTAGATTTAAGAGCAAATATAATTCGCTGCTCTATAAATCAAGTATGGTTTGTGATTTTATCTGTTTTTGTTTTGTTTTTTGCCAGTATTAAGTGCTATGTTTTCCAATACATTTGTTTTTCTGTTGGACGTTGCTAAACAGCCCCCTGCATTGCCATATTAGACCACCGTATTACATTACTATCTATAAAGTGATATCATTGGATTGGCAAATTTATATCTGTCTCTGAATATTTCTTCACAAGTCTATGGCCTCCACTGAAGCTACTTCAAAACACCCTGGTGATATATATAGAATATTTCACTATAAACATTGTAATATGAAAACAGAGCACATTCAAAGAGAGGTGACATTGAGCGTCTCTCGTGATTTGTAATTCCCCACTGGCTTTTGTGTTCACAGTGTACCAGTTACAATCTGGATGAACTCAACTTTACCTAAGCCTGCAGTATTATTATACGTAGCTATTCTGAGTGTTTGCAATGTACAAATGTTCCTAGATACGCAGACACATGCTAACTGACAGCATGCAAAACATAGCCTCAAGTGAAATTAAAACTACAGTTAGTAAACTACTCCAAGCTTTTATAAACACAAGGGATTAGGCTGTAATTCATGTTGATAACAAATTATGACCTGTTTACATGTTTTATTATCTATGAAGGTGTTTTACTGTATTATTATTCAATCTTTGCATGCTCCCTTTAGGCCAGTTAATACATAGCTGTGAATTATGCAGATGACTCTCAGGTTTACATTTCACTCACAGCAGCTGAAAATGGACCAATCCATTCACTGTGTCACTGCATCCAACAGACTGATGTGTGGATGCAAAACAATTTTCTCCAACTGAACAGAAACAAGACTGAACTAATCATCTTTGGAACAGAAACAAAGAGAAAGTGTCAGCAGTCACCTCGAGTCTCTTTCTCTAAAATCTAATCAGGTTAGAAATCTAGGCATCATCATGGACTTAGACTTTAATTTCCAGAGTCACATTAAGTCAATTACATCATCAGCATTTTATCACCTTAAAAATATTTCCAGAGTCAAAGGAATAATGTCTAAACCTGACTTAGAGAAACTTATTCCATGCTTTTATCTCCAGCAGGTTGAGATTACTGTAACGGTCTGCTCACTGGTCTCTCAAAACGAGGGTTAAGACAGCTGCAGCTTATTCAGAACTAACACCAGGAAGTACAACCACATCAGTCCAGTTTTAAAATCTCTGCACTGGCTTCCTGTTGCTCAGAGAATAGATTTTAAAACAGCACTGCTGGTTTACAAGTCTCTAAATGGTTTAGCACCAGAATATTTTTCTGAAATGCTAGTTGCTTAGAACTAAACAGGGTGAAGCACCGTTTAAGTGTCATGCAGCAAAAACCTGGAACAGCCTCAACTTACAACTTAATTACAACATTACAACTTAAAGAGTTTTTTATATCTGCAGTTTTATTTTAAAATGTAAAGAATCTAAATCTTGTAAATTGTCCTTTATTCCTGTAAAGCACGTTGAGTTACCCAGTGTTTGAATTAAATAAAATTGCCTTGTCTATTTATCACAATAATAATAATAATAATCTTTATTTTTATATAGCACTTTCTCACCTACTATAGTAGCACCCAAAGCTCTTTACGAACACTATACTATTACCAGTGTTACAGAACAACACTGGAGGCAATGTAGGTTAAGAACTGACTGAACAAGATGAAAGGGGTAAAAATGCTAACGTTTAGTATCACAAGTTAGATTTTCAGTGGACCCACACTGTACTGTACATTGTGTCCCCCAGTGTTGAACAAATGACCCTAACTTGACCCGTGCTTCCAGACACAGCAGGTGTAACGCACTCAGTCTCTTTACTCAGGAGTTTATTGAAGTGAACAGCACATCGCAGACTTGTAAAAAGCAGAAGTGGAATCTGTCCATGCCTGGGGTTTTTATAATCCTCAGATGGTCATCAGTTTTAGTGGCAATGAGCCTCTTATTCTCTCCCAGTTTTTTTCCCCAAACTGGCCAGAAGAGCTGTGGCTGTTCTATTTTTAGTCTCTATTTACATGCAGTAGCTGCAGAGGCAAGGAAGGCTCCATCTCTTCTCACATGGATCTATCTTTTTTAATCTGTCAACACATTGAAAACAAGGTGACGGCTTTCAGAAACTCCATTTCATTGATTGTACAGACAGATAAAACATTTGACAAAAAAAAGAAAAGAAAAGCATGGCCAGCAGGGGGAATGAAGAAAGACGAGTACTACAATAGATGAAGTACTACTTGGCCTACAGGCCAATAGCTGTTTTGTTTACTATTTTGGAAAAAAAGCAAATGACGGCTAACTATTATTGGCCTTACTGTTACAAATTGAAATTATTTTTGAAAATGTAGTTTTATAATTTTTTTATACCATCTCCGCACATGCAAACTGTGTATTAGTCAGTTTACTATGAATGGTGTATACACAGTTGTTCTCATAAGTCTTCATACCCGGGCAAATTTTGTGATTTTTTTATATAAATGATAACACAAAAAGCTTTTTTCCACTGGTGATTTTGGCCTGATAACATTCACACAAGTTGTAATCAGTGTGTGTATAAAAGGTCAGTGAGTTTCTAGGCTCCTGACAGACACATGCATCGCTCATCCACTGGAGTGTATTCTGAGTCATGGAGAAAGCGAAAAAATTGTCAAAAGATCTGCAGGAAAAGGTAATTAAACTGTATAAAACAGGAAAGGGAAATAAAAAGATATCCAAGGAATTGAGGATGCCAATCAGCAGTGTTCAAACTCTAATTAAGAAGTGGAATTCCACATCAATCTGAGAGCTACACTGGGATTAGACACCAAATTTCAAAATAATCCACTACTTAAATCAAAATAAAAGCTCACTAAAACATGTAAACATTGAGCTTTTGGTTTGTGTGGTCTGATCTGGTAAAACAACCGTAAATATGCCAAAACAATTCATTTGCCCTAAAGGATAAAAAATACAATATAGTGCAACAAACATAATATGGGAGTAGATAATGTAGCTTAGCCTTTTGAAGAAGCAAGAACATCACAAAAGTGTGGATGAAGTCAGCAAAAGAAATGGAGATCCACACACGCAGAGCAGCAGCAGCAACGCTGACGCTTTTAAAGCAGAGCGAGTGATTCGCAGCACTCGTGCAGTAAGATATTGTAGACTATGTGTTTGATAAATTATTATTACTTTTACCTCTTCCTGCTCCCAACCCCACTATAACAGGTCATGTGACCTTTGGCCACCACGCCAAGGCACTTGGCCCAGAGGAAACACTGCAAATTAGTTTTAATATTGCAGTAATATTGTTTATCAAAGTTTATTCTGGTTCAATATATCCATAATAAAAAGTAGTCATTGTTGGAAACACAAGAGCTTATTTCTTGTGGCATTCATATTAATTTATAAGAAACAATTGCCCTACCGTGTACATAAAACCAGTCACACAAAAACAGTCGTTAGATTAATCGATTGAAAAATAATTGTTAGTTGCAGCTCTACAAAAAATATCAATCTTCAATTAAAACTCCTGTTGTTTGAGGGAGGCTTAGGTGACCAATAGATTCGCACTGAGCACAAAGACTCAGATTTAGAGTGACTATATTTTCAAACCTAAAAGCCGGGACACATTCATTTTACTAATTCAACAACAGCAGCTTAACAAATGAAAAAGAATGTAGCAGAAAATTAGTACAACTGATAGCAATGATTAGTGTTAAAACTGTTTTAGAACTTTTCTCAGACAGTTGTGTTGTTCCTGGAGCCTGTTTGTAAATCACAACTTTCTTTTTCACTGAGCTACAGACCTGTGGAACACTCTTTTCCAATTGGTTAATACTGCAGTTGCCATGGTTACTCTGTGATTGACATCAAACAGAAATGTTACCAGCACAACACGCTGCTTTGGATTTAGCATTGGTTAAAAATAGGAACATTTGGGACAGGGAGGGAGCAAAACTGGGACATTTTTGTGTTTTTGTGGATATCCAACAGGACACGGGACGGGGGGCTTAAAATTGGGTCTGTCCCAGGGAAAATCGGGATGTATGGTCACCCTACTCAAACTGCACAACAACTGACCCGACCGAGTATAAAACACTCTTTATCACTTTCAGATTTTATTGCAGGCATTGTCAAACTAATATTTTCTCCAATTTTATATTTTTCTTTTTAGTCTACCATAAAACGCAGTAACAATTAAGTTTAGTGCAGTTGACATTGTTTGTCACTGAGGTTCTCCTCTGCCAAGGCACTGGCATTACACACGTGTGTCGGACTGGTGCCATGTGACAAATCCATCTTATTTAAGTACAGTTTGTCATTTTTGGAGCTAATGATTGTTTTTTTTCTTTTACTATTTCTGTTGTCTATAAATTTGCCAAAAGTATTCCTTCCAGGGTTTTTATCATGGGTGCAGGCTGCAACATCTCTGAATGTCAGTGTTTGCCAGGCTTCAATTGTTTTCTCAATGTATGCACTACCAACATCTGTTGCTGTTCCTCATTTACATCTGGGTATGTGTGTTTGTCTTTTGTGAGTTTAAGGAAAACACCAGGTGCGTTATTACATGACAATGGTTGTGTGACTAATATTAGAAAGACAGAGCCATGGCCGCTTCCTGAGTGAGATCAGGTTTCAGCCTCTTGCTTGAGAGAGACTAGACAGGATGCTTCCATCTACCTCTAACGCTTACCATCTCCTTCATGTCGTAATTCCTCTTCCTCTGCTTCTGTTTGTCTGCTCTATCCATCTGCTTCACGGCCTCTCCCTGTTCTCTGTCTCCTCTCCATCTCGACCTGTGTCTGTGCTCTCTAATCTAGTGTCTTTTCTGCCTGAGACTTGCCTGTTTCTTACCATCGTAGATTGTTTGAAGGTAATGCTAATTTGTGATACAAAGACTTCACCAGAGAGCACTGCCAATCTAAGACTGCCCAGTTAGACTAACTTCTTCTCCATAGGGGAACAGAGTATATTAGCTGTGATAATAAAAAATTGAAGAAACTTGGCCAGAGAACATTAACACTGGCCTTTGAGAGAATATATATGAGGAATGACCTTGAGGTTTCAGGACAGCCAAGCCATTATGTAGTGGCCTAACAGAAATAAGCTTCAGTGGCCAGTCTATGTTCTGCAGATGGAAGAATCCTGCTTTCTATAACAGATGGAAAGAGTGAAAACTTCAAACCAGAGCTGCATTATACTCAAAAATAATATATATATATATATATATATATATATATATATATATATATATATATATATATATATATATATATATATAATATAATATACTATCTAGGAACTGTCTTAAAAAAAAGAAATGCAATATTTGATTTCAAAGTTTGCTCTTCCAGACAGACAAATCAATCAATCACAAGCCAGTTTTATGCTCACTTTTATTGCTGGATAGACGTCCTTAAAATGTCTTCTTGCCGTGTCGGACACACACCAGACAGATGTGGGATATCTCTGAAAGGAGCCTTATAGAGCCTACACGAGCTCTGTGCAGTAAACTTCAGTCACAGCCTACTGCAGAGTGAAGTGGTGGTGACGGCTCCTAAGCAACCTCTACACAACACAACTATTGTCATTTTATAAAATAAATAAATACAATCCTATAATGCAGGTCTTTAAACTCCACCTTTGATACTGGTGGCTTTAGTGTCACTGGCCTATTCATTCAAAAGTGCTTGGCCCATGAAAAGCAGAATCCATAGTATAGCAGCATCCATTCTGATTGTTCAAATGGTTTATGGGTTATGCTAGTCTGATCAGCTTATATTACAAAAAACACTTTGCTTTTCATTCTGCAATAATAGCCCTTAAACCTGTAAATGGCTTAATACCTATATATCTATGTCTATAGCTTACCTAAGTCATGCATTATATATTCTATTACATCTCAACAATCGTTTGCATCTATTTATGAATCTGTCAGCCTGTATCTATTGATTATCTCCAGTTTCTTGACTTTCCTTTGTCCTCTCTGCTTCCCCTTCTCAAATGACATCGTCATGCTGTCTGAACCCATGTACACACATCTGTTTATCTTCTCCATCCTCACAACCAGTTAATTAAAAGCTGAGCAAACTTGACATCAGTGTCCTCTAACAGTACGGTAAACGCACCAAGATAAATGAAAGCGAGTTAAGGCTCTGCTTCCTCCAATCTTTACCGTCTAATGTCTGTTGTCTGGCTTCCACAGTCGGCTCCTGGCTAAGTACTCCCCATCCACTTTCAACAGATTTCACAGACTCCACACATTTGCAATCACGTTTTTTTTTAGGTTAGCTTGATGTGCCAAACCCTGAACTAAAGTAGCATGTAATAAATGATTGTCACAAATGAAACGTTAGACACTTAGCTAAGAGTGCACTTAACAAGACTAACTGCATAATGCTGCCTCGGCCCAGAATCCAGCGAATAATATTACAATATACTGTATGATATAGCAATTTTAGCCATTTTTACTACAGTAATACCAAAGCGATGTAGTAGTTTCATTGAAAGCTGTTATTTCCTGCTCCTTTATTCATACAACCATCATCAAGGACGACTGCATAATATCAAGCATCATTTAATATCATTTAAAAATACCACTGTTGGTTTTGTGTTAGAGCACCTCTGAGAGATCGATCGTGAGAGCAGACCAGACGGGCCCTGGGCTCACCTGAATCCTGGAATGACTCACAGGAGCCCGCACACACACACATCCACAGATGAGAGGGGAAAGAGTATTACTGAGAGAGCGTAGTGGACACACAGCGTGGGTGGGATTCAGAGAGTGCACAGAAAAGAATTGAGAGTAAAACACAGAAAATCAGCTAAAGAGAGTATTATAACTTAACCAGTGTAAGGCCTTTAGATAATATAAGTCCTACAGGAATTCCATTTTGTAGAGTAAGTATCATTTGACTATTTAATACTGACATCTGTTAACTACAATAACAGTCAACCTATTGCCTATTCTGGCATTAGTCACTACAATAAACCCATCTAAACAAAACATGGGCCTGTGAAGTTGCAGAAGTTGGTTAACAGATTTTACGGAGCCAGACATTTTTTTTTAACTATCCGTCATAAAGGTAGCAATGGTAGCGTCTCACTATTGTGTGATCAATTGCTAAGCGGAGTAGCTAATTTACGTCAAACATAGGTATGTGAGCATACAGTATGCCCTGTTTTAGCCGGAACAGTGCCGTGTCTACAGTCCTTGAATACTGTTTATCCTTGTGCCCTGAGGTATGTCACTGGATGTAGTGCCTCACCTGAACTTTATGTTAAGTCAGGCTGCCCTTTCTCTAAGTGTACGCAGACACATGCACTGGCTGATTTTGGTTTGGTTTGAATTAGTTCTATATTGTTTTAGCATGCTTCTTCAGAGAACATAAAGCCATTATGCCTTATGTTCTTGTAATGTTCTTCTTCTAATACTGCCTCGAGTTAGCATTCAGCTTTGCTGCCCCTCTGTGTGCAGCATGCTACAGTCTGATCTGAAACTATCAGACCTCATTTCACCTGGAAATTTCCATTCAATCTTAAAAAATAGAGAAGGTGAGACTATCGGTCAGTGCCTGTGTTCTCAATGATGCACTTAAGTACAAACTAGCTTGCACTTTATACTAATGCACTTTAACTGTTGTTGTACTAACCTATTTTCTTTGTGTTAGTTGTTGTAATGTCTCATTTATTATTGTTGTTGTATTTCAAAATGACGTGTGCCAGTCACCCTCGTAAAAGAGATCTTAATCACAACGGGTTCTTACCTGGTTAAATAAAGGTTAAATACAACATGTCTGATTGGTCTATTTATGTGCTTAAGCGTGAAGCTATTGCTAAGCATCTCTTCTCCAGCTTTCACCGTTTCAGTCTGTCATCAGCCAAACGAGCTCCAGGAACAATACAATTCATCCGTCTGAAGTAAAATAGTCTACATGGTAATGAATATGCTGCGTTTTGTAGACTGTTTTAACGCTAATGCTGTCCGATCATTGTTTTTAATATTTTACTGGTGACATAATTTATCATTTGTTAAGATGCTATTGTTGAATTTACAGTAAAATTTAAGTAACCAGGTTTTTAGGTTTGAAAATATGGTCAAATATCATTTCATGCTTTCATTTATCACATGTTTTTTGTCAATTTTACTGTCAATGTTGAAAAGATATGAAACTTTAAGAAAAACTGGAGTACTGTTATAGGAATTATATATTTCTTATTGTTATTGAGTTCTGGTTGCTCTTAGTTCTGCTCATGTCCTGTCTCTCAGGTTAATCCAAACATAGACTTGGACCTAGACATAACCACCTACATGCACCTGGGAAATGCTCAGGGGGGACGTGAACGCATCCTACCACTGTATGTACGCCATGATATAACAGCTCATGTTTTGTTTTTCTTTGCAACCAAACATTATCCTGTCTCCATCATCTCTCTCTCTGATCTGAACTAAAGATTTTTTTAAACAGGTATGCTTTGTGACATAAATTATAAGCAGTGATCAAAAACAAAACCTCCTGTAACATGTTTTACAAAGATTTCTGTCTTTCTGAACAAAGGTAAAATTACTCCATGATGCAAAGAAACAAGAATACTTAGGAACTTATAAGGTTTAGGGCTAGTGCTAGTTTTGGCCTGGTCTGTAATTGTTTAAAACCTCATGTTTGTGCAGACAGCCTGTTTGACATCTCTCTTCTGACTGGATAAAAGGGGACACAATACAAGAAAATGATTAATGAAAAACAGAAAAAATGAAAAACAGCACAGTTTGAAGTGGACCCTGGTGACTTGCAGTTGTGTCTTCTGCTTGTTCACGTTATAATCAAGAGAATTAAATCTTAATAAGCACTTTTAAATGTTACTAAAACTAAAATAATAATTTCTTCAAAGTTTTCTTGTAAACTATAGGGCCTGAAGTAGGCAGTATTGGATATATGATTTAGTTTAACATCTTGGTTCTTCTTATTCAGTGCAACCTTTAAGTCAAGCTAGAGACAAGTGTCTTCTGACATTATAAAACTCTCCAACGTCTGTCTCCATAGAAAGACTTTAGTCTGTAGCTAATTGCATTTCCTCCCACAAACTTGCAATATGGCTGAAATGGATATGGCCTGTTAAAGTGCATTTACTGAAAGATTCATCTCTACTGCGGATGTAAAGGGAATACTAATGACATTAAGCCAGGTGGGTAGTTTTTTGGACGTGTTTTACGGTTTACACCAGGAAGTGCTCAGTTATACACCTGAACTTGATAAAAATGTATCAAAGCTTTTAATTGAAGGACTTAAATCAAAGCAATCACATTCATGCAGGTTGTAATGAATGCTGTTACCAAGGACATGAGTAGGCCTATAGTAGTAACAGCCCATAATGATATAATGACACTATGGAGACCTTTCTAAATGGGGGAGGGTGTGGGTCAAGGAAAAAATAGGACAGGATGGCTCAAGTAGCTCATGCTGTTTTTCCTTTTTGCCGTGACAAAAGCATTTTCCTTTGTGCCTGTGTACGTATGCAAAACAAACCATATGGAAGTTATGGAATATAGTATATGACTCTTTCTAGGCAATGACAAAAATGCCATTTTTCTGTGCTGTACTGTTTCATACACACTTTGCTCCGGACATTATCATGACCTACTCAGGAGGTGCTGCAAAAACAAACGCTGTTAACTTTTTTTTACATTCATAAGACTCTTATTCTGCAAACAGTTTTTTTATTACGTTACATCTTTTGCATATGTTGTGCTTTTGTTCAAATACAAGAAGTATTAATGTCATTAACTGCAGTTGCTGTAAAAGATTTGTCTCTAAACTCCACAATTATGAATGGTGTACATAATTTTTTAAAATATTATATTATATTATAAGGAAAGACAAAGTGGTGACGTTGTAAAAAATAACTACATACATTTTTTTATTTATTTTTTTGTTAAAACATCTACATGGACAAATAAGGAGAGTTTTGTAAAAAAAAACAATGTTGCAGACACCTGTGTTTGCTGCCTGGTTTTCCTCATTGCTAAAAAATGTATTAAAAAGTGGTATCATTAAGGACTATGTATTCAATGATGCAACAAAAGTAAAATCTTTTTTTGGAATGTACTGTCAAGCTTTTACAAAGGACTAAAATAGATTTTTTTCAATTATTTAAAACACAATGTGGATGCATGCCTGACTACTTTAATAGCTTAGGGCCTCCAGAACAAAATGTGTTGTGCTTTCAGTGATGATCTACAGATATATATTTTAAAACCTGGGTGTTGCTGTTGTGCGCAGGTGAAAGAGGCCTACATTAAGCTGCAGACATGGATGAGATGGACTTACCTCAGATGAAAAAGGAGGTGGAGAGCCTCAAGTATCAGCTGGCCTTCAAGAGAGAGAAGTCCTCCAAAACAGTCACTGAGTGAGTTACGTTAAATAGCTTTATGACAAAAATGTCTTCATGCTGGTAAACTGTCCATATAACCTTAAAGCATAACATGAAAAGTCACGTAAAAGCAACACTATGTACACTAGTTAGATAACATGCATAAATATAGCTCTGTTTTGTTACTAACTGTTTACTTGTGCTGTGTGTATAAAATGATGCATATTAAGAGTTGGCCATAGTTTGTCGACTGCGATTGGATTTACAGTGAGTCAGTTATGCTAGTGTTAGTTTAACTATTTCAGAAAATAAATATTTTAGCATAACCTAGGCTGACAGTTGTGCTCATAATTTTACATACCCTTCATTTTTTATTTAAGATTTTTTGGCCATTTTTCAGAGAATATGAATGATAAGACAAAAAACTCACTCATAGTGGTTGGGTGAGGCCATTTATTGTCGAACAATTGTGTTTCTAAAGTTACATTAACTGGAGATTTTGGCCTGATAACATGCACACATGTAACACAAACATGTTTAAATGTCTGCTAAAGGTGACCATCCTCACCTGTGATCTGTTTTCCTGTAATCAGTGTGTGTAGAAAAGGTCAGTGAGTTTCTGGGCCCCTGACAGACACTTGCATCTTTCATACATACTTTTCTGTATTCTGAGTCATGGGGAAAAAATAAGAATTGTCAGGATCTGCGGGAAAAGAACTGTATAAAACAGGATATAAAGAAGTAATTGTTGTTTGCTATGTAACTGCTATGCTGAAACACAGGACTTTCTGAAAAAAGTGGTGTGGTTGTTTCAAGATGCAGAATAAGGAGGCAAAAAATGAGCTGCATGATTGAGAAAGCCATTGCTACGCAAAAGCCACAAAGTATTCCACTTACAATACACCAAACAGCACCGAGACAAGCCCCAAAACTTCTGGAACAAAGTCCTTTGAAGTGATGAGACTAAAACTGATTTTTTTTTATGGCCACAACCATAAACGTTACATTTGGAGAAGAGTCAACAAGGTCTATGATGAAAGGTACACATTCCTACTGTGAAACATGGAGCTGGATCCCTGATGTTTTGGAGATGTGTGAGCTACAAAGGCACACACATCTCCATTCTGAAAACATAACATAGCATAGATGAATGAATCTGAAAATACTAGAACAAAATTTGCACTCATCAGCACAAGGCCCAGTCGACCTGTCATTGGCTACATCAACATAAAGTGAAGGTTCTGGACTGGCCTCAGTCTCCTGACCTCAGTATCATTGAGACACTCTGAGATCTCAAACGTGCAGTTCATGGAAGACAGCCCAAGAATTTACGGGAACTGGACTTTTTGCCAAAAAGAATGGGCAGCTTTACCATCCGAGAAAATAAAGAGCTTTATGATTTAAAAAGAGTAAACACAATTGTTTAACTATAAATGGCTTCACCCAACCACTAACTATGAGTGGAGAAAGGCTTTTGTGTTATCATTCATGTTCTCGGAAAAATGGCCCAAAGAAATCACAAAACTTGCCAGGGTTTGTATTTGAAGCCTTTAATTTGTGGGTGGAGGCTGTTCTTCTAGTTTCATTTACTTGTACTTTTACCACTATTCCACTATTCTAAAGTAAAACATTTTAATTGTGTTGTTAGACATTGCTAAACTGGGACAGGGACAGATTTCCCATTTCCATTGGTCTAAGCTAGGAGCAGCTAGATTGTTTTTTTCAAGGACAATCATCAAAATGGTATTGATTTTTTTGTGTAGACAAATGATCATGACAAACCACATAAATTAAAAATATGTATATATTTTTATATAGCTTTAAGCAAATCAAAGCCTCTTCATTATAATCCATGTGTCTGCTTATGCTATTATTTAGCCTCTGTGAAACTGAAACTGCTGAAATAAAGAACTCAACATCCGGTGTCCGTATCACTGGTGTATGAATGTGTGTGACTGTGGAGGTGTGTTTGGTGGTGGTAGGAGAAGGTTGAGCGCCGTTTGTGTGGCAGCCCCCCCCCCTCTGTCTGTCCCAGGAGTGGATGTGTGTGGATGGGGTGAGTGGAAGCACCATGTAAAGCGCTTTGGGCGCCCGAGAAGGGTGCAGAAAGGCGCTATATAAATAAAAGCATCTGGACCCAGTTTTCAAGGTGAATACCTTTTCTTCAAGATTACCTGAATTAAAGAAACACATAAAATAACTTTTTTTAAAACATAATTTGCTAAGAGGCAAATATATTGCCCAGTTTCAATCCATTTCATTGCAGTATATGAACTTAACACATACATTTAAAAAGATCTGTTCCCAAACTGTCACACTGTAGGTGCCTTAAAGCTTTAAAACTGTATTTTGTCTTGCTATGAAATCTTTGTGGTTCATAGTAACAAATGATGCATTGGACTAAAATCTCTTCTATGGCCATTTTTGTGCTAATAATTATTTTGAGGCCAAGCAAACACATCTGTCACTACAGTTTAATAGGACAGCTTTAGCGAGACTAACCACTGATGACTTCATATCTCTCGCAGCTTTGAAGAAATCTATTGTCAGCCACATCTAAGAAATACACAAGCAGCAACTGTCATTAAGTGGCGTAGATTTCTAGAGCTTTCGCTGCGGCTAATCAGGGAGAGTTAATGTGGCATACAGGCCCATTACATGAAAGCACTGCCTTTACTTCTGCTATTTTTATGTAGAAAAGAAGAAAATATGGGGTCAGTGTTTTGAACCTCTCTGAAAAACAAAGCCTTTTTGAGTGGAGAGTCTACTTCATGGAATACCATCATAATAAACTGATTTAGGAAGAAGACAGTTCACAGTGGTTTGAAAAAAGTCCAATGCAGTAGAGAGTTCACTAACTCACAATTTTATTGTTTTGTTTAAACATTAACTTTATTGGATATTTATTTGTGGACATTTGCCCTACTGTATATCATTTTGAAATAAACAATGGCTGCCATCAGACCTGGCATTAAAATCTGGACAGACTGATTGAATCTAATGTTACTAGCCATAACCATTCTAGTTACATGCTTCATTGACACTGAGTATTTATTTACATATTATATATACATATTTGACAATGCTTCATGAACCTATGTGGAAATGACCATTAGCATCAGTGGCTCCTGCTTGAAATCGCTAACGTTAGCCTAACTTTTTCTGTATAGATGGAAATATTGCATTGTTAAGTAAACACATCACAATATATTGTAGATTTTCTAGTTAATCTGGTAAAGTAATTCTGACTTATTACTTATTATTTATCACTAGTCTAAAGATGTATCATCACAGTCACATTATCAGCAGAGTTCAGCAGAAGGACAACAGAGTCCTGTGACTAACAACAACTGAAAGAGATTGAGGAATTAGGGAGCAGAACAAAGCTATGGTCTCTTCTCATAAAACAATAAAGGACTTAGTCCTCAGTCCGCTAATCTTTGCTTGAAGAATTTTATAACAAATAAGTAATTTGTGCTGTTATCTTCCACGTATGACCTTCTATGGAAATCAAAACAGATGCTGATGTTGAAATGTTGGCACAAACCTCTAAAATCTCAAAAATTCTCCTCTGTGTGTGTTCAAAAATAGCCTGGTGAAGTGGATCGAGGAGGGTGTCCCTGAGGATCCCTTCCTGAACCCGGAGCTGATGAAGAACAACCCTTGGGTGGAGAAGGGAAAATGTATTATCCTCTAGAAGAAGCCATTCCACCCTGCCGGGACCTTTCAACTCAAACCTCGCTGACCTACACACCTGCAGATGACCCTCGACCCCTGTCCGGCCAGTGTGGGACATTGCCTCCTGTAACCTCTCACCTTGAATGTACGACAGCTGATAGTCCTTACTCCCTTACACTTTCATACTCCCATTTCCGGAGAACACATGCACGATTCTGCTGCCATGGCAACACATCAGTAAATTTATGGGATGATGTATGGATATATGACGTCTTACTTTAAGTACTTTTTTCAAGTTCTTAGTTAAAACAAAATGCAAAATAATTCCACTGATGAAAAATATTGAAACATGAAAGGCTATAAGTCTCCTTAACATTTGAAAGAAATTATTCTCAATACCGGCATTTCCAACCATTTCTCATTCTAAGAGTAATATAATAATGTACTGTCACTGGCCCAATTTGTCCGAAATATTACGTAAACTTACTAAGTTTGTTACTAAAGGAAATCATTCTAATTTCTAAGATTGTCCAAGCTAGTATATAACAATGAAAATTATTTAGAAGATAAAAACCTTTAGTTAAGTTGCATGTCTTAGTTTAAATATGGTTGTAAGAACATGTCAACACTTGCCACCTACTTCCACCATACGGGATAAGATGGGCCAGGACTTTCAGTACGTTAGTCTGTTGGAATGAGTACAGTTGGAATCAGTTGGACTATGAAGGCTTCAAAACCATGAGTGCATTCACATGGACATGAGTATCCCAGTTTAGTAATCTCATTTCTTGTCTTTATTCATCTCTAATTTTCACCAGTACCAGTGAAACCAGTACAAGACCAAATTCTGGTTTCACTAGTTGGCCCTGTGACTGTTTATTAAGTTACCTTCTGCAGCAGCTGTATTCTCACAGGATTTCTCAGTTCGTTAACTCACGAAAATCCATCTTGTACTGCCAATACTGACTAGGCGTGTTTTAGGAGTTTAATTGGCTAAAAGTGAGGTTACTCACAGATGATAAATCTAATCACAACCAGGTATATTCCTGCCCTTTCTATGGAAGCCATCCCAGATGACCGCTGGCAGAAAAAAGGTATAACTATACCATATAACTATAGTATACGGCAAATAAGTTATGTCTATAATTTAGATTTCTTTACTAGTCAAAAGCTTGTTCCAGTTTGTGTAGAACTGAGTAATAAGAGTCCACGACATTATTCTTTAACATACAGTGATTTGAATATTGACAAAACTGTGATAAACTGGGATATTCAGTTCAATGTTGAACCACAAAATGGAATCAATGTATTACAGTTGCATTACAACTGCCTCAAGATACAAGCTTGCCTTATGAGACATAAAGCATCAACATTCATCTTCAATCATCACTTGGTTTTATTCCCTTCAGTTAAATTGAAAGTTCATTACTTAAGATCAAAAGGCATACATTTTTAGTAGTTCCTAAATTACGCATTAAACATCATATACTAGTTTTACAAGTACAGTAAGGCAAATTATCAATTCTTGCGAATGATTAATATATTTATGTAAAGGACAGTGATAGTTTAGTTCTTTGTGGTGTCACCGTCAGTACACTTGAAAAATATGACAGTAATGATTTGACTAAACAGGGTTTCAGTTGGTCTATTTTAGTTCAAAGAAGATGAAGCTTACAGAAAACCTAAAAATGACTCTTGACTGCTCGTGCACAACAGACCAAAACTACCAAAGCACACAAATGGCATGAACCCAGCTGTCCCCA
The DNA here is from genome assembly GCA_024349245.1 of Neodontobutis hainanensis. Classification (NCBI taxonomy): domain Eukaryota; kingdom Metazoa; phylum Chordata; class Actinopteri; order Gobiiformes; family Odontobutidae; genus Neodontobutis; species Neodontobutis hainanensis. The sequence goes on from JALDNG010000029.1 coordinate 1,964,973, forward strand.
GTCTCTTTATCATCCACTTCCAATAGCATGGCCTATGATGGCATTAACATGGTGCATATGTGATCTGCAGATAGCCTTGTTTTGCTTGTGTGTCATCAAGTTCAGAGAGTGTCCTAGCAGCCCTGTTTGTGTTGTCAGAGTCCCCCGAGGGCCCCCCGGGTCCGTTTACAGTTCCTGTTCCTCCCTAGCTACAGCTCCCCCAGGACCACAAGGCAAGCCAAACCAACACAGCACATATACACTCCACTGAGCTCTCTCTAAGACATGTACAGAAGGAGCCCTTTAACTTATTGACATCTACTGTTATTTATTTATTTATTGACATTTGCGACGAGTGCTGCAATTTTTTTTCCCCTTATTTTTCCACTTTGACCCACACAATTCCATCCCCACTTGGTCACATCTGATACTGCCTTGTACACAGTTTCCTTAAAGAGAATGTAAATATGTGGCATGACCATCACTTCTGACCTCATATCTTTGTGTGTGAGCATTTGTACTGGACATTAGAGGCTTGTTGTATTTTAGCTCTGTTTCCACCAGGTTATGCAGTCTACAGTACAATTTCAATGGACAGAATTTCGAATGAGAAAAAAAGATGCTTTGGTCAAGTGCCAACCTACTGATTATATGTATGTGCTGCCAGTGAGTGGGTAGAGAACATTATGGTGAACTTACACTGGGAATATGCACTGTGGCCTAGCACGTTTCACAATACATTACGCCATCTTCGACTAATGTGAGTGCTCTCTAATATTTTCTACCCACTCACTGACAGCACATACTGTACTCAGTCAGTTACTATTTGTCAAAACCATGGCATGGGAAGCTTTATTGAATTTGGCTGAAAGGACTAAAAAATAAAAAAAAAACAGCACAATTTTGCGCACCAGGACACACAGTTTTGACACAACATATTCAATGCAGCTTCTCAATTAAGTACTACAGCTAAAGTTTATTTGGCCGTAAAATACACAATGCGCTACATATTAGCTGGCTAACAACTACTTTTCATTTATGTTAGGTTGTTTCTTTTGACAAACATGGAAAATAAAAAAGAAGACCTCCTACTTCTCCGTGAAAATCTGCTTGATAAAATGAGCATACAGTTAATCAAAGACGCTCTTATATCGTTGTATATCTTCTTGATGATGTCACTTGTAAAAGGGTCTGAATGATAAATAAAGTTAATTTGATCTTTATTACTTCTAGTACACATTCCTCTGTGATGGTACCTAACAGGAAGGGGGCCCAAAGAGATTTTATAGTATGGCTATTTTGGTATTTGTGCAAAAACTAAACTGTACTGTAATGCTTGGTGGAAAAAGGCTTATCACTGCATAAGACACAGGCAGCACAATGCTCTACTGAGCATGTGTATGACGCGAGGAGAGGCAAAGATGTGGGACTCTCTAAATGACACGGGACAGGGAAGCCTCACATCATCTTTAATGAGTTTTATTATATACAAGTTCCCCACTTCTCCAAAGGCAATGCTACGGTGACTTTTGTTCAATAGCAGAAGATTGTACTTTTATCTACAAGAGTTGTTTCTGCAAGTTTTTTGGGAAATGCAAAACCATAAACAGCTGTATTCTGTCATTCAAAACCAAGCCATTTTAAAAGTCCCATTGTTCATTTTCAAGCACTGCACCGCTGCAAATATGCACTTCCCCATTTTATCTGTGGTATTTTATTTGACTAGTTTGTTTAGTTTAGTCTGGTAGTGTCAACACTGGAGCTAGGTGGCCGACTGACATTCCAAGATAGCTTTATAATAAATGCATGGCAGGGGACTTTTACAGTGGCTTGGACTTAAAAATGCTGTGCGCCACATTTGCTGCTTTCACAGTGTGTCTTTACTTTAAGTTTTTCTGTTATCTTTTAGTGTTGCTACCACTGAAAAAGCAGTAAAAAAATGACGTTCATAAAGTTCAAAAGGATGCTGATTCCGCCTGTCCCTGGTCTGTTTATTTTTGTCCGGCCATGTAACTTTGGTTTGTTTTGATATATTCTGAACGCGTTTTTTTGTTGTTGTTTTTTTTTTTTGTATGTAAGTTCTGAATATTATAATGACAGTATAAAATCTTGTCTAAACATCTAGCAGCATATTCCTTGTGAGAGTGCTTTGGAAAACTTATTATGCATCAGAGCAAGTCCTAGTGTAATTAAGACCATGAGCAATAAAATTAGGAGCATTTTTTATTGAATGTTTTACAAAAAAAACATTTATTAAATAAAGTAGAAGATTTTCAGACACTGGTTGTGTGTGTGTGCATTTCCTTTTATGTGGCCTTTTCAATTCTCCTTGTTTGATGAAGCTAGCAGACTTAGAATGCTGGTATTTCAGAGTTAGCATAAACTTTGACATAAAAAACAAAATGCATTAAAAATATCACATTTTAAAATAATAAAACATTATTTTATGAAAGTTAAGCAGTGTGGCTTTGTAGCATAATTCATTGTAATGTAAAGTAGATACAGGAAGCTAGCTAGCTACGACTGTTGTCCTCTAGGACAGCATCAGTTAGCTCGCTACACTAACCTGCAAATGAGCTTTTGTTAAATCATAATATGATAATCATTCAGCCTAAAATTCTTTAACTATTGGCTATTTTGGTCACAAGTAGTAGCCTAGGAACAAGTTTAGCTAGATCACATTTCTATATTTTGTAGTAATATTCACAGCAGCTCTTTGTCTTTAAATACTATAATCATTAACATTCAACAATTAAGAAACAAAAGACTTCACAGCATTAAAGATCAGATAAAATACTAGCTATTCACTCAGTAAAAAGAGAGCTACAATGTGTTCTCCCTCTTCTCCACTGCTTCTTACCCTCATGAATAATAGAGCCCCAGAATTACAGGACTCTCATGGCTTTTTACCCCGTAAGCGTCTCCCACTCACCGACTCTTTTTTTGTTTGTTTGTTTGTTTTTTTCCCTACATGCTCTGTTTTACTCAGCTAATATTCTTTGAATCTGAAAAAAAGCGTTTAACACACATTTTCTAGTTTTGCATTCTTTGTTTTTAGCATGTTAGCATTTTAGCTTAACAGAGATTTTATTGAGTGTGACGCTAATATGTAATGATAGAAGTTAAAACGCTACTTTGACAATATGCTCCTGAAATTTAAAATATAGAGCTATAAAAAATATGTAGGGAAACCTTTTAGGTTAAGGCCTATCCCTCACCTTTAAATTGCACAAGTCATAGCTTATCTTTATTAAACGAGCCAGTCACATAAACCTACAGTCAGAGTCAATAAATCAGCAGTTAAAAAAAAACTTCTAGGAATATAAATGTAAATCAAAGACACTAGATATATTAGGGATTGTATGATGCTTTTACAAGGATCATTTAAATGTGCAGATGTGAAAACATCTGCACATTTAAATGAAAAAAAAAAATAATTAGAATGGGTTCTGGGGTCTCTGAGAACTGACAACATGCAGTCTAACAGTTCATTTTGCACGGTCTTCGAAGTGCCTTTAAAAGTGGCGTTCTCCAGGTGCACCTCCAACTCACGGTCGATTGAGGCCATGAGATCAATTAGACCCAGGAAAATGCCAGGGTTTTCTGATGCGTCACTCTCATCGTGACCACGCAAAGCAAGTTCAAAGGCACCACAAAATTTCACGGCATCAATGATCTTTGACAAAATATGCCGATTCCTGTCCACCTCCTCGTTGTGCCTTCTTATGGCAATGCGGTGTCCCTCATCTAGCTGTGTGGCTATGCTAATTCAGCCTAGCATGGCTAGCTTCACAGAGTTGTCCATATGCACTCTTGTACGTTCGTGTTTCTTAATGAGTTCTGACATATGTTTCAGGTCTGTTACCCCTGTCTGTGTCCACGAGCTATCACAAGCACTTGTTTTAAAGAGTAAGCAAGGGAAGCAAAAGATTGCATTGGCGTAACCACAGCTAGAAAGCCAAAGCTTTCGATTGAACCAACCTCGGGAAAATGATCTCTTGTAGGTTTTCTCCTTTTCTCGCGCCTGTTGGGTTATATTCACAGGTGTAGAGATTTAACTGAATTTGGGGCTAGCTCAACTCTCACGACTACATGAATGCTACTCGACGTCTTCGGCGCCTCCATACTGCACTCGTACTCCTCTGAGGTAAATATCCCGTGGTGCAGCAGGTGCACTGCTCTAATCACGGGCGATATTTTCAGGGCCCCCAAACCATAAAATTCGACGGCAATGATTGGCAAAATATAAACTTTTTTGCGTAGCAACAGGGGAACCATTGGCTTAAATTCCAGCACTATTGGGCTGAGCGAACTGCAGCCCAGGGAAGACAGCCTATTGGCTACTACTACACCAACATGAAGTGAATGCAAATATCATTCTGGAGAGTTCTAAACACATTCTAAAGTAAAACCATTAATAGCATGTCATTAACACAGATTATTTTTCAAAATGAGAGATTATTAAAAGCTTATTATTATTAAATCATAAATTAAATACAAATAAAAACTGACAGGGAGGGCGGCACCCCAGCGCCCTCTATGGGTGAGCCGCTGCTGCGTCCAATATTCTGTCTACTGTCTATGGCACAGCAGACCATGTAAAATTAGAGAATGAATGCTATGCTCTAATAAAGTTGAAAGTTTCATGTTAAAATAGCATTGCTAAATTGCTAAATGTGTATTTTTATTCCTGTCACAGATACAACAAATAGCTGTGTCTGTTTTGAACAATAGGAGAATGGTGGCCAATGTTAACTTATCTCAGGGTGTGTCTCGACTGCTTTTTATGGGTCAGCTCCCGTCAATCCCTCAGACACACAGTGACACACACATGCTCTCGCTAATGCACTCAATCCCACTTACTCTTCCTGCAAATCCTCAGCCCCATTGTCCCTTTTCCCCCTGAAATCCCTGAATTCTCCTGGTCACACACACATATCCCAGTGTCTGTCTTCTGCAGCGCCTAATGCACTGCTTAATGGCCCTCGAGCCCCCTGTTCACTCTCAGATTACACACACACTTCACCCAGCATGTGCACTCTTAAACAAATGTCTATACACGCTAATGGCATGGGCCTGGATTAGGATTAACAATCGGACCACTCACACTTTGACCACTAAAAGAAGCCAGGCAATCTCTAATGCAGGCTTTGCTGGTGGTAATCTCTGCATCAACCGCACCCAATGAGAGAACGACTGCTCTTTGTGCTGCTCAGGTCACCACATGCCATATAATCACAACTCTAATTGTCACAGCGCTTTATGAATACACTTTTGAGAAGTTCTGTCAATAAATGTAACATAGACTATACATAACATTATGCAAGATTGTTAAAGCTGCATTACGAAGGTTTAAGAAATTTCCAAACACAAGCAACACTTCAGGTTCAGGCGGAGGTCATTTTTTACACCTAACGCAGATCTAAACTTCCTCCAAGGCTCAAATCCAAAAATAAACTTGACTCTTGTCTTGACTATCATTTGGTCGCACTTAATAATACTTGCGTTTTTTATGCTTGGAAGGTATGTCCGTGGGTGTTTGCGTTGTGTCTGAGGCCTGTTGCTTCTCTCCGACCGTTGAATCCATCTCAACTAACAATTCCCTGGTGAGTGTAGTTTCGTTGTTTACATCTATCAAGTAGCGTGAGTAGAAATGGAGGATACCGGCTAATTTAGGCAACCACTATGAACAGTAATTGTACTAATTTACTTATCCCTTTGAGGTGGGTTTATAAATATGTAAAAAAGGAACACTTATAAAGTGTTTTTTTGCCTAAAAGCTACACATAGTACCTTTAAAGCTACATAATAATAGAGAGCTCGTCCGTTGACCTAGCTCGTTTTCACACCACTTTATGCAGAACCAACTTTCCCTCCATTTGGTCATCAACTGAAGGCGAGGTTCAATGCATAGGGTATGAAAGGCCTATACAACAGTGCTCACTGTAAACTGTAAACTGTAGATACTGGTTTCTGCAAAACAGAATACCTGATAAAACATCTGAAAAAAAAACAAGGTTCATATCTATCAGCAAGACATATTGCATATAAACTTATAAATGGTCTGAGTTTATGAAGTCAGAAGTGACAAATGAAAAAATAAATGCATGAAGATCACAGCATGTGAAAGTTTGCATGTATGTATGCAATATGTAAGTAGCTGTAAATTTTATTTGGCATTAATAGAAGGCAGTGAGAGAGTAAAAGACAGTAGTTTGATTTTGGTGGGGAAAACCAGTGTACCCGGAGTAAACTCATCTGAGCAAGAGTTGAGCTGTTTTTGTGACACTAGCTCAGTTGGTAGAGCACAGGAGATCCAGTTCAAATCCCAGCTGGATCATTCCCCTCTCTCTCACCTTGTTTCCTGGCAATCTATCAATAAAAGCTAAAAGGCCCAGAAAAATGTAAGCAAAAATATAAATAATCATTTGCCCTGATTCTTTCTTAAAAGAACAACTGAGATCATAGTACAACTGACAGTGGATAATTACTACGCTATATCTAGCTCCCTCTTTCTAGTCTAGCAAATCTTATCCTAGTGCGCCTGCCAGGCTGCCTCAGGCTGCTCTTAACGATGGGATTATGGCACTGGATTTCCCTGGTCTGTGGGGTCCCATCAACACTCATTACTGAAGCGTTAGTCTGGAGAAGCTGCAGACGCGTTCACATAACTCTCTGTTCAATTTTAAATGAAGCAGTCAAAGAAATCTAAAGTCAACTCCTGACTAGCATTTGCCCTGTTACAGTTTAAGGTATTTCTGTATGTAGTTTTATCTAAAAAAAAAAATATCAGCTGGTAAGTGAGCCAAGCTTTTATCTCTTTATCTCTATTTAGAGATAAAAGCTCAGCTCTCTTACCAGTTGATCTCAGAATTTAAAAAGTCTTGTGGTATAAAAGACAAAATGCCTTCACCTTGAAAACCTAGTCCAGATGATGATTTTGCTTTAACCTTTCTTTATTAATACTGTAGTTTTATATTCTATTTACTTCAAATTAATAGTGCAGTGTCTAGCAGCAACTAGTGGCAACATTGTAGGCTGCAAACCTACACAGTACACCTTTCTTTCTACAGCTAGGTTGTGAGCAACTTAATATATGGCTAATCGTTTACAAAGATTAGAGAACTGGATATGAATCTCTAGTACTGCCCTTGATTAATTTAGGTTGTATCTCAAAAGGCCTATATTATTTCACTTGGTAACAGTCCATCAGACCAAATGGCCATGACACATGGGGTTCCACAGGGGTCTATTATGGTACTCCTTTTTTTCACTTTTTACAAAGCAGTAACATACAGTATACCAACATGAAATCAATTACATTAATATTTTATCTATCTCAAAATTCAAAATCAATGCTAGAATCAAATGGATAATGCTTAAAGCAGACTTAAGTATATGACAGCTTAAGTATTCAAAACGCTGCTGTTTGGGACCAGAACCTGGAAGTCTCATTCTTGTTCAGACATCTTTGCACTGGCTTCCTGACACTATGAGAAAAAATGGCGTTACTTTCTGGCTTAGCACTAAAATACATCTCTGACAATACATCACTGCCATATGTCAGACTTTGAGCATTCTCTGGGCAAGACACTGAACCTTTCCAGTGTCTGAAGGTGTATGAAAGTATGAATGAAGGTAGAAAAGTGCTACATAAATGCAGCTGTTTGCAGTACAGGGTTTTATCTGCACTCTTCTTGTTGTTTTAATGATGATTGAAAATGTTTTATGCATACTTTATTGTTTTGATGATACATTTGAAATTCTGTATTTTACTTGTATCTCTAATTTTAAATCTGTATTTTTAACTTTTACCCAGTGTAAGAACTGTAAGAAATAAAACTGCCTTGCCTTATCTTGCTTTGCCTACGGTAGCCCTGCAGGGACATGCTGTAGTCTTCAAACAAACCTATCAAAAAAAGGTATGTATTTACAATCAATAGCATGTTCCCATTAAAATTTTAGAAACAAAATTATGAATGTCCTAAAGCTTCATGCAACATTGTGCATTCAAACAGAAACTTCAGAAACTTCTCTAGCAGTGCTTAGTTTGTTTTTTCTGAGCGGCTGTTGGAACAGAAAGTAATCAAACTAATGGCTCCACTGATTCTATAGAGCTTTAATTGCCTTTTTTTCCACATGCAAAAAAATGGTATAATGAGATTATTAGACTGAACATTTATTTCTGTAATTCAATTTTTTTTACACATTGTACACATATTCTAAATGACAGTATAAGCATACAGTATCACACACACTGTAACTCAACTAGAGTCAGAACTCCTCTATCCGGCCAAAGTCAATAAGATATTCCATGCTCCATCAGCATGAGCTCGTTTGAGCCGGTATAATCTCAGCTCGCTGCCAAGATCAATAATGACATCCATAAGCAGTCATATCCACTACAGCAGGGGGTCAGGTCGCCAGGGGAGGGGCATATATCACCTCCAGCGGAGGGGGTTGGCTGGATTTGACGCATTGGGCTGTCACTAATAAAGCCCGACATGGTACCAGACATGGATAAATGTAGATTGAAAAGATATTTTTTTTACTTACAGAAGACTTTCCAGTTGACATCCTCTATATTTAATGTGTGTTTCCCTGTAGCGTTACATAACATGTGCTCACGGCAAGCCACAAAACATTAATATCCAGCCTATACCCATTAAGTAAAGATTTTGCAAGTGAAAGTGCTACAACTGAAAAGGTACGACCTATTGAATGTATTACCTGCATTTATACTGTACCTACCTATATATACAGTATATTGACCTGTTTGTATTAGAAAGAGAAGAGTTGGATGGTAACATTTAAAAATTTCTTGCAAGCTGTAAGATTACAGTCCATCTACAAGCTAAGTTTATTGTTTGTTTGTTACATTGTAGTACAGAAAATAACTTGTGTGACTGCTGTTTTGTTTTGTCTTTATCATTCTTGTCCTACTGTCCCATAATTGGTTCCTAACACCCTAAATCATAACAGATTAAACCAGTTAAACAAAAATAAACACATAGATTATGGTTTATGATGTGTAATTCTTTGTCTTTTTATCCAAATACACATTCGAAAATTTTTAAGTCGAAAAAATAAATAAAAATAAAACAAGAAATAAAAGGAAAAACTTAAAATATATGTTATTTATAATTAAATATGCCTTATCTCACTGTTTACATTTTTTTCTGGACCTAGCTCAATGAAAACAGTTTCTTAGAACTTGCCTGAACCAAACTGTTCCGACCGTACCGTACCACTTGCAGCCAATTAATTCAAATTTGAACAGATTACTGCAAATTTCATGCAATTTAAGGTAGTTTCAACAATTTAAAGCAAATTATATGCAATTTTACGTCACCAATTTCTCACAAATCTCTACCCATCTGTTTCTATCCAGGACAACTTCAGTTTGTGTCAAGAAGACACAAAGTTAATTGGATCTAAATATTGGCTCGGTCAATGAGTCTGTTAAACTGCTACAGGCCAGAGCAGTAGTCCAAAAAGTATAATATATTTTGAAAAGTATATTTTGGCCACAACCATAAACATTACATTTGGAGAAGAGTCAACAAGGCCTTTGCTGTAAGGTACACCATTCTACTGTGAAACACTGAATTTTTAGGGATATGAGAGCTACAAAGGCACAGGAAAATTGATGGTAAGTTGAATGCAACATGTTTTCAGAAAATACTGAAGGAAATTTGGCACTCATCAGCCCAAAAGCTGCTGAAATTACAGCCACAAATGTCAACATTTACCTGCACCAAATATAATTCTTTTGATGTGAAACAAACCAAAACTATTAAGATTTTAGTCTGAAATGGTCAGGCGGAGTCTCCATTATAAAGAATTTAGAAAAATTGGCACAGTTTGGTACCACCTGTTTTTGTTTGGTTTTTGTTTGCCTGCTGTTTGGTCTGTGTCTGGAGTAAATGTAAATTGCTCAGATGTGCTTGTAGCTCAGTCTCAGTTGATCAGTTTGATGTGTTGCTTTGCCATATTAGGCTTGGGGTGTGTATTGTATCATGATGCTTATTTGTGACATGTGACCAGCTTTACCATCTGGGAAAATAAAGAGCCTCGATCACAACTACCACAAAAGACCTCAAGCTGTCATTGATCCCTCTCACGTACTTTCTCTGGATCTGTTCCACATTCGTGAATGATCTACTGTTGCTACAAGATCAGCAGATTCTGTAGCCATCTTTAAAAAACGCTTGAAAACATATCTCTTCCGTCAACACCTGACTGACAAACACTGACTACTTTTTTGTGCACTTAAGCTTTTTGTTCCTTGTGTTGTTGAAATTGCTTCCATTGTTTTCCTCACTTGTAAGTTGCTTTGGATAAAAGCGTCTGCTAAATGACTAAATGTAAATGTAAATGTAATGTTAAAGGTGGCAATACACAGTATTAAGAACTGAGGTATGTAAACTTTTAATCAGGGCCATTTGGTTAGTTTCTGTTGTCAGTATAATTTAAAAAGAATAAACACAATTGTTTGAAATAAATGGCTTCACCCAACCACTAACTATGAGTGAAAAAAGTGTAATCATTTGCTCTAAACTTTATATGCATCACATCAGCTGCAATATTTATTTTGTAACTATGTTTGATTGAATGATCCCTTATTTTATGTTAAAAAAAAAAATCATATTCTCTGAAAAATGGCCAAAAGAATCACAATTTCTGCCAGCACAACTGTATGTCACCATCTCCAATCTCTAGCCAGGTGTTTTTCTTCAGAACACCTTTGGTTTGTATCAATATTTCACCAAAAAGGTAATTGGTTAAAATGTTGGCTCTGTCACGTGAGAATTTTTTTAATTCTTTTTACAGACGATACAGATGTTTGTACATATCGGTGTATGGTTATGTTGAGGTACTTATTTGTGTGCAACAAATTTAAAGGTAGCCCATTACTTTGATGACTACTTTCCCTTCTCTAATCTTGTTTTTGTTTTTATCACAATTTTTATCTTAAAGCAATGGTGGCCAGCTCTCATTATGATGGACAAAACTATTAACGTTCATATTTATATTTCACATTCCTCTGCAGTCTAAAGCCAAACAAATGGTCTCAGGAGATGTATGAGAGCTCTGCAGGCAACCCTTCATCTGCTCTGAGCCTTTTATGCAGTTGTACCTCTGGCTAAAAATGCTGTTGCTAAGCCCCGTAATCCTCACCTTCTCTCACAGCTCTCCCTGTATCTAATTTTTACCAAGTATGACTATCACTGTTCTGCCAAAGGAGCTCCAGAAGAATCACAGCAGAACAGTGGAGATTGTATTCTTAGAGAACAAACCAAACCGCTGAGTGCTGAAACAAGGCTAAAGCAGATGGCTATCATGGCTTTGAGAGACATTTTTTCGACACAAAAACAGGTCAGTGCGGGCCTGTTTCAGGTCATTGTCTTTGCTTTGACAAATTACCATTGAAGGTGTCACAAAGGACAACGTGCAAACAAGGTGGAAAACTTTTGTGATGGGCACAATCTCTACTTTTAACAACCTCTGTCCGGGCTGCATTAGGTGGTTTCAAAACCAATCAACTATAATTAAAGGAGGAAGACGTAGATTGGCAAGATAAAATGTGAAGACTTTTCAGAATATTTGTTGGAAGAAAACAATATTATATCCACCACCTTCATACATTTGAAGACAAATGTTGGCGCTGTCCCAATACTCACATTACAGGTCTTTCTTGAAATGTGCATTTGTTTAAAGTGCACTCAAGTACGTATATGTACACAAGGGTCCAGTGCCATTAAAAAGAAAAATTGGCTGTCTTCAACATATCACATCAAGGCCAAAAAGAAGCAATAGATGCTCAACTGTTGAATGAAAGGAAACTTAGCAGTGGCAGATCAATGAAATTTGGGACTTTGGGACAGAAAAACAAGTCATGTACCCAAAATTTGAACAATGTTCTTACTTTTTCTTTGTTGCCAAGAATCAACAACTGAAGACTTAAACATTCCAACACACGACTTGGACTTGTGGTCTTTGTGGCTTGACTTGTACTAGTATATTTTCAGGCCCTCAAAATGACTTGGACTTGCAAAAGTATTCTGATTTGTAAACACTTTTGAGAACGTCTCAGAGTTGGACTGGATGTAATCTGATTTGGACTTGACTTGGATTAGACTCTGGCTTGCACTTTAACTTATGATGACTTGACTTGGCCTGACTCACATTTTTTTCACTCAGAAGTGAGTAGGACACGAAAACCGATGGCTTGACTACAACCCTGATAATGGTTGCTTAGTTTGATATAACAACAGAATTAATTGTGGTTAGTATCCATCAGAAGTCAGATCTGATGCACAGTTATGGGTGGGAAGCCTAAAAATTACAGCTGGCTAGAGCGGTCAAACTGTGCCCAGGTTATAAACTAAACAGGGCCTAAACCGCACAAGTCAAGGACATCAATGGAGAAACAGGACATGCTACTGCTTTGCACATGGGCAAGAATTAGGACAAGACCTATGTAACAAATGAGTTTCCACTAGAATCTACTGACATTGCTTCTTTTAATAAACTAGCTGAGATTGACAGATCATAAAGTGCATACATAAAGGCCATCAGGAGGTGATGTCTAAACTGGAGTTGGTCCAGCTCAAAAGGTCAAATGGTCGCCTTACTGTTGTTGGGAGGTGGAGTTGAGAATGTGACAAAAGCAGCTTTATTGTAGCCTTGGCCAATATGGATGGATGAGAAACTGGACTAAGTTAATATTAGCCTGAAAACATCAGTATGAATTACATCTTTGTTTGGGAATACTTTCTTGCAGCCGCTCTGGGCACATGGACAGATGTTAACATTTATTAGAGGTGCTATCAACGGGCTGTATACTCTTCATGGCTGTATATGGAGAAGGGATCTGCTTCATTAAACCGTATGCACTGGTCCATGCTTTAAACTCTGCTTTTACGGTGCACTTTTTGGTTTCACTCCTTAGAAGGGAAACTCAGTGTGGACAACTTTAGCCTCTTCTCGTCCGTTCTTGTGTCTCACTTTGGAGCACTCCCTCGTCCTGACGTATATAAATTAACACATCAGCTTTAATGTGTCTTCTGAACCTCCCTCCGTGTCTCCCTGAGAGCGCCGGGAGACTCAGGTCACTCTAGGGCCAAGCCTCATTTCCGAAAATGAGGCCAGAAAGAGAAATCCTCGCAAACTAGTTAGTGAACAGCACATTGGCCCCATCACCTCATCATGCTCTCGACATGTTCAGGCCTGTTTGTGGAGATAATTAACATCCACTCGCACTGTCAAAGCATTTCACTAATGTGAATTTCAAAAACACAGTCGATAAAATACGGCTCATGATTAAACGAAAAAACATTAATACATCCACTACACTTGCCAATTGATATTCTCTTTTAAAATTTCAAACAGAAATGAATAATCACACATGTATTGTGAATAAAGTTGCTGGAATGAGGCATTCCTTACCACTAAATGTTAGTGTAGCCTCTTGAAATATTAAAGGGTGGTTCTGTTGTAAATAGTGGAACAACAAGAACCATGGCGCTGATTAGTCACTGTTTATGTAGCAGACATCTATCTCTGGAACCAGCACAGTGGAAACGTGACCCTCTTAGGGGTTACTTGAACCCAAAGGTGCCAATCCGTACTGTACCACTCCAGTGGAAACAAGGCTTATATCTCTCAGCTGGCCTGGGAATGCCTCAAAATTTCCCCAAAAGAGCTGGATCAAGCATATGGGGAGCGGGATGTCTGGGTGTTTCTGCTTAGACTGTGCCACCATAACCTGGCCCCCCAAGTTCAACAGCCTAACAGAACAGATATCACAGCAGGCAGACAAATAGACCCAGTTTATGCTGCGATGAATGAAGTTTGTTTGGGTTTATGCAGGCTAGCAAACATCCATCAATGATGATGCCCTCCATTGTTTGCATACAGGGACAAGGAAACTAGCTGGGCATAGTATATTTATTGTTTGATTGACATGAATAAAGCTAATCATACCACAGCTAATATGGGCCACTTTGAAGGGCGGTGTGTACGCAGCACATGTCCATGTTGGCCATCTTTGTGTGAGGAAATAGCAAGGACATTGTTAAACTCTTTGGCCCACTTTTGTCTGAATCAGGGAGAATGGGTCAGAAAGGCCAGAAATACATAGGAAGTGACAAATTGGGGAGGGAGAAGCAAAACTTACGAGCGACTAAAGCAGGCCGCTCTGCTGACTTGCCCCGTGTTTTTCGTCTGTGGTGTCATTACTTCTGGGGCTGCTCTCTGGAGTCTGTGTTTACCCAGAACAAGTCTCAAAGCTGTCACTGCGGGAGTTGTACAGCCTGTGTCGCCACGGTAACCAGCAGACGCAATGAGCCCGCTGCGATGTCACCTTCAGCTGCGGCCTGTCAGCGCTGCTGCCTGTTCAGGGTGTTGCACACTGGTTAACTGTCAGCTGAGCAAGTGATAACTCTCTTAGCTGTCAAATACAAATAATTAAAGGATGCATTAATGAACAGCAGTAAAGGGACGTGCTGCTGGCTAAAAATAATTCTCAACTTTCTTCAGATTTGTACCATGTTTTGTTTTTGCAGTTTTCACATGCAATGACTCCAATCAACAGCAGGGGGAGTAGCATGCAAAAATGCGCCAAGAAGAAAGGATAAAAAAAAAAAAGTGTAGTAAAAGCCGCAATTTTCAATCAAAGAAAATAAAAATTGAAGGAAAAAACACGGAATGGTAATGTTTGGTTAAACAAAGCTTATTCTTGTTATATACATATATACCAAGACGAAAGATTGTTAAATGTTGTACCAAATACAAAGCTACTTTCTTAAGGAGAGGTAAATCTTTTAAACCCTTTCTGCATTTCTTACTTTACAACTGAATACACTGATTTCGATAAACTGTTTATACAGAATAGCAAAACATAGATAAAAAATCGAGTTACTTTACTTTACTTTAGTAAAAATTATAAATAAATAATTTTACATTTTTTATGTTTTGCTGTTTTTGATAGAAGCCATGTTTTATGGCTCTTTTTTCTTGGATTAAAACATTACCTTCACTGTCTACATTGCATTAAACAGTGAGTTCCTAACATTTTGGGAAAATGTGCAGCTCTCTGAATTTAAATCTAGAAAGCTGTGAGTAACTAAAACCTAACCTAAATATACTGTAACCCCTTTAAGCACGAACAAAACAGATATCAGCTGACATTTTGCACATTTTGTTGTTGTAACAGACCCAAGAAATTAAAGCTATCATAACCGACACATTGTCTTACTGATATAAACTGTGCACACAAAATGTATGAAAATGTTCTTTGTTGAAACTTACTCATTAACTAGGAAATAGGAAATAGGAAATAGTTAAACTTCCCCCACTTTCAATAACGGCGTCCCATGTGCTTTAGAGTTTTGTTTAACCCAAGATGTGGACAGTTTTGTGCATGTAATTATGCTCCAGATGTTGTGCAAGAACCAAATCCGTTATCACATAAAAAAGTGAAAAATACATCCCATACAAATGGATGATAGATGTGAAAAATGGTTGATCTTATGAGTCTAAAATTATGTCCGTGAAATCCATGTGGGGTGTACATGACTCAGTTCACTGAAGGCGTGCACACAAACCAGTTTGGCGTATCACTGTGGGGGTGTTTCTGTAAAATAAGAGAAGGGTTTCTCCCAAAGGACACAGGAGTGACACAAATCTCAATATAAACTTCTTTTAAAGGTAACTGTAGGGGTCTGTTTTGTTCATTTGTTGTGCTGTCCATATGTCGTACACTGAGTGGAAAGACAATAGTTAAAATGTGTTAGAACTTGGGTTGTTATTTTTAAACAAATGCAAGCCGCTCACAAGTAGCACCTAAAAATAGAAGCAGCACCCACAGGCGTTATTCAGAGCAGCATTTTGGAAAGAGAAATGGTTTAACTAAGGACTACTGTGAAAATGACATTTCTGAATGACATGATGACAGGACTACCACAACAAAACCTACTGCTTAGATTAGCTTAAGAACAAAGAAGGAAAAGCAGTTATCAAAGGAAAATCAAGAAAATTGTATTTACCTGATGATGTAACTACTGGGACAGATCAAAGCATTCAGAGCTTTCTAGAAGGAGAACAAACAGACATCCGCCTGCTCCAGGGACTCAAAAGGAGGCCTTGAGAGGCAGGGGGGGCATTGACCGAACAACATCTGAGGTCCAGACACCAAGCGGCGAAGCGCTGCCAGCAGGTGACATAGGCCCTGGCTGTGGAAGGCGCCCTTGCTGTAGCGGAGCAAGCACAGGGGCAGGGCCCACAGTCACTAGGGGCCCACTGAGGCCCATGGCCCTTAATGTACTCTGGGTTGAATCTTTGTATATGTATACAGTCACTCATGTTTCTCTGCTGCTTCTCTGGTCTTCCTCCACCACTCTCTTTTCCCCCTCATGCAACACCGGCTTTGACAGCAACTGATTGTCTTTTCTAACCAAGTTCCACCTACTCACTTTGTGATTGATAACTTTGTTCTGTGTGCATTTGATTTAGGGAAAATGGGCAGGAATGGTCTCATCCGCCAAAGTTTAAATATCTGTATCAACACGACAATGTCATTTCTTTAAAATGGAAAAATTAAACCAGTAAACCAGGCTTTGAACACAAAGATTAGTAAACTCTTAGTATTAGTAATACTACAGCCAGAATAAAGGATTGCAAAGCAGGATTTGGAGGTTTGCAATGAAAATGTGTAGGTCTCTTTAAAACAACAACAACATGGCTAATAACACTTCATTCATGGAAAGACCGCAAAATGAAACTGATACAGCTACAGTTTCTTTAAATCTGTCTCTTCAAGGTAAGGTTTCTTACTTATTAGTGTTTCTAATTGCAAGCCGTGTCAATAGGTGTTGAAAATGACACCTAAACAATGCAACTGATTGGTCCAATGTATTTGTGTTGTCTATATTAAATAAATAAATGATAAAAAGCTGTATACTTTACTAAATGAGGACACAGTTCAGGACTGATACAGATCTATCAGCGCTCTAAAGGGAACTTAGGTGTGTACCTCCAAAGCCCGGCTCGGCGACACGGTGTCGACAGTGTGCTGAGGCGTTACACACACCTCTCTCAAGACGGGCCACAGAAGGAGGAAGGGCTAAACGTGTCAATCTTCCCCTCTCAACATCCAAACCAGTGTACTCGGTGGCTTTCAATAAATATTTGCCTGAGGGTCAAGAATATTTATCTACTGAGGTTTTGTGATAGACAGCTCAATAAATGTGGAATTTAAGGCTTAATTAAGTCCAATTATTTAAGATCTATACTGGGGCTGATCATGTTTTACTTAAGGTCAATAGAACGCACGAGTTATGTTAACTCTGGAGCTCTGTAGGAGGATTACAATAACAATGATATTATAAAATAAACATAGCTCATAAAATCTTAACTGTGCAGTTAACAACTATTTCAGTATTGTCATATTCTTTTATAATATATATCTTATATAATATAAGTGGAAATAAAATTGTATTTAGTGGATCAGGCAATCAATTCTATATATTTCCATTAAAAAGAGAAAGAAATATAACATTTTGACAAGCAACAGAATTTGAGTTTGTGGTTAGTTAATGTCTGGACAGCAGGACTCTAATCTAACACGCTGCTAATGTGATGATGTCAGTTTTCAAATTCCTACATGCTATACTATATTTATATATATATATATATATATATATATATATATATATATATATATATATATATATATATATATATATATATATATATATACTTCTTTGCATCAGATGTCAAACTGCTAGAACTTTAGTTGTTATTGCAATATAACCTATGTTAGCTTCATCTGTTTATGCTTCTTAGCAATGCTAATGATCTCTGTTTCCTCAGTTAGCACATGGTCCAGAACCGGTAGCTGTTCATTTTCAAATGTAGTGTTTCTCTTGTGTCTTCCTCGTCTCTTCCTGAGTCCTTCATTCATTTGCCAACATATTTTATAAGCCAACATGTATATATGGTCAAAACCTACTAGGCATTCACACACACATTTGTCATTTTATACATTTGACATTTGTCTTGCCCAGGGACACAACAACAGTATGACCTGGAGAGTGCGGGAATCTAACCACCACACTTTTGTTAAATGATTGTAAAAATATGGAAGTAAAGATGTTGAAATATTTCTTGTCTAATGTTTAAAAAAACATCATCAGAAGTAAGACAATGTTTTTCATTATTTCTTTGGCTAATATAGTGTAGGCTAATGTTAGTACACAATCAGTAGGCTACTGAGCAGATCATGTCGAAAGGAAAGCCATCCCTGCAGTCACAGCTTTCACAAAACATACTCTTTTTGTCTGGACACAATACAAGACTGAAAAAAGAAACACACACACAACTCGAGTTATTTTAAGTAGGTCTGTTCAGAGCCATATGCCCGAGCATGCAGCTCTTCTCCATAAAACATGGGGCTTTGTTGTTAATCTTTAATAGTTCTGTCCTGGAGAATTAACCCAGATGAACACACATTTAGGCCACAAACACAAGGGCTTTACTGGGTCTTCTTCTACCTTTTGGACCTATTCTACTTTGGTTCATGTTGTACGTATCCAATGTTAAAAACAATCCACAGCTCTAGAAAGAAACATGTTTCATAAATCAGGAACCATTAGATGAAATATTTATTTTGTGGTGTCTTGTTAAAAAAAAAAAACACTGCTCAGGGTGTTGCAATGTACAGTACGAGTACATAAGCTGAGATCATGCACCTTTCAATGAAGAATGTCAAATAAATCCAAACTCATTTTCACATAAAACATAATATTGTAGCAGCCAAGAAATGTAGATATTAACATAATAGAAAAATATTACAGAAGTGTAATCTTAGATGTCTTAGCTGGTGTGTCAAGGCCTAAAATTGGGTTTCTGAATATTCCTTGGGGGCAGTTTGTGGTTGGTTGTAGTTAAGTAAATAAAAACACAAAACTCTGAAAATACCACAAAAACAAATAAGACACTTAATTAAAAGCACAAATTCAAAAAATACAAAATAAAAGACAAACAAATAAATGCAAATTCAGAAATCACAACAAAAAAACTGCAACATAAATTTGTTGAAAATGTTTGTTTAATGTCTCTTTTTTGTGTGTAATAACTGATAATATGAATGCTTCTTTTGTGTTAGCATTAGCCAAGAAGAGGAATGTAAATCAGCATCTGCCTGTTGTTCTTTTACACAACTCACAGTAGCATAAAAACAGTCAGGGCCATTCACTTCTGTTGTGAATACATTTCTGTTGGGTTGTGGTTATTTCATTATTTGTTTAAGATGTTGTTATTTAGTTGTCCGTTTTGAATTTGTGTTACTTTGTGGCTATTTAGTTGTGTTTTATTGTGTTTTTGTATTTATATAGTGCTTTACCACATAGTAGGCACTCAAAGCGCTTTACCAGTGTTACAGATGACACCGCTGGAGGCAAGGTGGGTTAAGTGTCTTGCCCAAGGACACAACAACAGTATGTGGGGAGAGCGGGATGTTATGATGTTGGTGTGAGCCATAGGGTTACCACAGTAGCTAATAGAATACAGTTAGGCTACTTATTTTTTGTATTCTGATTAAGAGTTTTAGGGGTTTAGAGTTTAATTGTTTAAGGGTTAGTTTTAGGGGTAAGGGTTGGGGTTAGAGTTTAATTGTTTAAGGGTTAGTTTTAGGGGTAAGGGTTGGGGTAAGGGTTGGGGTTAGAGTTTAATTGTTTAAGGGTTAGTTTTAGGGGTAAGGGTTGGGGTTAGAGTTTAATTGTTTAAGGGTTAGTTTTAGGGTTAAGGGTTGGGGTTAGAGTTTAATTGTTTAAGGGTTAGTTTTAGGGGTAAGGGTTGGGGTTAGAGTTTAATTGTTTAAGGGTTAGTTTTAGGGGTAAGGGTTGGGGTTAGAGTTTAATTGTTTAAGGGTTAGTTTTAGGGGTAAGGGTTGGGGTAAGGGTTGGGGTTAGAGTTTAATTGTTTAAGGGTTAGTTTTAGGGGTAAGGGTTGGGGTTAGAGTTTAATTGTTTAAGGGTTAGTTTTAGGGGTAAGGGTTGGGGTTAGAGTTTAATTGTTTAAGGGTTAGTTTTAGGGGTAAGGGTTGGGGTTAGAGTTTAATTGTTTAAGGGTTAGTTTTAGGGGTAAGGGTTTACTAGTGCATTTCTGGGGACGCAAATACACTTTACATATCAATTACACATAGCTCAAATACTCAAGGACAACAATTAAAAGCAACAAATACAAACTTACTGACTGTAGTTGCTCCTAACTGTTAGGTTTTTATGAAAGCTACGTAATGTATGTAGCCAACATGTAATCCATTACTTAGCCTTCAGAAACTTGGCAGTGGATGACTCTAGTGCCAAAAATATAAAATGTGCATCTGTTGGTAGCAGCAACCAATAGACCTATTACATACCTTTACATTTGCACTAAACGTGGTTTAAATAAGCCTTTTTATATAGGCTATTATTATTTATGAAACATTAATTTATGTTGACTGATGTGTAATCACCGGAATAATAAATAAACACTGTTTAAAATGACAGAAATTAAGAATGTGTGATCAATAAATATTTGTTGCCATGACCATAAAGGCTACACTTGAAAGTTTCAAGCAGTGATTAAGAAAGCACTGGGCACTTATTGTGTCCTGGCATGGAGCATTGTGGAGAACAAGGACAGATACTTGTGTCTACACCACTGTAGGAGTGTTATTACGCACCGCACCTGCAGAGTTTGGGGCTGAGATGAAGCGGGCAGGGAGGATGATATCTAAAGTGTGTTTGTTTAATGCGTGAGCAACACCAAAATGTGATGTAAGAAAGAAAATGCATAAAAATGATGCTCTTCCAGATATTGCCCTTCACCAGCTGCACGTGAGCTTTTGTGCCTAAATCATGAACTGTGGCCACAGACCTGTGCTGTAAGGTTAGCTCCTATTGTGCTATTGCGCATACCAGTTATTACTAATTCTTCAGGAGCAGGACACACAATAGATCTACCAGCGTATATCTGTGAGAGAGTCTGCCATAATGAACAGTGTTTATGGAGAAGATATGAACACCCTCCTTGTTACAGTTTCAAAGACAAGCCTGGTCAGGCAACACTTTCACTAATTTTCTTGTGCGCTAAAAGAATGCAGCCTTTAAACTGTTTATTAATTGTTACTGACTCCAGGATGAATAAGTGAATTCAAGTGACGCAAAGAAAACACGGCGCCATGTTCTGTGTGCGCAATCTGGACTTTGCAGTTTTAACTTAACACTTAGGCCACCGTAGCGCAGAGCCGAGGCAGCTGAAGAGGAATTAGACTTGTTTAATCACTCACGCGTGCGCTAGACTGTTACATTATCTTTTCAGCCATGTGTTTTATGTTGTGGTAAAAAAGGCTATAGTTCTTTGTTTGGTTATTAAACGTTTGACTGAAATGAATTAAAGTCTAGCAGAACCTCTGCGCTGCAAATTTAATTAACCCCCAAACCGATCTCTCAGGGAGCCGCAAAAGCCGCATGCAGCTCCGGAGATGCCTTCTCTAGTAGAAACTCCGCTCCTCACAAGTAGCCTTCTTTTTGAATTTTGATTTTAGTGTCGAAATTAAATGAGAATTTGTTTTAGGGTTGCACCATTTACTCGTGGATCTCTGTCAGGTTAGAGAAGGCTGCGGTCCTAAAAATGAGTAGTCAAACCCTGACCTCTGCTGGTGAAGTCAGGAAACTGCAAGTGATGTGATAACAAAACGTCAAGTACTGCAAAAGTACTGTGTAAAAATAACTGGTTTCTGTGTGCCAAATGATAAATATATGGTCCGCTGTAAGATTAAACAATTTAATGTATTTTTTTCTTACAAATTAATATATCCCGTATCAATTTACATTATTAACGAAATCCATATGATAAATTGTCTCAGTGGAAGGAAGTTTAGTTAAAATCTCTTTGCAGATATAGTTTCTCACTTTACGATGTGCCCTTTAAGTTATATTGTTTTTTTCACTGATAATAATCTGTTAAAGCCCTCCAATTACTTTGATACAAGTTTCAATCTATTGTTATGATTAAGTAATTTAAGTGCTTATTGCACTTCTGGTTAGATGCTAACTGCATTTCGTTGCCTTGTACCTTACATGTGCAGTGACAATAAAGTTGAATCTAATCTAATCTAATCTAATTAAGTTAAGTTTGAGCTTTGTCCAAAACAATACAAAAAATAATGTTGCGGCACATTTAAGTTATTTTTCTACTACTTTTTTCCCCAGATAAACTCAATGACACATATTGCATTATAATTTTAACACGTTATTTTCCTCCTAATGACACCAATAAGGGTTTTTGCAGTTAACATCAGGGTAAAGGTTACATTTTTGTTCTCGAAAGTTTATTAATGTCTTCCTAAATACTGAAAATTAGATCTACAGTATAACCTTTTACGTTTATCACAGCGGTGCACGCCATAGTCACGTACATCACGAGATCTCGCATGTTCCAGGGAGCTCTTCTCGCCGCACCACCAACTTATCACCAAAGATGGCGAATTGCTGAGTGCTCATGGATGTACACATTTTCGGCTACTTGTTATTTTACCCGAACCGCCAACTTTGAAAAAGAAATTGACTGCACAGCGAGCCCTTTCTCATCGTTTCAAGCACACCTGAAACGACAGTCGCCGCCACCATGCAGATTACGCTTAAAACACTGCAACAGCAGACAATTCAAATTGAGATAGACCCCGAACAAACGGTGAGTGGCTACGAGCTAATGCGCTAACTTTGGCTAGCACAACTATGCGTGAAACATATGTTCTAAATTTATACACATATAGCATTGTCATATTTTCTGTCACAAGTACGAACCGTTTGGTGTAGTATTAATTTATTGTGCGCCTATAAGCTTACACTTTTCGATTTGTAAAACAATGTAAAATGTGATGCTAACTCCGCCATACCCCATTTAGCATTTACTGCAAATATTAGCAAGTTAGCTAGCCGAGTAGCACATTCATAAAGGCAGAGCGACCCTGATTCATAAGAATTTGGGGTTGCGTAAAGCAAAGGGCTATCTTATTTGTCTGTCATTGCTTTTCAAAATCCTATCTTTGGAAAGGTTGCACCGACATATGTAACTTATAAAATGAACTTTTATCTGCACATTGCGCTAAAGGCTAATGCTCATACCATGACACTGCTAATTATGATTATCTTTATTTGAAGCTGGCCGAGTTTGCTTTTGCAGTGTTGATGTAATTCCCATGTTAACAAAACAACATACCTTGGACGAATAATATAATAAATTCAAGTTAGACTTTGTCTAAAGAATAAAAAATGTCCAAAATGAATGTTTTCACCAACAAGCACTGTCATGGTCTCTCAAGCATGTAAGCTGATACTGTGTGCCATTTCAGTTTGACTTTATAAGATACTACTTCAACGTGGTACTATCATTTATCCATTTGTGTTGGTAAAAAATGACTTGTGCACCCAAAAGTTTTTATTTGGTCAAACAAACAGGAGTAAAAGGATGACAATTATACAAAACGGGGATAATGTGGAATTTTAAGTGATGGACTTTCTCTCTCTTTTGGCAAAGTAAAAATAAAAGACCAATCAACCTAAACTGGTAGACTTTAAAAGCTGCCAATGTTCTGGCAAAACTAAATAATTTTTTTGCGTAAAAATAAGCTATGTGAATAAATGTTTTAAACACGAGTAGCTCTCTGAGGAAAAAAGGCTAAAGAACCTGGGACAGAGCTATTATTTCTTTTTTAATTTTTATATATTTGAATACAACTGAACTTTTACTGTGCCAATAGTTTATAGTTAATACCAATATTGAAAGTCAGAATATTGTCAATGGTATTCCATCTTTCAAGTTTTTCTAATGTCATGCAGTCCTACATCAAAGTATACTAAGGATGCAACAATACAGCCACTCCACGGTTAAAATACAAACCTTGGTTTTTTGCTTACAGTTTTTTGGTTCGGTTCAGTAGAATTTGTGGTGCCATTATTAATTTATTTTTCATATCAATTAAATTATGTGTAGTCACTGGGTGAATTAAAAAAAAACAGTACTTAATTTTAAAAACGGGTTTCATATTATTTATAAAGCAAAACTTAAAAAAAAAAAAACTTTTAGAAATGTGCATTTAACATTTGAAGGGAATTGATGCTTGATGAGAAAACATTTGGGCACAATATTTATAAACCAACATTTAAATGAGGACCTGATAAAATTCAGGACCAGATTTAAAACCGACTCACGTTTGATTAAACTTCAATAATGTGTCAGCTCGTTTTGAAATAAAAATGTCTGAGACAGAGATAGTTTAGAGCAAGGACCAGTGTTACATTCAACATTTTGCCACAATGTTAAAAGGATTATCTTAATATTTTTTGTTGGTAAACCGTAAATCGCTGGGGGAAACATTTTTGTTATATTTATTTCTAACATGAGTGTCCTCATCAGCCCATAGAGAGTTGTGATTGGTTAACTCACAGAAGTGTTCCCTAGTCCCAGATGATTAATTTTATGCAATAACATACTAATCAAAATTTACCAACGCATATGGAACCTTGAAGGGCATACCGAACGGTTCAATACTTAATGAGAAGTGTTGCATCCATAAAGTATACAATTTTATTTGTTTCCATTTTTCCAGGTGAAGGCCTTGAAAGAGAAGATTGAAGCAGAAAGAGGAAAAGACAACTTCCCTGTATCTGGACAGAAACTGATTTACGCTGGTAAAATCCTCCAAGATGACACACCCATTAAGGATTACAAAATAGATGAGAAGAATTTTGTTGTTGTGATGGTATCTAAGGTAAGATGTTTGGGAGTTTTAACTGTGTTTGTGGTCTGATTCTTGAGCTGTCCTAGCAGCTGTCTTGTGTGCCCCTCCACCAGACTAAGCCCGCAGCTGCTGCCTCTCCTCCCGCATCAGAAGCACCCAAGCCCCCTGCACAGGACTCTGCCGCATCATCCACAGCTGCCCCTGCCCCAGCCTCTGACCTAGCACCAGCCCCAGCAGCTATTCCCATTCCCCCTGAGGAGGCCAAAGAGGAGCCCAGTGCTGCAGCTGAAGAACCACCGCAACCTGCCAGGTATTACTCTGCACTGTATCAATCTTTGAAGTAATGTATGTTGAAGCAAAATTAAACTTGAGAAGTAAGAGATATTTATGATAAATTAAGGATTTTTAGATCCATTGGAACATATATTATTTCTGGTGTGTTTAGACATAGCCTGGAGTTTATATTCTCTCATTTCAACTGGGTCAGTATGGCACACTTTAAAGTCCTTTCTATTGTAAAAAGGGGTAAATGGTACCAAAGAAGCATTTTCTGTTACTATTCGAGTAATCGCTTTGCTTTTGGTCCCAACATCTACTACAAGAGGAAGTAATTCAACACTGGATCAGAGCAAAGACAATCCTTACTCAAGCATAATTAAGGAAAACACAAAACAGCAATTCTTTGTCATGTTCTTGTGATAAACGGTCCATATATTCCAAGCAGAAAGAATAATTGTAAAAAAAATAACATTTTTATAAGCAGTAGCTGTTTACAGTTTTGGACAGACTCAGTATCTTGATGTTTTGTAAATAAAAACATTGAATTCTTTGTGTACATTGAATTAAACATGAGCAAAACCTGTGACATTGAAGCTACACTGTAACTTTTTATCTCAAAATATAAAAAATTAAAAAACTTATTAAGTCATGCTACCATCTTAAGAGATAACTTATCCTGCCAGAATCAAAACATCGGCACAAATTTACGTCTCAACTTAAATATAGGACTTTGCCACAATAACATCAGTAATTGGTTTATTGATAAATAAACTCAGTGGCTCACCTTGTACAGCACATACTATTTACTTGAGTGAAAGTACTGATCACAGAACAGTCTGTTTCACTGGACCTTCTGGGACGGCTCCCGTTGAAAGCATTTGCAAAAGAGAGGTGCCTTCTTTCGGAAACTTGGTGTTCGGATGAAGGACCGACTAGAATCTGCCTACCACGAGATTTGTTTTAGGCAATCATAGCAACCATTCATTTAACTTAATCAGAATGCAGCAGATATGAAGAAATAACAAACCGTTGTAACAGTAAAAGAATTTGCAAAGTGACCCTGCGAATAAAAGGAAAGTTAACTAAGACTAAATTGATAAATTCATTTACTCTCAATAACTTTTAAATCTTGTGAGAATCCAGCTGCAGAGCAACGTTAGGTTTGAAGCCTGCTTGGGTCCTTTTTACTCTCTCACCCTGTTTCCTGTCTACACTGTCCCGTCAAAGGCATCTCCTATAAGGGGGTCCTGCAACAAAATGACACAGTTCACTATAAACATACATTGACATAGACTTCTAACACTGGATATAGTTAGATCTAAGGTGTAAATAACATTTATACATAGTTGCACATAGACATTTGCTACATTAATGCTCACACACATACTGTTTACATACACATGTTTACACAAATATTAATACGATAGACACAATACATTTTTACATCAAATGTAGGAAACCTGTGCAGCTTTTTCAAATTTAAAGTTCAGAAAGCTGGGAATAAACTGTAAAACTATTTTTTTATAAACCACTTTATTAGCAACATTTTAAAAGTTCACTTTAAATTCAGGCTATACTATATATACATTTTTACTATATGCTATATGTACTATAGCTATTGCCATAACTATTTTGAATATTGTGATAACTATATGATCTGCGATATTTAAATCCTGTTTGCATTCAAATGTAACCTTAGTTTCATTGATTTAGAAAATATAAAGAAATAGAAGGCTCTGAACTAATTTCCACTTGTCAAAGCATGAGCTAAATCAATATTAAAGCTAGGAACATGTCTTAACCAGGACTTTATTTACACTGTGTGCACAATTATTAGACAAATTGTATTTTTGAGGATTAATTTTTTTAATTGTACAACTACAGTGCTCTTGGTCAATCCAAGAACAAACCCTCAAACCTGAACATTTGAATAGTAAAAGTGAAGTTTTGGCTTTCTTAAGAGAATATCTACATTGTTATGCAACTAAATGGAAAAACAAAGATTTTCCATCTCACTTGTTTATTTTCACCTGTTAAAGTGAGAAAAAAAACTCAAAATTTACAAATAAACATTTCTGAAATAAAAAAAATTATAAAAAAAATATCAGTGACCAATACAGCCACCCTTCTTTTCATATAACAGTAACATTCCTTCCATTCATGGAGTCAGTCAGTTTCTTGATCTGGTCAGAATCAACCTTTTGTGCAGCTGCAACCTCAGCCTCCCAGACACTGTTCAGAGACGTTACCTTCACTATAAATGTCCTGCTTAAGAAGGTCCCTAAAGTTCTCAATAAGGTTTAAGTCAGGTGAAGAAGGGGCCATGTCATTAGTTTTTCATCTTTAAGAACTTTACTGGCCACGCAGTGGACAACTTTGATGCATGTGATGAAGCGTTGTCTTGCAGAAAAATTAAATTCTTCTTGAAAGATGCAGACTTTTTCCTGAACCACTGCTCAAAGAAAGTGTCTTCTAAAGAGTCCATTTTCAACCCGAAAAGGTCCAACCAGCTCATCTTTAATAATACCTGCCCATACCTGTACCCCACCTCCATCTCGCCGGCATCTGAGTCAAAGTGGAGCTCTGTGTCCGTTACTGATCCAACCACGGGTCCATCCATCTGGTCCGTCAAGAGTCACTCTCATCATTCACAAAACCTTTGAAAAATCTGTCTACAGATATTTCTTGGCCCACTCTTGACATTTCATCTTATGTGTCTTGTTCAGAGGTGGTCAGGTTAGGCCTTTCTTACCTCGGCCATGTCTCTGAACTGAACACTCGTACTTCTAAACACTTCAGGTAGGTTGCAGGTGTGGAATATGGCAGCACTGGAGGATAAAGGGTTCCTGGTAGCATCACGTTTGATTCTTTGCAAATCTTTGGCGGTTAATTTGAGTCTTTTCTTCTCGACATGTTTCTATTTACTATTTTCTACAAAACGTTTGATGGTTCTGTGATTACGCTCCAATATATTAGATATTTCAAGAGTGCTGCATCCCTGTGAAAGACCTTTTACAATTTCTGACTTTTCAGGGTCAGTTAAATGTCTTTTTTGGCCCTTTTTTCCTGAGGAGACTCTGCCTAATATTTATGCACACCTTGATACAGGGTGTTGATCTCCTTAGGCCACACCCTCCTTCGTTACACAAATACACATCACCTGATATGCATTAAATCCAATACGGATTCAAGTTTAAACAGCTTGGAGTTGGAAATTATGGATAAATTGGTGATATGGTCAAAATAATCACTTACCTAATAATTGTGCACACAGTGTATATGCACCACAGTTTGAGTTAATGTTCAGTTTGGACAAGAATTTTGAGGCAAAGATTCAATGTCCATCACAAAGAAGACCATAACTCTATTGCAATGACGAATTTGTGCTATATTGTGCAGACCATTTTAATATACAAGATACTGCTTTGATTAAAATGCTACAACAGAAACAGGCAGAGTTTTAGCCAAAAACAGACACCTGAATGTGTTTCTAAATGTTTTTTTTGTGTGTGTTTCTAGCTCCAGTGGCAGTAGTCAGGGCCTGGACCCCTCATCAGCACTGGGTAGGTAAAAAGAAAACGGCTAGTGCATATTAATTGTGTTTGTTCCTCTGCATAAAAGTCAGTGCATTAAATGTGATGTATGGGATGTTAGACAAGCTGTGCTATAAATGTAGTCGGGTTATATTTCTACTTACTCTGCCAAAAAATGTCCCTCGCTCTCAGTCAGGGAGCTTTACCGCCTGCTGCTTGAAGCATCTCACTCCTATATTTAGATTGTGACAAAAGAGTTACGTCTGTTACTTTGGGGTCGCAAACAGCACTGGGGATTCCCAACTGGGACACGCATATCAGAAAAACAAGAACCAAGTTGTTGACGTTAAAATAAACTATTTTGGTTTTTAATCTTAAATAAAAGCAATTAAATAAAGCATAAATATTAAACTGAAACAAAACTGTGGTCCACTTTCAGTTTGAGATGAAACACAGCCACCACTATGAAGGGCCGGCTTAACTATAGGTATCAGTACAACGTCTGAGATTAGTGAGCTGTTGGACGGGACGCCACAAGAACTCCTCCTTCCCGACTGTGATAAGAATCAACCAGTCTGTGAAAGAGGAAGTCTGAATCAATTCTGAATTTTCCCTGTGGGATTAATAAGTTGAATTAAAAAGAGTTGAATGAACCCCAAAAGTTTCCCAAAGTGAATTCTAATTTCTAATGCATCGTTTAATCTTAGTCTGTGGTCAGACGGTTAAACTTTCAACTAACCTAACTATTTAATTTTGCATTATAACCCCATATTTCTTCGCAAAGTAAAATTTAGTTGAGTACGTTTACTAATATCCCTCCCTGTTTACCAGCGAATAACTTCACACAAACTCATGTTCAATCAAAGCTCATGGCTTATTTTGAATAAATCAACCAAGTACACATCACACAGACGCTAAGCTGTTTCCATTTATGTCAAATTCCTAGCACTTCACAAAACCACAATAGAGCTAATATAACTCTGATTAATAGTGTCTTAAGCATCTACTGAGTCATTACGGCCATTAGTTGAGCTTCCCTGAAAGCTTTAGTCTTTGTCTAATGTACAGTGCAGTGGTTACAGGAAAACCTTTTCACAACAGTCTGAAAAATGTCATGCTAACATCTGTCTCTTTCCCTCCAGTGACAGGAGCTGAGTACGAGAACATGCTCACAGAGATCATGTCTATGGGATACGAACGAGAGCGGGTGGTGGCTGCGCTCAGGGCCAGCTTCAACAACCCCCACAGAGCCGTGGAGTACCTGCTCACTGTGCGTCTCACACTAAATGACTCCATATTACACACTGCTTTTTTTCACCTTGTGTGTGAGATTGACAGTTGTATTTGTGGTTTCCAGGGCATCCCCAGCAGCCCGGTCCAGGAGAGTAATCCTCCGGCACAGGCCCCTGCATCTGGACCCACAGAAGCCCCATCAGAAGGTGAACAGGACTCATTTTATTTGTGTCTGAAAAGTGGATCCTTGTGAAGTTATCGCCTTGTTCTTCTGTCAGGCTGTGACACATTGACACAACGTTCAAGTAAACAAGTCTGTCTCACCAGTGACTCAATCAACTCCTTAGTCACGCTGTTTGGCGTTAGCTTTGTCCTCTGTCCAGTTTAAAACAACACATGACCCCATCTTCAGGTTTTAAGTTAGTTTCAGAGTGACTTGGTTTAGTTTTAGGTCTCGCTGAGCACGTGTTAGAAGATGTGTCAGTGCTGAGACTTCTTACACTCTCCACGTTTGCAGTCTTTAATGGAAAAGTACATATTATTCAACTTCTACCTAATAATAAGTAATCGGATCTTAATGCAGCTTAATAATTCTTGAAAAACTGTCCTCAGGAGAAAACCCGCTTGCATTCCTGCGGACCCAGCCTCAGTTCATGCACATGAGACAGGCCATCCAGCAGAACCCTGCTCTGCTGCCAGCTCTGCTCCAGCAGCTCGGCCGAGAGAACCCCCAGCTTCTACAGGTAACCCCCGCCACCGCACAGACCTGTAGTTTAAATAATGGCAACAATGACTCAAAACGAACAGGAAGAGGAATGCTCTGTCTGTTGGTTACACATTAACATTGCGCTCATCAAAAGCAACATATGATTGTGTTTATTTCTGATGGGATTATTTTGCCTTCGTCAGCAAATCAGCCAGCACCAGGAGCGGTTCATCCAGATGCTGAACGAGCCGGTGGGGGAGGGGGGCGACGCGCCTGAGGTGGGAGACCTGGGGGCGGCCGGAGACGAGGGCGCACCTGTCAACTACATCCAGGTCACACCTCAGGAGAAGGAAGCCATCGAGAGGGTCAGTGCTTCTCGCTTTTTCATGAAAATAACAAAAACATGTGGCACTCCAAAGGTCTTAAACATCAGCCATACTTCCAACTGAGATTACAGCTTCATTTGTTAACTTTAAGTATGTACCAGAAAAGAAATGTGGATCTGAGGCACCCCTCGTACAGTCGGTAGAGCACATGCAGAGTCTCACTCGGGTCACTGTGTCCGCACTATCACTAATAACAAAAAGGCCAGACTGTGACTTTTATTATTTTTTGTCAATATAATCGTCTGACACAAAAGAAAAGGTCACAATAAGCCACATAAAGCTGCAATACCCGATTTTCTGTTGCCATCCATGTCTCAGACTCAACTCTCCTCCGAAAGCAGCTCTTGCTTCTCTTTTATTAAAAAAAATTTGACCGGAGCAATGTTTCCTCCACACAACAGTAAACCAAACTGTAGTTTAGTGTCAGGACGGCAATAATCTCCGCCTCGTTAAACATTGTGATTGAATTTGCTCTGTTATTTTCTTTTTTGAGGTTTGTGTTAAAAGACATTTTCAGTGCTGAAAATACACTTCAGCAGCCCTTAAACTTAGACTATTCTTTTCCTTGAATATACGCAAATATTTGTTGATTTCATAAATGTGCGATTATTTGACTAATTGCTTAAATACAGTGCCTTGTGAAAGGATTCGTCCCCCTTGAACTTTGTAACCTTTAGCCACATTTCAGGCTTCAAACATAAAGATATGAAACTGTAATTTTTTTGTGAAGAATCAACAAGTGGGACACAATCATGAAGTGGAACGAAATTTATTGGATATTTCAAACGTTTTTTTTTTTTTAAATAAAAAACTGAAAAATTGTGTGGGCAAAATTATTCAGCCCCTTTTACTTTCAGTGCAGCAAACTCTCTCCAGAAGTTCAGTGAGGATCTTTGAATAAACCAATGTTGACCTAAATGTCTAATGATGATAAATGGAATCCACCTGTGTGTAATCAAGTCTGTGTTTAAATGCCCCTGCACTGTCTCAGAGGTGTGTTTAAAGCGAGAGCATCATGAAGAACAAGGAACGCACCAGGCAGGTCCGAGATAATGTTGTGGAGAAGTCTAAAGCTGGATTTGGATACAAAAGATTTCCCAAGCTTTAAACTTCCCAAGGAGCACTGTGCAAGCGATAATATTGAAATGGAAGGAGTATCAGACCACTGCTAATCTACCAAGACCTGGCCGTCCCTCTAAACTTTCAGCTCATGCAAGGAAGGAGAAGACTGATCAGAGATGCAGCCAAGAGGCCCATGATCCCTCTGGATGAACTGCAGAGATCTACAGCTGAGGTGGAAGACTGTTCATAGGACAAAAGCCTTTTATGGAAGAGTGGCAAGAAGAAAGCTATTACTTAAAGATATCCAAGTGTTGTTTAAAGTTTGCCACAAGCCACCTGGGAGACACACCAAACATGTGGAAGAAGGTGACTGGTCAGATGAAACCAAAATCTTTTTGGCAACAATGCAAAATGTTATGTTTAGCATAAAAGCAACACAGCTGATCACCTGAACACACCATCCCCACTGTCAAACATAGTGGTGGCAGCATCATGGTTTGGGCCTGCTTTTCTTCAGCAGGGACAGGGAAGAAGGTTAAAAATGATGGGAGCAACCAAATACAGGACCATTCTGGAAGAAAACCTGATGGAGTCTGCAAAAGACCTGAGACTGGGACGGAGATTTGTCTTCCAACAAGACAATGATCCAAAACATAAAGCAAAATCTACAATGGAATAGTTCACAAATAAACATATCCATCCAACCTTGCTGAGCTCAAACTGTTTTGAAAGGAAGAATAGACTAAAAATTCAGTCTCTCGATGTGCAAAACTAATGGAGACATACCCCAAGCGACAAAGTATTAACACAAGGGCCTGAATAATTTTGCACGCCCAATTTTTCAGTTTTTTATTTGTTAAAAAAGTTTGAAATATCCAATAAATTTCATTCCACTTCATGATTGTGTCCCAATTGTTGATTCTTCACAAAAAAATTAAGTTTTATATTTTTATGTGTGAAGCCTGAAATGTGGCAAAAGGTTGCAAAGTTCAAGGGGCTGAATACTTTTGCAAGGCAATGTAAAAGACTACTTGGTTAACTAGGAAAATCTATAGAAAAAATGCATAATTTATTGTAAAGCCAGCCTCTCATTTCTTTGACACCTTATCCTCGTCTTCTGGTTTTAGTGACCATTTATTGTTCTGTATGTACTTTGGGACACTAACATAACTGCGCTCACTTCACATTTTTGGTGTAAATGAATCAGTGGACTCTTTATCCGACTGTCTTTTTACTTACTCTTTACTAGAATTCAAAGAGCATGAGTCCAGTATCATTTGGATTGACCCGTCTTGTCTGTCTGTCGAACAGTTAAAAGCGCTGGGTTTCCCCGAGGCCCTGGTGATCCAGGCCTACTTCGCCTGCGAGAAGAACGAGAACCTGGCGGCCAACTTCCTCCTGAACCAGGGCCTGGAGGACGACTGAGCGCCGGGACACCTGCCCCTCCCCTCCTCAGCTCAAAGACTGCACCCCTCCACTCACTGTACAGCCACCAACCTCAGCGCGGCCCGGCTGGAGGGGAGGAGGAGAGGGGACGGCCGGTGGGACTGGGCGGGGGCGGGGACAGGGGATGGTCGGGTCATGGCAGGGTTTGACGAACAAAGTGGAGGCTGTGTGCAGGAAGGCTAGATCATGGAGGCAGGGGCGGAAAGTAGAGGAAATGTAAAATCCACGTGAATTCCAATGGAATGTGTGGGGTTTGTTTAGGGGAGATCTATACTTTGATTTTAGATGCGCTTTGTGATTCTTAGGGAAGGGGAGCGACGACGGGTGGGTCGTGTGCGAGAGGACATGTCTGTGTAGCTGTGCTGATGGATGCAATGCAGTTAAGGCTGAAGGCGTAATCATTTAGCATTATCTAAGGTCATTCATGCTGTAGCTGGATGGAATGGAAGCACATTCTTCTCACTGCACTTGTCATCATGTGTACTGCTCGTGTACGTGTCCACGAATCAAACATGGACTGATGTGCGGCCTGTGTATGTCTGACGTAATGATGAGTCTGTTGGGGAAAATGGGAACTAAAGTGACAAATGTGTTTTCTGGTTATTCTCTTTACTTCATACCACTTTGAACACTGCCCTTAGGTCACAACATTCAAACTCCTTGAGGCTCACCTTATCAGTTCTTGCTTCCGATGCTACACTGCAAATAAAAATCTACTCCAACTTACCTTCCACATAGTCAAAACTTATGTAAAATTATTACAACCGAAAAACAAATGTAGGCCCTCTCAGACCTTGCATTTCAATCCATCTTTTAGTTTTTTGGATTTCTGTTTCCAGCTCAACTTTTTGTATTCACACTTGTATTTTCCTTTTCATGTGTCTGAGTCCACGTGAGTTCTCAGTTTCCGGCGTCAAATTCAAAACTCCACCAACTTTGCCTCCGAGAAGAACGTTAAATCAGCCTTAACTTTCAAATATGTTACCTTAAGTCTGTGATGCAGTACAATGCTTTAACCCCCCCACAAGAATTGCATTAAAACATGTCAGGAAATGACTAGCGGAAGAACTATTGATACTATGTTTATTCGAACATTCAGTGGAAAGTAGAGTAGAAACGAGGCCAGAGGGAACCAGGCTTCTGTGCTTCTAAGGACTCCGCTTACAGCACCAGCCGCGCTGCAGGTGCATCCACGGCTTGGAATGCCCACTCTGGAAGATCCTCCCACCAGGAAGTTGCACTAGGTCCCACATGCAGCCCTTCCAGACCTATGCCACCTCCCAATGTGCCTGACGACGAGTTCTATACATTCTCACCTTGCACTAAAGGGTTAGTTCAATATTACGTACATTCTTCGATTATTTCAATCACACAGGAGCAAAGACACGTATAGCTGTAAATGGGGCCGTTTAAAAATGATGATGGATAAAAAAAAATCATGAAACTACTTCAGTGTTCATTTGAAATAGTTGAGTTTCCACATTTCCACAATAAATAATGCTTAAACTGCCTACATTTAGTTCCAACAGTCACATGTAAATAGTTTTGGAGTTGTGTGTATACCCTCTACACAACTGTTTTTTTTCTTTTTTTGTAAAATCCTATATTGACTAGCCCCATTAACAACCGTACATAATGTAAAACCCTTAAAAAGACACTGAGCTAGCCCTTTATTTCTGGACATGTGAGATTTTAGTGCCAGGTCTGAAGGGGCCACATAGGATCCTACCCTGCACACACTCTAAAATGCATGTTTGGCAAAAAATGTTTTTTTCCAAACTCAATCTTTATGTAAAACTTCCTTTGATTTACTTTTTGTTTGTTTGTCTCCAACATAAATTACATTTTGCAGTTTCTCTGAACATATTAAATGTAAGCAGCACAAGCCAAAATTCTTTAATTGACATAATAGACCGAGAAGTAAATTTTTTTTTTGCCTAACTTAAGACTGCTGATAGCTCGAAACTGCTAACACCAAACAGTGTTCCACAAGTCCTGTTTAATAATCTGTATTGTATTTTGCATGTGAACAGGCATCACTAGGAATATTTTGGAGCATACTGTAACTCTTGCTCTGGTCTGTGAGATGGGGATGTATGGCATGGCAACTGCGTGTTTTTCATTTTCAGCTTTCTGTGGGTCCATAAACCCATCATTGTAAGCAAAATGTGTCTGAGATGGCAGTTTGAGCGACTGTCCTACAGCATCAACATGATCTTAGATTATGCTGTGCTACATTAAATATCAGCTGCCTTTCAGGCCTTGGACTCTGTGAATTATTAGTGTCAATATGAAGAACCACAATTGGATTTGAATATGTTGTGAGAGCTCTTTTCACTCGAGGGAAAGAACACTGGAATAATGAATAACTAAGGTGACAAAAACACTACCCTCATATAATTTAATCAAGATGAAGCTCAATAAATCACCACTGGCTTTAAGTTTAGCAGTTTTTCTCTTGTATAATATTTAGAGTAAGTCATCTTTGAACAGTTAGACACAAACATTTTAATCTACATATCAATGTTTTTCATCACTTTATCCTCCAACTATGTAAAAGAGCATATCCTTTGTCGATAAAGAGCTTGTAAACTCAAATAATTCAGTGTTCAGTAAAATGTATCCTGCCTTTTATGTTAAACATTTGCATTCATTCATCTTAGAAAAAAATCCGCTCTATAAAAACCAGTGGACTGAGAGGACTGCTTGGAAATCCAACTAGCACTCAAGGTAGTAAGTATTATTCATAAACTTTAATTTACACTCACCTAAAGGATTATTAGAAACACCTGCTCAATTTCTCATTAATGCAAGAATCTAATCAACCAATCACATGGCAGTTGCTTCAGTGCATTTAGGGGTGTGGTCCTGGTCAAGACAATCTCCTGAACTCCAAACTGAATGTCAGAATGGGAAAGAAAGGGGATTTAAGCAATTTTGAGCGTGGCATGGTTGTTGGTGCCAGACGGGTCTGAGTATTTCACAATCTGCTCAGTTACTGGGATTTTCACGCACAACCATTTCTAGGGTTTACAGTTAAGTGTAGTTAAGTTAAGTGGACAGTTAAAGACTGGAAAAATGTTGCCTGTTCTGATGAGTCGATTTCTGTTGAGACGTTCAGATGGTAGAGTCAGAATTTGGTTTAAACAGAATGAGAACATGGATCCATCATGCCTTGTTTCCTCTGTGCAGACTGGTGGTGGTGGTGGTGTAATGGTGTGGGGAATGTTTTCTTGGCACACTTTAGGCCCCTTAGTGTCAATTGGGCATCGTTTAAATGCCATGGCCTACCTGAGCATTGTTTCTGACCATGTCCATCCCTTTATGACCACCATGTACTTATCCTCTGATGGATACTTCCAGCAGGATAATGCACCATGTCACAAAGCTCAGATCATTTCAAATGGGTTTCTTGAACAGGACAATGAGTTCACTGAACTAAAATGTCCCCCACAGTCTCCAGATCTCAACCCAAGGCAGTTCTGAAGGTGAAAGGGTGTCAAACACAGTATGGTGTTCCTAATAACCCTTGAGTGTATTGATCTTGATCCCGTCACACCACTTTTATCAAAAAAACGTCTGAGTGTCAGCATCTGCTCTGGAACCAGTTATCTGAAATCTCAGTGACCACACAGACCCTAGAATACTATAATTTGAAAACTTGTTTTTCTAGTAATTTCATTAGTAATTTATAACTATTACATGCTAAACTTATCTCATTTTAGATTTTTATTAAAATAAGTTGGCAAATAACCCCCCCAAACTCTGACTAATTTTATTATTAATTAAAATATATATATGGGAGCTTGAGGGTTCTGCGCAGTATCTTTGCTGTTCCTAGTACTGCACTTTTCTGGACCGAGATGTCTGGTGTTCTTCCAGGGATCTGCTGTAGCCACTCTTCCAGTTTGGGGGTCACTGCCCCAAGTGCTCCGATGACCACGGGCACCACTGTCGCCTTCACCTTCCAAGTCTTTTCTAGCTCTTCTCTGAGCCCTTGGTATTTCTCTAATTTCTCATGTTCCTTTTTCCTGATGTTGCAATCACTTGGTATTGCCACATCAACCACAACGGCTTTCCTCTGCTGTTTGTCGACCACCACGATGACTGGGTGGTTCGCCATTACCATTCTGTCAGTCTGAATCTGGAAGTCCCACAGGATCTTGGCTCGGTCATTCTCTACCACCTTTGGAGGTGTTTCCCACTTTGACCTTGGGGTTTCCAGTCCGTACTCCGTGCAGATGTTCCTGTACACTATGCCAGCCACTTGGTTATGGCGTTCCATGTATGCTTTCCCTGCCAGCATCTTACACCCTGCAGTTAAGTGTTGGATTGTCTCAGGGGCCTGTTTGCACAGCCTACACCTTGGGTCTTGTCTGGTGTGGTAGATCTGGGCCTCTATTGCTCTGGTGCTCAGGGCTTGTTCCTGTGCAGCCATGATGAGTGCCTCTGTGCTGTCCTTCAGTCCGGCCCGTTCTAGCCATTGGTAGGATTTCTTGATATCAGCCACTTCAGTTATGTTCCGGTGGTACATCCCATGTAGGGGTTTGTCCTCCCATGATGGTCCCTCCTCCAGCTCCTCTTCCGCTGTTCCCCATTGCCTGAGACATTCACTAAGCACGTTATCTGTCGGGGCCTTATCTTTGATGTACTTGTGGATCTTGGATGTTTCATCCTGGATAGTGGCTTTCACACTCACTAGTCCACGGCCGCCTTCCTTGCGGCTATCGTACAGTCTCAGGGTGCTGGATTTGGGATGGAACCCTCCAAGCATGGTGAGGAGCTTTCGTGTCTTAACGTCTGTGGTCTGTATCTCTTCCTTTGGCCACCTTATTATTCCTGCAGGGTATCTGATCACTGGCAGGGCATAGCTGTTTATTGCCCGTGCCTTGTTCTTGCCATTGAGCTGACTTCTTAGGACCTGTCTTACTCGTTGGAGGTATTTGGCAGTTGCTGTTTTCCTTGTTACCTCTTCAAGGTTGCCATTTGCCTGTGGTATTCCAAGGTACTTGTAACCATCCTCAATGTCTGCTATTGTTCCTTCTGGTAGTGAGACCCCTTCTGTGTGGACTACCTTCCCTCTCTTTGTCACCATTCGACTACACTTCTCAAGCCCGAATGACATCCCAATGTCAGAGCTGTAGATCCTGGTGGTGTGGATCAGTGAGTCAATGTCCCGCTCGCTCTTAGCTTGATGTCATCCATGTAGAGGAGGTGACTGATGGTGGCCCCATTCCTGAGTCGGTATCCATAGCCAGTCTTGTTGATTATTTGGCTGAGGGGGTTCAGACCTATGCAGAACAGCAGTGGGGACAGAGCAGTGGGGACAGAGCATCTCATATGCACATTTGATGGATACTTGTGCAAGTGGCACAAGGGTGGTTTTCCATAGCCTCATCGAGTTTGCAATGAAGTGTCTTGGAGTCCTGTTGATGTTGTACGTCTCCAAGCATTCAGTGATCCAGGTTATTGGCCGATAGTTGGATGGGACTGTACCCTTTGTGGGATCCTTCAGGATCAGGATTGTACGCCCTTCGGTAAGCCATTCAGGATGCGTCCCATCCCTTAGCAGCTGGTTCATTTGTGCTGCAAGGCGCTCGTGGAGTGCAGTGAACTTCTTTAGCCAGTAGGTGTGGATCCTGTCAGGGCCCGGTGCTGTCCAGTTTTTCATACCTGAGACTCTTTCTTGGCCTCTGTCAGTTGGCTCACTTCTCTCCGTGCCTTCTTGATTTTAGCCTCCAGCCTATTGTTTATCATGGTTCCCATGGTTGCTCTTATAGCCAAGCATCTCAAGGATCACTGCTGAGGTGTATATCAGCTCATTGGTTTCAGTGATGGTTGCGGTAGGGATCGCACTTAATGCTGCATTCACATCTTCTAGGAGACTTTCTGATGGTACTTCACTTAGCCGTTGTAGTTGGCGTCGGGGTTGCCTTTCATTCATTCTCGCCATGATCTTGTCTTTCAGGTAAGTCGCTGCCTCGTTCAGCGTTATTCAATCTCTGGTTGCTCAATCTCTGGTTGGGGAGCCCTCGTTGGCTCCCCACTGACCTCTCGTCCTGGCTCCCCCTTGCCGTAGCATTTGTGTTGTATCTCGTCAATCTCAAGTTGTGATAGCAGTTGCCGCTGAGGGGGATTCGAACCCGGGTCCCCCGTGTGAAAAGCCCTGTCCTTACCAGCTGAGCTATATATATATATATATATATATATATATATATATATATATATATATATATATATATATATATATATATATATATATATATATATATATATATATATATATATATATATATATATATATATATATATATATAAAAATAAACAAACAAACATTTTTATTGTCAGTAACATTACTAAGTCTGCTTTGCAACAAAAACAGCACGATGTTTCTGGTTTCTCATCCCTTTTTATTTATTTATTTTTTTCAAAACTCTGCAGACTGCGTGGCCCTCACTTGCGGCAGTGCAGGCGTGGTGGATATCAAGACGGTGGTGTATTTGCTATGTTGAGCCTCTGACTCCACCAGTGCTGTGAGGGGTGAAGGGTTAAAAAGCGAGGCGTGGCGTGAGCCCTGTTTCACGAACCAGGTTTAGTACAAAGTATGTCAACTCTGGAAAGAGGTAAACTCTGAGTTTTCACTTTAAATTCATTGACGATAGGCCAACAGTGAATTATTTCACTTTTATTACTTTTATATATGTATTGTCCCCATTAAGAAATTCACTTAAACATCTGAAATAATAATCCTAATCCTTGCATTAGTAGATGACAATCACTCACTATAAAACATGATTCAGTTCTTTTACTGCAGGACTTGAACACCTTTAGTTAATGCCACATTAAAAGTTAAATGTTATACTGTTACTGAAGTATTACGTTTACTGAGAATGCAAGATTAAGGCCAATGTAGACCAATAAAATTTAATAAAAAGACATGTTAAGTGTATTATTCAATGATTTGTATCATAACAATTATCTTTGAATCTTTAGCCTGTGTAGCCACAGTATTGTATTTTAAACATGACTGTAGTCTCTCCAGAGTCGT
Source organism: Neodontobutis hainanensis (assembly GCA_024349245.1). Taxonomy (NCBI): domain Eukaryota; kingdom Metazoa; phylum Chordata; class Actinopteri; order Gobiiformes; family Odontobutidae; genus Neodontobutis; species Neodontobutis hainanensis. The sequence continues at coordinate 2,005,438 of JALDNG010000029.1, forward strand.
GACATGTTCCACCTCTATGGTAGCCTCCATTTGATCACCGTTGCTAGAGCGACTCCTCTTTTCTTGGTCCATTGATAATGACTTTTTTCTTCAGCTAAAACCCGAGTTGACTAAACAAACTCTAAACCTGTTTTCTGAAACGGGGAACTCCGAGTCAGGCCAGTCTGAGTAGGATAACTCTAGTTTTTAACTCTTTTGTGAAACAGGGCCCTGGTCTTAGTCAAAGCACAAGTCAATAGCAGTGTGTTTGTTCTTTAAAGCCCATTGCAGTCGGTTTAGGTGCAGGACCACGGACTGATGCAGACATTAAATTCAATTAGGACCTGAAGTTATTGCAAAGCACATTTTTTTATTAAAATTGTGCACATGCTCTGGTATATAAAAAAATTAAAATGTTTTTTAAATTAATAAATACAATATTTTTTTATTTATTCAAAATATTTAAATAAAATAAGAAAATATTTAAAACATTCTCTAAATAATTTGGGCTTATATCCTGAACTTTACTAACTAATTTACCAATTTATTTTTTACAACCATGCCTTTATCAAAGCACAAAAGCACTAGTTTACTTAAAAAATTTAATAAAATAAAACAATGCTATAAATTAAGAATTAACCAAGAATTAACTAAAATGACAGTCACATACTAAGTTTAGTTAGAAATGATTGACTAGAACACTAGAACAGTGAATGTGAAAAGAATCAGACAAGAGGAAGTGTACAGTCAAGAACATCCTTTTATTCAATCAGGTAAAGGTCTTGCTCTTTTTAAACTGCTTTTATTATTATTATGGAAAAAAAACTGTAATTAACACATGCATTTCACCACAGGCTCTGGGAGCGGCTCTCTGAGGATGGGGTGCTGCTCCGGGCAGGAAGAATAGGAGCATTGGTGGAGGGGGGTACAAGCCCGAGTGTAGGGTTTTTAACTCGGCAGAGATGGGGGAGGCTCAGTCTACACTTCCATCACTAAACACGGCCCGGCGTCCTACAAACAAGTTAAAAACAGAGAAGACGGCGACGACGGACGGCCAGGCCACAGGTCGGACTGGTTTATACCCAAAAAACAAAGCACACCACCTTCGGATATGGCTTCTCAACTGTGGTGCTTATCACGGCTTGACTCCTAATACTGCTGCTGGCTTTTAAAAAAACAAAAAGTTTAGCAGGACAGATTTGTTTTCAAATTTACTGATGGGATTTGAGCGTTAGTTGTCAAAAAAAATGCTAGTTTTGTAGATGAACTTCACTTTGGTCAAAGTGGTAAATCCAAATAGTGAAGCTTACATGATTGTGCTAAATGAGTGTGTTAGCGCGCAAATGTGCATAATTGAAAGTCGGATTAAAAAGTAACAAATTCAAATAATTAAATACAATGTGAAGCGTACAGACAAGAATAATGTGAGCTAACTGCATTCCGCTCAGACGAAAAAAATCTTTGCGTATTTATTTTTTTTAAACATTTTTTTTGTTTAAACCCCACCGTTCAGAGAAAGGAGAAAAAAGAGGAAAAGGAGCTTACGCGGCTACAGACTACTCCAGTGTCCAAGAGAGACAGAAGACAAGATACAGAGGAAGAGAAGCAAGACAGATCTTTTTTTTTGTTACATTTTTCATCTTTTCTTAATTATTCAACAATTAAAAGAGGAACTAAATCACATCAATTTCTTTAAGTACTATGTATACTGCTTTAAAAAGCTTCAAGAAGAAGAGAAAGATATAGAAGTATGAAGGAGGGGACGTTTGTTTTCTTTTTGAGATGGGCACTCAGGATTACAAGATGGAACCTGTGAACAAAAGGCACTTTTTAGGGACAACCTTTAAGATGCTCTGAGTCTATTACACTACATCACCAAACAAATATTTATAATCATTTACAGCAAGATGGATGGGGATTCAAGGTTTAGGGGGAGGGGCAAGGGGGGTGGGGTTCAGTTTGAGGACGACAGCACCTGCCAGACCGGACTCAGGGCAGGCATTCCCTTGAAGTCAAAGACTAAGAACTCCCATCTTAATTGCAGAAATGGCATTAACTGCGGAAGATGTATTCATTTTCTCATGTAATTTTTTTTTTTTTTTTACCTCTGGTGTAAAGGTTGGATGAGGAAAAATGCCTTTTGCCACAACAACCTTAGCATACATGAACCCCTCCCCCCTCAGTAAATACAAAAAGAGAAATAGTAATAATGCATGTTTCCTAAAAATTTGCCTCTTATGATAATTTTGTATTATTTATGTATAATAGAGCTTGAATGTACTTTACTCTTAGAAAGCACCAGTTTTCATATACATTTATGAGTTGCAAAATTGTTCCTTCAGCCCTCCCACATTGTGAAAAATTCAAATGGTTTTCTTACAAAAGCCATAGAAGAAAAAAAAATACATGGAAATTAATAAAAATTTTCCCAAACGTACTTACTTACAAAGACTGAGATTTTTGAATCTTCACCCTCGTATTTAGAGTCCCAGGGCCAGTGGACTTAAAGAAAAAAAAAGCTGAGAGTTTTCCCTCTTTTCTAATGACACCCTCAAACAGATGCTAACAAACACAATTCCTCTACCAAGGCATTGCACGTGGCTCAATCAACATCATTTAGTTCAAGAACAATACTTCCCATCAAAACAAAAAAAGAAAACAACAAAACAACCTCATCTGTTGATCGATCATTGTCTACATTAGCCTTGTTTTCACCAAGTGGTAAAATCTGGTTCAGTTCTGTACTGTGCAGTTTCAAATGGCAACGCCAAATGCAATGGGACCCAATCAGCATTCAGGGGGCGGTACCTACATACGCAGCATAAACCAATCAGAGAAACAAAGCATAAAGCCAACACATTGGTGCATATGAAGAAAGGAATTATTTCTGTTATGTATTCCATAAAGCAGAAGCACATGCCAGTTTTTTTGCTGCAATACCTTGAGTGGCCACTGAAAGATCTGGGCAGAGGGGGTGCCCTACTTGAAGTTCTTAATGCTGCATATACAGTATATTGGCCTCGAGGGGCCTGCATTTCTGAGATCATAAGTTGTTTTTCCAGTTGTTTGTGTGCTTTCATAAAGTTGGAATATTATTACATTGCTCTTCACCAACCAACTGAATAATTGGTGTTCAGGAAGAGTTGAAGTGCCATGTGTAAAATAAACAACTAAATTGCTCAGTGTTGTTGCATAATGATGTCAGGTCAGAAAGTCAAATTTTGACCCAACTCCAAGTTTGTTTTCAGACTTGAGCAGGCGTTCATGTTTACCAAGACTATATGAACGCAAGATTATAATACAGCCGTGACTCTTTTTTTTATTGTGCCATTTTCTAAAGCTTTGCTAACACACAAAGATTTCTGTATTACAAAAATGCAATTTGTTTTGCCATTGTTGCATAGTTGTTCATCTGAAAACTTAATTAGCATTAGTTAATTAGCAAACTGGCACCTTGTTGTTTTTGCAATAAAGTTAAGTTTGAAGGTTGCAGAGCAAGGTTGCAGGTGCCATTTTAGAAAACATTAGGATGCCAAGAATAGAACAGCACGCTTATTTTGGATCCATTAGTATCTCTTTTGACATTGTGAACATACCAAACTGAACCATACCACGTGGTGAAAATCTGCCTATTGTTGTTGGTCATCTGCCATCAATTGGATTTTTATGTTGCCAATGCAGGTTTGATTGTTTATGTTTAAGCACAATTTTTTCCGATGCATCCTATGACTGTGCGATTTAAGCCATGCTTCAAAAAATAACTAGACTGCCACAGAGCTTATCTTGCAAATTAAAAAAAAAAACGTATATATCTATAAATATATATGTGTATTATATATAAAGATGCGTGCGATTATCTAGTTAGCTGTCACTGTTGTCCACTCCTGACATAGTATTTTTTTCACCATTCACTATAGCTTATATATGTGAGAAAAAACAACCTGAATTCATGTTTTGACAAATTGCATAATGGGAATACAGAGGCACTTCCATAGAATAGAAAACGAATCCCCTTTAGCAGTCGTTCTCTCAGCGTCCTCTCAACAGAGCTACGTCTTTCTAACTGTGGTGCGTTTCCCTGCAGTGAACATGGCCAGGCAGTCCAGTTATTTTGTGAGGTGGGTGAATTACATGGATTTTTGAAAGGAAATAACTCAATATGAATTGGCTAAAAATTCTCATACAATGGATTAAAAGCATAAAGGCCTCCTCAGATTGTCTAAATTTAAGACTTCCCTTTTGAATCGAGTCAGACGGGGGTGCGTGTGTTTGTCTTTCTGTGCTCTACGTGTGTGTGTGTGTGTGTGTGTGTGTGTGTGTGTGTGTGTGTGTGTGTGTGTGTGTGTGTCCATCCCAGAATTACATCAACTGATTTGAACAGCTGCTGCTAAACGGTGTAAAAATCGCAAAAAGAAACTTGCAAAGTTGGTTGCCATGATTGTTTTAGTGCATTTTGTAACATTAAGGGATCATGGATTTACATGTGGCTTAGCTAACATGTATCAAGGGGGGGCTGCTGGTGTGTATAAAAGGAGGGAGTTACCATAGAAACCAATACTTTGAACCTGATCGTGCAAGTGAACCACGACTGCAGACCGTAGATTGGGACAGCGCTCAGCATTTCATGCTACTGCTAGCCGTTGTTGCTAGGTGCTGTTGCTAGCTGTTGTAGTCCACAAGTACAATTCATGAAATTGTTAAATTTCATAAAAATTGTTAAAAAAAACAACCAATCAAAACATAGGTCAGTTCAGTTTATGTTTAAAGGGTGCTAATTTACGTCAAAAGGAAACCTCTGAACAAAGAAGCTCAAGAAAGATGGCTGCCTGACTGGGCTAGCTTGGGTTAGCGGGGTTAAAGAAATGCTTATAAATAGCACAATTCAAATACATAGCTACTATTTGTGCTAAAGATATTATAAAATTTGATTGGATACATATTTTCAACAGATTATAGAGTTTGTAGTAAATCTTAAAAATGACTGAGGATAAATATGTAAATGAGTGTGAGTATATTGTTCAGTCTGTAAGCTGTGCTGTGATTGGCTGAAACCTACACATTCACATTCCTGTTAACATTCTGTAAACAAAAGCTGTAAACTGTGGAATCTAGTTTGTGGGCATTGATTTTCCCCACTACATGGTTTTAGACAATTATTTTAGATTAAAGCCTATCCACCCTGTGTTTTAGGTGCAACAGAAAACGTATTTCATTGGACTAAACTGCATTCAATTTAAAAGGACATTTTTGAAACCGGTTTATAGGAGCTATATTGGGCTTGATTGAGAAAACGTCCTGACTAGAATAGTGTAAATGAATTTATAATTGATGGAACTGGGCTAGGACCTAACATGTGACAAAGACGTAACTGTCACGCTGTTGAGCGCTGTCCTAATCTGTGGTCTGCAGACATGTGCCTTAAAAAGAGACCCAACTAAAAAAGGGGCACATTGGGTGATCGTCCCACAGCTAGCCTAGAGGCCCTCGTTCCCTCTCTCCGCCAGTAACCAGATATGTCACATATTCATTTTGCTCCGCAGTGTGGCGCCCTGTGCTCTTGGAGCGGCGGCGGCCTGTCTGGGAGTGTAAACAACAGGGTAAACGTTTGGGGAGACAAGAAAGTTTCCTCTAGGTCCCATCTTCAGCAACCTTCCCTCACTTTTCAATCGCTTACCATCTTCAGATAAGCGTCCTGTGATTGTCAAACCCTCGCGTCGCGCCTCGTATCGGCTCCAAGTTTTCGCTCAGAGGCCGACAGTGTTTTGCTTTTATTTTTTTTTCTTCGCAAGCTCTATTATTTAATACGGATAAGCTTCCAACCCTGTCTTCGACGCCCGCTTCCTTACCGTGTTCCTCTATAAGGTGCTGTCATTCAAATACAAAACAATTACAAAATAGTACAAATCTTAAAAGGAATAAAATTCAAATAAGAGAACACACAACAAGAAAAATCATTACATTACAAGAGGGCAAATAGGTAACTGATAGCTGCTGTGTCTATTCGTAAATCCTGGGATATTGTGTATGTTCGATATCTAAAAAGGTACTTGTGTATGCAACTATAATACAACACCGTCACCTCAAATACGACATTAAATGGTGAGAATGGGCGTTTAAGGTTAAAAAAGCGTACATAAATGCTTCTTTGATTGGCATGTGGGGTGTGACGTGAGCCGAATGATTGGTTGTACGGCGGGGGAGGAGGACGAGTGAAGGCCAAATGTACCTTCTCTTTCAAATAGGCAAGTCTGGTTTCGCTCCCATGCCTTGCGTAAAATAGTGCACATCGTTTATAGATTAGTGTTAACTGATTCGTAGTGCAACCCTCACTGGAGATATGTTTTGGCATGGTCTCGCTAGTTAGTAGTAGTAGTAGTAGGGTAAAAAGGGGCGTTCAAAAAAGGAGAGACATTGGTCGATTTTGGATTTTTGGGTGTGATCACAGTAGCGTGGACTGCAGCGTTAAACTTTGTCAATGTAGAAACCTGATTCTTCGGACAGTCTCTTGTTTGGCCGCATTTTTCCGTCACGTTCCTAGTGCTTTGCTGCTGTGCTGTGCTGGTTTGCTGGTTTTGGGAAAGATGCCCACTACTGCTGCTGTTGCTGCTCCTGCATTGTCCCATTACCCTTCTCAATCCTGGCATCCCCTTGTCCATCCATTCATCTTTACATCTATACTTGAAAAGGGGTCTTTCCTCACACGGGGTAATTGAGTCCAGAGTTCCTCGAAGAATCTCCTGCGTCGGGGTGGTGAGATCTGGTTTTAGGTGGGACGTATTGTAAGGCCCGGGGGTGGGTGGGTATGTTGGGTTGGGTGGAGGGCAGTTATCGTCCTGGGCATCAGATTTTTCTATTTCCGATTGAAAAGATAGAACTCTAGTTGCTGGTTTGGACACAGATCTTGTCAGAGGAACCAAGACTGGAAAAAGAAAGAAGAGAAGCATGTAGGTTAGTTATATCATGGAAAAAACAATAATGCAGCACCTTTGCTAAATTGTTTTGCTCATGATATTAATTTATTTATGTTTTTATTTAGACACATTAACTGAATCTTTACCTAAACAGTACATAACCACTTTAAAAAACAACACTCCATTTATTTGCCTTTTCTGAAGAAAAAGACATTTGAAGTTTAATAAAACTAAGCTTAAGTTGTTCCATTACCTCCTGTTCCTACGGGTGCCCAGAAAGGACAAACTGAGCATTGCTATAGAAGCTAATTCAACACACAATCTTGCATAAAGATTTAGGGCACTTTTCCTGTAAATTTTCAAAAGTAATCTTGTCATCTGAACTACAGCTATGCAGGATATCTGTATTCAGGTGCTCCAATCACTTCCATAAGCACAAATGTATAAAATCAAGCACTTAGGCCTGCACACTACTTCTACAAACATTTGTGAAAGAATGGGTAGCTCTCAGGAGCTCAGAGAATTCCAACATGGTACCGTGTTAGGATGCCATTTGTGCAATAAGTCCAGTCATGAAATTTCCTTGGTACTAAAAATTCAACACAATGAACTGTTAGTGGTACTAGAACAAAGTGGAAGCAATTGGGAACAACGCAACTCAGCCACAAAGTGGTAGGCAACATAAAATCACAGAGCGGGGTCAGCGAATATAGAGGCGCATAGGGCACAGAGGTTTCCAACATTCTGCAGAGTCAACCACTACAGACCTCCAAACTTCAGGTGATCTTCAGGTTAGCTTAAGAACAGTGCGTAGAGAGCTTCATGGAATGTGCTTCAATGGCCAAGCAGCTGCATCCAAACCTTACATCACCAAGTGCAATGCAGATCATCAGATGCAGTGTAAAGCACGTCACCCTTGGACTCTAGAGCAGTGGAGACGTGTTCTCTGGAGTGACAAATCTTCTCTGTCTGGCAATCTGATGGACGACTCTGGGTTTGGCAGTTATCAGGAGAACGATGCCAAGTGTAAAGTTGGGTGGAGGAAGATAATGGTGTGGGGTTGTCTTTCGGGAGATGGGCCCCTTTGTCCCAGTGAAAGGAACTGTTAATGCTTCAGCATACAAAGAACAATTTCATGCTCCCAACTTTGCGAGAACAGTTTGGAGATGGGACCTTCCTGGACTGCCCGAGGTCCTGACCTCAACCTGTTAGAACACCTTTACAATGAATTAGAGCAGAGACTGTGAGCCAGGCCTTCTCGTCCAACATCAGTGTCCGACCTCACAAATGCACTTTTAGAAGAATGGTCAAACATTTCCATAAACACAATCCTAAACCTTGTGGAGAGTTGAAGCTGTTATAGCTGCAAAGGGCGGACTGACATATTAGATCCTATGGTTTAGAAATGGGATGTCACTTGTGTTCGAATGTGTGTGAAGGCAGAAGACTGAATACTTTCGGTAAATTCACAGAGAACAGCATGTTCCTGCAGGGCTAGATGTCACTGCAAACTACACACTTTGCCCTTAAAACAAACAAGTCTGGATTACTGTTGCCTACGGTTAAATATCAATACCTGGAATATTATTTACTATAATATACTAGTGTATTTCATATAGTCAACAAACTAATGGTATATATTTATTTTAGCACAAAAGAACATTTTCAGAAAACTACAGCTTACAATTGGTTAAACAGAATTTCAAATAAATATTTGTGTTGATCCGAGACCCATTTTATTTTGCAAAGTGTATAATTTAGATGACATATTCAATCTGGAAACTGTCTTGTTTCAGTCCAAATTTAAATTTAATTTGTGAAATGACAAGAAAATAGGAAGTGAGATGTCCATTTGCAAATGCCAAGGAATGAATGAAAACAAAGGCTCCCACAAGTGTTTAATTGTGACAACAGTCAAACTAACTCACTTCTCCTGGCTGTTTTATTATTTCTTTAACCTTTTTTTTTCATCACGGAAAATTATTGAGGGACAGAAGAAAATCAAAGCAAATAGGCTTGGGTTTAATACAAGTATATAAACTCAGGATTATTGTGTACTATGTTACATAATAAGACATTGATATCAACCACACAAAATGCTGGAGGGCACTTGGTTTTCTGCCTGTGCCTCACTGTTCTCTCACTGTTGACTTGTGCCCACTGTGGTGCTTTTAACAACAGTGAGACGGTGAACTATTGTGGGAAACTCGCCCAGCTCCTGCCACTCGCCCTGTCCATCTCCACAGCGCCCTCCAGGACATGTTGGCTTTGCCCGGGCCGCAAATGGCGTCTAAAGGCCAAGTGGTGGCGGGAGCAGGGTTGGTTTGGGTGTCTCTGTCTCTGGTTTGGGTTTCTGTGGCTCAGCGTGATCAGGGAGCAGAACTGGGTCACTGTCGCTGTTGTTGGCTGCCCCTCTTGGCCTAAAGGATCTGGCACTGTGGGCCTACTGCGCCAACATTCTACAAGTTGAGCCTTGGAAACTCCTCCGAGGCTTGGGGAAGCAGCCTTTTGTTTTGGTTTGACTCGAACAGGTCGGATGAATGCCCCCCTTCTGCCTGCTGCCCTTCTCAGTTACCCCGCTCCCCCGGGCACTGTCCCAGCAGGCCCGGGCCATTGTAACATGTCCCGTCTTACTTACCCCTCTCCTTCTGCTCAAACGTACACAGCCCATCTATCTCCGAAACACTCCCACTCCAGCCTTGGCAGCACACACTGACCACCCTCTTTTTCTGTCAGCCTGTACCCCCCCCTCGAGCAGGAGCCTTCTCAAATTCAACATCAACTGGCTATGACATCATGTCTGGTTGCTGGGGGCAACGAGACAGCCTTGACTTCTATAAGGGCTCAAACTGTCAGTCTCTTCCCTTTTCTTCTACCCCGACTAGATATAGTTTCTCTTCTCCTCTGACTGCAGTGCTGCGTATCATCCACCAGAGGGCACCTCCAGCCCACATTGTCCCTGTGAGCTTTTTCACTGATTACTATCCATTATTCCATCAATGTCATTTTGAGAGGCACATGAAAACAATTAGCACTGTTTGTTTTACAATTAAAACCACGTTTCAGACACCAAATCCGTCATGACACAAGCTTTGAGAAAATAAGCCACTGAATTGAATAACCATAAAGGAAACACAGACATTTGGCTAAACTTAATCGTCATGCTGTGAACTCATCCTTTTGAAAATGGATTATTTTTTATGTTTCATATTATAATATTATGTAGGCAAAACCAGAGATGGTTGTGGTTGGAAGAATGCAATTGTAGACCAATCACATCCTTTGAAACAACATATCTGAGTTGAGAGCTCATAGAAATCTAATACAGTTGTCCTCATCTACTTGATTTATTATGCTACCAAATTTATAAATGTTAATAACTGTAAGGCACTTTCAGAATGGTCTATTTTAAAATAAAAATGAATGCAAAAAATGTAATCATGTAAATGGTCATCACATACTAGGTATTCTTGATTTATTGCAAAAATAACTGGGCTTGTAATTATGCTCAGCCAAGCCAGAATTATAACTGTAAGTCCTGCTACTATTTAAGCTATACTTTATGAGAAAAAAAATCTATATTGTTGTGAAGAGATGTGACAATGTTTTTCATTTTCTATAAGCATTTTGGTTTGTTTCAATAATCTTTTTTACCTATATTTCTTTTTTAAATTACCATTAAATGATCAATTAATAATCTACATCATGGTTTTGTTCACTTTTACCACATTTTGATGATCCATAACATTTGGTATTTTCTTTTTCTGTTTTTCTTCAAATACCACTCGCATTTTTATATTTTGAGCTGTAAGAAATTTCTGACTACCCATGTAAAATCTTTGCTGACCCACTTTTGGTTCCCAACCCTGTGTTTCTAGACTAACTTGCACTTCCACTAGAGACAATAGAAAAAGTTACTTTTTAATTTTGTTAAACCACTACCAATTGTTCAATAATTATTTTGTGTAAATTTTGCAGATTGAATGTCAGATGGATTTGGAAACATCCCAATTTTACAGAATAAGTACTTAAAATTGACTAGTCGACCAAAACTAAGAGCAGATGCACATGTTTTGCAGATTTGCAGTTTTTTCAAATGACTTTAAAGCATCTAGGGTTTTTGCCACGTGCTGTTTGAGCAGAACATTATTTACAGTTTGCACTACTCTTATCATGTTCCTTTACAGTAAACAATTTCCAAATAGTGCTGTATAGAGAAAAAGTAAAGTATCTAATTAGATAAGATTAGAAAACCTTATCTAAAAAAGGTGAATGAAAGCTCACACTGCATGGAGAAAAGTACTTGTTTGTAACTATCAAGACTGTCAAACTAGTACAATAATAGAGTTCAAGAGAGCCTTTTCTGAAATTAAGAAAAAAAATAATAAGAAAAGTAGGGACCTGTGGAAAGCGGAGTGTAATGAGGAGAATTGAGAACGAAGGGAAAGTGCGAGAACAGAGGGTCGAGAAACAAGGGAGGGAGCCGAGCACTTTCAGATGGTTTCCATGTGTGGATGAGCGGAGCTGAGCTGGCTTCAGGCGGGTGTGGTTGGACACTAATGAGAAAAGTACTGCTAGTAATGGAGGAGGCATATGAACCGAGTACAGAGAGCCAACGCAGAAGGTGAAAGTCAGAGAAAGTAAAAAGGCAGAGAAAATTAATGAGAAGTAGGGAGGAGCGGAACAAAACCCAAAAGAGAAGTATAAAATGTAAAGGGGGGTAGGAAAAGTAGCAAGAAGGCAGCTAGGATGAAGCCTGTTGCCTTGAGGTAGGCGCCATATGTGCCAAATAAACAGTTGAGCACATATGGTAAACCACACACGTACAGTAAAATACAGATGTACAAATGCACACATTGAGGGTGCGCTGTGGGACGCTGAGAGACGAGAGAAACTCAGCAGCAGGTTTGAGGGAGTGAGTCTGAGGGAAAGGTTTTTGGCTCAAATCCATGCAGTTAATCCATTTCCTGAGTTTGACCAGTAATCACAATCCAAACAGACAAGTTTCCTTCTCACAGACAGAGACAGAAACCGACTGTGTGTTTCCAGGCCTGAATTTACCTGTGTCTGCTGCGGGATGTTCAGAAAGTTGTTGTCCCGTGATCCGATGCCGACAAACCTGTTGGGAGCTGTGGCGCCTGGCGTGGAGTATGCTACAATAAAGAAAACACAAAAAGACAAAAACATTAGCAAATAATACAGATAAGAGTGTATGATTAAATTTAAAGAATAGGTCAAAGTAAAGTAATTAGCTGTATTATAATTGCAGTTGCCTAAAGTAAACATAAAGGCTAGCACATTGTTTAGCCCAAAAACCATAGACAGTAGATGGATAGTGGACCAAGAAACTGTGACATCACTCAAATAAACAAAATGAGCAACTGAAGCCATTGAAATTCTTTGAGTTTTTTAGACCAAGGGATAACCAAATATGAAGGTTTATGATGTTTGATGTTCAGTTGTCGTAGCTGTTGCTAGCTAGTGATGCTAACAGTATGTATCCAGAATCAGATTTATATTAGAGTAGAGAGGTTTGTTGATCTGCTTAGATACGCGTTCACATGAGCGGTGTATATATGAAGGAAGGGTTATTGGTCCTTTTTTGTGTTGGGGAACCAGGAAAACCACATTGAGACTACATATTTAAATACAATTAGGGTAATGTATTTTCTTTAAAAAATATTAATTTAAAAGAATCTCTGAAAGCAACAGGCAAATAAGCGGGCAAACATAGAGGTTATTTTACCATGTTTGGGAACCATGTAATAACTTTGAGGCTTAGCAACAGGCAATCAAGCTACCAAACACAACACAATTGTACCTTCTTCTAAAGATTGTATTTGTAAAAAATTGTTATAAAGGTGAATATTTTTTAATAATGTTAGACATTTATTTTTATGGAGCCAGCCTTCACTTTTATTGCTACAAACTGCTTACAGTCTACGATTCCTTTACTATCTATGGCTCTAGGACAACAAAAATGGATAAAACCAGTAATAGCTTCTTGTACAAAGGTAAGAACTTTTTCAACAAACCCATATATAGATACCAGTTCCAGCTAACTCTATATTCATAAAATTTGTTATTTTGTCAAACTTTCTGCAAGAAAATAATCAAGCAAAATCATGTCAAACTGGTCCCTAAAGCAAGCCCACTGGGTCACTTCAGACGCATGTGTTCAGCACTACAGAAAGTATCGCTCTATATCATTCAGGTCATAAAACTCCCCATATAAGCTCTTGCCAAAATCTAGAATGCAAACTTAGATGTCCCTGATTGAGGATTAAACTTGGTTAATAAACTCAGCTGGAAGTGATTGCACCAGAATACCAACACTGAGGATCAGTCGGGGACATTTAAAACCCAATGGCGTCAAAGTCTTTGACAAATTTAGGGCAGTTTGAGGTACCCTAAGGACTCCAGAATTTCAATCTCGCTAAGGACTCAGTGTAATGTGTGTTGACTTGTGTATGTTTGTTTGTGGGGTTGGAAGAGAAAGGCCAAAGAGGGACAGAAAGATTGGGAACATGTATAACTCAATGACATGGACATTAACAGTATACATCCATGTATTTCTAATAACTGGCGTAACATGCATAAGACACGAAAGACTTTAGAGACGCTGACTGGGGGTAAAACAACACTACATTTGGAGGTAATTTAGACAAAAATGCTCCATCCAGTGCCCCTCCTACCACGGACAAAAGACCTGTTCTCATAAATCACCTTAATCACTACAACAATCTATTTCAGCAATCATCAACTAACCTCCATAAAGGTAAAAGTCTAGACTGTGTTTCTTTTATTGAGTGTAGTTAAGGAGTCCATTTGATTCTACTGCCCTAAATTTGTTTTCTATACACAAAGTATTTTAATACTCTTCTGAGGATAGTTTGCTGATGAGTCCACCAGGGAATGAACATAGGATTTCAAAGGAGAAGAGTGGAGATGGTGATGCAACTTCCACACCAAAGAATGCCCAACACGAGTAACATCACTTAAAGAGATGTGGTCCAACTATAGAACCCTGAGGAATGCCACGGAAGTCCATTTAAAGAATGGGGTCCCATCAAATCTTAGATGTTGAAAACACATTGATGGCACAAAGTTGGAGGCAGAACAGTGGCAGGGAGGCTTTTTTATGAAGAGGTACTGGGAATCTTTTGTCATAATTTTTGGTGTTGGTCTGGTTTTTAGAAAAACGGTCTCGGCGGGGTCACTTACACGGAGATGCGGGCGAGGAGAGTCCGCCGTCAGGGGGCGTGCTGTTGGGTTTAGAGTCGGGCATGGGTAGGGGCACTGGGCGGGCCACTGGGGGAGGTGGAGGCAGCAAGAAGGAGCCTGGCATTTTGCTCTGGCCGCTCCCGTTTGGCTGCAGACAACACAAATAGGGTCAAGAGGGCGACATGCGACAGTCCGGTAACACGGAATGAGAAGAGGATGCAGCTCGGGAGGCCAGGTCCCAAAAAAAAAAATTCCATGACGGAGGAGAGGGGTAGGTGGGCGATGGTGGAAAAGAGGGATAGGTGGGAAACAACAACCAAAAAGTATGATGTATGCGGACGGCATCTTTTATGGAGGTGTGAAAAATAATAATCATCACAGGGTTTGATTTGAGTGGGAGCTTGAGGTGAGAGGTTCCAAAAGGGGTGGTTCCAGGTGAGTGGAGCAGGAGGCAGTGAGCATAACAACTGGTTGGTTTTACCCAGGAGATGGCACGAAATAAAACCATGGGAGAATACTTTTCTATACAATCACAACACCACCGACAATACCAGCACCAGACAACCAAAACTCCAACTAAAATCGACTAGAGATGAGAACAAAACACAATGACGCCACACACAATGTTGGACTGAAGTGCTGATTCATTCTTGTGTTGATGGTGGTACTTTCTGAGGGGTTGGGTGGAGCAAAGGAACAAAAAAGGAAGAAGACATTTGGGGTTGGGACAGCAAACGGTAAAATAACATTGACAAGACAATACAAGAACTATAGCAGTGCACAATTTAACTGTCAACTGTGTAATGTTTTGTAGGGAGGTGTATGACTTTGGTGAGGTATATTGATATGCAAGTATAAGCTTTATAAGATAGGTTACTGCAGATTATATCAAGATTGTTGCAAGGTGTTTCAAATAAAAAAAATAATAAAAAAAGATTTAAAGGTGCACTGTATAGGTTTGAGAGCATCTGGAGGAAGCATTAGAGATTGCAATTCCAAACGTCAGGCCCCTCTTTGCGTAAGCCTGTGAGCAGTATGGGAACCATAATGATTTCACTTTAGAAGCTTAGAAACAATATTTATTTATATATAAAAATGCATAAAATGCCTAAACCTGTGTTAAAAAACAACATGAGAGTGATTCTCCTCCAGCAGTGCTCACAATTTATAAATCCCCAAATGTCTACTTTTTCTGTCAAACGCAAAGAATGTAATTTTGAGGTGATTATACACTAGTGGAAACTAGTTTTTGACTGATGTGTTTCATTTTCTTTTACACAATGCACCTTTAAAAGTGACCCATTTATATTCTTTAATTGGTTTACCAGCAGATAATACTTAAAATAATAGACTACACATGGTCAAATTCTCCACAATTAATTAACTTAACTTACTTATTACTTACATATCATTACTTTTATTTTCTTTTACCTTTAAATTGGGTAACAATATTCTCATAACTTTGTTGCCTTACTAAATGTTTTTACACAGTGCTTTGTTTATACATGCACAAGCATTACCTGCCCGCCGGTCGGTCCTGAGCCGTCAGCGCAGACAAACTGCACAAATTCCTTCAGGGGGTCCTGTCCAGGGTGGTGGTGGTAACGGATGGTTGGGTGGGTGAAATATGGGCTAGACTGCTGGATTATGGAGGGAGACGGGAAGTGCAGAGCTGAGGCTGAAGCACGGGGACTCCCTGCAAGGAAAGATGTTTGTATTAGAGGAAAGTACTGTATACTCAGAAATTACAGAGAGAACAGGAGGTAGACATAAACTATTGCATATGTAGACATTTTTACAGATGGAGAAGATAAAGTATGTGTTCATGAATAAGCAAGAGAATTATATATTGACTGGATATGAAATTAAAATGTGCTTTAAAAGTAGATTAAACAAATGTTTTGGTTTGGAATTCCCAGCTTTTACGGCAATGCTTGTAATTCCTTACTATCAACCCAGATCTTTTCAGCTTTCCAGAGATTTACACAGATTGCATTCATAAAACACTCAACACAATTCCAAACCATTCAGACAGAGCTGAATATGGACAATTCAATAGATACAAGTGCTACATTTTCAAACCAGATCCAAGCAGCTTGTAAAAGGAAAACGCACAAAGGAACCTTGAATACTGTCTTAAATGTGCAGGTCTTAATACTGGCAAGTGTGGTGTTTCGAGGGTGTGATTTTCTGGCACGGACACAAGTTGGCATCAGGAAGCTACCAGAAGCCTTTAACACATTTTGTTTTTTGTTTGATAGAATAGTAGTAGTTTGTTCACACTGTATGTCTAAGGTGGTGTTAATATGTGTTGGATCTTCATCAGGTTCCAAGGCTGGCTCTGCTTAAGAGCATCAAAATTCAAATTCACAAATAGTTTCTGGAAGGGCACATGTTAAAACGTTTCTTAAGACAGGTAAACTTCAAATTGCAATCTGAACTAAAAAACAAAACAAAAAACAAAAAGGGCAAAAATACAATTTACTGATTTTCCAGGACATTACTTACAGTACATTTATACACAGATGTTTATGTGTGTATGTGTTTAAATATATTATATATATTATATTATACTGGCATATACCTATTTATGTATTGCAGATGTTTTTGTATATGTATAATGAGGATTTATCATAATAGTAGCATATATGCTTTAAGTATAACGGCTGTGTAAATTTACTAAATTATAGAATAAATGTATAGCAACTGTGTGGATTTACTATACTAGCATATGTGTATATGTATATGCAGTTTTGTAGATTTACTATGCTAGCATTTGCATTTATCTATAAAAGCTGTGTGGATTCACTACACTAGCATAAATGCATTAAAGTATGACAGCTACGGAAATTTACCAAAATTTTCTATACAAATATTTTAAAGCTACATCAGCACAAGTGACTTTTGGCTTATCCCAATCGCATCATTAGTATAGCAATGTCTTCTTGACACAACTCCTGGGGCCGGCACAGATAGACTATGGCTGGAGTTGCTCTTCAGGGGATTCAAACCTACATCATGAGCAACTATTCTTATTCTTTCTGTTAAAATACGAACACATATACCATTCCCAATAGAGTAGAATGTTTTGTGAGTTAGTAGAGGGGAGCAGTTGGACGGGCCCTGCCACCAAACACAAAGGCCTCTCTGTCCAACCTATATCCATTACTAAACCTCCTTGATTTGTATTAAAAGCCTGTTCTCTCTTAGCAGTGCCAATCTCACCACACCATCCCACCCAGGCCCCCCAGCTGCCTATACTGACAGTGCCAACCCTTTTAGAGCTAGTGTTGTATTGATTGTATTGTGCGAGTGTACTTCATGGGAAGGAATACCCCCAAACAGGGCCCTACGCCTTTGAACACCTTGCTCCCATGCCAGGCTGCGGCTCTCCAGTGCAGCCGTCTCCCAGCTTCTATAGCTCTTACTAATCCCATTACAGACTAGGTAATGGGAAACACTGGGGCTATGCGGGTGGGAGGTAGATTGAGTGGGTGAGTGTGATGAGGGGTATGGGGTCAGAGGGAATTCCCAACACCTACTCTTCTCTCTATGGTTGGTGTGTTGTAAAATCATCCTTTAACTGCCACCACTGCAGACCATGGATCTAAGACTTGAATCCTGGATGATTCACGGACACTGTAGATTTACAATAAAAGTTGCTTGGAGGTGCATATGCACCTGGAATTATTTCTTACAGTTTCAGCTAGAATGCCCTACATTACAGCAGCCCCAGAGGGTCAAAACTCATATAGGGCACAAAAACTTTTTCAACAAGGGTAGCAGTGGTTAGCACTTCTGCCTCACAGCAAGAAAGTAGTGGATTTGATCCGTGGGCCAGTCAACGACAATATCTCTGTGAGGACTACACCAACTTCTGATGAGCTGAACTACAATTTAATTTAGACGATTTGATTTTTATGACTGGAGAAACTACTCTATAAATTCCCAGTTTTCCAGGTTTTTTTAAATAACAAACTGATCTGTTTATGTGTATTTTGATTGGAAGCTGTTTGGATTAACAATTTTGAATTGCTAATTTTCACATGCACCAAAAATAAAAAAGGTCTTTGGGCATGTCCTCTTGTGCTTACATATACATTTAAATTTAGTCATGTAGCACACGCTTTTATCCAAAGCGACTCACACTGAGGTTCCATTCGGTGTTACAGCTGGAACACCACTAGAGGCAAGAGGGGTTAAGTGACTTGTTAAGGACACGACAGTATGAACTGTGGGGAGAGCGGGAATCGAACCGCCTACCTTCCAGTTGAAGGATGACCGCTCTACCATTTACTTATTACACACCTTCTATGTAAAAGGTTCTGGCCACAGATTACAGCATTTTATCAGAATTTCTTTTTAACAATATGGTAAATACGCAATAAAGTGTTGATTTTCTTACATTTTTTGTAGCTCTAAGTTTCTTTTTAGCTATACAATAAACATCTATTTGTATAAAGTAGTAGCATAGTGGGAGTGAGACCGGTTTTGGTCTTGAGATGGATCTTAAGACCACTTGTCACAATCTTGGTCATTCTCAAGATCACTTGTTTACATAATCTTCTTTACCAAACCATGAGATTTAACTTGGTATAGATGTTTTCCAATGTATCATGGTCTTTGTCTTGAATCAGTTTAGCCTTACAAACAATCCTGATCATGTCTTGGTCTCAATATACTCTGAACTTGGTCATGACTTGTTCTTAGTTAGTGTGCTCCTGACTACTATACTGGATTGTGGTGTGTGTGGGCCGCACAAGATATTTTTTTCTGCAAAAGTGCATTCCAACATCCAGCTCTTATAATCCATCTATGCTGAAGAAAGCCACTCCTCAACTCCTCAATCCCATTTATTCAGCCCTAAAGCGACTTGGATCTGGTCTTCCTTGCAGCACAACAACACTGATGATGTGGTGAGCACTTGCTCGCTCCTGTGTTTGAACTGTGTGAAAAAAAGAAACAAATCACACTGGCGTAAATCACAGCTGCTGGCCACAAATAGGACATGATATTGTATACATGAGTGTGTTTGTATGTGGGGACGGGCTCGGCTGGAGTTACATCTCAAAAGTCACATGGTCTGTCAACAACCACGAAGGAGAAGGTTTAATGACACGGTGGTCAACCTCATTTCTTCACATCTGTTCGGTGGCTTAAAAAGGTCTTTGATGTTGCCCCACTACAGAAATAAAGCACATGGGTAATTATCTACTGTGAGCTTCTTTAGCCGACGCTGCAGACCTAAAATTTCCAAAGAGTAGATCAAATCTCTTCCTGGATAAAATAAAGAAAGTGGAGATTTATTGTCAGAACTCTTTTTTGCTGAATATGATAGTTGATGTTATCATAAGCTGCTGCTGTCAGCTGGAGTGGCTGCGTTAGTGAGGGAACCAAGAGACAGATTTTCTGTCCCTTGCCAATATGCATAAAGACATGCACATAGGACCAGACTGTTTCTATAATTGAACAAAAGGCTATGCGTACTACGTAGAATAAAATGTAAATTCAATCTGTGCAACGCTGCATATTTCTATAATACCAAAAAATTGTTGAACCAAATAATCTAGGAATATAATCAAAGAACATATGCCATTTATATATATTTATTACATTGTAAAATAACTAGGAATTCAATCAATGACAAACTGTACCTATGCTTATATTTGGTTAGAAATTTTAAAAAGTGGGTTTCATAAAGGCTTATCAATACTTCTTATTCTACAAAAAGACCTCTGTCATTAAACAAGGTTTTAGCGTGTAATCGTGACCATAATGTAAACATATTTTATTGTTACTAGCCCTTTTCTGTCACCACCAAAATCAAATCACCCTAACTCTAACCCTAACCCTATTAAGAGACACTAGTCTATTATCTTCTGCAAAAAGATAACTATGATAAGATTATTAAGCATAAAGATATGATAAGATTATTAAGATGCTACAAAGGCTGAAATTGTAAATTTTCAAGGGGGACATAAAAATAGTCATGTACACGTAAATACATTACAGTATGAAGTTGGAGATCGGGTAAGTCTTCAGGTTTAAAATCCAGCGGTTGTTTTGCACTATAAATTTTTTTTTTAATATAGCTTACTCTTTTTGAAAAGATTGAATCAAGTCAATTTAAATTTAAACCTAGATCACTTGGTTTAGAATTTTGATGTGACAGGATTGAATTTAATATCCCTTTTAATGTAAAACTAAACAGAGAATGACTAAAGACCAAGTTGTGTGTTAAACCA
Organism: Neodontobutis hainanensis; assembly: GCA_024349245.1. NCBI lineage: Eukaryota > Metazoa > Chordata > Actinopteri > Gobiiformes > Odontobutidae > Neodontobutis > Neodontobutis hainanensis. The sequence continues at coordinate 2,025,797 of JALDNG010000029.1, forward strand.
TGACTTACACTGGTAAACCCTGTTGGTACAACTTGTTGGTAACACTTTATTTTAAACTACACTTGATACAGTGTATCTACCTGTATCTTTATTGTGTAATACACTGGAGTAACCTGTAACTACACAGTACATATGTAATGGAATTACGTGTACTTACATATTGTAGGTAGGCTTAAGATTAGGGTATGTATGTCCTATGTAGTTACAGGTTTGTAACACAAGGAAGTGGAGACATTGTATCAAGTGTAGTGTCAAATAAGTGTTACTATAATTTTTTTTAAGAAACAGAAATGAGGTCTCTTAGACTTACTCTTGTATAATTATGCTACAGCTCAAAAAATCTACATGCAAAATGGAATTACCCTTCATTTTAGCCAAAGACACCATTTTTGTCAAAAGGCAGAAGAAACATAAAAGCACCACCCAGACATGACACCCAGTCATCCAGAAGAGGACACACCACACCCAGGGTTGCAGCTCCAATATCAGCCCGAGCTCCATGAACAGAATGAACAGAGCTACTAGGCTAAATACTAGCATATGACGGCTCCTGCCTCTGTGCCGGGGGGAGGGGCCCGAAGAGGGGTGTGGGTAGAGGAGATGGTGAGGGGTGTTGGGAAAGGAGTGGGGGCGATCAGAGGGGGTTTGGGAGCTGGGGTCTTCTCTCACCTGGTCTCACTCCCGCCAACATTGGCAGTGGGTGGTGGGTGAACGCCATGCGGGGGGACCTCGTCTGGGAGGACAGGGCGCTGAAATCGAATTTCCCCGGCTTCTTAAGAGAACCAGGCGACGAGAGTCCTGGTAAAAAGGGGATCAACAAAATGGCAGAACAGAGACCAGGTTTTAATTAAACATGGCTGCGTTGCTTAATGCAACTTTATTAAAAAAATATTATAAAAAATATCAGGCTTAAAAGATTCTATTTTGATTACAAGATCTGAATGATTATGACTGAAATCAATGGATTGATCATTGACTCATTCATTGATTTGTTGATCAGCTTAACACTTAGATGGATCTACTAACGTACAATCTGTGTTTGTGTACAGTCAGCAGGCTGTACCCTGTCTGTCAGATCCAGGGGGAGGAGGAAGTGGAGGCTCAGGGTCCGGTGAGAGGCCATGTTTTGAAGCAGCAGAGGGTCAAAGCGAAGGGAGGGGTGATGAGAGAAGGGGTGGCAGGTCGAGGAAGGCTAAGGGCACAGTGGCAGGATAGAGGAGAGCTGGGAAATGCGCTGGCAGTCCAACCACTGGAGTTACTCTTTTTACTCACAGGGCGAAGCACTCAGCCTGCCAGGTTTTTCTCTAAAATATCTGTAATGAAGCTTTAAGTTTGGGAAGTGCAAAGCATAACAGAAGTAATTAAGTTGTTTCTAACTATTAGCTACTAATGCTAAGCTAATGCTACAGCATTAGAGCACACTGCAGACAGTCTTGTTAACCAGACAATAACTACAGAGAGAGAGAAAGTATAGAAGTCTGTCTTTATTACAATCACTGTTATATGGGCATTTTAGTCTACCTCACATTTAGGGTCTACATTATCTCTGAGTTTATGGGTCAAATTAACGTGTGGTATGTGGAATAAAATATACTTCTTTATTATTATTATTTTTTTATATTTCTGTGTCAATTTCCTTCCTAGTGCTAAGCAGCCAGTGACTGGAGGGCTTACACAAAAAACTGTGTGCAAAGGGCAGGTACTTTAGGTCCATACCTAGAAGGGCCCTGAATGAACCACCTGCCAGTAACTGATCATTTTATCCAATTAAAGCTAAAGCGACAGTTTTACAATGCCGTAAAACTGTCGCTTTGTTGTCAAACCTAAAACACATAACTGCCAGTACTGTCATACTATTGGTCTGCACATGCAGCAGGTTGGCAAAATCACATTGCCTGAACCAGTACAATTACCACAATCCTATATTTTTGTTAAATAGTCTTGTTGAAATATGATAAAAATCTTATGAAAGTGGCATCATTTTGCTACATATCTATAGTTATTTGTAAAGGCATGACCATAAAGCGTTTAGGATTGGGTAAGGCTTAGTTTTTTTAAACCAAAGTAAACTAACTGCAAAATGATGAGAAATGTAACAACAAGAAATGTAGTTAGTGCTCATTTACAACAGCTTGAAATCTATCATTTTACAAGTTAACAGCAAAAAGAAGCAGGAGGGCAACATCAGTTGCCTTGCCTCGTTAAAGTTTATTCATCTTGTTATTCATCTTACCATCTTTAATACAGAATATTGTAGTCTTGAATAAAGATGGATTGGAACTAAGACAGTAAAGAATACTGACTAAGGAGTGTTTTATTTTGTGATTTGAGTCAATGAAATATTCCACAGACTTCAAGCTAACCACTGCTAACCTCACCTATCTACTGTTAATATTGCTAACAGCACTATGGATTCTGATGGTACTCTGATGATAGCAACCAACCAGCCTACTCAATGCACTTGTCAAGACACCTCTTAAGAAGTATGAAAGACTAGCTGACCTTATAGTGACAGTGACTGTATTTTTCAAGCAAAAGCCAGAATGAACAACCACATAAAACTGTGGCAGACCAGGCCAAAGCACACAATCCTCTGATGTAGAGCCCTTCTGCATATCTCTCTGTCAGGTATTTTATGTTAATGCCATAACAGTATTTCATAAAAGGAGTGCTTCTGCTCACACACACACAAGCTGTTGAGGCATGGTGGCAAGCACTGGGAAAACTGCCAGTCCAGCGCTGGAGAGATGGAAGGAGTTAAGCAGCGGAGGAGTGGTGATGGTATGGCCAACACACATAGACAAACAAATTAAAGTGTCCCCCTCTGTCTATAAATGTCGGTTGAGGCTAAAGAGCTGCATGAAATATCCTCTGTTTGGTTAAAATGGGCACAGTAAGTAGAGACCTACTCCACCAGCCGACCAGAAACATGGCCAAAAGTGTGAGAGCTACAGATAAAAGAGCCTCTCTTCTGTGATCAAGGCCTTGTGTGGTAGGCGATGGGGGAATTTATTTTGATGTATGGTAATCCAAAGGCACTATTTAGACATTCTGGGTTTGTGGACAAGTGCCAAATGGTGTATTTGACCTTCGTTGGGAACCACAATCTTGGATATATGCTGAAATAAATGGATCCATAAAACAGAAAAATAATGAGGAAGTTAAAGTATAGAACATAGATGCCATTATTTAACTCTGAAACAAACTGGGTTCATGTTTTGTTTGCTTTAGATTAGTACAATTCTGTGATAAACAACCTTGGAGAGTATAAGCCTCATAAAGTGCGAAACGACTCAATATTCACACATATAAAACAAACACACTCAAGTAAAGATGTGGGTAATTTCAACAGGGCCCAGAGATGTTGAAATAGATTTTATGAGCAGTGCATATAAAAATCTAACAGAGCAGATTTCTGAAAAGCCCTTTTTTTAAAGCTGCACTGGGAAATGTTTTATCACTATTTGCCCACAATGGACATAGCTATGGCACAGCTGTGCTTGTGTGGGCAACGGCAAGTTTAGAATAAGGTGGGTGTCTGTACTTATGCTCAGCACTATACGCTAAATAACCTGACAGTGAGGGGGGTGGGGCGCTATGGTTGCAGTAAAACGAGTGTGATAAATGTTATGTACTAGCACTATGGTGACTGTGGGAGAAGTAATCTAAGATTAAGAAGTGGGTTTAGAGGATTACCAAAAGATTCAGAAAGTGCTGTCACATTGTACCACTAGATAGAATAATAAATTATGGTGGTTCTGACTAGTATAACTTCCTTGAGTGTACCGTTTTTGTACAATAAATAGTTGTGTCCTCCACGCACAACAAATGACGGACTGTTTTGTAGAGCACCCGCAAGCAGTGAACTACTTCTAGCTTCTTTACTTTTACAAAGCTACATTTATTCTGAGTTATAAAACGCTGCACAGCCGTAGCTCCAGTCGTCCTCCCGCTCTGACTGACAGACTCAGCAGAGCAGCTCCAGGGAGATGCATGCTCATGAGATGCTGCGCGCTCACTGCCAGAGCAGAGCTCACAGCTTAAGCTAAGGTAGCTGTTTTATTGAAAGTTTCAATACTCCCTTTTCACCATTTCCAGTGTCACACAAACTCCTGTCTATCAGTTTAATAATCAATAGGTCTAATTAGCAGAGTCTTACAGACTGCTGCTGTAAACCTGCTCATGTTGCTCTAAAATCAACATTAAAGCTACAGAGCATATAGGATTCATAATAACTACATAATAATTTATAACCTATAGTAAATAATCATGAGGTAGATCTACATCTCAGCACATTTTATTTCTGTCTTTTTGCCAGCCCATAAATTTAATTATGATAGACATGCATACATGCAAGAAGGTACTAAGCATTATTTTTTTTATTCTTCTTCAATAACTATGAAGAACAATATGAAGCCAAACCTCTAACATCATTAAGCTCTTCTGCATGGGAACATTCTGCCTTCCTTGTCAAAAACAATAACGGCCGAAGACAAGTTGATAAGTCGAGATTTGTGTGCCAACATTGTACCGAAATGTACCGAAATGAAACTTTCAAGAACTGAAACTGAACTGAAATGTGACTTTTGTGTATCATTACAGCCCTACTTTATATATATATATTTAACAAATACTACACGTCATAATATTGAAATATTTAACTAAAATTCTGCATATTGCTTGTTTTTGTCATTTGTTTATGTAGCTACCTTTGCTTATGTCACATTTTCCCAATATGATGTGGAAAGAAAGTTATGTACCATATTAAAAGACTTTTAAAGATTTTTCAGCAAAACCTTACAGTGGGTTTAGAATGTTGTTAATTGGAGACTTGGAAAGTATATTTCCGCTGGTGTTAAATGTAAATGTTCTGCTGTGTACTGGGTGGACACAAAACTGCAGTTTGGTATTGACAATATTTTAACACAGTAAATAAATTGCCTGATTAAATATGAGCAAAATTCTTCTTTGTACATAACTAATACCTATTCTAATACTGATATGTGCAAAGCTATGTGTTCAAATCTATCCTTCGAATAGTCTAATTTATTATGGCGAGAGTAGAACTATCTAAAATACTTCTACAAGTTATTGAATAGTGGTAACAGGTTGATCTAATCAGGAATTTAACGGTAACAGTTGTTTGTGCTAATGAAGAGTCAGGGGAAAATGTATAATTTCAACCGGCATTTAGACTCCCTGCACACACTTAAAAAAGTGAATGCCAACATGTTGTGTATTTAATACATTTTGGCAAAAAAAAACTGTTTGGCTCCTCTGTGGCACATATAGGGACGATTGCCTCCAACTTGACACGTTTAATTATAACAAGCTTATTATGCATAAACAGCCTTAAATTATACATATTGTTTTTAGTCTCTGTGATATTCCCTAATTAGCTGGTATCTTACTCAAATATCTGGTACTATGTGGCTTCGGAGTGAGAAGCGGAAAATGAGGCCCAGATGCCCAATGAAAGCTTTGTCTGATAAAACTAACAGAAGTTACTCTGATCTCTCCCTTAATCTACGTATGTGTGTGGGTGTGTGTGCATGTGTGTTTTAAAGTGAACGTTCACACAAATGCTGTTGTTTGTTCGACATTATTTCTGTGTCCTGGCAAACTGCAACGGCAGAATGGCAGCCAATTGCTCCCATGACCCTCTAGTCTTGCCACGCTAACAAGCTGGCCACCACACAAACCTTAACAGTCACACCACACAGGAGTCCGCACACACTCATATTTGAGAAGTGCAGTGATAACAGAGCATTATCATCAACACATTTGTCATCAGATAAGCAACATTACAGAAGTTGTGGCCGGCACAACCTGACAACAACCAACAATGCACATCATTATGGCGCTGGGCAATTAGTGTAACAATGATCATATTAACAATGGGAATAGATAATAATATACTGCATATCTGATCAGATTTGACTGTGGTAAAGTAATAATTTTATGTATTCCATGTAACATCGCATGTCAAAAAGATTGGACAATTGAAACTCAGACTGCTAAGCTACCAAATAAAAAAGGTAGTGGTCCAGAGTACGTGCATGCTAGTGCTTTACCTTTAGAAAAATTTTAATCTATACATAGCCAATTCAATATTCAAAAAATTATATATATTATAATCATTCTTTTTTTATTATTTATGTTACCCTTTTAGGTACCTTTGCCCATGCCACATTTTCCATAATTCATGGCGTGAGGAAAGCAATGTACCCTAACTATATTCCTATATACAAAAATCTGTAAAATTACATATATTGACCGTCTTTTCATAGATAATAATTTCTTAAATACAGCACTATACAGGTAACATTATCATTTAGTATTTGTTGCACTTTGGGAAGAGCTCAGTGGAGTAGCGCATGAATGTAAATCTCTTTTATTAGTATGAATGGACAGTAAACCATAATTTAAGCATTTATAGCATTTTTACAGTATAATAAGGTCAACCGTCGAGCCAGTCAATTACTTTTTTTTGGTTACTGCACAATAAAAGGAACACATTAAATATGCAACTCATTGTTGAAGATATGGCTTGTAATAAGTGGTTATTTAAATTGGATTGTTAATTTCAAATTTGTGCCATCTTATTGGCCATATATTTTGACAAAGTGTGCATGAATGTGTTGAATGATATTATTAGATTAATGAAAACAGATTTTAGTAATAAGTATATTGTTTAGATACAATGGGATAAATAAATTTGCAGTATTTGTAATGCCCAGGCCTGCTTAACTGTCCCCGTTACATCACAATTAGCTAATACTCTCCATCAGTACCACCAACATTTCTGTTCCAGGTTGATGAGTTGCTAAGCGGCTTTCCCCAGCCCCAAGACCAAGCAGGCCTAATGATGAATTACATGATCACCTGCTATGCCTCGGAGCTTTTTGCTTTTCAGGTAGAGAATCACCTCTAGAGCAGACAGAGGCGTAGGACCTTCTCTATCCCTCCTCCTGTCCTCCGCCCCTCCTCTTCCCTCATCCCTCGCTCCCAAACACCACCAGCACCATCACCAGAGCAGATGTCTGCTGTAACCCAGTAGCTCCCTTCGCTGTAGACACATGGAGGCGCCATCTGGACCGGAACGCTGCTCCTCTCCAGATTGGGAAGTATGTGTATGTGTGTGTGTGTGTGTGTGTGTGTGTGTGTGTGAATGAATGTAAATTAGAGAAAGCAGTGTATACATGTGCTTAAATCTAGATGTGTGCGTCTCTTTCTGAGACAGACGGTGCCTTGTGCGTTCATGACACACCTGAGTGCCTTTAGTCATGTTTGTTTGCGTTGTGCGTTGTTTTGTTTTTTCGAAGACGGTTGAGGCAGGTGGGACGGCACTCGACGGCTCCCACTCTAAACAAAACAAACGCTACTCGACAATTCCCCATTCGCAACATACCCCTCCTTTTTGGTGTCTCATCACTTGCGGTCCCTCTCAGGACTTGACAACAAAATTACTACAACCCAGCGCACTTATCAAATGCTGCTGACAAATTCACACTGGCTTAAAAACTCTTGTTTGTATTCATCAGGCGGCTTGCAACAATGAGATTTGGGGTATCAGATGAAACAGTAATTGTAAAATGGTTTGATTCACCAAATATGGCGAGTACAGTACAGCAAAAACTAAATATTTTTGGCCTTCAGATGATTCACAATTTCATTTATAATAACAATATAGCTTTATATTGCAAGTTTCTCCCAAGGTACTTAAAGCCATCCATTAGTCATTCACTCCACAGTCACACACTGATGGTGGTATGCTATGTCTGTATCCACAGCTGCCCTGGGGGCAGACTGACACAGTCCATTTTGTGACTACAGTCTCTCCCACCACCACCAAGCAATCTCTCACATTTATACACAAGGTGGGTTAGGTGTCTTGCCCAAAACAAAACAACAGTGTGAACAGGGGAGAGCAGAATTCAAACTGCCATCTCTCCGGTTATAGGACGACAGCTTTACCACTGAGCCACTGCCCCCTGGTTTAAATGTACAATGTCAACACAAACAAAAAGGAAGCAAATGTGCAATGCTCTGTTGTTATACAAATTGTCAGTGGAAAATGAGGCAGCTAAAGCTGGCTAACCAATAGGTTTGCATCTGGGACTAGAGCTAGTACTAGCAGCATCATACTAGGATATTTGTGGTAACTTGGCACCAGTATTTCTGTTACATTACACACCACACAAGGCGTTTTAATGGTTGACACAAAAAGTGCTATTTTTTTATTTCAGTTTCTTATTCAAATCATATTGCTAATTTGAATAAATGCTGCATTACAAAGATACTATATGTGTCTCTGCTTGGTTTCCAAACTAAATAATTTTTCAATCACAGACGTCACATGACATTTGCTAGTCCATAAGTCCATGTGTTGTCGACCGTCTCTCTCCTTGTATCCACCACTCGCTGTAGAGAGAAACAGCGCTTTCTTGGGCTTTTTGTAGTCAACCCAAGAAATTCTGATATGCTTCCACACCTTTGATTTGATGCCCACTTCATGTTCAGTGCATTATATGTGATTGTGAGTGTCAGTGTGTTGCACTTACTGCTGACACATGACGTAGCATGCACCAGCAGGAATTATTATAATAAAGTAGTTTAACATGTATAAGCCCCATTAACAGATCTAGCTAATGTGTCTATACCAGGGCCTAAATGAAAGGAGGGGGATACCATAAAATGTATTCCTAATATGTTGTACAGTAGAGTGACTATAACCCTTACTTTATTAAAATATCACTTACTTCTCCTTTAGTCACATTAATTGTATTCATTGCCCAGCCCTATAACCAAGGATATCTTCATCTTCTGAGATTTCTTTCCCAGATTTATATCTTCGGCGGCGGGTGTAGAGCTACTGGGCTACCAAACGGCTTTGGTTAACCCACAATGGACAACAGCAGACATCTGGTAGCAACACAAACCCACCCAGCGGCAGCACAGCCAGAAAACAAGACACAAAAGAGGGATGGACAACAGGCGACAGGGAGAGAACAGGAGGAGGAAAGACTGAATGAAACAAAGCAGGAGGCGCAAACATGACAGAGAGTAGCCGACAAGTCGAGGGTGAGCTGAAGGAGACATGTATTGTACACAATAAAATGTTTAATGTTCTAACCATGGTAAGGAAACTGCACTCCATCGCTCTCATGCTTAATCTTCCTCTCCTGCACACTGGCCAAATGGTGCTGCACTGAAAGGCCAAACAGGGGAGAAAGGAGAGTTAACAATGAAGGAGACGACAGAGAGAGAGAGAGAGAGAGAGAGAAGTGGTGGAAAGAATGTGAGAGAAAGAGACAGAGATGTTGTTACAACACAGGCAACAAGGGACTTTCATGTTATAGAGTGAAGCAAGTGTCTGTAAAAGTTACATCATTCCTGCTGGCGGCATTTAAAGGCAGTATATGAGAGGGAGGGACAGTTATAGGTTGGAGAACATTTGACTACTGAGCAATTTAACATAAACCCAGAAGTCAAATACTACACCCAAGAATTGTACATTATGAGTTTTTAAAAATAGATTTTACATGACGGCTGTCAGGATGACTTAGGAATGAAATGCTGCAACGTTAAGTTAAGGGGTTAGGACTGCTATAATACTTAGCAGAAATAATAGGGAGTGGTAAAGGTCAAAATAATTAGGAGACTATATAAAATTAAAAGGCATACTCTGCAGGATTTTACTTTTTAGAACTTTTTATCCCACACCAACATTCCCCTAGAACAAATTACAGGCGAATATTTCTGTAAACTCATTAGCGTGTTTAGCCTCTTCTACGGTCTTTCTACTTTGTTTATGGTAAAGGTTATGTGAGTGTGTATCCTCAGCCAATCACAGTTCAAAGAAATAAATTACAGTAAATCCACAATAAGGAATTTGTCTTTATTTGCAAATCAGGATTTATCTACTGGAGAGCACTAAAGAAGAGAACAAGTACTGAGGCCAAGTTTGTTTACAGTAAAAATTCCTGCATAGTATGCCTTTAAATATTGGTAAAATTAGTTTGCACAATAATTTAGAAGGATTTATTGGGGAAAAAAGCTACTTATTTATGGTTTAGTAACAATTTACATACTGGTTAGCGAACAAGCTACTAGCTAACTGTTAGTTACAATACAATAGTATAATAATAACAAAATTGCATCTCTCAATTTTTTGCACATTTTAATACCAGTATAGAGCTTTTTTATAGGGCAGCTGTGGCTACAGATAAAGCTTACCACCACCAGTGTATGACTGTGGAGTGAATAAATAATGGACTCTGTAAAGTGTCTTTGAGTATCGTAAAAGGTGCTATATAAATCCAAGCCATTATTATTTTATAAACGTGAAAAAAGGGAATATGACAAAAAAACATAATGTGAAGTATATACTAATGTATACTATTATTTTGGAATATAGCTAAATTGCAGTCAGTAACTTTTATTAATATGAAGAATATGAAGCCTTTTGTGAAATTGTAGTTCTTATGCTACATCATCCTTATGTTAAATGCAAAAGGATAACTTTATTGTGTAAATGTTTAATCAACAATTGACATATTACTTTCCACAAATCAATAATATAAAGTCATTTGTTCTTTTACTGTTATTGTAATGATTTTCTAATGTTCTGCTACCTCTAAAGTGGGCAATTTGACAACTTACACACAAATATATATATATACACACACATACACATGTATATATACATATATATGCTTATACACATATATATATATATAGACATGTACATCATATACACAAATACATCTATATATCTATATTTATATCTATATCTATATAGAAATTATAAAAATAAAGATTAGATTTTACAGGGTCCAAACTTTTAAAGCTAAACTGTATCTGTGTTTTTTTTTTTCCATAAATAAACAGTATTAATTAGCATTAAAGCTGTATTAAAGATGAGCAGCTTTACCATGCAAACTGTATATGACATTATGCTTCTTTAATAACAAGAATGAGAGCTAAAACGCAGCTACACTGGCATATCATGTTTCATTCTGGCCTTTCTGTGAAATTTTACTAAATATTGTAAACATAAAATAAGTTAGACATTAGCTCAAAACAAAGCCAAGATTTTAGGGGTTTTGAATTACATTGTATTGACAGAACATGGCTTTGACAAGTGTCTGGCATCACATCTCACAGAGAAACACACAAACCACGCACAACCAGTCAGTAACGTCATATATCTGCATATTAACTTACTGAGCATAAACAGTGATGTTAGTTTGTGGTCTGATTAAAGGCCTGTTCACCCTGAAGACAAATACTTTTCCTGTGAGTGTGCAGATAGTTTGGGTTTTATATCATGAGGTTTTCAGATATCCATCAATAGGACGTTGACTCCCGCCCAGTTAAAGAGGTGTGGCGCACATGTTGAACTAGAAAAGTCATTTTTCAATAAATCATATCTAGTGTTGACGGACAATGGAAAACCTCAGCAAATAAAACCTAAACATCAGCAGAATAAAAATGAGTGAAATGAGAAAAGGATCTATACAGTACAAAAGAGGGGGGATCATGTTTGTTGATATGAAATATTGAAATAAAAGAGGTGGACTGAGGATCTAGGACTATAACCAAGCCAACCTGCACCTCAAACCCTCCACACAATGGTCGGTTTGTTAAAAGCAATTTTTTTAAATTTTTATGTATTGACTGCATCATTTTCAATTCTGTCTCTGCAGACAGAGTTTCAACATGCAAAGTAGAAAATAGAAGAATAATTGCCCAATAAACCTTACAAATGAAGCCACATTTCAGGGGTTATTGGGAGGGGGGGTGTTTTGGATGGTAAAAGCCACTATAGTAGTGTAAATGTCAATGCATTAGGAGGAACTACAGATACTAAAACTGAATAATTCTCAATCTTTTTACAAAGAAGTTTACAAGCAAAGACAATGAGATAAGTTATAATAATGTGATGTCATGATTACATTACTTTTACTACTGTCTATGTAAATGTACTTTCCTTTCCACAATTATTATTATTATTATTAACTAGTATTAACATTTTGCTAAGATTTTTTCTAATTGGACCTTTATTGAAAGCTTTGCATAAATTACTGAAATAAAAAAGTACATTTTATTTAGGTCTAATTTTAGGTGATCCTCAGTCCAGCTCCAGAGAGGGGATGTGTGAGTGTGTAGATTCTGGCGGTAGTTTGTGACGAAGTACCTGCATCCACATCATTAGGCCACCCGCTGGACTGAGAACTGCTGCCAGCCGCTGGGGACCGGCCCGAGTAGAACACATCATCCACCGGGCTCTCCATCTCACTGTCGTCAATAGACTTGCGCTTGTTGGAGCTGGGCCAATAGATAGAAAAGGCTGTTTTATTAATACATGGAGAGAAAATGTAGTACAGATTTTTCTTAACCATGCACATTTGTTTTTTTATATCAAAACTAAAACCTGATTTTCACCAAGTGGTACAAAATAGTTCAGTACAGCTTGTTTGGAACAGTAATCCCTATCGGAGTGAGCTAGATAAATAGTGATATCTTGTCATCTGTTTCTATATAGTATAAACAGGCAAATTTAATTCAATGTAGTAAAAAAAAAAAATAAAAAATACTTGATGGTCACAAATAATTGCATCCTGGACTTTCTGGGAATTGTGAGAGCAGCACTGATTTGACCCAGTTTACCTTTTACAGGTATACAAATTTAACTAACAAGGGGTATGTTGAATGCTGACTCAAGTTGCTCACGTATGAGTTTGATGTTTGCCTCAACAATTAGTTTCTTTGGAAAATCATGGAGCATTTTTGCATTATTTCTTTTTACTAAGTAGCTGTTTAAAACAGTGATTGTTGTGGATATAAGCATATACATGTCCATATGCACCATTGAGGCCCCCAAGGCCCTAATATCAGCATTATTTTTACCTAAGTCAATGAGAAAAAGTAGACTAAAGGGAACTGTAATTCAAGCTGCTGTCAAAATGAGGCTGAGCACACACCACGTTTACACGGCACATTTAAACAAGACACACTCTGCCTTAAACTGAATAAACTACAAAGGATGCATGAACCTAATGGATTTCGGTTCTGACTCCAACCTTTGTATTGTTTTTTGGCATTTTATAGTTCTATAGATTGTCTTAACAAACTATTAGGATTAAATCCACCAAGTTTAGTTTAGTATAAACTCATACTCAAAAACCTGGCTTTATTGTTTTTGAACTTTTTAAATTTTGCGTACAGCCTTAAGCATAAGCGATAATATTTTTTGTGTTTGGCATGAGTGACAATTCTCTGTAAATTAACCGGTGTCCAAAAAACAATATACTAAGTATATAGGGGTCTCAGAGATATTAATACTGTCATATGTACTTTACCTATTGAAATATCTTCTTTTTCTCTATAAAAGATTATTTTAGGGAAAACAATTATGTAAACCTTGTATTATTTGCATTATCACAATGCAAATGCAGATAAATGAATAACAAACTGAAACGAATCTTACCATTGGCAAAAACAAGACTATACAGCAATTACATGTTTTATTTAATGTACTTTTGTAGGACATCTGAGGACATGTGAAAGCATTTATTTACTCTGGAGTCTACCATGTGTCATGTGCCTGAGTGGAATCAAGAGTAAGCAATTTTCAAATGTCAAGGTCTCCCTTCAATGTTTTGCTTTCATATTATGTTTTAGCCACGGGGGGACTGAGCAACACAACTAGAGACAGTGAGACAAACACAAAGCCAAAATTTATTCAACATGCTGGATCCATACTGGCTCCCAAGCAGGCTGGCTCTAAAGAGTGTGTGTGGCGACGCTGGAACGCTTTCTTGTGTGTTTGCAGATTCTTATGGAGGCATACATCTGTGACCAATAAAACAAGCCGGCTTGTGAATGTACGGCCGGGGATGTGAAATGTTGTGTGTGACAGTATGCGTGTGTGGCTTTTGCACGAGCGCGATGCAGACCTCTGTGTTACATTACTACCAAGGGAGATATTCAGTAATGAGTGTAACTACCTCCGTGGGAGACTTGCATAAAGCTCCATTTCAGTCCTGCAGCGTAAGTTGAGCGGACGACAGAGGAGGGGAAAAAAACATGGACAGACACAAAGACGGACAGAGAGACGGTCAGAGTTTAGGGGTTGAATGAGAAGGGTTAGTGATGCAGAGGAAAAACAGGGGAGTAAAGGGGGAAGAGAAAAACAATCAAAAAGCAGAGAAGGGTCATTTAAGAAGTTAGAGAAGTTAGAACATTATTATGGAGATGTCACAGGGTTCCCATTCACATTGTTAGTTTTTTTTTTTGAGAAAGTTTTACTAATATTACTTTAAATGCCACTGTTAAAAATCTAATATTTAAAATGCATGTAAACAGTCTGACCTCAGTAACTCAAATTTGTCTTTGAAATAGCACACCTATAGCAGGATTTATAGCTGAACTGAGGTTAGACTAAGAGCTTTCCCTATGGAGCTGGCACAAAGCAGATCTAGAGAAAAACACAAAAGTCAGTGTTTATAAAAATACTCAACCATTTGAGACTGGTGAAGATACATAGTTAATGTAACTCAGCTGCTAGCTAACTTGTTTTTCAGTTTTTTCTCATGTCACGTGACATAAAAACTTTATAAGGAAACAGCTAGTCTACCTTTGCTTTTTTGCATTCATGTTCTCTTTGTACAAGTTTCTGAGTTAGCAAGCTGTTTTTCTAAATTTGTTAATTTCTTGTGCTTTCAAGTCAGTAATTCAAAGTGTTAACATAAATAACAAAATCATAATTTGTACGTAAAAAAAATCCCAGTTTAATGTTAGATATGACATTTATAATTTAACCAAAGCTGAATCAATATCAATCAATAACCAGACCATTTGAATGCAGCAGTAGCCTGAGCCTACCTGGCATTTGATTTACTCCTGTGCATGTAAACTCGGCCAAAGACAGTGGTCCTGTTAAACGGACTAATAAAGCTATGAGCTTAGCCTTGTCCATGTGTAGACACCCTGAGTTGATTTGTGTTTGTAAATGTGAGTGTAAGGTCACCTCGTGGAGGGAGTGGATGTGATGGAGCGCCGTCCGAGGGTAACCTGGTTGATGTTGTAGTAGCCAGGGCTGTCCAGGTCGGCCAGGGAGAAATTGGGGCCAGTCGCCGTAGCAACTGGGGCTAAGTAACATAAACAAAACAGAGAAAAATATCAACAAATTTTGGACAGTAACTACAAGATAGTAAAATGTACTGTAACATTTTAACATGCTGAGAGTTTAGGTTCAGATTGTTGTTGCTGCTCTGTTTAGTGAGGCTAATCAGAAATACTTTGTTGAAGAAGAAAACTATAAAATAAGTCATGCCTAATATTATAAAATAATAAACTTAAGGAAAATCTTGTCAATACAATTCAATAGTAAGAGTGTTTTAGCTGTTAAATCTTCTGAGACACATTATCCAAAAGATGGAGGTTACTACAGATTATATGTTTAACTCTACCAGTCAAAAGTTTGAACACAAACTTTTGACTGGTAGTGTAGCTGAACTTGAGTTATATCCTTTGTGAGAAGGGACAGAAATTATAAAGTTAAAAAACAACATGACATTAACATATTAAACATATAAAATTTGCAGACACTTTTTATAGAAAACTGTATTCCAAGAGATCTTGCCGGTTTAATATTGGTAGTAATTCACCATACTTGTTTGGAGCTATGATTCAAAAAAGATTGGCATGATTTACTTCTAGCCGTGACTCACTCTGTGACACACGGACAAGCTCTGCTACGTTCCACACCCCTGAAGTCACAAAGCAGTCCTGGAAACTCAAATTCAAATGACCTGAGGAGAAAAAAGACAAGGGAAGAAAGAGACAAAACATGTGAAGTGGGTTAAATGCACAAACCAAACGTGCATAAAGTGACATGTGCACGCAGACCTACACACGCTCATCATGCGCATATGCTAACACACAGCTAAAAGCACATTTATAAGAGGCAGAGACATGCTGCTGGTGTCATCGACTGGGACCATGTGTTTTCAATGAGACACAGGCCTTGGTTTGGACATGTTCATTTTTTTAAATGTTGATAGTCCATTACACACAACTGAATCAGACAGTGAGTACAAGCTCTGCAACAATAGCTAAAAGGTACTTTGTGTTTTGGTCTTTCCAATATTAGAAAAACATGTTATACTATGTTAAATAAAAGCAAAGGCATCTGGACTTAGTTTTGAAAGTGAAGACATTTCATCTCTAATTCTCTCTAAAGAGAATTCATCTCTAAAGAAACTTTTTCAATTATGAGATTAACTGATAGCTAACATTATAGCACTAGAGGGAGGGCTTTGACCTGAAAATAACTGATTAGACTAGGCTGTTCAGGTCTCATAGTTGTTACCTTGAAAGGGCAGTGTGACTCATGATGTGAGAGTTGTTAAAGGCTCAGGTGAGTTGTTAGTGTCACTGTTCCATACAGGTGTTGTTGTCCTTCATGTGAAACGATTTTGATTTAGGTTTCAAAATAATAAAGCCTAGGCACAATTAATCTGTTCAGAGAGGGCTGTTGTGTTATTTAAAGTGCTGTACCTTTTACAAAACTTTGAACCAAAATTAAAAGACTGTCTCAAGTTTTTAATGACTAAAAAAAATGTAAAAATGTCATTTTTTGCCAATTTAATATATACACATAAAATTTAATATATACACATAAAATCCCAGGACTAACGCCCCTATTTTCAACAGCTCTTCTAACTTTTACAATTGATCACAATATGCATTGATTCAAGGCTTTTATAGTATGGATTTCTGAAACATAGATTATTATTTTGCAATACAGAAATTACATACAACAAAAAAATTGCTAAATATTGTGCAGGCCAGTGTTGTGTAATAAAATATTTGAATGCATTTGCATATTTAAGCTAATATGTTTCTTCTGTAATTCAATTTGGAGATGCTGAAAGCTGTTCATGGATGTTCATATTTCCAAAAATAATTGTATATTTAAAATTTCCATAAATCACATTTGATATATTTGATTTTGAAATAAATATAAATAAATTGCTTAAAAAATAAATAAAAATAAACCAAAATTTAGGTTCAGAATTATCAAAGACCTTTTTATAAAGCAAAACAAAAAAAAGAAAGTATTATATACTTGGTTTTGCAGCCAAATATTTGTACAAACTGGAAACCATACAATTGTTTGGTAATTAAAAAGTCATAAAACTCACATACTCCAACTTTTACTCTAAGATGCAAGATTACTTCAACCTTTTTTTAAAATGGAACTTTATAAAATGTTGCTGAACTTGTAACCTGTTTCTCTAAGATTTTTGGCCTTCAGCTGTTCACAGAATGACAGCCTCAAACCAAAAACTTCAGAAGAGAAGCTGGTATCCTTAAAGCCAGATGTTCAGAGCAGCTAAGAATAGCAACAGCTGGTTGATGTGGGCTAAAACCAAGAGTTAGCGCAGGTGGAATGTTTAATGGACAGTCTTAAAACCTACCCCAGGGCAGCTGTGGCTACAGTTGTAGCTTACCATCACCAGTGTGACTGTGTATGAATAAATAGTGGACGACCTGTAAAGCGCTTTGGGTCCCTCGGGAGAAAGGCGCTATATAAATCCAATCCGTTATTATTATTATTATTATTGTTATTATTATTATTAAGCAAATATATGGTTTACTGCTAAAACATATTTTACTTATGTTCAAATTCAAGTACCAATAATAACATTTTATATAATGCAGTTACAGACATGCCAACCTGGGGAAATGTTTTACCAAATTTTTGTGTCGCACCCCTTTTCTTTGCAAACGGCCATCTACTTGATCTTGATCATAACAAGTTATAGAAACAAACACATCAACTAGTAACCCATACAATTATATTCCTCAGTAGACTTTAATATTTGACAATTCAATTAAAATAAAAAAATATTTTGATGCAAGTAAGACACTATCTTGTTTCAGTTATGGATAAAAGCTCACGTGGATTCTGGATTTTATTTTTACCTAATGATATAACTTAAAAGAGCGAGCATCATATTGGCCTAATGACATAATGGAGCCTGCTCAGTGAGAAAAAGTCTAGGGCTTTGTAACTGAAAATGTGCTGTATCAATACCTGAATTTTTTATGTTTTTGAACAAATCTAGGACAATCTCCTGTTCCCTCTTTAAGCTCATCACTTTATTAGAGAGCTGAGTGATTAATGCTTTTGTATCAAAGGACACTATAGGTAACTACAATGTGTCAGGAAAATTATATTTTTAGAAATTGTGCATATTAGGTCTTTAAAGTAACATATAGTAATTGAACTAATGCAAGTATTATGATGATTGATTATTATTCATTTGGCTACTGTAATAAAACTCAAAGAATTTGGGCTCTCTTTATTGTGGGTGGCAGTAGCTCAGTGGATAGAGCAGTTGTTTTTCAACCGATAGGTAGGTGGTTCGATTCTCACTCTCCCCACAGTTCATACTGTCGTTGTGTCCTTGGGCAAGACACTTAACCCACCTTGCCTCCAGTGGCTGTAACACTGGTAATTACTGTAGAACAATGTAAGTCGCTTTGGATAAAAGCGTCAGCTAAATGAATAAATGTAATGTAAATGGAACACTTAAGGCTGGCTGCTAATCAAGTCTCATTTACAAAAACAGACCTCTGACTCTGTAAAGATCTGTTTTAAAATATATCTTCTTTGTACAAAGTAAAAAGGGATGTTTACTCCTTGTTTATTTATTTAGTTATTAACTCAAAAAAAGGCTCAGGGACAGACCTGGCAGCAGCAGACAGCGGCTCGTTTCGCTCTGCGCAGCGTCGCTCTGATGGGTGCTCTTCCCGCTAATTTTGTTTGGAAAGCACTGGTCCCAGCTCCAGCCAATCACACGCGAGAATGAATGATCCAAAAGCACATCACAAAGCAGTATTTAGAGAGAGGAGGGACTTACTGCTACATATTGATTGACAAAAAGCTAGACTGTTGCTTTGAGAGAGGGAGGGGCTCCCGCTGCAGACTGAAACAGCAGCCACCAAAAGCAACAGCTGCTCTACGTGTACTTTTAGAGCAACAAATGGTACCTGAGAACTGTGATGTGATGCATGCCTGCTTTGCAAAATGTGTACAGGTTGGCATGTCTGCAGTTAATAAAGGTTAATCATAAAACTAGTTTTAATCATGTAGTAAGACATGATTTAGTTTGGTAAGAGGCTGAAGTTTTACAATACTTATGCTAAAGACAATAGGGTAAGGTGATTATTTCTAGTGCAACTCCAAAAAGAAAGCACTAGAGCGCAAAACATAGCACACAATCTGTAAAAGTATTATACAACAGAAGCACAACAGACACAACAATCAGTCATCACAAACAAACACAGCATAAACAACAATCAGACATCCTCAAACTGTATTGCATTTATTTTAATCAATAGTTTATATTAATTCATATTCCACTGACTATATATCCCCATAACGGGTTTGCCAAAAGTTTGCTAAATTGTACATTTAATTAGTAACCCTTCAAATCTCCTTCGACAAAGAATGCACAAATAAAAGTGTGGACAGTACTGTACTAGCCTGAAAACTATAGTTCCTCTGTCATTGATTTTCTGCCCATTTTTATTGTAATTTTTGAACAACTCAATTCCTATTCTCCATATAAGGAGCTGAGTGCATAATAGAAGCTTCAAACTTGAGTCTTGAGTCATTTAAATCCACTCCCTTTTTCTTCTTTCCCTCTTTTCCCTTTAGCATCTTTCTCTCCATCCATCCATCACTCCTCTTCTTTACCCCCCTCAACTCTTACTTTCCCCAACCTTCTCCCGCTCTGCGCTTTACTCCATCTCTGTCCGGGGTTAACCACAGCAGGGACAGCGTATGAGGTCAGTGCTCAGCTCGGCAGCGGCCATGTGGTTCCCATCTTCCAATAACGTCAGTGTGATTTATGAGTGGCCCACCACAATCCCTGCGCAGCCCCCGCACTACAGTACCATCAGCTATCCTTAACATAATAAACTTTGGACCCAACTCTGCCGGGACGCTGGTTACACAGAGAGGCCTGTATGCAGGGGAGTGCTGCAAGTACAGTACGTGCATGGTACATGCTGCTATTTAATGCATATGGGCCATGTATGAAGACATGCATAATTGATGACACACTTACCATTTGGTGGAGGCTTGACGTCATTGTCTCCTTGCTGGTTGGAGTTGTCTGATTGTCCTGATTGTTCTGAAACAGACAAGAGCAATGGAAAGTTAGCGGCTAATAGAAAACTGCAAAAATACACCTAAAAAAAATCTAGGTTTATGCTAATATTTAAACTAGCATTGTCCCAATACCAATGCAAGTACTCGGTATTAGAACCTTTGTTATTCATACTTGTTTGAACCCCTTTAATACTGCTGTGCAAGTACTCCAAGTTTCCCTAAAGATGACAGAAATAGAGCAAACTTTAAATCCTATTCTGGTAAAGCATCAAATGGCAAAAAACATCTCTTTAAATACAAAATACTTGTCACAAAATCTGGAAAATCAACTTGAATCATAATCATTGGGTCAGTCCTTAGTATCAGCAAAGACTAGTTGTAAGTGCTAACACACTGTAATTAAACTATGCACCCCTAACTGATAAATAATACCATGTAACATCAAATAACTGAACTTTAGTTTATTAGAACTGCTTTGTTTTTTAAAGCATGTCTTTAAAATCACATGTTTATCATTTGAGGCTGTGGTGGCTAAGTCACAACTATTCCAATTCAATTATTGTGCATCCTGTGGTTCATCACTTTGTTTTACTCCTCAGATCAAACTGGAAAGTTTACAATCTCAATGTTTGTACTGTGCATCTGAATCAGCCAAAGCTTGGCTTGCCTTTTGGATTTGTCTTGTAATGTAATGTGTGACTCTTTAGAAAGCCTGCTATTCAGATTCTGAATTGACTTACAGTGAGACGTCAATGGCAGGTAACAGTCCGGCCTGAACAGGTGCAGCCACTTACACAGTGTAACAGGACAACTCTATATACAAGTACAGGAGAAAAAACTTTGAGCTTTTTCCTTTCAATCTTTTTATGACAGACAACAGCAAAAAAATTTAGCCAGTGACATAGTAGCATAAAAGTCTACCTTGGTCAAAAAATGTGTAAGTTTTGTTTTAACCTCTGGCCACATTTGGCTTTTTCTTATCTTCAGTTACACTCTGTTGGCTCTGTGCAGGGAACAGTGGATAGCACTTAGTCCAGCTCAAGTCCAACTACGCTATACAGATTCTACAGCAGCTCGAATGAATAATTGATGTGGTGTGTTAGCTCAACTAAGAAATCTCACAAATACAACAATTCAAGTTGGATGAATGCACAGTTAATAATCATATCTAAGCGGAAAACTTTCTCTAGTGTCATGCAGAACTGGACTGGGTATCCAGTCCAGTACCATGAAGTCTTTTGCCACAGAACAACACCACCAAGTACTATGCATAAATGTTGTTGGATGAGAGCTTAGCAACCAACAAATCAACCAGAGCTGCACTGCTACAAAATCTCAATGTTCCCACTTTGAAAAGCACCCACCCAAGAACTTAGTTTTTTTTTGTTGACTTAGCATTTTACTCTTTTCCTTCGCACTGCATGTTTATGCTAACCTGTGAAGGTACAAAATCGCCTTCCTGACCTTGTTTTGTTTGGTTTGCATCAACTGCCATTCTTCTGCAGATACGTAATGTGGCCTCATGGAGTTTTATAGTTGTATCGTATATACCATTCAGGCCAATTAGCCAACAGCACTGAAGCTTTAAGGCTGCCCTGGGCCAAGTCTCCCTCATCAAGAGCGTGGCCCCCTCAATCTCATCATCTCCTAAACCCAAATCAGCGTCCTAATCTTGGGTGGCATTAGTACATTATGTGCCAGCAGACTGCATGTTGTTTGCCAAAATGGAGGAGACAAAAAAGAGAAACAAAATCACCTCATCAAACTGAAGAGTAGGGAACACAGAGGAATAGTTTATTTTCTCTCACAACACGTTTGCCTCGTTTTGCAAAGTCCATCTTTATGTCTTTCTCCCACTGTTCCCCTTGCACTCTTTGCCTCTCTCTGTTGCTGTCGTTCTGTGGAATTCTGGCAGCCATCTTAGCGCTTGGCAGCCATCTTAGCTTTGGCGGTACCCGTGCATTCCTGCTAGCTGACGGCACTCAGACGCGCACACACACACACATACAAACAGAGAAACGCTGCAAAGTGCACTCTTGATTTCAAACGGTCTTACAGATAGGAAGACCAACAGAAGATATGCTAAGCTAATGGAACCAATATTTCTGCACTTTTGTACAGGTCGCGCTTTGGACTAGCATGTAGCAGGGAACCCAAATAAAGAGAAGCTTCAAGTTGAAGAAATGAGAACAGTAACAATAATATACACATGATTATTTATGCCATGGGCTGCTTTAGCATGACTCCACTTGCCTTGAAAAAACAACATTACATTCATTAAGGCCAACAAAAACAGTTACTACACCTGTATACGTGTGTAATAGCTTTCATTATCTGTGTGGCTGCCTTCTAGCCAAAAACCAGTGGCCCGGTTGTCATGGCAACAGGGACGATGAACCACAGTTGGTGCCTGGGTGTGCATATGTGTCGCTGTTTGGCCTGGCAATTAGTTGGAATGAAGATAATAATATAGCCTACTGGCATGGGCTCAATTAGTTGTTTTGTTTAAGTATTTGTTGGCACCAACGGGCTGGCAGCCACTGCGCTACTCTGTAACAAGGGTAATTTTTTACTCTATCAGTCTGTCCGCATTACAAGGTGTTAAATCCCGCTCTATGTGCAAAATAGAAGCAGAAACCCAAGAGGTGTAACTTTTGGCTTGCTCTGTGGTTGGTTTGAGAATGGAATCAGAGGATGTGTTGTCTGCCTTTAATTGGGGGGCCACGAGGCGGCTCTGGTACAGCTCTGGTGCATTAGAAGTGCCATCATGAGTTTTAATCTCTGTGCAATCAATGCAAAAATGCCCCATCTGTCGTTCAGTCTGAGTGAGGCCATCTTTTGGCAAGAGGGAGGTGCGCTTTAAATATGTCCTTAAGAATAGAAACCTACTGTTAATGATGTAAGTATGTGAGATGTCTATGAAAAAACAAGGGTGATACATCTGCGTTGTCCATTAGTTGGAGTGGGTTTTTTTGGGTTAAATCTAGCCCACTCGATTACAGTGTATACAACTTAAGTATACAATGGTGTGGGAATAAAAGAAAGCACTTCATAAGAGTTTTTTTTAATAGTTATCAATAATACTTCATGATAACACTTTGTTAAAGTTATAGACCCAGACCCAATGCTGCTACAGTTTTACTTGAAATAATGTGCCTGCTCAACTGCAAGCAAAACAAGCACTCTGCAAGGTAAACTGTACCCTCATAGACAAAAAGTTACCATGTCAATTACATTAGTTCCACACAGTTTTATAGCAAAGATTATTAACAGTGAGATGAACACTTGAAAAAAAAAAGGTAGCACAGTAGATAAACCTTTAAACAAGCCTTTCCCCTCTTGTTTTCTTATTTTGATAATGCAGGGCACCAGACCAAGAGTTCATCACAGTCCAGAAAGCCAGTTCCAACTGTCCTGAAGTGAATGTTAACTGTGCCCATATTTATTTGAAATAGAGGCTAATGTTTGTCAATTTATATAAATAAAATTAAATAAAATCAAATTCTACATGCGTTTACATGCAATTTAATTTGTTTATTTGGGTTGTTTTTTATATATATATGTAAAGGCTAGGACCTTTGAATAAGTGGATATTAACAAATGTTACTTAAAATCTAAAATATATCTGCCATCTGTGTTTAATAATTAGTTCTTATTAACTATAGTGTTTAGACCTAAAACCACTTTAGATCAAACCCAATAATAAAAACTTGTGTGTTTCCCGAAGCAATAAAACTTTATCAAAACAACTCTCATTTGTTTAACTGTTACCTTTTGACATGATGGTAAACTGTGGCCACACTCCGCTGTCTCTTTGCGCAGTAGCCTATAGCTGGATATTGCTTTTCTATAAATTCATTATCCATTATCAGTTTATTGTCGATTAGTCAGGTCCTCCATTCTCCCCAGATCCAGCAGTTAAAGCTAAGAAACTGTGTCAATGCGCAGTCTGGTAAATATGACAGCACTTTTTGTATGTAGACTAACTTAAACACACAAAAAAACCTTTTAACAGCTTTTAAAAGATAAGAACCGCGTATTTATCATAAATATTAAATGTGACAAATTTTAAGATACAGTATGTTCTGTTTGTGTGAATTTGCTGATGCACGTATGTCCAATTGTAGATTCAATTGATTTTGTATTTTAAATATGGTATATATACATTCATTCATTCATTTTCAACCGCTTAGTCTAGTTAGGGTTCAAGGGTGACTGAAGCCTATCCCAGCAGCATTGGGCCTTAGATTTTTGGGCCCATGAATCAGAACATTATTACATCTCTCTGACAACGATGAGCAAGTGAACACCTTCTGCTAAACTTGATTTAAATCACTGTTTCCATTGTGCAAAGTTTAAAATTCTTCTGATATTGTGGACATCTACCCCCTGAACTGACTCTGTGACAATGACAGGAGAGAGGTGTTTCGCCCTGATGCTGTCCCGAGGAGCATCGTGGACCGTCCCCAGGATGGCGCAAGTTTTGAGTCCTGGATGTGGGGCCTGGATGGAAAACCAAATGGGGTCGGATGGGGCCCCCAGGTCGCCAGTAGATGATCACTGCTGTAAGGCATGTATGCCAAGTTTATGTGTCAAAATTCATCAAAAGGACAAGATATGCTTTACAATAGAAACTTCTTGCAAATTGTATGATTATGTTGTTATTTTCTTATGCACATACCACCAGAAGGAAAGAGTGACAAAGCAATGCCAGCTGGCCCCACAAGTTGTACATGTGCATTCCTACACCATAAAACAGGCCTCACACTAAAGCTGGCATGTATAGAGCCACATGAACATTTGCTAAAACATTTTTGGTGAAAATGGTAAAAGCTTGCACATCAATGCACCCAACATGGACGCCTCCAAAGCACAAAGATGTTCCTTAAACACAGATGAATTATACTTATCTCCTGCAAACAGCCCCCCAATGCCCCCTGCACACTCCACGCAAGAGATAAAACACACAGGGCCATCAAATACACTGTAGATGCTATGGTCTTCATATACTCCTGGCTTGTATACAAAAGGTAACACTAGCTGTACATTTATCACACTGCTGCTACAGACCAAAGGCTAAAGACTCTCACCTAGGCTAATGTACACAAAGGCAGACTCACACTTACTCAATCGCTACACTTTATCAAAGGTGCAGACATGAAAACAACACATGCATTCATTCGCACAAGTGCAACTTGTTAGGAGACACTTGAATGTAAATGACATACACATGCTCGCTCGCTAGAAACTGGCAGTCGTCACCAAAGCTAATGGAGTCATTTAGCGTTCACATATTCATATAAGAGCGCATACTGACTGTTTTTTTTTACCCTGAGACGGCAGGGAGCAGTAATTTACCAAACGGCTTAGAGTGTTTGTTTGTGCATCACAAGCACACATGAGCAAACAAGGCCCTGTGTAATCTAATGTGCGCTAACTGAGGGGGATTTTGAAAACTGACGACAGACGCTAAAATCAACATCGACAGGCCGTCACTGGAGATAAAATGTAACAACTCTGTATGTAAAACGTGATGAGGGTGGATGATTATTCTCACAACTGTATTACCTCACCTTTATTGAGAAACAAATGCTTTGTCAAAGCTTTTTCTCTTGGTGAGATTGATGTAGACAAACAACAGATGTTCAGATAGGGTGAAAATGTGTGGGATTCTGCATCGAGAGACAATGGCAGAGAAATGGCTGCTGGAAAGTGTTTGGATCATTTGACCTGTTTTTACCTCGGCTTGGGACTTTTGTTTTATTATAATAAACATAAATAAATCTTGTACGTGTTGCAATTCAATCTAATCTAAGACCAAAGACCTAAATTTGACATATTGCCTGTAACATTACACAATCAGTTTTTATAAGGGGATAGCAATGTAACAATTGACTCCCCTTACGATTCGATTGACAAATCTAATCTTACAATTCAATTTCGTCGCAATTTTCTGCCGGTAAGTGAGTTAATGCCTTTCGCTAAAGTAGATTTAATTTATGATGCCACACCTCTGAGTTGAATGAAGATGACTCTCATCACCCAGCTAGAAACGGTTTGCAACAACTAGTTGAAAGTGAGTTTGCCGTAAACAACTCTGTTGTTCAAAACATGAATCGCAATTGAATTAACATCTCAATCGACTGGAAACGTCACATATGTGAATCAATGTGTGTGAATCAATGTGGCTCACGGTTAATCATTACAGCCCTCTAAAGAAATGCCTTTAGCCACCTTACAATATAGTACACAGGCACTATTTCTATAAAGATGGTGTTGGTAAAACCTTTATTTTCTTAATAAATAGCAACTGTGAATGTTTGACAATGTTAGACAATATCCCTCGTAGTCTTTCAAAGGGAACTGACTCTTGGGTATTACAGTTTTAAGGACATTGGCTGTGTTCGAACGCACTCCCTATTCCCTATCCCCTCAGTCACTATATAATGTTATATATAGAGAGGACTATATAATGCACTCAATGAATGAACGGTTCTACATAGGTGTTTTTCTGTTGCCATTAGTCACGTGACTCTGGCGTACATGTTAAAAAACTCTGCTGATAATAGAAAAAAAAAACACAACACTTTAGTGATATAAGTATTAATATAACTAAGCTTATGTGTTTTATTCAACAACTCTTGTTCTAATAATGACTGAAACTGACTGGATTATTGCAACGGTTTTATACCTCAAGAGGGAATCTCTCATATGTCCATCTGTATTGATTTAAGGTAAGCTAACATCAGCAAGTTTACATTGTAATGGTTTATTGATAACAATTTACGACAGATTACGTTTACACAGAAAGTCAAACTTGTGCCTTTAACTCGTTTCATTCAAACCGGTTGTGTTCAGTTTAAAGATATGTCTTGGTCGCGCTGCTCTCTTCCGACAATTTGCAAAGCATTATGGTCTAGTTTGACCATCTAGCAAACCATCGCTGCTAACTACTTTTATTAATGCATTGTGGGAAACTTTGAGTGCAGTACATTTCAGTCACAAGACATTCGGACACCACTACAAAATGGCATAATCGCTATATAGTAATTAGTATGTTGATTCGGACACAGCCACAACCATTTTTGTACAGTATAAATGATTATTATTATTCTTTATATAGCACTTTTCCACCTAGTAGGCACTCAAAGCACTTTACCAGTATTACCAGTGACACCGCTGGAGACAAGGTGGGTTAAGTGTCTTGCCCAAGGACACAACGACAGTATGAATTGTGGGCGAGAGCGGGATGTTATGATGTTTTGGGATGTTTCGAGTGGGGATCGAACTGCACAGGGCTGCCGGTGAAGGACGGCCGCTCTATCACTGAGCTACTGCCGCCCTATCCATACAAGGGAACAACTGCTAGCTCTCTAGAGCTACACAAGCCTGCTAGGAAGAAAATCTCACTGGTTTTTGGAGGCACAGAAAGGGCTGCAGTCATAGTAAAGCATCGAGCAGCAAGATACAGAGAATGTTCTGTCTGTGGAAAAATTGTTCTTTGCAGTTGTGGGTTTTGAAAGTGGCTTCAGGGCTAGTGCGGCTAACAGACTGAACAAGTTGATCAAGATGGTAAAATCTGTTGTTGGATTGGAACTGGACAATTGAAGCTGCGGCAGAGATGAGGATGGTGGGCAAAATTAGTGGTAAAGGTAAAAATAGGTACTTTGCTTGTACCTGTGATGCACTTTGAGAGTGAAAGCTAATCGTTATTATTCTGGTTCACATTTCCAATTACACACAATTTCTGTGCATGTTACTTTATTTAGCTGACAATTCTGCTTAGTGACAGTCAATTGCTGAACATGAAGCTTGGGCCTGCAAAAAACATAGGGGTGGAATAGTCAAAACAACTGTGGTCAAAATTACCCCTCAGGCTGCCTCCACCCTCAGTGTCATTTAAGGATAGTTCTACAGACTCGGTTCACTTCACAGTCAAATGATAGGGGCCTCTTCCTCTGCCTGCTGCAAAAGGCTCTGCGGACAAACCTACCACTGTTCTCACCCTCGTCGTCTCTTGTCTGGCCTCTCCCTTTTCATTCTGCTGCCTGTAGCCTACTCAGCTTTCCTGGTCTCTTTTCAAACTGCTCGCCTGTGTCTATCCGAGCTGCGGCCCAAACCCTGTCATTCTCGGTGAAGTGTGTGGGCACCGACAGCGGCTATGTCTCAAGCTGTGGGTTAATATGGGAACGCAGCTGTGCACTTGTGTCCATACATCTCCCAGATGTGACACGGGACAGTCCTAATTGGGTTGTACTGCCTGTAGAAAAGATACATAGAGTGGGCTGAAAAGCTCATTTGTTCACTATGATGTTCTTGCGGTGTACATTCATAACTGTGAGTTATTTTTTTCCACATTCAACATCCTATATGAGGTTCAGAGTTTCCCTTTTAAATACAATCTTTCAACTTGCAATTGCGTTAAAAATATTTCACATTATACAAATACACCAAAAGTGCTTGCTTAGTACATTAACTGTACTGTATATTACTCATAAAACAATGTGTCCAAAATATGAATGTTGAAAATATGTTGCCCTAGTTTCAGTATTACTTTGAAACTATATAAAACTAATATTACTGATACCGAACAGTAGACTCTGCACTTCTGTTCTGGTTATTGGTCAGAGCTCTAGACTGCAACTAAAATACACTGATTGTACAAATGCATCAATTGTTTTAGAGAGTGAGTGATAAAATGGTGTCTGTTACAAAAGTCTGCAGCTGATCACACCGCTAACTTGCCTGCCACTCCCTACCATTTCCTCTGTTGCATACTCCATAACCTCTGCGCTCTCTCGCTCTACTGTTCTGACTCTAAACAACACGGACTGCTCATTAACAAGCAAAGCGCAGGGGCTCAAGGGGTAGAATGAATGTGACTATGTTGCTCAGGTGTATGAATGTGTGAGTATGTTGCTCTGGTGTATGAATGTGTGAGTATGTTGCTCTGGTGTTTGAATGTGTGAGTATGTTGCTCTGGTGAATGATTGAGTTTGATGCTCTAGTGTATGAATGTGTGTGAATGTTGCTCTGGTGTATGAATGAGTATGTTGCTCTTGTGTATGGATGTGTGAGTATGTTACTCTGGTGAATGAATTAGTTTGTTACTCTGGTGTATGAATGTTTGTGAATGTTGCTCAGGTGTATGAATGTGTGAGAATGTAAGTCTGGAGCCCTGCTGTGAGGCACAAACCAACGATACCTAAATACAGTGCCTATGAGATAAAGTAAAACTTGTGTTAATGCCCTCTTTAGATACAAAGTAACAACAGACTTATATTTAATCTGCAGCAATCATTATCAAAGAAAATAATAAAAGAGGTAATAACCAATCGTCTGTTGTAGCCTTTAAAACCTGTCAAACACAAGACCTAGGGGCCAGAGCTGGTCTTTTACAATTTTTTATCTGTCCCACACAGACTTAAGGTTAATACAGTTTACAGGCCTGTTGCAAATAGTCCAAAATATTATGTAAAGAAATTAAAAAGGGTTAAGAGGAAAGATATTCTAAGGAAGGCTATTCTAGACAAAGTAATTGGGATATGTATTCTAAAATATACTTTTTAAGTCTTGTGTGACCATTTTACATGTTTGTGCGACCAATTGAAAAAGTTGATAGTGGCAATGCTACATGTAAAAAAAATATTCTAGAGCCTAGTTGCTCTTTATTTGGTGTGTTAAGCTAGCTACCTTGAAAACAGTGATGAAGAAAGTGACTAATTCACTGGTAATAGGTAATATAAATATGCAAAACAAAATTTTATAATAATTTTACAATATGTTGTAAATCATGATGTCTCGCGGCTGTACACTTCTTGTTTTTGATCCATTCTGGAGAATGGCGGTAGGAAAATTGCCATCCTAATTGAATAGTATGAGAAAGGATTACCAGATACAATGTGGGTAGGTCTGTATCTAAAAATAAAAAAAAACACCTTTGCATTTTGGACTAACAGAAACAACTATATTAGAAATAACTAATTTTGAAAATCTATAATATGTCACATCCTAACATATAGTATATATTGTAAATAATGTATAGCTATAGTACAGAGTCTAACCTTAGTCATCTTGTTCTCCCCCAACCTACCCATCCAGCAGCCTCTGGATAAAGAAACCCAACAGCCCCCAATTGGGTTTCGCTTAAGAGGTTTATCGGTGTGTTGCTAAACATTCTGACCTTTTTTTTAATCTTTAATGCGCTTAAAATGTTCCAAACCCTCCTAATCCCCACGGCTATCCCACACAGATGTTCACTCAGCTCTTTTATTGGACTTCATTTGAATCTCTTTTTTTACCTCCTTTGACTCTCCACCTCTCCAGTCAGATTTTGTTCGCTGACTTGTTTCCGGTTTTCTCACTCATTTTTCTCCGACCAAATCAATCTTCTACAATCCTGACGTTGACCTTTGTTTTTTAAGCCAGCGCTTCTTATTGGACACTGCTGTAGCATGGAAGCAATGTTGGCAAATTTATCTGTCCTATAGTTGACCTCAAATCAGAGGTGTCCCAGAACTAATGAGGGTATTTATTTTATTAGACACACTGCATCTAAATGTAAGAGGATAATAAAAGTACTTGTAACCAGAACTATATTTACACTGGGGTCCTGCTGAGACATTGGGATCCTGTTCAGCTGAGTTACATGGCTTAGTCATCCATTCCCCTCTCATTTACTCATTTAGTTTTATAGCATGTTATTTTAGTCTGTCATCTTTATTGTTGCTGTGGTAAATGGGATGAGCCAATGATCAGCGAGTGAGGATTGGCTGAATGTGTAAATAAGAGGATATAATGATTTATATTGATAAGAAGGGATTCAATTTAACATGACAGTAACAAAGCTCCGACTCTTGTTTTTCCAATTACGGTGAGCTCCAATAAAATCTTTAAAAATGTGGTTTATTGGTCACAGTATTGACTAACAGCAGTCCTTAAAAAGCAACCAATGACATTAATGAATTTACAATTAAACAGGATGTTTCCCACTACTAAGTTTTCCAATTAGCTTAACTATGAAATACTGTTGCCTAAGTAAACTAAAAGCAGTAACCAAAGTAGCTAATGGCAACATCTTAAACTTTTTACATTTGCTGAGTCAGTTAGGGTGAGGTAAAGATTGGCTTGTCGTGCCATTCTTCATAACTGGAATGATAAAAAATTCTGCTGGTGCAAAGACCAGATTGATGCAAACGTTTTTTATTCAAAAATCAAAATTTGAAGTTTTGCTTTGCTTGTTTAATTCCCAGGGTTGGCAGTTTTTGGATGGATTTTCCCTTTTGCTATTTTTGGTGCTTTCCAGGGAAGTTTAAATGAGCTTCCACATCCACACCCTACCTATTAAACCAGACGCTTTAAAACCTGGAAATTCTTGTAGCGCTACAGTGGTGTCAGCTATTTTAAACTCCAATTTTTAAAAACAACGTCAGTGTAAATCCTTATAACCAATGTCAAAATGACAATTAAGAATCTCTATGTAATAGAGTGGCTGGTATGTAACTCTATGTGACAGCGCAGAATGGGGCCATGTGATTAATTGTGAAATGCATTTCTGTGCTGGTAGTGCCTAAGTGTGAATGTGTGGGTGTGTGACTATAAATACATCAATTGCTGCCCATGAATATGAGATTGTGTATTCTATATGTTTATGATAGTGTATGTGTTAAAAAATGTCTGGTTAACACATGTTGAGGCTCGCTTGGAGATAAGCGAGTAAACATCTGTGAGTGACAGGCTGAGCAGAGGCGTGTAGGAGGGAGACTGTTTTTTTATTAAAACATGTTAGAAGCCTTGAGTTTGTTTCAGCATGTGCATCAATTAAAGCTAGTGCTACAGGTATTAGCGTTAAAATCAGTTTCTCTTAAGCAATCTGTACAATAATATAAAGGGCATTATCTTGATATATGTTTGGATTCATAATTGTTGGGGGTAATTTGAAATCAAATGAATTTTACCATAACCCAATATTACAAAACCCAGCTCAGTTAGCAATTGTGGAATTACCAGGATTGTGCAGCCCCAATATTTTTATATAAAAACAAACACTTTGTAGAGCCTCATCCATACATCCACACTTCCATAGTCCAATTCATTAGATATAATAATTCATCACTTACTCAAAGGGGATAGAATTAGGCAGAAGGCACACTGTCTAGCTACTGGATTCAAATAAACTGATAAATATTTTATAACAAAATGTGATCCTATTGCATTAATATTGCCTGTGATAGGGTTATTCGCACAGTTAAGTAATATTTTCGGAGCAGTAATAAATTGAAGTGAAGTGAGTTTGAAGCCTGTTTTTATGATCCGTGGGACTGTGTGCATGTGCTTGCTCCCTGTGTGTCTGCCTGAATGGGAAAGTTCCATAAATTGAGGGAGATAATTCCGTGCTCAATGCACATCTGTGTTTCTTGCTGCTTGTGTGTGTGAGCGTGTACACACGTCCTCGTGCACATTGCCTGGCCAAGCCCCGTGCCAGCGAGGAGCAGGTGTGGGGAGGCAGCCCTGCGTTGCCCGTTGCCCATCTGCGTGGCCGTCTGTGTGCCGCCTGTGCCCTCACCGTGCCAACGCCACACAGAGCCGCCGTGCCGGGGGGCGACCGGGGGCCGAGAGGGGCCTGAAGGGAATCAACCATGGGAGAGAGCCGGGGCAGGGGGTGGAAGGATGGAGGGCTGGAGGGGATGGGGGGGCTTGCTGGCAAGATGCCCATGTATAGCCCACTTCACCTCCCCCCGCTGCCCTGTTTCTTTTATCTTTTATCTGTGCCTATGCTGATGAGCAGTGATTTATACGCACCGAATGGAGACACAGATTGGGATTTTTACTACAAAGCTACTAGAATACTCAAACATTTTCAGTGCTTGTCTGGTGTCTCCGTATGTAGGCACAGGAGATATGTTCTCACATTTATACCACAACTACATATCATAAATGTACCATATTCAAATCAAGTGAGCTGGTTTATGAAATCATCACTAATGCAGTTACTAAACTAAATCATGGGGATATTTTTCTAATGAAAGAGTGCTTCATATACAGTGATGTCATATAAGTCCATATGCAGGTGTATTTCTAGTTAATCTTCATGAGCTCAAGTCTGCAGTGTTTACCTCTACCTTATAGTAAATGTACCACAGTGGAGGGGATACCTAAGTCTGGTACACTTTTGACAGCACATATTAAAACTAACCTGACCTTCTAATGTATCCAGCGCTAATGTTGGGCTCTAAGTTTAGTAAACTTTTTTGGCATGCTTCGTATTTATTAATGTAATTATAATCAAGTGGTGAATCGAGTAAGCGGTATTACCGTGTGTCGCTACTGTTTACATATGATTGGTGTTCTTCACTAAAGTAAAAAGGTGGCCATTAACCTCATTTCTATTTAGAAGCTACTCAAGTTGCCATTTTGCTGTGTGTGGCCTACGCTCCACACGGCTTTCACCTTGATTACAATTAATGAACTACTTTTTCTACTGTTTTTCTATTGAAAGGCTGAAAATTCATCACTCGTAATGATAAAGTGGGCAAAGTATAGAAGACACATTAGAATGCTACTAGACTGCTCAAAAGTGTGACCCTAACCATGACACTCAAAGTGCATGACATAGTGCTCTACATACAGTATATATGTAGACTATATTCTTCAATCAGCTTTTCTTTGCAAAGTACTTTACTGCCATACCTATGGGCTTATATACAGAGCTACTATTCCTCACAAAAGTGTTATTACACCACTGGGCCAGCAGATGGCACGTGCTGGCAGCAGCGCACTAGCTACAACACATGCTAAAGAAATCTGCCTCTCACTGGGGGGAAGAGAGATCAGTGGGAACCATTCAAACAGGGCTGCCATGGCTTAAACGAGAAGAGGTGGGTGGGTTTAGAGCTCTCTGGTGTACGTCCCTTCACTGGTGTATGTCACTTCAGTCCCCCAAAAAAAACCAAACAAAAACAAAACAAAAACAAAAGAACAACAGCAATTGACATCCCTGTGGCTTTTAAACTCTTCAAGTTTGCAGCGGACATATTAGGTGTCGGTCTTGGACTTGTTCACCCCTAGAAATATTGAAATGGTAAATCACCGGTTTATGATTGCTTGGAGCTGACAACGTAGACAGTGTAGATTTTTATTTTTTTTTCAAATGCTCCTCTGGCAGCTTGTTTAAACTCGGCTGATGATTTGTGTATATTAAGTTTCATGCAAACAGAGCTGAGGCTAAAATGTATAGCAGTGGGCTACTCAGCGCCATTGAAAGACATAAGCCACCCTGCGCCTCTTCCAGCTTTCCCATGTTGTGATATAGAAGTACGAGCAGGGATGAGGGGGTCATGTGATGCCACTAATGCCAAAAGAAGGGGGGGCTGCAGAGTAGAGTGATAGACCAAGAAAAAAAATAAGGAGAAGAAGGGGTAGGGGGGATTGTGAGAGCTGTGGGAACGTTTTGCTCAGCCAAGAAAGACGTGAGCGGAGAGAATAAAAGAAGAAAGGGGGAAAAGAAAGAGAGACTTGTTGGCAGAGAGAAGGAGGAGTGTAAAGGAAAGAATTAAAAAAAAGAAACAAAAAAGGCTGAGCAAGAGTACAGTGGGCACCAGCAAGGAAGCAAAAGCTGTCACTACAGGGGAGACGAGGGAAAGCAAAACAAACACAACACGATTCCTAACATTCTGATAGTCAATGATGTCTGATGGAGCAACGCCCACACTCATACACGGTTTTTATAAGGTTATAATCGGCAGAATTAAACAAATAAAAGGTTAGGAGAATCTATATCTAGGAGATTTGCAATAACAATGGAAATGACCATGTTCTTTTTAAAGAAATTAATAAAACATATTAGATACTAGACCACAGAAAGACTTGCAACCATCTTTTGGAAGCTAATGGGTCTCCAAATAAAGAAGAACACGTTTTACAGCTTATCAAGTCCAGCATCAAGTTCAGCATCTGCAACATTTTTATTACAAACAAAACTAATTGTGATTTGGTGTTGATGCAAACGTTGATTGAAGATTTAAAGACTAACCCATATTTCTTTGCCTGGTGCTTTTATTTTTCTTATTTTAGCAACGAGAATAAACCATTATAGGGAGTTAATTCCAAATCATGTCATGATTTATTTTATATTTATTTAGTGGCTATAAATCCAAAGATAATTTCTTTGGAACATTTACCAACTTCAAAGCATTTTAAGTACTTTTAAAACAATGTGGTTTTGGTTCATTCTTTCCATCAACCGACTTCTCTTTAGCAGCCTTAAACAGCTGTTAAATGTATTCATTACTTCAGAATGCATGTGTTTAAAATGGACAATTTGTCTGAAAGTGGGGATTATGGGAGAATGTTATTAATTAGACTTTGGATTATTACATTATTAATCTAGTAAGTACATACAGTATAATCAATTACTACTTTATAATACCATTATAGTAGAGTATAATCCTTATCATAGGCTTTTACAGCAGTTTTATTGTGTCTTGGTAACACATTATTTGGCGCAATGATTTACTGTTTTATGAATTTAATGCCAAATTAAGAGCTGGAAGGTCCTCTTTTAGATGCATGTCATAAAAGCGTATGCAGTTATTGTAACTTGGAATCCACAAACACTGGGCATTTCCCATTACAAATAAATGTCATCACCAGGGGCCATTATGTTGCTCCACTCATATTTTAACATCATGTCAACAAAATATGATTCGAATTATAAAACAAAACTGTTCGCAGCACACTTTTGATTCACACCAGCCGGCCTTCAGTCGGATCTAGTCTGAGCCAGAAAACACTAACGATTTATTTTGGGTTGGTGAACTATGCAAATAACTGCTCCCAAATCTATCTGGGACTTGGAGGACGTGTTTTATGAGGGCTGTAAAACTCCACACAAACACATAAAGCTGGCCTGTAAAAATAATGTGTGCTCGGCATAAATGCTCATTTGGACTAATGAATTAGGGGAGCGATGAATGGCTCAGTTAAACCCTACATCCTCCCTGGCAATGCCAAAGCTTAACGTATGAGGTGTATGCATGATATTTAATGAGGATAAAGTTTTGTGGTTTCAAGACACATGCTAAGTGATGAAAGAGATTTTCCAAGTTAAACAAACAAACAAAATACAGGAAACATGGCGAGAATAAAGGGAGTGACCCGACTGAGAATTGAACCCAGGTCTCCAGTGTATTTCTTATGCGCAGTACCAAGTGAGCTACCAAAATGGCCCCCATATTTTCCATTCCTATACACAAGATGGAAGTATTGTGTGCATCAAAGCATATCCCAAAAACATGCCACAAAACATTAAATTACCAATTACTTTTTTAGTTTGTTACAAAAAACCTGACCAACCACCAATTTCAAAACTACTAGGACTAAATTGTTGTTATGTGTCAGTTTCTTGTCTTTGTTTTAGTTATAAATCATCCTGTGGCAGTGGACGCTCCAATTAGAGTCAGATTGAGGGGAACTGAGGTTAAAGGCAGCTGTAGCTCATGACTATCTAGTGGTACAATGTGATATTGCAGGGTTCCTTGAGTCTATGATTCTATATTAAAATTTTTACTTTACACAATTTTCCAAAAAACTAACCTAATTCCACCACTAAACTGCAGTACTGTGTCATTCTAATAGGCCCTGTGGCATCTTCATCTAGTGGTAGAATGTGATCTTAAAGTATTTCCTGTGGTAGCTTCTTCTGTGTAATCATATTATCAAACAATTGTTTATAATATTCCCTTTGAAACTAAACATGTCAAAGGGAATTGTTATTTATTGCCCAAAACTGGTTTTAGATGCAATACTACAAAAGGTAATTTCCTGTTACATTTTGCCTCTAACATAGCGTAGATGCCAGCAACTGTGCCTAAACTTCCAAGCATCATAAAATAGTCTATACACAGAAAGATCATAGTGTGAAATAATGCAGAATCTGATTCCCACAGTAGGGTCCATCATAATAAAAACCTACAGCAGCAGTAGTCATTTTTAAGCTGACAGAAAGACTAACAGTCAGGCCTAGACAGGAAGCCAGAGAAAAAGAGAGGCAGATGAGGCCTGAGAAAATACAATCTGCCAAATGAGGGCACAAATAGAAAGGCGACCTTTGACCACCAGCTGTCTGGGAGTCACCACCCAGCCGCATTTGTCAGTCTGTGTCCCCAGATGAACTCAGCCCAAGGGTCAGTGGCAGCGCAGCCAGAAAACACGTGGCCGTAGTTTCCTTCTGTGCACTGCTAGCCACTCATGCAATGTTTGTGTGCATGCCCACTTGTATCTGTGTCAAAGCTGGCTTTATCTCTCAGACAGATAAGGTGAGTAAACAACAGCCCTTAGCTTTTCTGCCTCAGACATGCTAGCTAACACACACAGTCACAAGTTACCTGGTGGATATCACTGTAAGTACTGCGCAGTTTCCATAATACTGTGTGCTTTTTATTTATTTACAAAGTACAAATTTTTTTTTTTTTTTTTACATTTTTACTATGCTCTATTGTGTTAAATTTATTATCTGTGGCAAAAATAGCTGTAATTAAACAGATGTCACTATTTTAGTGTTGACTTGGCTGTCCCAGTCCCTCTGCTGTGCAACAAATCGAGAATACATTTTCTGGTATTTCCCGTCCATTTTTATCCAATCGGAAGTGAGAACTCAGTTTCAAACATTGGCAAAGCTTTTAACAACTAGAAGCCATATTTGATTCTACAGTAGCAATACAAATGTTTTTAGCTTAATAGGTTAGCTTTTAGTAAATAAGTAAATAAGCAACTATTCTGTAATTTTAATCAAAGTTATCATTGACAATATACAGTATATAGGTTGTTGTTTGTTTAGTATGAGTATTATTTGCACCCAATCTATCAGGTCCTTAAATGTAGCCACAATAACATCTTCACAATTGAAAATTTGTTTGTTTCACAAGATGATAATAGAAAACATGGATAATTGACCTAAGAATTCCAGGTATTGCCAAATCTAGTCATTATATCGCTGATGCAATTGCATATCTGAAGCATCATATTTTCATTTATTTTTTTAATCTGCTGACACATTTAGATTGAATCAAAAAGCATGTCCATACATGTCAAACACGCAGGATTAGCCTAGATCGGACAGCTTACGTTTCCACTCAGCCTCTCAGTCAAGCTGATAATTGGAGATTTATTCTCACCATCTATCAATCCATCTATTAACTTATTAACCCAGATAAAAGCTTTACAACCTTCCTTCCTCCCGCTCGTCAGAATCAACACAGAGAAAAAAAAGACATCAGGCTTCTGCCAATCCACTTAGCAAGTTCTGCCTTAATGCGGAGAAACATATTTATCAATAAGCGTTGTTAACCTCCTCTTTGTCCTCTTTTCAAGTGAGAAATTCTGGCACTTTAATTAAAACAGCAATCAAACTTTCAAAACAACTAGCTTTTTCCAAAAATACAAACTAGTCACATCATCTGTACTAGCCAAGGCTTTCTGCTGTGTTTTCTGCTCTTTGCCAAAAGGCGAAATGTCCATTAGGGATATTTATTTAAAAAGGAAGTGGTGTCAGTTGTTGTGGCTCTGTGAGGAGATGAACTGTCAATGCAATTAGCGCTGTGTTGCCCATGGCCCTGTGGTGCTAAAGGCAGAGGACGTACAATACAAGTGGAGGGGCAGAGCAGAGAAGCCTGCATCTGTTTGGCAGTGACTCAGAAATGTCTAGCGTTTCACACTACGCCTCTGGGACCGCTGGCCTCGCTGAGCCAGAAGTTTATGAAAAACAGAGAGCAAACCAGAAAGAGGGAAAAGCAAGGGGATGAAGTGACTGAGCGTGATGGAGGAGAGAG
This sequence comes from Neodontobutis hainanensis, assembly GCA_024349245.1. Taxonomy (NCBI): domain Eukaryota; kingdom Metazoa; phylum Chordata; class Actinopteri; order Gobiiformes; family Odontobutidae; genus Neodontobutis; species Neodontobutis hainanensis. Next base: position 2,064,821 of record JALDNG010000029.1, read on the forward strand.
GAATGAGCTTGCTGACATTAGGAGACAGAGAGAGAGATTGACGAGAGGAGGAGGTTCGACAGCTGAAATGAGAAAGAGAACCAGTTTAGATGATGATGTGATGTTTTCCATTCTGCCTACAGTGTGTGTGTGTGTGTGTGTGTGTGTGTGTGTGTGTGTGTGCTGGGGTTCACCCAAGGCCCCTAAGGAGCCTAGGGGCCCCTGATGGGATTTCGTGTAGATGCAGGTACTGAACAGGTGCAGCCACATGCCTCTGGACATAATTACATGTTGCATGAACAAAGTGGCATGTAAACACTGTGTTCAAGGATGCGTGAGGTGTATAGTTTATGTAGAGTAGGCTCGCGTACGTGTGTGTATTCGTTGGATTAACTTGTGACAGGCGGCCCTGCCTTTAGTCAAACCCGGTCCACCACAACAAGCGCCCTCCCTAGAGCCCAATCGTTGGTTTGGTCTCCGTCTCAGCTGTCACCACGCCTGCACTGTCTGCCTCCTGTCAGCCTCACTGAGAAAATACATAGCGATTTATAGCCAGATATACAGCAACATTCACAGACAGCTTTGTCTAATGCACTGGCCAGAGTTAACACGATGCTGACAAAAAGGACAGCATTAACAAATCTGAGACACTGTGCTAACTTTTAGCTATTACTGTAGATACTCTGCATATTACCTCAACACAACAATTCAGCACCATAATGCTATAGAAAAAATATCTAGTTGCATTTGTTGCATATTTAAAGATGTCTTTGTACAAAAGAGTAGTACAGAAAGTGTACCCCTAATGTGTTTCTATAAAAAGTTCCCATTTCTCCATCTATAAAAAGTTTCTACAATTTATTCACTGACAGTTGCTCTGTTTTACCTGGACTTCCTTCTCTCAATTTTACTCGGCCTAGTTTTTTCCCCTTTATATCACATTTTGCCATTAAAACAGAATGTTGACTTAAATTTTAGCCACTACAGTAAATGCATGAGTCAGATGGTGGTAAAGGCAGACTGTGGGCTGCAATTGCTCGGGACTCCCTCTAGTGGTTCCAGGTGATCTAACAGGTCAACAGGGGCAACATTTATTGAGATATCTTGCTTGTTTTTTGGGATAACACCACACTGACATCTTTAGAATACATTGAAGACTGATATTTAATAACATTTGAAAAAATAGATATTACATGACGACTGGAAAAATGTCCTGAATTTGAGAGCTGAAGTCAGAATAAGTCAACTCTAATAGTCTAAAGATGTGTGAAAATGAAAATTGAACATTACTTGAAATGTTATTCCTTACAATATGCATTTGATGTTTTACAGGCCGCCTTCATCCAATAAAACAATCAAAGGGACGCATTTGCTAAGTAATAGGAGCTGGTCCTCCTCCACTATGGTCTGGACCCGCTGCAAGACCCTCCTCGGAGAAAATGTATGCTAACTCGAGCCTGCAGGAAGGAGGTGGCAGCGTGTTTATTTTACTGTGAGCTGTATCTGGCCATCATTATCTCACACTGCAGAAGGAGCGCTGTAAACAGATGCTTGCGGCCCACTTAGCTGCTACAGTGGCTGAGGCTGCAGCGAAGACGGGAGAGATGGGAGACAGACTGCGGCAAAGGTTAGCTCTGTTGGGGTCGACGAGCTGTGTTTTTTTGGTCACAAAAGGACCAACTGTTAGTTTTGCAGCTGCCACTATGATGCACAAACCCATGGTCGGGCCTGCGGTATTAACACGCCAGAAGAGAGGTTGTTTTGCAATGGTCATAACACAGAGGGAAGCCATATCAGTTCAAGATGCTCTTGGCGGAAAGCTCAACAAACACTAGCGGCAAAGTTTTCACAAAGCAGCGTGGCCTAAACAAACGGAAAAGAGAGAAAACGGGTGCAAAAGTTAAAGAGAGGGTGAGAAAAGATGAAAATGGCGCCTCTGTTCACTACAGTAGAGAGAGAGAGAGAGAGAGACGTTTTTCAGAGTTTAATCAAAAGCAGAGACGCTGTGCAGTGGAAAAAGGAATGATGAAACGTTTACATGAGCTAAAAGGCAGAGATGGGAATAAGGGGGACGGACAGAGACAAACAAACAGACGACAAACTACTGATGAGCAGCTGCACAGCTCTTTACAGAGAAAGAGGGTGAGAGAAGAGGAAAAACAGAAAGAGCGAGCACCCAAGTGACAAGAATGGAAAGTCCGCATTTTAGCACAGTATGGAAATATGGTCCTCATTTCATGATTCAATTCCTGCTCCCTCCCTTTCCCCTCCCGCCCTAACTACCCCTTTCCCCTACCAAACTCTGACTCTCTTTTGCAGCTGCAGCTCGGTTATAAAAGCCTGTTAAAACACAGGAAGACCAGTAAAATGAATTGAAAAATAGCAGGAGGGAGGTCTTGGGCTGTTCCACAGAATGAACTATGAAGAGTGAAAACTTGAAAAATAAATCCTAAGTGATAACTATTGTTGTAAACTGTGCTCATACCCATGGGTTATGAGTGTTATGTGATCATTCAGGTTTCACAAGAGCTCTTTATAGGTCACGGGGGGTAACATATTGATAAAGTTCAGTTCTGTTTTACAACAGTAACCAAAGATTTGCTATCAAACATAAGAGCCCTTCATTGTAAAGCACTTTGAATGACCCAGTGTATGAATTGTGCTATATAAATAAAATTGCCTTGTCTTGCCCAACTATACGGTAGTGTATTGCGATACCCCTGGAGATATACAGTACATGTTCTGTCAATACAACATGCTTTTAGAGACATTTAGATTGGTACAAAGTGTCCAACATAAGTTTAACATATGACATACCCTTCATTGTGGTTCTAGTAGTGTGGTACAGTTACTAAAAGGTGGAGCTAATCACTCCAGTCAGATAAATCAGTGACTCCAGCAATTGTGACATTAAAAAGTGAGTAGTTTACGGTTAGAACTACAGCCTTTAGTTAATGGCAAAAAATTTGAAAAGTGTACTTCATATACAATTATGTGTATGACATCATTTTCAGGTGGTTACCCATACTGACCCTTTCTGTACAGTACAGATAACTGGAAATGTTATGCACTTCAGATATTAATGAACCAAAGGACCACGACAGAGATGAAGTCATCAGGCTCATTTTCGCAGCTTGACTCGAGGGGAAGCCTAATTTACTTGACTTAGACTTGCTTTATTATGGTTTGGACTTAAACTTGTTTATTCTCAGACACAAGAACTCGACTTAGACTTAAACTTATGACTCGGACTTGGACTTGTTCACAATGCACTTGCGAATCGCGCTCTATGACAACTGCGCACAACCACTTCCAGTTGCTTGTGGTTGTGCACAGGGCGAGCCGCTCTCATTTAACTTCCAGCCCCTAAATGTAACTTCTCTCCCGTCTCTCCTTGCTTTTTCTCTTAGCTTCTCCCCTTTTCCCTCTTACAGCCAAGAGACAGAGACTCTGCTCACATGTGATTGGTTGGGCTTATTTTAGTTTAGTTACTAAAAGTCTAAAGTCAATAGCAGAAGGAAGCCAGAGTTTCTGAGACAAGAATGGAAGTAATAATCTATGCAGAAATACATAGAGACAATACAAAAAAAGCAAAGCATACATTAAGCACGCTGCAAAAAGACCAACCGTTTTCAACATAAGCAGCTGCTTACTCTATACGCCTGCCTAAATAAACACAGTAATATGCCTAAAGGCTTGTATAAAACTAAAATCCCAATCAATGTGTTAGTTTTTCTCCCGCAGTATTCTGATTTTGACTTGAACCTTTTTTTAGTAACTCGGACTTAGAATTGTAGTTCAACTAAAATGACTCGACTCTGACTTGAATTTAAATTTTTTGGAGGACTTGGACTTGTGATTCAAGTGATAATGACTCGACTTGGACTAGACTTCAGCGACTTGGACAAAAGCTTAGTGGCACCTCTATAGCTCTTAGCATTAATAGCTACAACCATGTAACAACCATGCTTTCCACGTCCCAAGCTGACCTTTTAGCAAATATGTTCATATGGTTGTCATTTTGGATCAACAAAATCGATCTACTAAATTTGGTAGATTGGCAAGCCTATTTCAAGTCAGGTTTACACAAAATACTTAACAATGTGTGACAACTATGTACATCTTTATACTGTCCATATATATACAGTACTAATAAATGGTCAGAATAAGGTCTCTTAAGGAGTCTCTTGACTTTCTGCAATTTCCCAAAATGCCACCAGCCGCCAGGGTCACCCCTCACTCTAATCTCCTCTCATCTTCTCTTCATCTCCTTATCCCTCATCGCGTGTGCAGTAAGAACTTTTGACATTTTGGAGCCGGTGCAAAACCCTGTGTTGACCGTCTGAAAGTGTGACCCGGCGGGGGCTCATCCACTCCATGTCCTTCCCTGGGCCTTTTCCTTTGACAGACCTAATCCTTGCAGCTTTACATCTTAAAACTGGCTCGGGTCTGCGCCAGGGAGAAATTAAAAAACTTGCCTTAAGAAGCTGCGGAGGAAGGCTGTTCCGTGGAACCTAAAAGTACACATCCGATAACGCTAAGCATAGAGACGTCATCAGCTCTATCCCCCAAGTCTCTGTAAAGCCGTGTCCTTTAATCACACCCTGTTGTACACCGTCTAACCTCATCAGTTTTTCCACTTTGCACTACATACATACATGTTATTTTTTCTTGTTCAACTTTTCTTTGTCAGGTTGTACCCAGTTCTTCTCCACTATTCACATCCTTCCCTGTTTATATCGGCAAGTTAGGCCAAGCAGTTCATTATTCCAAATTTACGGCCTGTCCATTTGGGCTGCCTCAAGGAGGAATAAAATCAGGCTCTGGTTGGCGTGATGATCCCGAGCCAAACCCCAAACCCTTCCTCCTACCCTTTTACAGTTTAATATAAAGTCATATCAAATTAAATTTAAGGAATAAAAAAGTTGCTGTGCATGCCAAGAGTTTGACGTTACACATTACACACAAAGCATAGTGTAGATCCACTCTGAAGGACTATTAAACATGTCAGAGCAGACAACTCGACACCAACCATGCACATTGCCCTCTTTAAAGGGAACAGCTCTATTTGGCAAGTTTGCAACAATGTGTGTGCCCATGTTTAACTATGCATACATTTAATCACATTACTGTGAAGACATAAAGCCATGTCAGCTCAGCTTAGGACAGATACTCTCTGCTAAGGCCTGGTATGGGTTGTGGCAGTGTGTGTACAGGCCAGTAGAGGACAACATTAATGACATTAGAACATCTTGACCACGGTGTGACAGGACAGGGATTCTAAAACTATCAACACACAAAATTGTAGCCACGAGTTCTCCTGCATAATTGTGTGCGATCAAATATTGTCAAATTGTCAAATCATCCAGGAACTTAACTTAGTCCAGATGTTGTTAGTGTAATTGCTCGGTAAAAAAACATAACTCTGTGAAGTGTGTGTTTGGCAAAATGAGACAGACCATCAATTTGGTGGAGAAAGCATACAGTTCAGCACATAAAACTCACTTAGGCTGTAAACCTATGGACAGCAACATTATGTATGCACATGAAAATGTCAGTGGCTGTGTATGTAGTGTGTGTAAGTACTGACCCACAGCCATTAACACTACCCATTCAACAGAATATGAAGGCTTGTATTTGAAATGGATCCGGCTCCACAGCAATACAAAATAATGACGATGGCATTATATCAAGGCCCTCAAAGCTTTCCTATCCCTGCACGCTCATAGGCCCTTTGGGGATTTCATCCATTTGAAAATATTTTAAAGAGGCCCGATTGCCCCCAGCTCAGCGGCTCAGAGAAGCCTTAAACCCTGCAGCTAAATCCTGGGGTTATGTAAGGTAAAGCCCTAAATCTCACAGCGCCTGATGTTACATATTACTGTAATTGCAAGTGAAAAAAAATAATAATACAGGGCGGGGTGGGGGTGAAGAAAAGCAGAGAAAACAGGGCTTTTTGGGTCTGAATGGAGGAAAATAGAAGAAAGAAATGAAGGAGGTGTTAAGGGATAGATGTGAAAGACGAATCAAGAAGTGATGTGGAGCTCCTCTTTGACACACAAGGCCCCCAAAGGGATACTTGGGTTATTTTTGTGACAGTCTTGCTTTGACTCAGAGGGAAACTTAGAGTACTGGCCAAAACCAAGTCAAAGGAAATCCAATAAAATGCAGGCTGCATTTATCATCTGTCCACCTTACAGCGACTGTCATCTGAGAGAATGGGCCTGCATGTGAAGAAACAAGCTTGAAAAGACATTAACAGGCACTAAACGCACCAAACTACTTTTAATGCCACTATTTTCCCATGTTTATATGTGGCTTTTTGTATGTATGTGTTGTTGTGTGTGTGGGCGGCTAAGGACGTTAACAATATGATCATGGTCCATGATGCAATACAACATCTGAGGATGTAAACAGGCTTTAAATCGCTCACATGAGTTTTTATAAGAGCTTACTGCCTGTAAGAAAATATCGGTGGCTAAAAGATATGTTTCTAAAATAGATAACTGTATTGTTTTACTTCATTTCTGCTTGTTCTGGTTTATTTCTAAGTGGATTATTGAGGCTTTACTTTATGCGCTAACATTGCTATTGCCTACAATGCGTTACATTTGAGTTTATTTTTGTATGAAATTGTGTTGAATGAAGCCTTCATAGCCTTAAGATTCCTCCCTAAAAAAAATTTCTACATGAGTCATTTGTTCAACAGCTGCACACATGAAAATTGACAGGCATAATTAAGTGGGGGAAAATAACTCACACCAAAGAGGCAAGGTCAAACATTGCTTTACACTTCTAAATAATCTCCAGTTTGAAGCGTTTTAGGATTGTTTCTGTCAAAAACATTTCTGTGGGTAATCACCATTAATTTTATCTTTGGAAGAGTGAACAATATTAAAATTGGTCCAATATAATTAACCTTTAGAGTGCAGTAAAGCGCTGATTAAAATTAATGGTGTTTAATACAAATCCCGAGGGAGTATCTTGACATGCCTGCACTAATACACATGCTATTTGTTTCATAAATGAGGATATATGGGGATCACTATTCAAGGCAGCAATTGGTTTCCAATTACCTTTAAAAAAGCAGCCATTGTGTTCTTTATAATGTAAAATGTATTTAAGTAATTAATCAAAGTGTAATGACCTGGCTACCATAACACTGAATGGAAACAGTGGTTTTCTGTTCAGACAAACAACAGCACAGATGCTAAACACCAGTTTTCCCAATCAGGGGATACGCAGAATTATTTGACAATTAATTACATTTATGCGCCGTGCTAGGAGTAAGTTTTCTGTTGACAGCATGCCTTGAGAAATGTGAGTAGGACACTAGTTTATGTCTGTATTTGACACTAATGTTGTTCAAAATAGAAAATGAGAGCTGGCAATCATGTTCATTTTCAACTCTGACAAAAAAACACTTTCTTGAGTTTCCAAGGTCCACCTGAATGCAGCATACCATAAGGATGTCTATGTTCCAGGTGATAAAATCAGATTAATAGAGTCAAGCGAAAGGTAATTATTTGTAACTGTAAACATCTATGGGAACCATCCTCGCAAAGGGAGCCACTTAGCCTCTCGGCTGTGTAACCCAGTCTGTCGTTATGCCCATTAAACATCTAATGAAATCAAGGCAGCATTACCAGTGGCACCAGTGACTGGATTATACCTCAGCGTGGATTAGAAGCTCGTCTACAGCCTGAAGGAAGGACAGAGCTGGTGGAGAAGTGAGTGAGGGGCTGGAGGAGGGGAGGCTAAATGTGGCTTGTGTACATCACTCATATGTGTCACTGGCCGTCGTCCAAGAGAAGGCATGCAGTTACAAAGGCCTTGTGAAAAAGAGAAGACAGTGTAATGTATACGAGCAGTATTGTGGCTGGGAATGCCAGGTAAAATGAGCTGCTGCAGTGCTACAGTCTGAAGACCGATGGAGGTTAGTGGCCCCATGGATCATCTTTATTCAAAACACGTTTAATCCAAGATAACAAATGTCATTTTAGAGCATAGTTCTCAAAAATTTTACCTGGATAATTAAAAGTAAAATAAAAATTATTTTAAATGATTGGGTACCATAAATTCTTTGCACATGGAAAACCAAAATGTTATTGTCATCAACAATTCTTTATGTTGTGCACACTGATGTTATAATGCTAAAAGATTTTTAATTTGCACAGTCCATGGCAAAAGTAGCAGTACAGTTCACCACACCAATCAGTTCTTACAATAGGTATGTAGGTAGGTCTAAAAAAAGTAGTCATAAGATTAAACACACCAATCCATTTAAAATAGTTTTAATAATGCATACCATAAATTCTGAAATCTTGAGCAGCCCTACAAGCTGGGGATGGCAATGGCGAGTAAAATACCATAAAGGTTTGCCACAACAACTAATTAGTCATCCCCAAATCTTTTTCTTAATAAAGATGAAAGATACAAAGCAAGTTGATACTGCAGCTTATAAATGTTTAACATAATGTGGAACGTTAGCATTAGTATGACAAATCATCAAAATGTTGTTTAATATTGCAACAATCTACAAACTGGGCATGTTGATAAAATTGCTTTATTAATAGTTTTGATATATTATGCAGCCCTAAACGTTAGTGATTCTAGATGATGATAAAATACTTAGTAGACATGTAGTGTCAAGTAGAATGTAAGTCAATCTTCTAAGAATCACCATTCACCTTTGAATATGCATCTTTGCAACTCTTACACAACTTATCTTTCTAACGTCTAATGTCTCCATTCCTCCATAAAATGTTTACAGTAGAAAAGTGTGCAAGCATAGTAGATTTTATTGTGTGTAACTTAAAGAGTTAAAACCTGTCTTCTAAAAAAAAACATTGGCTTGCTCTGATCTAATATCAAATCCGATCATTCTTACACTATGTATAAGATTAGAACTTTATAATATGTTGCATTCTTTGTGTTCCCCTGAAACTGGCCTGTTCCACTGCTTCGTCTTTCCCAAGCTGCTGCTGCCAACATGTGATTTCACTTATGTTCTATTAAAATTAGAGCGGAGAGGAACAGACTAATGGTCATCTCGCTGTCTCTACCTCTTTTCATCCTTTCTCTTCTCACTATTGCAGGTCTTGATGAAAGGACCTGTATATTTTGCTTCAGTTTCAAATTCCACAGCCTAAAAAAAAAAAAAAAAATTGCATGTGGGCTGTTCACCACACCTACACAAAAATTCTGCACTGAAAACAGTACAGACACAAAGAGGAGAAAATGACCCGTGGCATATTCCATTTGATTTTACACAAGATAACGTCTATTTTAGAGCAAAGATAACCTTGGTCATCATTAGAGTTTTAGGGATTTTTTTTTTGATTTGCAACATTTCAGAGCGCAGGCTTTAAGTTTTCTCATCTATTGTATTGGTCCCACTAAAACTTCTTTCACTGTGGCCAGGCTCTGTGCTGGTTTGAATTCCAGAACCTAAGCACAAAACATGTGTTCCCAGATGATACCCAAAATAACATGGTTTGAGAAGTTTACTTTACTAAGTCTCCATTAAAGGTCTGTTTGTTGCACAGTTTTTGAGGTAAAATTTTCAATATATGGTTGGTAAAAACAGTACCTTAATGATGCTAGAAAAACTTGACATCATAGATTGCAGGGAGGAACTAACAATTTTTCGGTTATAGCTAAGAACCAACTATCCGAGTTATTTTAGGTGAGAACACATCGGTTGGTTCACAGTTAGAAAATAGTACAGAGTTTGGTCAATGTAAAAACTGTACAAGAGTCTTTATCTTTGATCTGTACATCATCTCTGAACTCAAGCATCTTTTGAAGCAATCAGCAGCAAAACACGCGTAACACAATTTATTCGGACACATTCATATCAACAAAGTGGGCGCACAATTGCCTAGGTTCTAGTCACTTTGCTTTATCTGTGTTTTCAGTCAACAGTTCTGTCAATCTAGATAAGCAACAGCCACAGTAATACTAATTATAAAAATTTATACAGGTTTAAGGAACACTGTTCATGGTGAATCTTAGGTTGCAGTTGAGTCTTGATGACAAATCTCAGCAAGTTTTTCAGTACAACACAAGGCCATTTAAAAAGCCAACTGTTTTTTAATGAAAACATTTTGAACATTTGAGTTCTTTAAGAGCTAGGATGAGCAATGTCATTCACAAAAATCAATCAAAAAACACATGCTGCATTCAACACTTAAGTTCTAAAGTCTTATCAATGTATCTACTCAACAACAATCTATTCATTATTAGCCAATTTAGAACTTAATGTGACACAGTGGAAGCAAAGAGAACTGGAATGACCCAGTGCGGTTGTGTTGAGAGAGCACAAAGAATACCTACAGCAGGAAGTACCTCAGCAATCGTAAGCCCAGTGGGATCATAAGATAAAATGGAAAATGTAGAAAAGGGAAAGAGAGATGGACAAAAAAGTGAGCAAATTAAAGGAGAGTAGAAAGGCTGCTAATGCTTTTTGCAGAAAAGGACTTGTGTTCCTGTAATTGGTATGATCCAAGAAGTTAGATCTTTCCACTTGGGCTCTACCAATCTTTCTTCTCCTCCATTTCTCTTCCTCCTGTTCTTCTTTCCTTCTCCTCTTTCACATCTTCCTTGTACTTTAACCTACAGGAAGCTTTTTGGCAATGTTTTTTCCAATTCTCTGTCTCCTTTAGTTAGCTAAGCCAAGTCACAATGGAACCGCAGAATGGGAGCAGAAACACTGTACCATGAGTCAAAAACAACCTTGCCCTCGAAGAAAGCCCCTGGTTCTTCCAAACAAAATGTTTAGTCAGCACACTTCCAAATGAGGGCAGGATAGCCAAGATCAACTGACATGAAGACACACAGGTGGCAATTTTACAATCACAACCTACAAGACTTTCCACAGTGCCAAACTCTGGAACTTCTGTTTGTGTGACTTGCATCAATATAGACAGTTGAAATTAAGGGTGCTTCAATCAGGATTTTTGAGGCCAATCACTGAAAAAAATATTGTCCGATCACCAGTCACAAAGTCTATTTAATGTAATAAATTAGAGGGTTTCCACTGCATTAATTAGAGTGTAGCAGCCACAACAAAAGTCCCCTATTAACTTCACCTGGCCAATAAAAACAAGGCAATTATCTAATATGTATTGACAGTATTTCATGAGGTGTTTAATTTTATCACATTAAAACTGTCATTGGTATTGGGATCAATGCACTCACTGCTCTCAGCAGAGCGCGCTCACAGACAAACACAGACCCCACGAAGACGCACGCATGCATGAGGTGACGTGAACGTAGCGTTAAAACCGTTTGTCATGTTATACTGTTGTTCAGAAAGTAGCTTATTGTTAGCAATGAGCCAATGTGTAGTTTATATCAGAGTCTGAGTGTAGCACAGGCTGCTGGGCTAACAAGTTGCTTGTTTTCAATACTTGTGCATCACTTTTTGGAGTATGAGACAGAGCGCAGCATAGGTGATGCTGGGACTTAGTGCTAGTTACATTTGAGGTTCCCCTTGATATAATGAGTTTTGGCCTATTTATGAGTAAAAGTGTTGTGCGTTTTACGCCATTTGAACGACCCTGCTTGATCACCCTGTATTTTTTGCCATTATTGGCCGATCATTAGCAGTGGTCAAACAATCAGAGTACCTTTAGTTGAAATAGTAAACAAAAAAATCATTGACTAGGAATCTGGAACACAATCTGGACCTGGCACCAACAAAAATGGCTCGGATTTTTCATCATTCACAACCTATCACAATTTTAAAGTCAATGGCTAAACAATCTGGCTGCTGTTAATTGGATATGTTTGTTTGTATTCTGCATGTCCTTACATCGCCGTTGACAAGCTCAAGACTCACTTTTTTCAACATAACTACCTTTTATATTACAACTGTATCAGTTGTACACTTTCGACATAATGTAAAACATATTTGTTATTGGCTCTATTTGTAGAGTCTATTGAGGAAACAGTTTTCAACATAACTTCAGAAGTTTTTTCAGTAACCATAAAATCACATGTATACTGTGTATAACATTGTAGAATTCAAATTGTTGTGTGTGATTGCTTTAATTTAAACATTCTACTGTAACATTACATTGCTAGGTTTGAAGAATGTGCATTTCTGTGGTTAACATATTTTTCAAGCTGGAGTTAGGGCTAGTTTTAGCCTTGTTTCAATCAAGTTTGTTTTAGCTCAGCTCACCACAATACTATTTGTAACAGCAAAGACTTGATCTGACTTACATTTCCCCAGTAGAATGTGTAGGCTGGTTGGTCGATAGATGTGCAATCCACATGTACGTGGCATCACAATGGACAATTGAGGACATCCAGCATTTTGCGGGATTTGACTCTAAGAAAATAGTATATTCAAAGACATTTTTGCCATTCCATTCCAATTGTTGCACATAACTGACAATTCTCGCGCCCTTTAATTAACAGACCACTATGTTGGTAGTCCATATTGTAGTTCTTGGTAGAAACAGGTCTTTGGACTTTGCATTTTTCCAAATATGTAAATATGTTATGGCTTCAAACAGTTGTCTACCAACTTCTGCAGCTTCACAACACTATTGTCAGTTGTTATTGGTCTGACAGGTTTGACAATTTCCCCTGTAAATTCGATAATCAAGTATGTGTAATTATCAAGGATTGACTCTAAATCAAGATTATGCTGCCCATGTTTACTCTACCTACCTCTGCACAAAATACATCCTAGTGCCTGTAATAAAGAAAACCTTCTGGCTTAGATAGCTTTGATTTTATGAACATTCATTTGTAATATTTTAGGTTACATGCGTGCAAATCTAACATAGAGCTGCTCGTTCCAAAAAGGATCAACATGCTTGCCTGACCTCCGGCTCAGATTCTGTCCCCAATCAAAAAAGCATAACCTCTTTTAATCCTGCTCCATAATCACAAACTCTCTAGTTCACATCAGCCCCGGCCTTCAGAGCTCTGTACAGACTGTACAGAATGGCACAAATCTGAGCAAGCACCCTCGTATTACAGCAAATGAATATCTCCGCTGATTAAATCATTAAGGAGCTTTTTTTTGTCAGATCCACTAAAACCCTGTCCTCACTGCTTCACTGCCGTAGATCTGGAGTTAGCGCTGGACCGGGCAGTGGGGTTTTGGTGTTAGTAATGATGGGGGTGGGGATTAACTTGTTTGGGCTGTCCGCAGGCTCTAACACTAAGCGCTCAATCACTCAATCACCGGGATCCACATGCTCAGTGGGACTTAGCCGCACAGATCCCACTGACATTGACCGCGGTTGGACTGCTAAATCTATGTGCTCCCAGGTTGACCTGCGTGGCTGCCCATGATCCTGTATCTTTATCTGTATTGACCAATTTTCTATTACTATCAGCGGCTTGCCCAGATGATGATACAACAGAGGAGGGGAGGGATGGAAGGGTAAAGCAGGTAGTTGCAGTATTGCTGATTGGTTAGGTTATTCACACTGTGGATTTGAAAAAGCAGAATTGATAACTGTAACAACCAGAGAAAGGTAAAAAAAAATAAAATACATATACATATAAAAAAAAATTTAAAAAACAGTACGGCATGACCAAAGTTCCTTGTTTGCATTGTCTATTACAGAATTTACAGTATCCAATTCCATACATTTTTAAATGCTTGCTTCAAATTTATGTATAAATAACACCTGTGTAGTCCTGGTATGATGTCACTATTTACACCCTCTAACACCACATATAGTATGCACCAGTCTACCCACCCTACTGAAAAGTCCCTTTCCAAATTAACCAAATAAAACCTTATTTCATATCCATTTTTATGTTTCTGAGGTACTTCAAAAATACCACCTTTGAATAAGACAAAGGCCATTGTCTGGCAGCTCTTTTTCACTTACTTTACCTTACTTTATAGATGAAAAAACTACATTCTGTAGACATTGTGTTAGTGATATCTGCTATGCTCCAACAGCTTCTCCTAGCAAAGTGCATATCTGATCTAATAACACTGCTGCTGGGTCACTGCGTTGCACATACACAGCCACCCACGCAGCAAATGGTGTAGAAACATCAGGCAATGATTACGCTAATATAGCCGTCTAACAGAGAAATACCGAAGGCCATTCAAGTGTGCGACGGAACATTTTATTGTCCAAAAGCTTTATTGTCCAAACCTTGAAGAAAAACTGCTTCGATGAGAGCTAACTGTTGATTCAGGGCTGAGGCCAGAAGCAGGGAGTGGGGCAGCCAAGTTTTGCAAGTCTGAATTTATTTATTTTTGTATTATTAGTTAGGTTATTACATTTTCATTTTATTAAAACTGTTTCACTATTTTTCTGTAAATTTGTTGTCACTCTTGTATTTATGATTTCATATCTCAGTACTTTATCTTTATTGTCCAGTAGAGAGTTCCCCAATGGGGCAGTGTTAAGCTTTGACTGCTGTGGGGAAATCTGTCTCTGCAGTTTAAATCTATATATAAAACCCTTTTTCCTATATATTTTCTTCTATATGATAGCAATTAATTTTACCAAATATCTTTCTATTTGCATTTCTGAAATTGAACAATACATGGAACAACATTTCTGCTACAAAAAATGCATGAAATTGAAAAGTAGGCTAGAAAGAATACTACTTTAATTTTGTCTGATCAAGTGATTTGTTAACATCATTGGGATTGTGGATAGGAAATTTAATGCTGGACTTTGTCGCTCAAGAGAAAGTTTACATTTGGTTCTTTAAAGTACATTTAAGAATTCAAGGCGCAGTGTTAAGCTTTGACTGCAATTGGTAGAGGCATTGTAGACTGCAATTCCACATCTCAACAGCCTGAAAGCACCTATGGCAGCCTTGAAGGGACAAGATTGATGTTTTCTATGAAGAAATCTAATCAAATAATGAATTTACTATAAAAGAATGTTTAAATAAATTAAGTTCATAAATGTCCCAAAGAAAAATTATTGTGCTTCTCCACTTTAGTGTTCAGTTTGATCACTCTGGAACTATTTTTCCAAGATGTTAAACCGGTTTTATGGTGTGTGTTGGCTTAATCACATCTATATTGTGTGGACACATTTTTTCCTGGTTGCTAGACTTCCCTTGATTTTTTTGTTTGGAGCTAAAAAGTTGAAACACAACTTTCTTATACTGTTTATTCCAACAGTACAGACTGTGTATTCTATACCTTTATCTGACATCAGTACACAAGATTATTTGTTATCGACTGTTAATGTAAACTTGTAAACCTTCTTATCATAGAGAACTATATCTTGTGATTTTTTGGACTTGGTCTATATTTTTGACTTTGCAGTTCGTGTGGTACATAGAAACAGAACCGGAGGTGGCTGGAGGTGAGAACAGATAAAGTTGAAGGGGTTCAGAAGAGAAGGTGCACGATGGAGAGTGGGAGCAAAGAGAGCGGCGCTGGTGTCTGTTTTCCCTCTGGCTGGTGAAGGGCGGCTGCAGCCAGCATAAACACATGCCTTCATGGCTCACACATTTCCTGTTTCACTCCACATCCCAGCACTGGGCCACACAGGCTCAGGACACCACAGCAGACCCACTGTACTATATGCCTTTGCATGCGTACATCTACATGCATGCTCACTGCTCTTGCGGTCAACATGGTCTCCGAATGTTTGCATGGTTTACTGTTATCATCGCAAGTCACTGACCCGCATGAACATCTGCGAGAACTATGAACACACACATACCAGTCTTAAAACATCTCGACTGTACATAAAGGAAGATTTATTTCACTTTATGCTTGAAGGGAAGAAAGACCTTGGCAAGTTGCATCTGATTCAAACATATGTGGTTAACAGGCATTAACACCATTCATCTTCTCTCTTGTTCGCTTACCTATTCTACCACAGGCAAGATCTCTTAATATGTAGTAATCTTACTACTTTTTTCACATCTTGCATCATGATGTTACTTAGAGGTTCAGTGTAGCAACACAGTCTGTCTGTCCTGTCATTATCCCTTCAAGTGGCATGGTTTACGTTTTTACGGAATGCTTTGAATAGCATTTTCATTGTCAAAATGGGTCACTATGTACCTAGCACAGCAGATGGATTCTTGCAACTACACAAACTCACAGACATCCATTGTGACCCTCTAAAAGCTATGTCATTTCTATTGAATCTCGTTTGTTGTTTAAGTTTTAATGACAAAGCGGTCTTTGCTGCATTTACCAGGTATTCATCTGAAAGTATCTGCCCTTTTTTAAGGCTTTCTGTGGTTCTTCCTATTGGTCCGTACCTCTTATGGCTTTCCCAAGAAAGCCAATGAGTACTAAAAAGTAAAGCTAAAAACAATGCATAATGCATACTGTTGACTGGGCACCTGAAAATTGACACTTGGGTCAAAACAAAGCACAAAAACTAAAATCTTTGCAAAAGGTGTCGTGTTTCTATGACCGACGGAAAGAAACAACATTAACTGTTGCATGTTCATACATTTGCCCTCCTCAGATACTGCCATACAGGTACGTCGCTCACCGCAAGTTTTTGTTGCCCTAATACTTATTGTAAATCAATATGACAAAAATAAATCAAGCGCTAATGTTCTGTTTAAGTCCAGAGGCAAAACTGTTTCAAAACTATTTACTGATAAAAACAGCTGTAAAAAATAAAGTATTGGCAAGCACTCAATTATAATAATTCAAATTTGTCCTGAAAAAAGTGGATTAAGAACGTTCTTATTTTCAACAAACTCACAGGACAGCTGTTTCTGCTTTTAGATAGTCAGTGGGCCTCATTTATCAAAGTTGCTTAAAAACAGGTGCAGATCTGTGTGTAAAAGTGGCCCTACGACAGGGCGGGCGTGGGATTTATGAAACTATGTGCACAAGGCCAATTCTGGTGTATGCACAACCGGCTGTTGATAAATCCAGTGGACTGAAACTGGCCTGTTTTGAATTTTATTTAAAATTATTAATTTATCCCAGTTTCTAAGAGGGATTTAGCAAAGTTGACCGAGATGTGTTGAATATGAACAGCTGTCTACTTTTAATGTTGTGACAGTTTTCACAGGGCACTGACAGACATACCTGTAACACTGTCCCCGCCTCACGATACCGAGACAAAGGAGTTGGGAAGCATGGCTCTTGGTAAATGGCCATGGCGTGTCAAATAAAAAGTTGTCTAATAATAACAACACGTGTGTGTTATTGCTTAAATCAACCACAATTGACGGCTTACTTTGGTGGCATATATGTGGTCTCAGAATTGATCAAGTCTCTTGGAATTAGAGACAAAAAGTCTTTACTTTGAAAACTGAGTTCAGATCAAACCTCCTTAATGGAACCTCTTAAACGGTTCTCGAGTAAGGGCGCCGCCATAAGGCGATATTCAGCCAAATACAGCAATATACTGCTGTCCACCAAAGGGCAGGCTCCAATAGCGTGACAACTCTGATTAATATGTCTGTTTATGCCATCTGAAAACTATTGTTTTACTATGCAGTAAAAGCCGAAAAGCCAGAATGTAATCGCCATTTTTAAGCCCTGTGACAATGACAATATCGGTGAGTAGGGGACAAATGGGCAGATTACATCCATTTTATAAACTATGGTTCAGATGCTTTTGCATTAACTTTTTCTACCTGGTGACATTACTTTGACACTTCCTGAGAGTATTGTAAAAGCCTCTGATAAAAGAAAAAATAAACAAATTGCTGTGTTATATCAATAATAACACACACAATCAATCATCTGAAAGCTCACAATGCACATGGGCCTTAAAGTATATAAAATACTAAACAATTGTTACAGACAACTGTAATATGGAATATTTTCAAAGTAACAATGCATTGTTACTTTGAAATAATGGTTTTGCTGCTCAGCTCGGTGCTGACTTTAAACTTGCATATATTTACAGCACCTCCTGACCTGACATGGGATTTGAGCGCATTGTACGCCGACATTCATATTGATAAATGCTGAAGATTGCACGGAAATGGCCGTACACCCAAAATTTTGCAGTACGACCATTGCATTTCTTGATTTTGTTTTAACAAACATACATAAAAGAGTATGTGCAGCAGCGAAGTACAAATATTGTGCCAAACTGAACCAAATTGTACTTTTTGGTCAAAAATATGCTATGCCCTATTAATGTAAACCGCACATTTTGTCATCAAAAGCTCTCTGCTCCCTTCTGTCACCTTTGTGAAAAAAATCAGGCGGAAGAGAGATTTAGCACACAATGGTGATGGCTAGAGGGGAGTGGGGTTTAAATGATTGAGATCTGGGGAAGAGATACTGAAAAGACCCCACCCATAGGGAATGTGATCTGGGGCTAGGGGAGGAAACAGTATTCATTATTCCGCAATTCTTTTTTATTTTATTTTAAAGGTTACAAACTTGCTGTTGAGCTTTAGAGATTATTATATTAGCATTTATACACAGGCTTAAATCTGTGTAGGTTAGTGTTAGTGTCAAAGTCAAAGTGAGCCCTCTTGTTGCCGCTATCCCACCAGCTAAGGGGATCAGGCTTCATAGCAAAGGGGTCACTGAAGCAAGTCGTTCTCTCTCTTCCTGGTAAATGGAGTGTAAAACAGGGTTGGTGCTGGAAGTGGCAATAGCCCAGAAGGAGATGATTATCTTGGGCTAATTTCACCCACAGTGAGGTCTTGAGTGTCTCTTAAGGAGGGTATACGGGCACTTCAAACACTATATGTTGCTGGTTGAGGTGTCTCAGGAGTGGTTCAACAGCAGATAACATCATGTAGACATCATATTCTACAGATAGGATTAAATTACATGCCATTTTTTTGTTGTTTTCAATAAAGCACAAAACTTACATAAAGCATGTGTTAAACTGTAAAGCTGTTTTAGTCAGCCAAATATAGATGTAAGAAGTTTCTCAAAATGATGTATCAATTTTCTTAAAATACTCTTGAAATAAAAGATTTTTATAATATTTATAAAGTTTTTACATTGTAACTATCAATGCAAATATTATTTAAAGAGTGTCAAAAGCTTGACTTGGAAAGTAAACAATTTAACCTACTTAGTCATTGTTTGTAGATTTTGTATTTTTTTGGAGCTCACCAGTGAGTTTAAACTAAAGATGCATGTTGTAGTTTTTGTTTGCATCTAGTGGCAATGATAGTCCTGGAGTGTAATACTGTTGTGTATTAACCACAGATGGTCCTGGACTCAGACTCAAACCGAGTCATCAGGCTCATTTTTGTCACTCCAGAGTAAGCCTTAATGACTCAACTTATGGCTTGAACTTAAACTTGGACTTATTTATTCCCATACACAAGGACTCGTGATTAGACTCGGTCTTGAGAACTGATGACTTGTACTTAAACTCTTGAGCACAAAAGACTCGCAAGTCACGCCCAGTGATCCCACTGCACAACCACTGCGTGTTGTATGTGGTTGTGCATGAGACAAGCTTCTGTCATTTAACTTCCAGCCCCAAAATCTAACCCAGTGGTAAAGTTGAGCCTAAATAAATACATTTAAAAAAATATAACAAAATATAAGCTACAGTCTTAATTGATATGCCATAATCAAAACTCCATTAAATAGGGGCGGCAGTAGCTCAGTGGGTAGAGAAGTCGTCTTTCAACCGGAAGGTAGGCGGTTCGATTCCCACTCTCCCCACAGTTCATACTGTCGGTGTGTCCTTGGGCAAGACACTTAACGCTCCTTGCCTCCAGTGACTGTAACACTGGTAATTACTGTAGAGCAATGTAAGTCGCTTTGGATAAAAGCGTCAGCTAAATGAATAAATGTAAATGTAAATGTAAATGTAAATGTAAATACCTGTCATGAAAAAGGCAAATACAAAACTAAATTCTCAATCCATGTGTCATTTTGGCTCCCACAATTTTCAGATTTGTAACTCACTTTGGTGACTTGGACTCAACTTGGACCTTTCTTTAGTGACTCAGACTTGTATTTGCAGTTTAACTAAAGATGACTAGACTCGATTTAAAATTTTTGGTATGACTATGACTCAACTCAGACTAGTCTTTGGTGACTTGGACTTGGACTTGAACACTGAGGACTTGAAAAACCAGTGGCAAAACAACAAATGATAAGTTATAAGTTTAGTTAATGAATGTCCAAACTTTTGTCTGTTCCACATAAAATACATTTTGGCATGGAAGTCAAAAGTGTTATTTTGAAAATATGACTGTGACTGATGTGTTCTATTTTGTTAAACTGTGTACTACAAAACTTTATATGATGTACCTTGTGGTTTTGAAGTTTTGAGACTTTACCCATAGCGCTAATATGAAATACAATTATTACATGAGCTAGCAATGCCCATTACCCTGTCCAGGGTGATAAGCAACAACATCCAGTTGTTGTAAACACTTTCTAACAAACAAATATTCATGTAGTACATGTAACATAGGATTCTGTGATTTAAAGCAACTCTGTTCAGTAAAAACAATAGTATTATGTCATAAAAACAAGCTAAATGAAAAATGATCAGCTGGTATATCAGACATAAAAAATAATATGTGCCACGTAAAAGTTCTCATGACATTTTGACTATTTTTCAAACCCCACCCTCCTCACGTCTGTCTGCTTTACATTTTGCCCCGAAGATGTCTAATAGCTCATGTGAGGTAATACCTTTGGAGAATGTACCCAGTCACCCCGTCAGTGCGTGTTTGTCTGCTTATGCATGTGAGTGAACATATAAATATACTGTATAAGGCCCTGAATGTATTAATACGTCTGGAAGTGTGCATTTGAGTTCAGTGTTATTCAGTGAGAGTTCAATAGGCCACGTTTGACATATGCTAGCATTCTGTACAAACATTGTCCAGTGGTCGGCCCAGCTCTCCAACCCTACTATTATGACTTCTCTGTATAAGCCAAGTGTTCTTGTTACAGAGAGGGCTAAAGTCAGACACACAGGAAGAAAAAAAGCTATACAAGGCAGCTAAGAAAAATAAAGTCAAAGCCAAGTCCAGAGGGGATAGTGTGATCAAACCTAAAAATGGTAAAACATTCCTCCAAAACTGCTAGAAGAGGTTGTGTAAAAAGACTTCTAAACACAAAGTCCAGACAAAAAGAGCAATGCTACCAAAGGTTGTCTAAGACCAAGCCTTGGGTTTTGTATTTTGTAGGATATCTTGGGTGAAATTACAACTGTCTGAAAAAGAAAAAAGGGGGCAAAGAGCTGGAAAATAAAAGAAACACAACATTTTCTTCACATTTCTACACAAGAGAAAAGTCAAATATGTTATAAAAATGTCATCAGTAGCAGTCAAATTTATGTATTTACTAAGATGATACAGTATGATTGGTGGTAGCCAAGTTTCAACAGCAGAACCACACAAATACAGTCAATGCGCCATCAAGTTAGGTAGCTCTGTTAGCTTTGTTTGCTACATTTGTTAATCCCACACATCGATGCCAGCTTCAACATATACAATTTTCAATTATTACTATGTTTTACTCCTAACATACTACCTTTTTGTCTGTTTATAGCTAACATTTGATCTCTGGTGTCTAGAGTAAGCCTCTGGTCCTGACCGGTGGTTGTTTTATTTTCAAATGTCATGGTAAACTGACTGCAATTCAAAAGCGTTGCATGCAAGAACTACAAAAAACAAAGTAATAAATATTAAAGCAGCAAATTTGTACTTTTTAGTTCAAAATACTGAGTACCTCATATGATAGTACACTATGTAACACTGTGTGGCGACCAACACTACCATTTATGACAATCCATAGGTCCAGAAACCCTCACATTAACACAAATTTACTTCACAATTTAAAAGGTGCATTATGGAAGAGCCAGTGTTTTTGTACTAGTAATCACCTCTGGCATTAGCGGTACTGTATCCAGTATTCACTGTGCACATGCTTGTACGAGCACGAGCAAAGAACATAAAAAGAAGAATCTGCCGGTTTTGATTGCGCTGGAGGTCTGTCTCTTCCCTGCGTTCTCAGGATTCATTTTCAACTTTGCTGCTAGCATTTACTTATGGAGGCAAATCAGGAAGTGAGAACCAGGTAAACAAGCACGCATGCGCATGAGGTCATGTTCTCTGAAAAAGCGACAGTTTTTGATCCTGAAACCTTCTCATTTAATTGAGGCAACCACGCACATCAGGCTGTATAATGTATAGATAACTTCAAGATAAAAGCTTTGTGATATTCTTAAATACTAGAGGTAATGGCGACTGGGACGTTTTAAGTAATTCTTCTCGGGTTCGCTCCATCTGATTGGCAAATGTACTGATATCCAAAAAGGAAATGTCTTGTACCATGGGATTAATTTCAATTCATTACATTTGTGTATTTTGCCCGTTTACATCAGGATTATGTTAAATTTTTGTTAAATTGTGCAACTCTAGCACAGACCAAGTGTTTCTTTGAAAATCAGCCAATTATGCATTTAGCTTAATGCAGTCTAGATTGTACTGTAATGAAATTTGCAAAATGGAAAAAGTGAATTGGTTTAGTGGTCTGAGAAACCAGTTATCATCTTAATCCGGAGAATTAACCGTACTTTGCTGTACTCTGGTTTAATTTAATTGACGGGTCAAGGCTATCAGATAGAAAGTCCATCCTGTGTACCTTCCACATTCTGAATTTGTGCTCGTCTACCATCATACCTGTCCTCCAATTGGTCAAGCGGATCTATGCATCCACTTAAAACTTGGGGAATTGAGGATAACAGTAGAATAGCTTATTTAAGGATATTTATTCAGCTATATATTCAACTGCCTACCTTCTTCTTCACAGCCTTCCTTATTGCTGTAATACAATTTCTTCAATTGTCTCACTTCCTGGCTGCCAGCAACACTCTGTCTTAGTAGCTGTTCTCACATAAAAAAATACGAGTGTTGGGCTGCCTGCCTGCCAGCTTGCTGCTCCCATAAAGACGTAGGAATGAGGGACCAATCTCATTAGGGGAAGATTAGGCCAACATCTGTTTGCTGTCCCGATGCCACTGCTGCTGTTTGTGGCGGCGAGGCTACAACGAGTGCTAATGCCACTGCCAGAGTAATGTAGTAACTAACACACCCACTTTCCACACAATCTAAACTTTTATGAGATAGTAATCGCTGCTGTCATTGGCTTGGAGTGGGGGAGGTTTAAGTGGCCTGTGTGTAGTGTCTTAGCGTCTTTGCCGCATGAAATGGTCCAAAGCCACAAACAAGACCCGGGAGCACCCAAGGGAGATGAGTAACAGACTGAGAACTGAACCCAAACAAACCTAATGTTGTAAGAGGGAAGAGCAACAAGTGAGTGGGTGACGGGACGAGGGTGGGAGGGAGGAAAACACGTGAGATGGGGAGATTTACAGACAGAGGCTGTATTGTTTGTGGTTCTTTTGGGGAGAGAGAGAAGGAGGGGAGGAGATAAAGAAGAGCGTTGGCAGAATCCAAAGCGTCAGGCAGACTTGCTCATGCAGCCTGCAGATGGGGTTCTTCATACTGGACAAGCTTAAGTCAAATCAGATTAAATGTTTAGTATGGAGACAGACAAATCAATACAGTGTATTTAAATGTGTTTCTGTATTTTGTAGGTGACAAGTTATTGAAGAGAAAAATTGGATGTCTTGAAAGTATAATCTACCTTTAAATTTACTAATACATTGGTTGGGGTTGTGTGCCTCAAAGACTATTGTTCTTCATAAAACATTTTTATCCGTTTTTTACATTATTACTCACTAGGCTTTCTAAGAAATACTTTTCTGGGAAGTTTCCACGACCTTTTCTTGACAAATTGATAGGATTGTCGGTCATCAATAACAATTTTATTCCTCAACTTTTAAGAGGCAGGATTCATGCATGACCATCTCCTGAAACAAAGGGTCAAACTCAAATTTCAAATTTTCTAATTAATTTAGGGCATACTGAGCACACATGTTTAATTGTATGGTTTTGAAGGTTTTACAGGACATGTGATTGAGGCAAGATGAAACCCAGTCCAGTCTACAAAATTACTTCCTAGTCCCTAAACACTCACTATAAGGCTGCACATAGAACAAATAATCAGTTTTTTGCAAATAGAACAATTGCAAAAAACTGATTTACAACTTTACTGTGAAAAACAGATGTGCTCACTAAAGCTCACTAAAACATGGTGATGTAAACATTGGGCTTTTGGTTGTTTGTGTGGTCTGATCACAGAGGGAGCTCAATTGTAGCAAAAACAACCGTAAATATGCCATAACTTTTCATTTGACCTAAAGGATGAAAAATACAATATAGTGCAACAAACATAATATGGGAGTAGATAATGTAGCTTAGCTTTTTAAAGAAGCAAGAACATCACAAATCTGGATGAAGTTGGCAAAAGAGCGGGAGATCCACACACGCAGAGCAGTAGCAGCAATGCTGACGCTTCTGGTGTGAATTGACGCTTTTAAAGCAGACGCGAGTATGTCATGAGCGATGCTCATGAGACGCTTTCGGTGTAAATTGGGGGTTAGGCCCATTTCCAAACAGGCAAGGAAACCTAACCTAAACCTTGTGTAGCACTGTTCTCGGTAATAATGTAAAAAATGGTCTACTTTGGCTGTCTAGTTGAGAAGTCTTCGAGTGCAGTTCATTTGAGTCACTAGACATTCAGCCAACACTACAAAATGGTGCAATCACAATACAGTATAGTGCCCATACATATTACTGTACTTAAAGTGGAAAAGTACAGGAGAATTATTTCAAAGTTAACTAATTCTGAAAATAGGTGACTGAAAATAGAAGTAGTCAAAAGCTAACTGTGATCTAATAGAACCACTCGAAAACGTAGCGTAAAATGTCTTATATGAAGCAACACACATAAGCACAGGCAGCATCGTCAAAACTCCACACCAATAATGACCACACTGTACGGGGACTGAGTTGACTTACTCTTAACTCATTTTTTTTCTCAGCCTGTGACAGATTTTAAGTAAATAGCAGCAAACAAGCAATTATTTCTGGCAGCCTGGGCCTCTTTTCCTTTCCAAAAGACACGGAGCAGAGGGAGTGGGGGTGGATGAAATCACCCTAACAGATGTGATTTAAATCAATATTACATTATATGTGGCTTTATATAAAAAAGTAAGGCAGGGAAGCAAACCAAAAAGCGTCCTGTGATGACTGCTGCCCTTCGTTTGACGGAATAATTGCCTTTAATACATCAGTGTTTTTCACATTTAATTTCCGTTTACCCCCTGCTTGTCCTTCTTCTATGTTCCTCCAGGTCTGAGCAATCCCCTGATGTTAAAATAATATCAAGGAGTAATAGGGAAAAAAGCGAGCTGTCAAACGTACAGTTATAACACAAACCATCTGGTGGAGCAATGGAGGTAAACAAGCGCAAACAGGACTGAGGAGGGAAGGGGGGGGTGGAAAAAACGTTGAGGGAGGAGGAGAAGAAGAAGCAGGGGAGATGGAGTGAGATAAACCTGAAGAGGAGGAGGAGGAGCTGGAGTAATGGGAAAGAGTTGGTTGGGGATTGAGTATATCTGATGTGCAAGAGGGGAAAGGTGGAGGAGTAGGACGAAGGAGGCGGAGAGACGGATGATTGGGAGTGAGGAGAGGGGGAGGAGAGGGTGACAAAAATCGGGAACAAATGAAGGTGTTGCAGTCGAGACTTGACAGAAGGAGAGGAGGAGTGGGAGCCTCAAACACTCCACTGTGTTGGATCTATTAAAACCCAATACAGAACAATAGCAGGGCTCCAGTCCAAAAAAGACAACTATTCTGAATGTGAAGTTAGACACAGTGATTTTTAACACTGTTTTCATTAGAAATTTCAACTCACTCTGACTTTCTCAAATCAAATTACACATACACATCTATATTAGTCCTGTATAAAGTCCAGCGTGTGGAGTTATCACTACACAAGGCCAACAGACTGTGTCTTAAAGGTGCAGTGAGTAGTTTTTGATGGCCTCTGGTGGTAAAATTGGAGATTGCTTTCTCTCTACACAGTCTGTCAGGATCTGCAGCAGCCCAGCAGGGACATCACATCTATACCAAATTTTATTTCATCAAAAGTAATTAATGCAAAATTTACGCACTCATTTACTTAATAGGAAAATATACTGCTAAAATATGCATTATAGTAAACCAGAAGGGATACTGGCCCTCAAACTTTCTCACATTCTTCTTTAATCTGCAAAAAAAGTTATTTCTTAAAAAAGGGAAATATTTTCACATCCAGTTCTTTTGACAGTCTTATGTTCTGTTCTTCCTGTTCTTACTTGGCATCCTTATTTATTTAGCCCCAATATTTCAGCCTATTGCAGTAGCTCAATATAAATTTGTTTTGGGAGTCAAGGTCTTGTAAACTCAGACAAATACTTAGGAGTTAACAAACACATGATTTCTTACCTTTTGTTCCATCAGCAGGGAAGCAAGAGAAACATGGAAAGAGAAAAGAAAAAAAGATAATTAGCAACTTTGATAAACTGTTTAAACACCGATTTTAGTCCTTTCTGAGGTATTGTGGGAATGAGGACAGTAGTTTTAACACCAACATGGACTGTAGTATTTTATCACACAAAACTGCCTTTTGTAATGTAAATTATGCAGATACTAGTTTAATTGTAAGGCTTTATGCACCAATGCTAATAATACTCCCTTTACTAAGAGTTGTATTAGGTATGCAGAGTTGTCCAGTTTCACATAACCAGACAGCATTAGTTCATGTCCCGAAAAGAAGCGTGACTAAGTGCCATACATAGTAGCGTGTAAACCTTCTAGGAGACAGGTTTTTGTTGCCACAACATTAAGAAGCTTCCCAAGTGGATCGGCAAATTGAGTCTGATGTGTCAACACTATCTTCACAGCCAATTTCTCCACACTACAAATAGGATACATACACCTTATTAAAACGCCACTGCGACTCTCCCAACCACTTTCCTCTTTTTATAATAGTGGCATGGCCCCTGTCAGGTGACACAGGAGCTGATGGGGCCTGACACGGGGTCAGCGAACTCACTTCCTTCTATAATTGGTCCTTGGTGATAAAGCGCCCCCCCGGGAACAGGCAGAGACGGGGGTCTAGGGGCAACAGAAAAAGCCAGGAGAACTGGAGTGCAGTGCAGAGCAGAGGTCTAGGGAGGCCTCTCAGTGCATTTGGTAACTCGCTAATTAATTTTAAGACATTCCCCATTTTTAGCCCTCACTAGAAACAGATGTTAAGCTGGGGTGAGGCAAGGGGGAGGCAGCCATGAAGGTAGGTGGGAGGTGATATGGCAAATTTTGCAGACAGAAAAAAAAGAAAAAAAATATTCAGATGTGTATGAAGAAAGGCACAAAAGGCACAAATAAAAGGCACAAATCATTGTTACAATCATACCTGCAAACTCAGATGGGTTGAAAAAGGTGACTACTACTTCTTTTTTGTAATTTAATGTGTATTTTCTGTATTTGCATGTACATTCATAAAATATGTCGATTCATAAAAATAATATTAGGTGATATTCAGAGGGAAAATTTCAAAACTCCCCATTGATTGAGATTAAGTACTGGACTTCATTAATATATGATGCGTGCAAGTGATAGGATGGGTTGCAAGTGATATATTATAAATAGAATTACTTTTGTAAATTATGTTGTATTGTCATATTAACAACAATAACATGATAATAATTTATGAAAAGTAGCATATTTTAATGTTAATTCGTAGTATATAAAAATGTTTGTTTTGTTTTTTTACCTCAAAATTAAGGCATATTGATCTAATAAGCAAACATTTTAACATTAATTATGTTAACTTAAACATTAATAACTTCAAAACTAGTCTATAACAGTGGATTTTGTAAAACAACATTTAAAAGCTATCTAGATGTAGCATTTCTCGACAGGTGCATAATTAGATGAAACTGACAAATTGCGCTGAGGAATGCACATTTTGACAATAATAATAATAATAATAATAATACATTTTATTTATAACGCGCATTTCTGGATACTCAAGATTGGCTTACAACATTAGTAAAAACACAATGGCACATAATTAGAAAACAATTAAAAGCAACTTTTAAAAACAACAATAAGTACAACAATTTCATATATTGATTGATATTGGCTCAAATAATATTTTTATTAAATGAAGCCTTATGTACCTCATTACAATTTATCTGCTGACTTTAGTACAACATTGCATTTCTATTAAATGTAGCCACACATGAATGTGATTTTATTTACAAGGCACATTCATCACCTTTTAGGCACATTTTTATTTTAACTGAGTGAACATAATTAGTACCTGAGCTACAGGTTATTCTTTTGCGGCTCAAAGGACTCTAGAGACTCCTGTGCTGGGATCAGGTATCTGTCTCTTTCCTTCTCTATTCATGTTTTGTGCAGCTCATTGTTTTCTTTGGTGCAGCTCATTGTTTTCTTTGGTGAAATTTTTTTGCAAAACTGTCTAAATTTATCATGTTACCACAGAGGAGGTGACGATGACAAATGCATACACACCTGTCTACTGTTTAAATGACCCGCCCAGACCTATGTCTCACTCAGTGCAGTAGTAAAGGAGGAGTTTGTGTGTGCAAATGTGTGAAAAAAGATCGGTTTGCTCAGTGGATTCGGTTAGTTCATAAACGTCACCACTAAAGACACACTTGTTTGCTTCATCCGTGGGGAAAGAAGATGACGCCGGCTGCCCAAATAATAAACCCCAAATACTATATTGTAAAAGAAATAATTTGTAAAAATAAAGAATAACACAGACTTTATGATGTTATCTACTGGGATTTTATAACTTTTCCTTTTCTGATGCCAGAGTCGCAGCTAAGCTAACGATAAGCTAAGAGTAAGCTCGTTTCAGTTTGGTGTAATTTACATTTTACATTTATTAATTTAGCAGACGCTTTCAGTCAGCAAATTTTTTATCTGTGGATATCTCTCTATATTAATGCACAGAGATGTGGGATGTAAATTTAAAAAGCATTTTTAACTTATCAAAGATAAGTGTTGTGACGGGGACTGATGTGTAGTTTTTGTTAATTTGTCACGGACCTGAGTGCAGAAGAAGAAAAGTTGTTTCTTGCCTAATGTGTCATGCGGATCTGGGAGTGATCTGTGGCCGTGACATTAAAACACAAGGGTGAATGGGGGGGGGTATAAGTTAGTATGTGTGTGTAAGGGTTAGTGGGATTTAAAGGGGGGGTAAACGGGTTGGGGAGGTCCAGGGCGGCCCAGTTGTTGTAACCTCCGACCCTTTGGCGTGCTCCAGGGCCTCCCAGAAGCCACTTCAAATGCACCCAGCATGGGAGCCCCTCATTCCATAGGGAGAGAAAGGGGAGGCAAAGTGGGAGTGGGGAGCGTGATTCAACTGTCACTGCAGTCACAGAGATGTTCTATTTGTTTCTACATATTCTTAAATGTGGCAAAGAATGGCGTCTTGTTCATTCTTAAGATTAGCTTTTTATGATGCAATCAGATTTATGTGAATCTGTGTGCAGCTAGTGTTCCGTTTTGTTTATTACAAAGCTGTAGCAATTAAGTTTGATCAAAAAGAGTTTTTCTGTGCATTAGTTATTTTAACTGCAATTCAAACTAGTGACAAAGAGATCATTATAATAATAAATATTTTTGCATTATACTGTGCAGCCTTTATGGCCACTATAGCTTAAAATCTGTCTCTATTAAATTGCATCACAGGAGCAACATGGCAGCTGCTAAACAATCAAGACAAGCATTTGTATTGGAACTTTTGTAATCCCATTTTTATTTTTATTCTACTTGGCTATCAAACATAAAGGCTTTCTTGTTGGGGATTAAGTAGATTCTACAGTTTTCCACTAAGAGCCACAGTCACTGTTGTCAAAGACCTAATCAGTGTTTTCAACTTCCTCTTAATATTCAAAACCCCTGACTTTTGTATGGGACACTCCACACTGTGCAGCACAAACTTCCACATTTCAAACACAACTAATAGACCTGTCAGCTCTTCTTTTTTTTTTAGCTGCCCTGCAGGGCGTTAGGCATCCACAAGTACTCCCCCCTCCAAGTCTTTGTCCTGTTATGTGTGTGTACTAGTCAGAATAGATGTTATGTGTGTGTGCTAGTCAGGCCCCTGTGTTTCAACCCTGACCTGGGGAGTATGCAGTGCAAGCTCAGGCACATGGGTGGATATATGCCTCAAATAAGAGATGCCAGCAAGGGAAGATCATCCATGAGTGTGTTGTCCTAGTTGATCCCCCAATTCTTCTCATAGTCCAGTGGCTATTTCTGACCCATGCAAAAACCACCTCACAGTTGAGGTGTTTTTTCCGTCCAGAGACATGGGATTTGTGAAAACATATATGTCAACGTACATCAAATGTGCACGCAATGGATCCAGCACACAGCAGGGAATTCTCTTGGGACTCATTTCCATGTGACTTAGGAGGGAGCATTTACTTTGGCGATGGAAGCAGGCCCTTGCCCAGTCCGAGAATTCGTGGGTCTCTCTTGGCTCAGAGAGTAATAGAAACGCAGCCAGAGCTAAAGAGGAAAACAAGAACTTCCGGCTGGTCTTAAAGGCTACATTACAGCATGTAGGAGATGGTCCATTTCTTTTAACATCAATCTTGTTACAAATGAAAAAAGGTGTCACTAACTCTGACACAAAGCAGTGATATGTTCTATAACGTAACTTTAGACTTTAAACTAACGAATGCAGCAAAATTTAATTCAGAGTTAAAATGTAAAGCAAGCCTGTAGTGTATCCTTTAGCATAGGATGTCTACTGGTTGCTCTTATTTGCCCCGTCACAGAATGTACATGACGGTCCACGTTGTTTGGTAAAGCATCCATAATGCTACACCCATTGTTCCATCACGTCACCAAAATCCAAACTGGAAAAACTGGATGGAACCCGTTGTAGAGCATTTGTGGGAAAAGTTAGAGGTTTTCCATTCTGCAGGTTATTGATTTCAAATGTCCACTGCATGCTCTTAGTTGCAGTTACAGCATGGAAAGCATGGTCCATGTTGTTTTGTATAGCATCCAACATTTGACACATGTCACACACATTACCTCACCTAGATTCTTGGGACATTTTTACTATCTTTGCTGGTCTTTAAAAAGATTGGTATCTGCTAAGGACATGCTTCCAACAGCAGTTTTCTAGTACAAAGTAAATATACAGAATTCAAAGAAAATATCCAGTCAATTATACAGTGACTAAATTCTCAAAAAAGAAAAATCATAGTACAACGCAGGAGAAAGGAATTCCGTCCGTTTATTTGCCATGAAGGCCTGCTAAAGAATTCTGCAATGTGTTGTAAATGTTTCATAATCAACTGTTGGCCATATTGGTGATAACCACTGGCAACATTCCTCTGATGGGTTGATATGGACTCAGCACTCAGCAGATTGGGCTGTGTGAGTTTCGTGTTCTAACTGTCATAGCAGTCGTCTGCTGCAAGCTCTCTGCATACACTGGGCACGTTCACATCCACACACGGGAAAATATTGACACAAGCTGTTGGAAGCAGAACTATTTTGTCCAGCAAAATGCAGGAAAAGGCTTGGTGTTTCAGTCATCCAAATCCTGGCCTATGCGGTTCTGTTTTGGGTAAATGTCTTGCTACCAATCGAGGCCCGAATGCGTAACACATGCTAACCGTGTGCGCTCATGATAATGTTCCCAGGATGCCAGCTTAGTGCGCTGTTATGAATGCATTAGGCTTGTGTGTAATGCTGATGCAGGCTCACAGGTCAGATTTCAAGGTTCCAGGAGAATCTGGAAGAAACAGGTCTTCAGTTCTGACCTATAGATTATCAGATTCTTTATAAACGCTGGCCCTGGAGAATATCCCTGCGGCCCATAATGACAGACACCATGAATTCTGGAGTCAATGAGCCTAACAAATGTTAACAATGCAGACCCTCTCGCTGTTGCCCCTTTTCAGCCCCCAAACCACCGGGACCATTGTAGCAATTAGTATAATGAATGTGGTTTTGCTGGTAGGTAATCACATACTGTATGGAGCGCCCTCCCCCTCCCCACGTACAGCCGCTTGGTCTATGAATGCTTTGGTTTCATTACAGTCCTCTCTGTTAAAAAAACACTCACTCCCACTTGCTTGCTTTCGCTCCGTCTTTCTCTTCCTCGCGAGCTCGCCTCCTAACTCCTACACCCTTCCTTTCCGCTCTGTTCAAATCTAAACAAAAGACACATCTGGTCTGTCTCTTACCCCCCCTTCCTCCCCCTTCCTCCTTGTGCTCCCCTCATGCTTTCTTTCACTTTAACTCCCTCCTTGTTTCGACTCAGTCTTTTTCAACTGTTTGTCTCAGTGTAAGAGCAGTACTTTGTTGGTGGGAAGAGCTGGGTGAAGGAGCTTTGTTAGAGGGTCAGCCACTCAACATAAGCCTGGGTCAAACTTGCTGTGAAAGACCATCACTGTATGCCTAAACCTCATGTATACAAACTAGCTAAGCCACTGGATATTAATCTGCCTTTGCAGAGTTCTGAAAGCTGGTGATGTATCCAAAACTGTGCCACTACAGGATTTGATAAACCACTTGTGGGTGTTACACAGTCAGTCAAGCCTTCAGCAGCCAGCATGGACCTATGTCTTTATGTAAATGCATCTAGAAAACACAACAAATCTTGAAAATCTGAAAAAAGTACTCCTCCTTTGAGCTATAGTGGCAGGTAGCATTACATCAGCATGGTCAATCTCAAAGGAAAAATTGGAAAATAATCTCTATAACATGTCAAATTGGAAGCTGGAAATGTCAATGCAAAAACCAGACTGGATTGCCAAGAAAAACTGAATAGGTGTATGGCTGCATGCAGATATGTTGATGATATTTTCCACCAATAGCCAGTGCTGCCCTGGGGCAGACTGAGAGATACCATTTTGTATCTATGACCTCTCCGACTGCCACCGAACATACTCACACATTCATACACCAGTATGACCGGAAACCACCAACCTTCTAGTTATAGGACAACCGCTCTACCACTGAGACACTGTGCCCCCCTTGACATGCAAAGAATAAATCACTTGCATCACTAACATAATATATAAATATCAACATAAGTACAATTCAAACATTGTTGGTCTATTTGTTTAAATGGCATTTAAAAATGAGCAGATACCCCCATCAGTGCCTTTGTGTGCAGCCCTCAGTGCTGAAGCCATACACCACCACTTCAGGGTCACATGTCGCCATGACAGCGCCACTGTCACATCTGGAGCCAAGGTGCTTACAGCTCTCTTTGTGTCCCCTGCTTTGTTTTACCTTTTCTTCTTGACTTATCTTTGATTTCCTTGCACAGTTCACCATCGTTCTCTGAATTTCTCCCTCCCTGCCGGTTTTATATAGAAAAACATTCCTGATGTTCTGCTCGGCTCCAGTGAACCTGGTGCTTATTTTCAATGCCCTAAATTGATAGCAAATGTGAGGACAGATTCCTCCTCTCCCACTCTCGTCCCTCCTCCCTTTCTGGCATTAGCAGCGAGGATACGTGGAACATTTCTGTGACCATACTGAACCCTGGGGTTTTATGTTTTCAAAGGTGTTGGGCTTTATATTTGACTCCATGTTCTTTTGTTGAATTTCTGGTCTAAAAGAAAGTCAAGCCTGAGTCATAGAGTTTTTGTTTTCCAATAAGCCCCCTGCTGTACAGTGAAAACCAAACCTGGTTAGCCTCAGCTGTCTTTACCCATAATTCACCAGGCCTTGTGTGTTTGTTTTTTCTTTTAGCCTCGCTCCTTCTCTCTCCCGTTCCCCTTTTACTACCTCTGACTGAAAGTGAAACCTTAACTGCTCCCTTCATTTTGATGCAGCCAACCAAGTTTGGCTGGACCAAAATGCCTGCTGTTGTCATGGAATTAAACCAGTAACTGAGACAGAGCACAGAGGCTCATAATGTTTTTGGTTAGAAAACTTGGTAAGACACAAAGTTAACTTCGGGTCAGGGTGGTATGACATGGTTTGGTACAAGTAATCATTGATGAGGCTTGTGTTTTCACAGCAGTAGGAAAACTTGTCTGCTATGTAAACAAAAACAACATACAAATTAAAAAAAAATTACTTTATTTTATCAGAGGTAAATTGTTTATGAAGTAAACTTGTAGATGTGATGTCATTAACTAGAATGAAGATGTTAAGTCCTCTCATGTAGCAGTGCGAGAAGCTAGACATATAGCGGTATCAATAGAGCCGCAATAAAAATGTAGAAAAAGAAAGGTTTTTGATTTATTATCTGCTTTCTAAAATTGAGAACTTTACCAATTTACAACATTTCAGGGATTTCCTATAGCCGCAAGATGATGCCTCTAAAACTGAAAGAATTGCTAGCTTTGTTTTTGAAAGAAGTACAAAATGTAGTGGAATATGCTTTATCCGCAGAACAAGACAAACTTAATTAAAAAAAAAAAACTGCTGATTTGTTTTTCTCTTTTAATTTTTATTTTATATGAGTATTCTGTGACATCCAATCAACATACTGCAGTGTTCATCTCCACCTTCTAGTAACAGAAATGTTGGAATAATTTGGGAAGCTTAACACTTAATGTAAACTCCTCAAAAAGTGTGTTGTACTAAACCAACCTGTACAGTATTGTTCCACTGGAAACATGAGCTAGGTCTGGATTCATGCATGGTCCTGAAAAATACCATAGTCATAACTACTCTTGTCTCTTCACCAGCTATTTATTCCATGTTTGTTTTCTACACTTCCTGCTGCCTAGTGACCAAACTGGACTCGCCGCAGCGTTCGGCAGTCCCTGGGCCTAACCGCGGGATAGCTAGTGGTTGTTGAGCGCTGTGAAGAGCCCAGTTCTGCCTGTTTGTGTTGGCGACTTTTCAGCATTCCACATGTCTTTGTGATTTTCAGCTCACTGACCTCAAGAGACCCTCCACGCTACTGTAAGTCATACTCACACCAGGAGCGCAGATGGATCAGTAAGGAACCTTCAGATCCTATTGGTCTGCACTTTTACAAATGCTAATATAATAAAAAATTCTACGCTGCAACGCTGAGACAGCATTACAGCTGTCTCAGCAAAAATCTGCGTTTTTCACAGACAACAATAGAATGTCTTTAATGCTTATATAGTATTTTACTTTTGTATTATATTATTATTGTCCACGCAAAACCATTCACACGCAGGTTTCCCCACGGATATTATTAAGTAGCACACTGTTTTGCAAAGCACCCACGAGCAGAGCACATCTTCACTTTTTCATCACATTTAAACAGTTTCAGTTGCTAAGTTAAAAAGGTGCTGCACAGCTCACAGCTCCTGTTGTCCTCCCTGCTCTGACTGACGCACTCACAGAAGCGCAGCTCTGTGCAGAAGCGCGCTCATGAGATGATGCGCACTCCCTGCCAGGGCAGAATGGACAGAGAAGTTAGCATAAAGTGGAGGTAGTCTGAGATGACTGTTTATTTAGCTGTTTAATTGGCAGTTTCAAAACTCCACTTTCTCCACTTCCAGTGAATTTAGTATTTAAAATTCCTATGGAAAATATTACGTTTGAACGACAGCTGGGCTTGTGGCATAATACTTATCCAGCCCTATTGATAGCTGCACAATAGAAAAAAGCAGACATTATCCAGTTTGCCATTTGCAGAGAATTTAGTGTGCATTATTAAGTCTCATTAGACCTAATATTAAACAATGAGTGGCTTGTGTTATAAACCAATGCCAGTGTTTGGTATCAGTGGTATCGGGCCCTCTTTTACTCATACTTGTTTGCCTTCTTTGAGTGCTTTCTTTAGTGCTTTTGTTTCCTTCAAAGATGAAAAAAAAATACCACAATCAGCTAATAATGTTCTGTTACAGAGGTAAGTTTCTTTAATTTATAAACATATAAATTATAAAAAGCCACACTGTAACTTATACCCACTAAAGGAATGAAGGAGACAAATGCTGTTGCCACATCACCTGAGACTGTTACCTCTCAGTTAAAATCATACAAATACAGGTTGTATGTAACACTATTGATGCAATAAGTTCTGACAGAGTCACATGGGAAAATATCTGGCCAACAACACGCACTTGTCTTTAAAAGAAGGGTTACTCTTCCTTTTTCATGTCATGAACCGATTCAAATGAATCGGCGAGTGTAATTTAAAAAAAAAAAAAATTGCCATTCTGAGATTACCTGCCCATCGTTTTAAAAAAAATATAGAATAAGAATAAGAACAATAACTTTGTTGAAACTGGTCTTGTCTCATCTACTATATCTATACTATTAATGACCAAACTGGACTTGCTACAGTAAAGTAAAGAGTAAAAATGAGGTGTTTGATATGAAAGAGTGAGTCAGTGACAGGGGCTACTGTGTGTCATTGACCCAAGTGCATTGTTAGTAGAGTGAGTCATGAGGCTTCCAAGCAAAATAAAATTAGGAGTTAACAAAGTTAGAGGTGCTAATTACATCCTCACGCTAACTGCTGAGATGAGGGAAAGGACACTGTTATTTGAGTGCAAATCTAAGCAAACAATGTATGAAACTGCATCTGATGCCTGAGCACATTTCATTGACTATACAAGGAGAGTCCCATTCTCATGTGTTGACACAACAGTGTCAGTGTCACCTTGCCCCACTGCTCCATGTCCATCACCTCGAGTGAACTAGCAGGCAAAAACCAACAGTTCACAGAAAAAAAAAATAGGAAAAGGTGCATGCAAAAGATTAGCAGAGAGACTTGTTGGGATGATTAGGGCGAGAAAAAGAAGCCAGTTTGTAACCAAATTAAGAAACAAGTGGGGCCTTGGGGCTGATCTAAACAGGATTTACCTGCTGTTGTCCTGAAGTAACTCACTTCACTCATTTTGAATCTGCCGCTGGGCCTAGACTCCCAAAGA
This sequence comes from Neodontobutis hainanensis, assembly GCA_024349245.1. Taxonomy (NCBI): domain Eukaryota; kingdom Metazoa; phylum Chordata; class Actinopteri; order Gobiiformes; family Odontobutidae; genus Neodontobutis; species Neodontobutis hainanensis. The sequence continues at coordinate 2,101,525 of JALDNG010000029.1, forward strand.
CCTTGTTAATTAAGGTGCAGGCATGATATAAAATATTACGCATGCGTGGCTGTGTGTGTGTATATATATATATATATATATATATATATATATGCAGTTTCTCATCTGCACCAATGTTTTTATTAGCATTTTTATTGAAAAATCTGACATTACATACTTTAAATTAGCTACTTTTGAGCTCAAATAAACAATAAGTTATTTTATATGTTCTCTCGTGTACAGTTTTACACGTATACAACACAGAGGTCTTTGTAACTGGTAACTGCTATGTGAACACAATCCCACATACTGTTTTGCTTTTGCCTGACACACGGCTATTTAATCAGTTTGGTTTATTCAGGTTAAATCAGTAGAATAATAAAAGATAGTAAAGTAAACAACTTCTAATGTTATAAATCGTCATAGCTAACAGTGAGGTGACAGGTAAAGCAGTCATGTGAAACCGGAGGAATGTTTACACACATGCCAGCGCAGCCTCTGGGCAAACCAGTCTTTTTAAATTTACAAGTTACAACACAGGCCTCAACATATAAACATACAATTGTGCTCTTAAGTTTACATACACTGGCAGAATTTGGGATTTTTCAGAGAATATGAATGATAACACAAAAACCTTGTTTTTACTCTTAGTTAGTGGTTGGATAAAGCCATTTATTGTCAAACAACTGTGTTTACCTCTTAAAATCATAATGACAACAGAAACTACTCAAATGACCCTGATCAGAAGTTATAGACGCTTGTGATTTTGGCCTGATAACATGCACACAAGTTGACACAAAATGATTTGAATGCCTACAAAAGGTAACCGTCCTCATCTGTGATCTGTTTGCCTGTAATCAGTGTATGTATTAAAGGTCAGTGAGTTTCGGGGCTTCTGACAGACCCTTGCATCTCTCATCCAGTGCTGCACTGACAAATATGTATTCGTAGTCATGGGAAAAGCAAAAGAATTGTCAAAGGATCTGAAGGAAAAATAAACTGTATAAAACAGGAATGGGGTATAAAAAGATATCCAAGTAATTGAGGATGGCAATCAGCAGTTTTTTTACTCTAATTAAGAAATGGAAAATGACGGATTCTGTTGAAACCAAACCAAGGTCAAGTATACCCACAAAGATTTCAGCCACAACTGCCAGGAGAATTGTTCGGGATACAAAAAAATCCTCAGAAATAACTTCAGCTGAAATACAGGACTCAAGGCAAAAAAGTGATGTGGCTGTTTCAAGATGCACAATAACAATGCACTTGATGGGAAAAATGAGCTGCATGGTTGAGAAAGCCATTAAATGCCACAAAGCATCCTGCTTACAATTTGTCAAACAACACAGAGACGAGTCCCAAAATTCTGGAACAAAGTTATTTGGAGTGATGAGACCAAAATTGAACTTTTTAGCCACAACCATAAATGTTACATTTGGAGAAGAGTCAACAAGGCCTATGATGTAATACACACCATTCCTAGTGTGAAACATGGAGGTGGATTGCTGATGTTTTGGGGATGTGTGAGCTACAAAGGCACAGAAAACTGAGTCAAAATTGATGGCAAGATGAATGCAGCATGTTATGAGAAAATACTGGAGGAAAATTTGCACTCATCAGCCCAGAAGCTGCGCATGGGACTTACTTGGATATTCCAACATGACAACGATACAAAGCACAAGACCAAGTCGACCTGTCATTGGCTACAGCAACATGAAGTGAAGGTTCTGGACTGGCCATCTCAGTCTGACCTCAATATCATTGAGCCACTCTGCGGAGACCTCAAACGTGCAGTTCATGGAGACAGCCTAAGAATTTACAGGAACTGGAGGATTTTTATTAACTGGGGTATGTAAAGTTTTTATCAGGGTCATTTGGATAGTTTATGTTGTCATTATGATTTAAAAATAGTAAACACAGTTGTCTGACAATAAATGTCTTCACCCAACCACTAACTATGAGTGAAAGAAAAGTTTTTGGTGTTTTCATTCATTTTCTCTGAAAAATGGCCAAAAATTAATAAATCACAAATTCTGCCAGGGTATGTAAATTTATGAGCACAACTGTACACAAAGCATTCTCATGAGCCCGTCATAGTAGCGTGTCTCCCTACAGTTGCCCACAAGTCTATCCCTCAAAACAACAATAAATTGGCTCCGTCTCTTAGTTCAAACCTTCTCAGACAAAGCCCCCATCCCACAAAAACACTTGTATATCCGCCCTTTGCCCTGGGGAAGTGTGTCAAGATGGTTTACACACTGAAAACAAACAGGCATCCTATTGCAACAGCAAGAAAAATGGATGTGGGTTTGGACAATGTGGGAGAGAGGGGATGAAAAATGAGAGAGGAGGAGGGACAATGGAGAGAGCCATGTAGAGTGAAAGTTGTCATAAAATGTCAATAATAAGAGGCCCCAGTGGCACCCAGTGACCACATCAAGGCCTGTGTAATGAAAGGCTGTGCTCAACACATGTCTGCCTGATTGAGTGCGTTTGCGCATGTGTGTGCATGACGCACATGCAACCCTTATGTCAGGGCTAAGAAATGGGTTCGTTAACCGAGTAATATTCTCAACAAGGACATGCACAGTATATTATACACACCACAAAGCAACACTTAGCAGAGACTAAGTATACACATGCAGCCTTTAATTTAGACTGTGCTCTCCGCTCAATCTGGCAAGATCAGTACATATATTTCAATGTTTTTACAACCAACTCAAATTACCTCCAACTTTACAGATGGTACAATTTATTACACAAAGCTTTGCCTGAGCAATAATTTCACAAATAATTAAAACTAGACATTCCTGAGGAAATACTGATGCTACTGGAGCTCTACTTAGTCTAAAAACATATTACACAGTTTATTTCAAACTCACTACAGATGATTTATTTTAGCTAGTGCTGAACCTTTTTGTTAAAACTGACCAGTTACAGCAACCAAAGCATGAATCAATACAATGATGCAAGAATTACAACCTTTATTTTGTATGCTTTTATTACTATAGATACATTTCTAAAAGTATGCAAAAGCACAAAAAACTGAAGAGCAAAGCAATAAATTTTTTTGAAATTGTACATTTGCCCCTGTTAGTTGACCAAAGTGTGATTTATTCCTTCAAATATTCCTGTCTTACTCAAATCCAAAAGATGTTGCAGAAGTTCTGCAGAATTGCAGAAGGTGTTTTCTCCACTTTCTTGAAAGCATAAATACCTTACCATTTGGAGTGGGGAATAAATACTTTTTTTTTTTTCAAAAATGTTTTTACAAAAGTGAAACTACTACAAATGAAAAAGACAAAGAATAAAAGTTGCTTACAACTTGTGCTAAAATATTACCAAAAATTGTTTGTGGCTTAAACTTCACTTGGTTTTTGTGTTAAATAAGACACAGCACTAGCCTAGCAAGCATATTCTGTCCTTATATAAAATGCTATACTCTCATCTTGTACAGTTGTATTGCAGGATAATAGTATAGCAAAAAATTTTGAAGAGAAAACCAATAAAAAATCTATGTTTGACAAAAGCCAACTCACTGCTAAAAGTAATTCCGAGGAAAACTTTTCCAAAAGGAAATCAGCTAACTTTTCCTTGGGTGGGTGATAAACTGTGTGTGTTGAAAGTGTCTGTTTACTGGAGTAGACAAAAAAACGAACCAGGCAGCAGCAAAAGTGGATTGATGGAAGGAACCTGAGCCCATTTTCACCAACACCTTGTAGTCGAAAAAAACAGCTAACCACATCGGTTCTGTGATTGAGGCTGTTTCAGTTAATATTTCTAGCCAGGACAGATCCACAGAGAGTGAGAAAAATGTAAAGACAGAAATAGGGGCTTTATTTGGTTAACAACTCCCACAAATCAGCACTGGGGGGAAGAATGTATATCATTTGGATGTGTTTGTTCTGCATTATTGCAAAATATGTTAGGATTACTGCATCACACATCTAAAGCTCAATTGAAGGGGGATGAGAATAAAGAAGTGGGGGAAACCACAACGTTTGTGTACGTTGGCAGCATATCATGTGTTTCTCATGGGGACAACAGTTTTAGCGTTGCGTTGTGAACAAATATGTGCGTAATAATAACGTTTGGACCACACCAAAAATAAAACCTTCAGTCAGCAGTCAAAGCAAATATTTGGCAAATGGATGATGATTTTTAGTCTTATATGCATAAATTATCTTCCAAGTCTAGATGATTTTGTGCATCATTATGAAACAGCAGCCCTCTGTGGAAGTCATCTTTAGTTTATTGGGATCTCATGGCCTTATATAAAGATGTACGTTTGAATTAAAGACTCATTATCTTCTTTTCAACAAAAATTTTAAACAAGTTTAAATGTTTTATATTTCTGAAAGCACAGATTAGCTTTTATGTAGTTTTTAGTATTAAAAAAGCAGCACCAGTATTCTACCTTATAGGTAATACACTTTTAATGTAATATGTTTTGGTCATGTTTAACTCAAGTCGCCAATTATCTAAAATCACAAACAATAAAACAAAAACTTCCTTGTTTTGTCCAGAAAAATGTATTGTGCATTCTTTCTTCATAATGTGTGTCCATTTTTTACAAGAACATTACATTTTTTGCTGTAAAAATGTTGTTGTTGTGTGTTACTGGTTGGTTGCTGTTTTGTTGTAGATTCTCTGACATCTAATAAGTCTGTTTACTGTCTAGGTATCTCACCCAGGATCAGAGCCACAAGTGGAACCTACTTCATCCCTTTTGACAAAATATCCTGAACCGAACCATTTTTATCTTCAGCGGCATGATAAAAATGGGCCTAACCTGCTAACAAAACAAAAAAATATGTATATACACACACAACATATTCAAACATTCAAAAGTAAACTACTGATTACCTAAAGAACTTTTGGAAATGGTGTTACGGTTTGTGATAGGTCGCCTGTGGTAATGTGGAATAATCGGACCATTCTTGATGCCTTTGAGCATGAATGGTATCTTGTTAGGGTGCTTTTCAGCCACAGCAGAAGGAAAAGTATCCTCAGATGAAAAGAAAAGAATTGACAATAAAAGAGCAGGCAGAGAGGAACACACAAAGCAGGGATCTGTGATTCTCATTGGGCCAAAACCGCAGATAAAAATCTAACCGCAAAATCAAGGCCAGATTGCTTTAATTTACTGTCATCTGAAGTATTTTTTTTCTTTTTAGTAGGAGAAACACTGAAAGGGAGAGTGAGACATGGGACTCTATACTTCCCCTCTGTGTGCCCACACCCAGTGCTCCAGCCCCATCCAGATTTACTACCCCTAAATTGTTTGCCCTCTGTTTTTAATGGCCATCTCTAGATCATCAGCTCTTAAAATAAACACCAGGGCTTGGATTACCTTCTCTAACACCATTGCATTGAAGCAAAACCCACTCGCATGGACCCTTGCTGTTCCGCTCCTCTATCATTGTGTTAATTCACTCAACACACTTGCATACATGTTGGAGTTGCTGGAGAACAGAGTCGCACTGAAGCTTGAGCGCCAGAAGAATGGAAACTCAAGAAGAGAGCTAAGACGCAGGGTGGTCCGTAGCTAATAATACACCAGTCAAATGTTGCCACACAAAGAGCAAATGACAGTATATCAGCTCCAATGCCACGGCTTAAGGATAACGGACAAAAGAGTTTACAACTGCGGTCTACAAACCCTTAATTTAATGACAATAGAAGATTAGTGGAAAAATATTTTGTTTGATGTTTTAAACAAGATTACATAGTTTGCAGACAATGTACCAGCAAAAAGAATGTATTTTTGCATTTTAAAAGTATAGTCTAGTATTTAGTAAAAGGGGGTCTATGGGATTCTTTGAAATGGGTAACTTAATCCCTACAGTTGGTGGTTGTCGGCACACTTCCAGTTAGGAGAAGCAGACAGGAGCACTGAAACAGGAGTGGGTCCTTTTGTGGCCAGTGAAAACACAAGTGACAATGCTTCTAAAATCTGGTTCTAGACTAACTTTTGCTCTGCTTGCAACTATGCACAAAAGTTAGGCGCACCCAAATTTTCAACACATCAGATTTAACATCCAGTCTGGCTGTGTCCAAATCAACACACTAATCACTGTATAGTGCACCATATAGTAATTACACCATTTAGGTTCTAGTGGAAGAGTAAGATACAATATGTTTTCAGCTGTATCCAAATCTTTTTATTTATTTTAATTTTATGTTCTTTGTTTTACTTATTTTTGTCATTAATTGTCATTTCCTCCTTTGTAATCCCCCTGGAATTATTGTATTGTATTTGGTAGATTTATTTTCATTTATGTACCTGCTTGTACTGCCCATTTCCTTTTCAATAAAAACAAAATAATAATAATTAGAGAAAAATACATTTGGACACCACTACAAAATGGCGCAATTACCATATAGTAATTAGTGTGTTAATTCGGACACCGTCTAGGAGCTTAATGGCATCCCAAAAGTTACCAGTATGTGCAGTAGATTCTCAGAAAACAAACAAGACCCAGAATTTACGCTCTAAAGACCGTGCAATTGGGCAAGTAGTTGAAAGGGGTATGTTCCAAAAAATAGCTGTGTCTGCCGTTGACTGTACAAACTTAAAACTATTTTGTACAAATCTTTTTGTTTCTAGGATTTAGCAATCCTGTGAATCACTAAACTAATATGTTGTTGTATGACCACAGTTTTTTAAAACTGCTTCACATCTGTGTAGCACCTCACAGCTGTTATTCCACTCTATGATTCTTTAACAACATTTCATAATTCATTTACATTTCTTGGTTTTGCTTTAGAAACACCTTCTCGATTGGATTAAGGTTCGGGGATTGGGCTGGCCACTCCATAACATTAATTTTGTTGGTTTGTAACCAAGACTTTGCTTGTTTTCTTGTGTGTTTGAGGTCATTGTCTTGTTGAATCAAACATTTCAAGGGCATGTCCTCTTCAGCATAAGGCAACATGACCTCTTCAAGTATTCAGACATATGCAAACTGATCCATGATCCCTGGTATGCAATAAATAGGCCCAACACCATAGTAGGAGAAACATGCCCATATCATGATGCTTGCTTCACTGTCTTCACTGTGTACTGTGGCTTAAATTGAGAGTTTGGGGGTTGTCTCACATACCGTCTGTGGCCCAGGGAGCAAAAAAAGAAAATTTTTATTTTTTTAACAGAGGGACTTTGCAGAGTATTCTTGAAAATAGATTAGCTTCACACATTTGTTCCTTCGGAGTGTGCAGGCCTCTGTTAAGGTCTTTTTATGACTCTGTGGTAGCCTCTGTTATCCACTATGCTGTGGTCTGCTGGGTGGTGAGTAGCACAGACCGGGAGAAGAGACTCAACAAGCTGGTCAGGAGGGCCTCTGGACTCATTTAAGAAGGTGGGTTAGAGGGGAATGTTGGCCAAGCTGATATCCATCAGAGACAACAGCTCTCATCCCCTGCATCTGACTGTGGAGGATCTGAGCAGCTCCTTTAGCGCTAGACTGAGACACCCTCAGTGCAGGAAAGAGTGCTACCGTAGGTCCTTCCTACCCGCTGCAGTTAGACTTTATAATTCACATGAGTAACAATAACCTAGTCCATTTAGTTCTCCCTCCTTTAATTTGTAAAAATGTATGTAGATAGCTTTAGTTTTTGTTTATTCTAACCTTTATATTTAAAATTAGCTGAGATTGTATGTACATTTTTTATTCTATTGCACCTTTCTTTAACTTTTTGCACTTTAACCTTTCTAAGAGCTGCTGTACAAGTGAATTTCTCCTATCTAATCTAATCTTAAATTCTTCCACTGTTTTCCAATTATACATTCTATACCCCCAGTCTCTGATATTACTTTGGATGTTAACAGAACTGCACTGTTTGACTTTTTAGCACATTTCAAATTTTAAATTACATAAAAGCACAGCTATGGAGGCCTCAAATTATGGTTTGGTTTAACTTCCCAGTACAGCTGGGTCAAATCAGTCTGTTTACTTGTAAATGTGCGATTTTGTCTTCGTTTGTACATGGCCCACAGGCATCAGGTGTGAAGGGGGTTCAGGTGCGGGTTTGTTTAAGGTAGGGGAATATAGGGAAAGTCCAAAGTGTTTGCTCACATGCACTGCTGCAGACAGTGTTTGTTGTCCGTTAGTCTGCGTCTATAGCACACATGAGCAACATAACCAGGAGCTACACACACTTCTATGGACTTACATTGACTGAGATCATCTAGGGATTGACTGATCTCTGAAAATAAGAGTTTGTACTGTACAAATACAGGATCAAAGACCATCTCATACAGAAGAAAACAAAAAGGTAAGTGAGAATAGAATTAGTGGATTGTATGATTAAATTCAATAGATTGTTTTGTGAGAATATTAAGAATTTATTTCATAAGAAAAATACACATTTGAATCACAGTTGAACCTATGTGATAAAATGCAATCAATATTTTAGACACATTTCTAGGTAAAATAAAAAGTGAATTTAAAGCAAAATTTTTACTGTCACAAAATAAGTATCACTACAAGTGTTTAACGGATTTTACAGAAACTTGGGAAAAACAATTTTTTTTGTGTTAACTAAAAGGGTTTTTGCTCTTTCTAATGACTTGAATATTTTTTTTTTATATTTGTCACACATAGGCGATAATCAATACTGTATATCAACCTATTGTGCAAAATTGAGCACGATAGTATTTGGCGCTGCAATATATCGCAGCAGCCTGAATTGTGGCTGCCACAGCAATTAAGTCCCCCTTCGAGTTCACCTGGCCATGCCCCTTTATGCATAAATGCACAGTAGGCTACACACTTTATTACTAAAAAGATGGGGAATAATCTCACAGGCTCATTTCGGGATGTTTTAGTTCACTACCAATAATGGTATTTATTTATTGAGTACAAAGAATCATGTTGTTCACGCTGTTCTGAGGCAAGCCGACAGGAGCCGGTAGCGCACAAAGACATGCAGCGTAAACAGAGGTGCGTGCTTAAAGACACATCGCACTTAGAGCTGCACGCTTATGCTCCAGCAGACTGGCATAGAGCAGAGTCAGATTAAATGAAGATAGAGCGCAATATAGCCTACTGTTTGGTCCATTTTACAGATGCAGCCTTTGTAGCAGCAAGCTAAAGAAACATTAACTTCATGTAGGTAGTGCTGTGAAGGTATCATCCCATACTAATCATAATAAAAATATAGAATATTGAATTTTCCCTTGTCTTTTTGTTGATATTGTAGGTCCACAGTTAAGCATTTTGTCTCTAATTCCAAGAAACTTTATCAATTCTAAGCTCTCTTACCAGTGGGTTTACCAGTCTTGGAATTAAAGAAGAAAAGTCTTCAGCTTGAGAACTGAGTCCAGATGCTTTTACTTAAACCTTTTCTTCAAGAACCTTCACAGACAATTGCAATATAGTTGCAATTTACCAGGGCAGGCTGCCCATGTAGAGCTTATTTATGGGAAACACTAGTTTATACCAAATTCTGTTGCAATATATTGCACAACAAAAAGTAGTCATCGTGACAGCCCTAGTCACACAGGAATATTGTTGATATGCTCTGGTTTAAAAATTAGGTTGCAGAGGATCATACCACAGTGATATGACCATACATTGCTGTTGGAATTAGTTTTGGAAAAGTCCAGATACTTCAGTACCAAGTCGATACTAAAAAAATGAAAACATCACGGTACCAGTTTTCATAAGTACCGGGTAGCAAGAAGCGGGTATTGAGCACAATGCTGACCTATCCTTGCCACACGCCTCTCCATTCACTGTTTTTGGTGGAGACCACAGCAGCAGGAGCTGTGCGCAGTCACACACACATCTGTCAAAAACATCAAAAAGATCTCACAGAGTTCCAAGGCACGCGTGAAGTGAAGTTTAGGTGTTTGCTTTGTTTTACTGTTGTTCAGGAAGTAGCTTGTTGCTAGCAGTTAGCTTAAGTGTAGTTTACAGTGGAGCTGAGTCTGTGAGGAGCACAGTCTGCGGCGCTAACCAGCTGCTTGTTTTTAACACTTGGGCATCTCTTTTTGTTTTTTATTTTTACTGTCCAGCACAGCGAACAGCCTATGTGATGTTTGAGCAACTTAGGAGCGCCGCAGGGTCTAACTTTGAGCTAACCCCTCATATGACAAGGTTTATTAACTTAAAACAGGATTAAAAGTCCTTTAAAATTAGATATGAACACAGTTTGGACTAAACAAAAGTATAAACACATTTTATCTCCTGTATAATTTAGTAACAATTTACATTAGAAAAACATTTGTTAATATGACCTTTTTTACTTCTCATATTTCTATTTGTGGAAAAACTTGAAACACAATTTTAAAAAAGGTATGTATCAGTTTTAATACATTTTTATTTTTGAACTTAATCATAATAACTTTAAAGTTATTTCTGTAAAACTATCCAGCATTTGTATTTACATTTAGTAGATGCTTTTGTCCAAAGCAACTTACATTAAGCTTCCATTCACCAATGTTATAGCTGGAAGACCACTGGAGGAAAGGTGGGTTAAGTGTCTTGCCCAAGGACACAACAACAGTATAAACTGTAGGAAGAGCAGGAATTGAACCACCAATCGGTGGTTCGGTTATAGGACTACCGCTCCACCATTGAGTAATGTATGATTTCTGTCTATGTATGTGCAATGCGTTTGTTGGGGATGCCCTCTATAGAGTGAAAGTGATCTGAGTGGATTCCTCTGGCAGGGCGCTGCAGGCTGATTTGCCACACAGTGGACTGCCACAGAAACCACCCAACACGGCATAGCAGCTCAGCAAGCCAACCAGGCCAGTTACTGACACTGCTTGGGAATCACCCAGGAAAGGTAAACAGAAAGGCCATTGCAACTCTTTTTATTGGCTTGTCTGACCAATGCACTAAAAGAGTTAGGGTTAGGGTCAGGTACACTTGGAGAATATGGATTTGATAAGCTTTGTCATTAGCTTTAATTATCGTTTGATGTTTATATGGGCATCCATTAAAAATACAATTATATAAATCATTCTAACTCGCTAAAAACAATGTAGAGTTGAATGTGTCCTTAAACTAACTGGTTCTGTATTTTACCCTTTTCTTTTCTTTGAGGGGGATTTTTTTTAAATATAATGGACAAACTCAAATCTTAATCCAAACTATATCTTCATTAAACAGCTGCAGAATCTGTCATTATACGACTTATTATACTCAAATCTAACTCATTTAAGATAATGGCTGGAGAATGCTGAAAGTACTTGCCAATACCATATTAAGCAACTTGTTTCTTCCTCCTGCCGTGGCGCATTTGCCGTTCCACTGCAAAGTGGACTGCTGTCAAGTTCATTTATTTAGTTTTATATTAATTATAATACTTTGCGTCTTCTAACGCGGAAGTAGTTGCATTAGCGCCCACTTTACACCCACCTTCCCCTGACTGTCGCCTCTCCGGATGCTGGAGACAAGAAAACAAGTGTGCAGTGAGTTCAAGTGAAGAGAGAGCAGAGGGAGAAAAGTAGAGAAAAAAAAAACACCCAGGTGCACTTGTAGACACTTAGAAACACTAACACGGATGCTGCCAAGATTTCTGAACTTAGCGCTTCTGGCAGACAAGTTAATTAGCAAAGTTAGGCTAATTTGCACAGAATAAAAAAATAAATAAATAAAAAAACAGTAGAAAGTTGAGAAATGTGATGCTTAGTTTTAAGATTATCTTAAAAAAAAAAGATGCAAGGAAGATGTGGAAGTATTGATTTATGGACTGTGTTGTCTGGTCAATAGGTTTTCCATCCTGAGCCTATAGCCGCAGGAACAGGACCCCTACCCCGGCGACCTCCATATATTCACTCTGTTATTACAGGGAACAAAAGGCGGGCTCTCGAGGCCATGGGTGGATCTATGAATGGAAGAAAGGACTCCTGCTTCTGGTCCTGGCTGAATAGAGGCCTTTCACACTTAGAGAGGCCTGTTTACTCTCCCTTAATAATGGCTCTAATTTTCTAATCATTATTGAGTAATTCCATCCACCCCCACACCCACCGTTTAACGCTCGCTCCCATCACTCACAGCGCTGCAATCTTGTGAAAGGCCTAATGCCGCAGTCACATGGATTATGAAGGTGGAGCTTGAACCGGATGTGGTTTTGGTGGATAAGAGAAGGGCAGTAATAATAGGCAAGGCTGGCAGAGAAAAGTGTCAATGGCAATGTCAGATGGTAATGTCATTTAAAGTTATGTGTTATACATGTTCACTTTTAGCCATGTGCCATGGTGTAAGAGAAATTATGGAAACGGAAAATTGGGTGAAATATTTTCTATTTTCAATATTTTGAGAAAGCAGATTTTATAGACGCCTACAAAATAATTACTTGTACAATAATTTATTCAATATATTATTGTGTGAAAACAGTGACACTGCTATAGCAACATTGTATGTATTTGTCTACTATTTTGCCATCCACACATTCATTATAACTGCTTGTTCCATCTAGCAAATTTCCACCGTCTGCCAAATTCCATGTAAATGCATATCTCACCAAGCCAGTGTTTGTTCCGCTTCCTTTGAATTCATTATGCTTTACTTTGCTTTTTCAAGCTCAACCATCAGAAAACTTCAAAAAAGAATCACAAAATGTTTACTAATAGAGAAATTATTGAGCGTTCCATTTAAATTTTTTATGTACAGGCTTCTAGTTCTGCGTCAGTGGCGACTAGCTTGGCTTAATCCGCCATTTTGTTTTGGACCTGAATCCACAGCAGCACCATCACACTGAATATTCACTTAGCAAAAGCGAGTGGAACATATTTTAGAGAGAGAAGAAAAAAATGTCTGGTAACACGATAGCTATTTTATTCCAAGCACAGACATAGACACAGAATAAGTTTAAAAAAGCTCAGTTTCGGCACCCCACTGTGACGCTGCGCCTATAGGAGTGTTGGTAGGGGCATAAAGGAGACGCACAGAGGGGAATAAGGGTTAAGCGAAAACAAGGATATGGGGGGAAAAATGTTAAAATGAGGGAGAAAGAAAGGATCAGAAGGAGTGGAGTTGGCAGTGGCTGTGTGTCGGTTTGAAAAGCTGGCACCTTCTAAACAGAGCTGCGACACTGGGTGCCAAATGCTGCCAACCAGCCCCAGTAGCCTGAATATGTGCCCTCCCTCTCCCTTTGTCTTCAGCATGGCATTTTGCATCATCTTTATTCTACGCTTTTCTCTTTACTTTATATCAATATCATCTAAGCAGCGATGAATGGTGTTTGTTACCATTAAAGAAAAAAATCAAATATGATTTTCAAATCTATTCCTTTGTCTTCATTTGAAGGATTTGATTTTGTTCCTGAGTTTTAAACAAAAGGGGAGTGTGTATTTGTCAGTGTTCCGACTCCGCTCCGTATGGAAAGAGCTGTCCCAATTACAGGGCAAGTCTCCCCGAGCTCTGCTCCACTGGACCAAGGGAAAGAAGGCGCGCCGCGGACTGATCAGAATCTGCTGGCTGGGAACAAGCCCGGAGAAAAAGACGTTTTCTATCATCTCTCGCTGTTTTGCTCTGGTTTTAAGTCCCTCTTCCTCACCTCTAGCTTTGCCCCTCGAGCTCAAGGAAGATCCGGCCAAGCTGCTGCCCCTCCTGTGTGGCTACACGTATGGTTTTTAAGGGAGACGACAGATTTCGGGCCTGGCGTTGGTACAGAGAAAAGAGGCGACTGGTCATGCAAATTCACACGCTCAAATGAGATGGTGCTCACACAAAGAAAGCTGAAAGCGTGCCTGGGTTTGCTTTCCTGCTTAAAATCTTTGCAGGACCATTGTGAAATAGTTTTTTACATAGTTCTGTAATTTAAATGAAATTCCTTATTGTTTTAAATGTCAGCTATCATTTGCTAATAGTCCAGCAGCAGAATAAACCTAACCTGATAAAATACTAAAAGAGACACCATAACAATTATTTATTAACCTTAATTATACAAACAATTAAAAATCAGTGTACAGTGAAATTAGGAAATAAAGCTAATCCGTGCTGCCCACAATAAGCACTTTCTGCTACAGGGAATTTTTCTATTTGCAAAGCTAAGACCTGACCTCTGATTCTAAATTAAACTTAATTCAATCATATACTCGCTCTTTTGTGTATGTTTTCCAATGTTACTCACTAAACTGGATAATTACAGAGAATAAGAAGCAGGTTGGCTTGGTCCCAAGCCATAGAGCCGTTCAGCTGTCAGACCTAAAATGAGGGGCAAACTTTTGAGAAAAACAGCTACAGAGGTCAGAGGATCAGGTTGAGACTGTGATTCTGAACTAAAAGTCTTATAAGAGAAGCCCTGCCATATTTAATACTTTTTTTCCCCTGCAAATCCTTACCTCTGCATGCTCCTTTCTTTGTTTCTTTTACTCCAAAACAAAATAGGCAGAAGTAGGACCTCTGAAAACAGGATACCTGGGTCTGTTGGAGGCCCCAGCGCCACAGTGCGCACTAAAAAACAACATTGTCCCTGACACTGTCAAAGCTCCAACTTTATTGGCCACATTATTTCGTATGACAACAAACCGTTAGAAAGTTTCTAATATGATTTGAGCCATTTTTCACTTTAGCCGTCTCCCTTAGTGCACTGGTTTTTATTTCTTACAGTCTGCAGCCAGAAACACAATTCTGTTCTCTGTCTAAGCTTTACAAGCACCTTAATAGTGCAATAAAGGTGACTAACAAGTACAATTGGCTTTGTCTTAAGTCTTTCGATAAAACACTCCTGTGCTGCCTCTTCATTACGTAACCGTATCTGTTAACTTCATCTCCTTTTTGGAGCTCAGGATATTGGACAAAACAGATAAGATGTGTTTGAAGGATTAGTTTGACGTGAAGAGGCGCTAAGTCTCGGTCTGGCCCATCTTGCCTGTCTCCCTGTTGATTCCTTGCTTTGTTTGCCTCTAATAAAAGACACTCTTCGGGCCATTTGTAAGGATGATTCGTAAGACATATTGAACGTCTCCTAGGTTTGGAGTTGGAACCTCTTTGCTTCATCTATGAGCAACAATGAGAAAACAATAGCTATTCGGAGTCTTTTTATCATACCAGAGCAAGTAATGAAAGTAGTCTTCAAACATGACTAATGCTGAGGCAACACACATTTGTCAGACTGGCAAATGTGTGAAAAAAAATATGACAGTGTCTCCAAGGTGGTCAGCGTACAACTGACAAGCCAGACATCAGTTTGGCCAAAGATGAGATCCAACTATTATCACCAGCAGATGTCGCACAATTAAATGATACTGTATACAGTGAGGTTATTCGTCAAAGGGAAAATGGCCGCAATCTTTTCTTCAGACTTGGACCTTGCTCGGCAGCTGTGGATCAGAAGTGCACAGACATGAGAAAGTCCAGCTCTTGCGCCTGCTTGAGCCGCCTTGATCTGTCCCAACCCGCCTGCTCTTACTGCCCTGCCTTACGAGGCCCGTGTCTATAATTGGACAAAAGCAAAGCAGATCCGTACTGTACTGCGGAAAAGCAGAGACAAAAGGGGTGTATCTACTGTCCTGTCAACCACACGGCATGAAAGCAGAGTTACCCCTCTCGCTGCAGCTGGCCGCGGTGACATCAGTCAGGAAGGGTGGGTGTATATAAGGAGACTGAGGTCCAATCGCGAAGCCTGACAACTGATAGCTTCCGCAAGACACAGACACCCTGGAATGAGGAGCTAAGAATAAAACTGTAACGCTGGCCACCCCAAAGGTTAGCCACTGTCTGCCTGTCCTCTGTAAACTCTGCCTAACCCCAGTCAGCCACCTGAGAAATAGTACAAAGGTAGATACTGTTTATCTGGCTTACTTTAGGGTTAGTAGTAAGCAAGTTACATGCAATATCTTGGTAAACGTCTTAATTATCTTACATTAGCAAAAATCTAGCACTAGAAAATGACAAGTTACACTATATTTAGAAACTACTCAAATTAGGTGCCCTTCAAACACACTAAAGCCCTTGTGGATGGCTTAAACAACACAGGTGTACATGTAAGTATTTATTATTATAAGGTGCTTGTATTTTAATTTCTATTGTATTATGGTGTACCTCTATAAAAATGTCTCTTGTACTGTCATTAGGCCCTAATGCAGTGGCCACATGCCCTTCCTTTATTAAAAGTTCTTTTAGGACACGCTGGAGGGACTATGTCTCTCAGTTGGCCTGGAAACTCCTCGGATTTTCCCCAGAAGAGTTGGAAAAAGTGTTTGGGGAGCGGGAAGTCTGGGCGTCTCTGCTTAGACTGCTGCCCCCGTAACCTGGCCCCGGATGAGCGGAAGATGATGGATGGATGGGTTGTTGTCTTAACCAGTTTGAGGCAATTGTTATGATATTGGCCTATACATGTATTAAACTGAATTTAACTGAACTAACTATAATTTTATTTCTGTATTCTTGAGTATGAAGCACTAGCAGTCACATGAAGACAAGTGTGGCGTATGTATGGGGGGTGAGCGGCTGCTGGATTCTGGCAGAGTGTATAAAAGGCTTTACTCCGAGGGGCACCAGGCTGCGCTGGGAGCTAATCTGAGCGGCAGTTCGCCACGGAGCATTGTGGAACAGGAAGAGGCGCTCACAGAGGCCCCGCGAAACTCAAGCGGAGTTACACACAAGGCTGAAAGGAGCCTGGCATGGGGTACTCTGTCACCGAGGAACTGCCAAAGAGGAGAATTAAGGGCCTGTAACTGTATGCCAGTCTTTGAGTGGTAAGAGGAGCCAGTGCAGTTAGAGCAGGATAATAGCACAGAGCAGGGGAAGGCTTTCGCTGACTGTGCTGTGCGTGTTTGTGTAAGATGGAACATTCGGGCGCCCACAACTGACTCTGCCACAAAACACCTGAGTCAATCCAACTTAGCGCTAAAGTTAAAAAGCAAGATATCAAAATTATCTCTGCTCTAACTCTTCAGAAAGAAAACAAGTATTTCTATTACTTCTCACTTTATAGATTGCATTTATATTACAATAAGTACAACACAGCACGTCTCTCATATTTACTCATGTAAAGGCTGCTATGAGGAAAAGATATGTATAGTGTTTAGTCTATTGAGATATCACTTTTAGATGTTAAGATCTAAAAATTTGAAGAATTAAAAGAATTAGAGAATATACAGTAAATTCAAATCAATGCAAAAATATGGATGTCTTAATATATATTATATATTAATATGTGTTTAAGTGTCGTTACAGAATTAGACAAACTTAAATACTAGGATGAATTATTCTTTTTTTTCCACACTGTTATACACAAATAAGTTAATGACAGTATACTACAAAAAAGAGTGTACGTTGATTATATGAATACACTGTGTGTATAATACATTTAAATTATTATAAATTATTATGAAAAAAATTTGTAGGTGCAGTTCCTCTATGTTTGCATTGTTCGATACTAAATTCTGAAAAAAAAAGTCAAATATATAATTATTAATATTTTTATTTTATTTTGTGGAGTACTATATTTTAAAGCATCTTTGTGTACAATGAAAAACACTTTATAATTATAAAGAATTATACAGCAAATGTTTTGCTGTCAAATTTATGTCAATAGCTGTTGTGTTGAAAATGGAAAAATAAATCAAAACACACTTGTGTATGCTATACCTTGTGCTGCTTCTTTTCATTGGCTTCTGTAGGCAGCAGGGTAAGCTGTGTATTTTCGGCAGGAGAGTGTATGTGTGTCCTTTCTGGAGTGTGTGTGACTGTTGAACGGTGTAGGAGCAGAGTGAAGCTACAACGCAGGGTTGAGGAAGCCGATTCTCTGCCTTCTACACTACCTGGGATCTGGCCAGCACTCTTCGGACCCCGTGAAGAAGCAGCCACGGAAACACACATCACACCGCAACACTGACTTAACACACGTGACAAAACAGAGAAACTCACACGCAGACAAACAGGTCCTGCAGATGCTTTTGTTGACACATGGCACTATAAACATGCCGTGTTTGGATTTAGACAAATTTGCACACAAATACTTGAACAAATGTGGCAAGGCAGATATATCTCTAGGCAAACACAGGTTTGAGAGCTGTGGAGTTGTCTAGTCTGGAGGGATGTCTTTAAAGCAGATAGAAACATCTACTGGAGCTCAGGATGACAGCTCCGTGTTAAACGTGAAGATGCCGTTCCTTATTGTGGCCCTGAGCGCTGTTTGTTGTGTTTATCGCAGTCTGGCACATGATCAGCTTTGAGCTTAGTCAAGGGCATGGTTTGGCACAGAGATCCTGGGAAGTCTGTGTAAACTAAGAGTGTAATATTAGTAAAATATGGTATATGTGAAACGATGTTGCGATAACGATATATATTGATATTTGGATACTTAAATTCTAAATTTAGGCTCTGACTGGACTATTACTTTGACTTGGGTACAATGTATATCTCTGTCAAGCTTCTTTGATAAGGTTGTGATGTTTTTGTTTTATATTGTGCAGCCAGTAATGTAAACCCAGTGCACACCTACCTGGTGTGTGGACGAAGTAGGCCAGGTAGAGGTCCAGCTCTTTGACCGTCACTCCGATGTGGTGCGGCTGGACACACAGGCCGTGGTTGGAGCACTGGGGCGACTTGACCAGCCGCTCACCATCAGTGCTCTCCAGGGGGCTGCCCTTGAACAGGATGACCATCACCAGGTCCAGGCGCCATACCTTGTCAGCCTGGCGCAGGCAGTCGATGCGGCGGATCTTGCCCTTCTGATCCGGGTTGGACAGCACGCAGCAGGGCGGCTTCTTGCCCGTGATGGTGAGCACAAAGTCCTCGCGGAACTCAGGCCGGATGTCCTTGCGCAGCTTGGCCAGGAGGCGCGAGGCCCACTTCTGCTTGATCTCCGGCTTCTCGCCCAGTAGCTCGTCCTTGACGGCGCGCTCCTCGTCCTTGGTCATCCTCTTCTCGTGCTTCTTGAAGTACTTGCGCTTGCGGGCCTGCAGGTTGAACCAGGTGTAGGAGAAGGCACGGACATGTGGAAGGAGGGCCTCAATGAAGGGATGAAATTCATCCTGGGAAAAGAAGAGACAGAGAAGAGTTCAGTGGACTTGTCAATCTTTTTTCACTTAAAGAACCTGCAAAAGTTGAAAATAAATTATGAAATTATAGGATTTATTCTTTGGTAATTTTCATCAAATAAAATACAAAAAACTGTATGTTAATTTAAAGTCTTCAAATGTTGCTAAACAATTAAAATCCAAAAGGCAGAAAAAAGCAGTGTCAATCAACATAAAACAGATTTTTTTTTGTTGTTGAACTGTAAATATGCATTTTTTATTGTAACCTAAACTTTTATCTAAAAAATATAATTCCAAAACTCATAAAAAAAAAACGACTTTAATCAATATTAGAAAGTAGCTTTAAATACACATTCCTGTTCAGGTAAAACAGAAAAAATAAATACAATGTTTAATATATAGTATAAAAATAATAAGCAAACATGGTCATTAACCTATTTCCATCCTCTAACACATCACAAACAAAATAAACGTGCAAAAGCAACTGCTGAGTCGAGGTGCGCTCCCGTTTTTCTGAAGAAAAAAAAAAAAGTTATTCGTCAGTACCGTAATACCTTCACTACATATCTCTGGGCAACAAAGCCCAGATCTCGCCACAGCGTTCCTGTGCCAGGGTTGCCACACACCGGTCGCTCACCACCGCCAAGCTTTGCCGCCACAAGACCACTGTTGAAATGTGCAGCTAAGAGATCAGCCATACCATTTCCCTATCTGCGCTAACCATGCAAAAGGGGAGCTCCAGCCCGACTCACATTTCCACAACAAACTGAATGCAGACAGAAATCACCACAGAAAACCACACAGCTAGAGGAAGACAGACGGCCTGGTAGTTACCATTTTGCACTCTCATCATAAATTTGGCACAGCGTTTAAAGTGAAAAAAAAAAAAAAAAAAACGATCTCCACCACCAGTTTCTTTTTTTTTCGTTTCCTCCCGCGCTCCCCAACGTAAAGCAAGTGTTGGTTTGGCAGGGGGTGGAGAAATAGCAGATGAAAAAAAAACTTGGGGTTGTGAAAAAATGAAAAATAATTAGCTGAATATGTTGCTCACTAAAAACAGTGGGCCAAAATTTTTTTCCAGAATGACTAAATTCACGTTTTGTCGCAGCAGGAACACAGCCAAAAACTCATTAGACAAAAGCAGAAAATGGCAAAAATAAAATATATAAATGCAAAAAAAAAAAAAACAGTACAAATGTCGACAATATTGCGAAGTCAGAGAAAACTTCAACAACGGGAAGAGATAAAGTAAACAGTCCTTAGCGGTTTCCAAAAATTAAAAATAGTACCAAAAAAAAAAAAAAAAAAATCCTTGGCAAAGTGTAACTGGTAGTGGTGTCTGTTCTGATCCCTGGGCCCGCCGTAACACTCACACACTCTCACACAGCAGCGCACACACACATGGACGGGGGGGCCAGGGAGAGCGCAGCACAGAACAGGGAAAAAAACAGAGAGGCGAATCAATGTTGGACGAGCGCATACGACCGCTGGCAAAGCCGAGTGCCGCTTCTTTTTTCCCCTTTTCTCTCCAACTCTCTCTCTTCCTCTTTCTGTTTCTCGTTCGGCGTCTCTCGTCCTCTCCGCGTTCTTTCCCTAACCATTGCTTGAGCCTTTGCCAATGCGAGTAGGGCCCACCTATTTGGCAACAAGACGCCTGTAGCCCAGCCAATGCGTTAGCTTCAAGAGCTGAAAGGGAGGGAAAAGAGAAAGGGGGTGGGTGAGGAGGGGGGTGCTAGTGGCAAAGAGAGGGAGAGAGTGAAAGCCTGCACAAGGAAGAGCGAAAGAAGGAGGGAGCAGGTGGGAGTGGAGGAGGGAGCGTGCGGTCTTGTCCGACGCTGCACTATTTGCCAAATCGACAAGTTCCACTCTGACACCAAGGCAAAGTTCAGGGGAGCAGGTCTTCTCCTGCACCAATCCCAGCAGCCCTCAGCCTGCCTCCATCTTTACTATGGCCGCCGTCGCCTGGTCTCCTCTAACCCCCACAATCCCCCGCCCTCCTCTGTGCCGCTCTGTTTCTCTCTACCCCTCGCTCTGCTTGCATAATGCCACCTTGGCAGAGGATGGCAAAGAGAGGACACACAGCTTCAGAATCCCTCCAGACCCCACCAGCGGCAGCTGCTCATGGGTTTACCACAGCAAACAAAGAGGGAGAAACAAACCCAGGCAGCCACACTCCTCTGCCCGCACACACACCAGTGATGAGATGATTTAGAGCCACATGATAGGGACTCGCTCAAGGCAGGAATGGTCACAGAATTTGCCTCAGCTGTATTGTACGCAGCACTGCAGTGTCTCCCACCAGTCTCCGATCCTAAATTTACTCCTGAACTCCCATCAGGATTTGGCGTTCGCTCTGTGAGTGGCTGCCATGTTGCCTCATCGAAAAAGTCTGTCATTCATGGATGCACCTGCTCTGCAGACAGTCTCCACGGCTAGTCTGAAAGCTCTGTGCTGCTGATTCATACACTAGGAGCGAAAAAGCAAAAAACAATAGAGAAACATTGCCAGTAAATAATTTGACATGGGAAAATCATTCTTAGACTCTTTCTGTCAATAAAATAAAGCTTTGAAACTATGCCCAGTCAACAACTATACAGTAGATGTAATAAATGGAAATGAATGATTAAAATGATTTAACATTAAACACAGCATGGACACGATAGATTTTGGGAGGAATATAAAATGCAAATAAACTAATACAAGATGCACTTAAACAGAGCCTCATCATTCTCTCACACCACAGTACACACTCATGTTCAAGTTCAAATCATCAATCCACTCCACTTCATCTTGGAGCCATGAAGGCAGAGCAGCCTAATGAAATACTGACTGTGACCCATCATCTGTTACCACAGAGGAGAACAGCACACCTCCACATTCATCCCCAGCCACTGTGTGTGTCATTCACCAATGCCAGACTTTGATATATGATTAGATAATGGAACAAAGGAAGCCAATAAACTAAAACAGGGGATGGCAGTCTTCATTGTGCTGCACCAGAGACTGAAAGGTGGCATCAGAGTCAAATATTTTTTTCTGCTTCAGTCACCACCTGCAGTACTGAAATCTTAGCAGGCGATAACTGGCACCTCAATGTGATTCAGTATGCTGCTTTTCAATAAAAAAATCAAGCCTCACTGGGGTGACCCTGCCAAAATGCAAATAAACCACTATTCAAATGTCACTGGATTTTTGACTACAAGGGATTTTAAGTCATTTTCCTTAGCTATGCTCTTTTCAGAAAAATAAAACACATGATTTTTGTAGCAATAAATGTTATGGCATCCTTTCTTGCCAAATCTGTAAGGAAAAGTGCTGTATTTAAACCCTTCGTGGGAGAGCTCAACATTAACATGTCTGTATTATCTGCTGCGCCACACACTGGGCCTGCAATTAAAAATATAGCTAAGCATATTTACTTCTACGTCTCTTAGCTTATCAAAATGACATAAAACTACAACGGGCGATGTCTTAAGGTTAATCATCTTACCTGGGAAATTAAATTAAAGTCCACCCCTCCCTTTACATTTTAATTGGGTTTATTATCAATTAGCAGTAGTTTCTCCGTGTTCCTCCTCACAAGCTGCTAGCTTAATTTCCAACGTGTGCGCTAGCTTAACTCTAGGTGCACTTGCAGCGTAACAGGCCTGGGAATAAAAAAAAAGAAAACACTCCCTGCGTGGCTTTTCACTAATAGACCGACAATTAGAGTCACGGATTATATTTCAACAAACATGTTTCTCTGGCTCAGTCCCTCAAATGTCATCCAAATCCGTTAATAAGACGAAAAACTCAGCCAAAACAATTAAAAATGCACCAGGACTTTTTCCCCTCCTCTTCTTCTCACAGGGCACTTAAAATATGAATAGCTTAAAAAGGATTGGAGACACCATCGATGGAATCTGCCAGAGTACATGAAAATGCAAAAAGACGTAAAAAAAAGAGAATAACAAGAAAGGAAAAAAAAGGGTTCTGGTATTAGCACACGCGAGAGGTTTGAGCAGGAAGGAGAGTTTTACCCGCCGTCAATTGAAAGCGCGAGATTATACACAGCGAGAATACAGTAATAAACGTTATTCATGAAATAACTGAGCCCTAATAAACAAGACTATTGCATGGCATCTGAACCTACAAACTTTTCTTTTTATTACATCAAAATAGTTTTTATTTACGACATTAAATTAAACTGCAGGCCCAAATAAAGCCTAATATTCCTTTTAAAAATGGACGCCCGCCCGTAGCGAGATCTCATTTTTTATATTCTTTCATTATATCCGTCGCACTGCTGTTAAGCTAATTATAAGCCGTACTATAACAGACAAAAGAAATGATTTTCAAGTCCTTTATTTTTCGATTCTCTGCACGTCTGACCGAGACTGTCGAGTTGGCTGCCAACTTCAGCTTAACTCTTTCAGTGAGGGGAGAAAAGGCTGTGGAAAAAAGCCTCTAACAGCATGGACCCCGTCCTTGAAAATAGTCCCTTTATTATTTCACGTAAAATTGTCACATAATAATAAAATATAGTCATAGTTGTTATTTTTAAATTTATATATTTTATGTTTTAAAGTGTTTTTTATTTATTTTTTTTCTCATTGTTGAAGCTTTTATTCCATTCTTAGACATTTAAAATGTTATATCAATGCTTTTTTATCACAGTGCATCAGAATAAGCACAATTGATTGTTGATTGATACAAGTTATTTTAATTAAAATACTTAATTTGTGCATTTAATCTCAGGCTGTTTAATTGTGTTACAATAAAGCTCCTGTTTAAAAAAAATACTGAAGGTTGAAGGAGGTCAACACTACATCCGTAAATGTGTTGGATTAAGAACACATTAATTAAAAGTAATGATTAAATGAGTGTTTCTGGGTTTCAACCTTGTGTTAAAAATGTGTTGTTCTGGAAATCAAGCCAACCTAAGAAGAGTTTTGCTTGAATGAATTTGCCACATTTTCAATTTCCTAAAAAACACTCCTTATTTGGACTTGTTTAACCAAAGAATCAGAGGCCGAGTTTGTTTGCAGTGATAAAACTCTCATCTCGACCCAGAATGCCCTGTGCTGTCCTCCTTTGTCCTGCTCTGTCCTGTGGTATTTGACCTGGCTGAGGCCACACAGCATCTCATTAGACCAATTAAAGCTGTGGTTCTGTGTAACCCGCGGGCCTCCCGGCCGCTTGGCCCTTCATTAGCACCGCTCTCCTCTCCGCTGTGGTCCCCACTCTGTCCTCTCCTGCCCAGCTGAGTGTCCCTGACCCTGGGATGCTGTCCGAGTCCAGCTACCATGACCTCGGTCCGAGAACCAGAACAAAGGAGAACCAGCCATGACCGGCCCGGGCAATTCAATCATACACTTAAGAGTGTAAACACTGAGGTGATAATGCCTTTAAAGTTTAGCAAAATAGGGGTTTATTTTAACAAGAAAGCAGAATGTGAATGAAGTCGTTTAACATTTCAAATCAAACAAGAAACAGAACTGACTGAATATATCCCTCGGAGTTTGATCCAAAGCCAAAATACAGTAGATCGCAGTAATGTATATATACGCATATATAGGCTACATGTTTCAAAACCACTGCATCTAATTAAATAGATGGCACATTTTTACTGCAGTCATTTTTTTTTTTATTTCCCAGTCTGTTTCCTCTTGTTTTGTTACCTCTTTTACATCAACTCCTATTCGTGACATGCACTGATTTGACTTAAAACACTGGGTTGTGCTTTTTATTCATTATTTTCCTTAAATGAATTAAAACAACGGTAGCATGCCTTTTTTGTTAAAGCAAGATAGACAGTATTGAGATTTGTGTCAAAATGCAGAGAGTTAAAGAGTGAGGTAGGCAATTTAATAAAGCCATAAAATAAGTAAAAAAAATTGCCAATAAATAATAAATAAGTAGAAAATAATATTAAGCTACGTTTGTACTGCACATACAATATACTTATATAATCAACTGCCATAATTTTATGGTATGCAGAAATATTAGCTAATCAGAGCCTTCAATCACATTGTGGAGCAACCAAATTACTGAGGGAAGTATGGTACTGCATTTCTTTTCTAATTCAGACCAAAGACGTTTAGTGTGCCATTGGGAATGTCAAATTTCACAAATGATACTGTAATTGCAATATTTAACATAGATATTGCAGTTCTAACAGACATTGATTGTGCTTTTAGATGGGATACGTCCCTCCTTCTTTTTAGATCACGTGACCAGCTATGGTAAGCCTGCAGGGACATACTATTGTCTATTAACAAACCCAGTGGAAATGGCCTGGTGGTGACTTCAACTAGAAAAAAGTTTGAAACAAAAGAAATTTTCTCTGTAACGTTTTTTCTCCTAAACTTTATGCAACATTGTATGTAAAAAAAAAATGTGTACAGTTCTCTTCCTGTAGGGTTCAGTTTGTCCTCTTTAGGCAGTTGTAAGAGAAAAGAACAGGTGGCTAAGGAACTATAGCTTCTCCCACTGAGTTTTTTGGAGCTAAATATTTTTCCTCAAGAAGAACAAATGCAAAGACTGTTGTGATTATACCCAATTAAAAACAGACTTGATCAATGTTTCCCTTTAGCTCAGCTATATACAACATTAACTGTAATAGCAAAGGAATTATACCCTGGAACCTGACAGCCCTGTAACTGTGTCTTATCCCGGAGTATACTATATTAAAGAATCCAACCTTTCGCCTTTATAATATACACAGCTTGTCTTCTCCAACGTGCTGCGGTTTCCAGTGTAATCAGTACAAGGCCTAGTGCCTGTCGCATGCCTCCCCATTGTTATCGCACACAGTAATCACTCCTGTTAATCATTAGTTCGGAAATGCGGGGTTGGGAGGACAAGGGATTAAATTTTAAAGACAGAGAGAAGGGCACAAATGCAGTGAAGTGATGCGTAAAGATCTGCAAAGCTCAGCGCCAAATGTTGGTTGCACTTATCTGAATTTACAAACCAGCACGTTACTATGTGTGAAAAATCTGTTAGCAATTTGTGGTGGCTGCGTGCTAACGTGCCCGGGGTGGGCTCACAGGGGGGACCAGCAGAGGACGAGGCACGCACACGCATTCCAGACCCACAAAGAGGCTCCGCTGCTGTGCTCTCTTGGTTTGGAGATGCTGGTTTGTCCCCCTGCAACACTTTAAAAACACATACAAAAATTACAAGATATGGACGTTGGAGGTAACTAAGTCTACTACTTGACTTACACCTACATTTCAATTTTAAAAATGTTGGTCTCAAAACCGATAATGGTTGGTCAAGTAAGTTAGTCAAGTGGTTTGTTTGGCACAAAGCAAAGTCAAAGAACCACCCGATGCAAATTGCAAAAGTCGATTAACGTGCGTGTACCGTTTGCCAACAATAAATAAAAGTGCCACAACTAAATAAATTAAATAGATTTTAATTGGGTACATTATTTGTCATGATATCATACAGTCGTAGTTAGTGCAGGTGTTGGTTTGTTTACCACCATCAGAATAAAGTTTTAGCAGCTGTGCTATTTCATGTATGTTGTATTGTTGCACACCTGTCAGCCAGTCAGAAAATCAGACCACAGTTTAATTAACAATGTAACAAAATTATTGGTCTTTTCAAGTCATTTAACTTGCACAAATTATCAATAAATTTAAAACTTTGAAACTTGTTTTCTTGTGTGTATGACAGAGACAATATTCGTCAGTCCTGCCTCAGTACGTTGGCTCCTGCATCGTTTAACAAATGTGTTGAAAGGCTACAGCCTTCATGCATTTCCTTGTAGCCTAATACACAGTTATAAAATGTCTATGCCTATTATGCCAACAAGCACGTTTCTGTTCAGGCCTGTCTCAATTTAACAGTCTTTGACCTCTAGGTCTTCCATGTGGTGGTATGGACTTACTGGAACTTTTGTTAGCTGGTGTACCCTAAATGCTTGCATGTATAGAGCAGCTGAATACTGAGTCAATTGCTAATGCTTCTCTATTCACTGACAGTGCGTACAGGTACTCTGTCAGGTTGTCAAAAACTCTGTTTTGTTTAGTCGTGGTGTGGGTTTGGTGACACACCTGTTGGCCAATCATAATAGAGTATTAAAACAGACCTATTAAAATACAAAAGGCTTGCATCATGTTTACTGATCCCTTTTTTTTCAGAGTGGTCCAACAATTTGACACCACTCAAGTTTAAAACAAGACATATTTATGCAATGAATCATAGTGAATGGTTAATTTATTCCAGATTGCTTGAGGCTATTGTGCTCAGATCATCTTAAAAGATTTTATAAAACAATATGTGCATTTGTGAGTGAGAAGGCAGCACGTGTTGAGACATGCAGATGTTCTCGCCTGGAGATGAGTGTATCGAAGGGGGAGGGGCGCACCGACATAATGACGTATATCCCCCTCAAGTTCACCACACGTGTCCCGATGGAGCTGATAACTGTCACGGTTATGATAACAAAGATGTATACAATCAGAGCTCACCTGCGAACAGTACAACATGAGTTTTTTTCACACAAATACTTTAACATTAAAGCTATTCACTGCCTGACACGCACAAGTCTGCCACTCTCTTTTAGTGTTGGAGCATGTGCGAGAATTATCACATTCTGTACAATAATATTGAATGAGTGAAGCCATATGCACAATCATTTTTACAATAACTTGTAATGCATTCATTTTAATTTGGTGCCAAATGCATATTTTTCTTATTTTGGATATTGCTTCATCCTTGTTGACTACAGCTACACTTCATATTCAATAAGCCATTTTATATCTTTACCCAATACACAGAAATCCTTTTATTTATTTATTTTTTTCCAAAAGCTGATAATTTATACCCTCTGAGTATCCTTTTCTATCAGGTAACACTGCTGCCTACGAAGACTGTTGGAGGAAGGACATGGCCTGTGTCGTGCTGATATGAGCGAGCATGCACGTGAGAGACTGGCCATGCCAGGGCAGGCCGACTCAGCAGCACGGCAGCCATGACGGAGTGTTTCACTGTTCTCACTGTGCCAGCCAACAGACCAGTGCTGCTCACACTGCTGCCATGCTGCCATAACGACATGACTACATCCTTTTAGTTGTTTTCCTCTGATATTTTTAGATGTAAAAATCATTTTATATATATATATATATATATATATATATATAATATATATACATATATATAAAAAACGCACAACTCCTTTCCACAATTTCACTAACCAGCAATTTTCTGAAAAAAATCCAAATAATAAGCAGTTTGCTGCTAAAGTGGTTGCTAGAGAAGACAAACTTACAAACCGCAGCCAGCTTTTAGGAGCTTTTGGCCCATGGCGGGTGTTAATTTTCTGCCCCGCTAAAAAGCAGCTCTGTAATCGGTAAACACAGAGCGCTTGGCCTGTGACAAATTCATTCTCTTTCATCCTGCGCTAGGATTTTGATTTGATAGGAAAATGATGCATTTTTAATGTAAATGTCAGCAGCATTTGATCACAGCACAAGTGAGATATCATATAATTTTAACAGTATATAAGCAGCCATATCCCACGTTATCTTTGATCTAGATCACAGAGAATTACAAGAACACTGATTTAGCAATAGGCTCAAAGCTGGGATATTACACCACAACCACTGTTATGAAAAGATCTCTGTGCATACTCATTTGGATTTAGAATTTCAACACAGCCTCAAATGAAAAACCTCTCCAGGTTCATGTGTTAACTTGCCGCTTAACAAAGCTGTAGGGCCTTAGTCGTCTTTTCAAAGAGATGAGTGTGAAATGCCAAAGTCAGCCTTTCACACACCGCTGAAAGAAGAAAGTGAACACGAACCACACCATTGTGTTTTGGAGCCTGAGATGAGTAGCCAGCAGAGCACCGAGCTGTTTGAATGTAAACACCATGGCAAACAGCGCTCTTACGCTAAGTGACATTTAAAAGAGCGGCACAATCGCTCTCTTTTCGAGAGCGTTTAGAAAATGTAAACTTGCTTCTGTTTGGCCTTTGTGTGGTTAATGAGTAATTCCAGGTGCACGACGCACTATGACAGCGATTCAACAGAAAAAGCTATGAATAAGTACAATGACGTTAACAGGTATTTAGTCTGTGTTACATTTAAAAAACAAACCAAAAAAAAAAACACATGAGCAGAAAAGTAAGCAAAATATTGCACTTGAACAAAATTTTGAATGTAAGACGCAAAACTTGCCTTTGAACTACGGTCATTCACAACAAATGGTCTTTGTATTTCCCTGTTAAATGTTGTATTTATAAAACATATTGCTTTTTTTTTACAGCTAAATTGATTGTAGTAAGTCACTTTTAATTTACAGTTAAAATAATGCAGTTTGTAGTCAGTTATATCAGATACTTGCTGATCTGCAGAAACGCGACGGGAAATGAAAAAAATCTCCATGATACAATTTATCTCTCCAAATGTTAACCAGGAAATGTATGGCTTGAATTAACGCTCGGGGCAGGAAGACAATTATTTCATATGCAATAAATATTCTTCATTGTTCAACTAATGGTCACACAAATAGAGCCGATGCTAATGTCTTGGCTGAGTCCTGAACCATGAGGTTTATCAAACGCTGGGGTGGGACAGAGAGTGCCAGGACTATGCTGTTAGTGGTCACACTGTCCATTGGTGGTCAGAGATGTGGACAAGGCTGAGGTACAGAGCTGTATCGTCGTCCCAAACACACCCTGCTACCAGGACATGAGTCATATCTGAACGGGGAAACAATAGTGTGGTAGCTCTCAGATACTGAAGGTAAGAGACAATCAAAAAACCTGGACCAAGCGGCAGTCCCTGAAATTCTGCTGTAGGAAGCCTTGTTGTAACTGTAAACTAATTTTTATTGAATCCATTGGAGACTTAAGTCAAATGTTAACAGGGAACATTGGTCTCTAGAGCTATATTTTGGGACATCTGTTAATGTTCTACACAATAAGGTGTCAATATTACTTTTGTAATATCCTAAAATGGGATGTGTGAGATAGGCCATAACTGTTGTTAAAGTTTATAACAATATGGCTTGTACTTGAGAACATTTTCTGAAGATATTTTGCTGCAAATAGACAAGTTTTACATTGAATTAAAAAATATACAGCTTTGTGTTGGCTCCCTCCGATTATCTAAATGTATGCTGTTTTGCATAGTGCCACATGGCGAAAGTTACTGAAACCAAACGCTGAATAGTTTTAGTAAATATGAAGCTCAATATGCAACGCAATTCCTAATTAACGCCTCTTACACAAAGATTGTGCAGCTTACTAGATTTGGCCCAAAATTGTGTAGCTCTTGTCTTAAAGAATATACACATGTGCACTAACTATGTCACTTCCTGCCATGGAATTTTATACTGCACCTCATGCAGCTTCGTAAATGTGGCCCATACTGTGCAACCCTTGCCATAATGGACACCCACATATCTAATCTGGAAGAGTTCCAGGCAATAAAAAGGTAGTGGAAGTTTATCTAAGTTTTATATAACAACTTGAGTGCTGGCCATCGTCAGCCATGTTTTTTATCTGTGGACAGAGTGTATTAAAGATCATTGAGGACACATATGAAGGTGGATTCAGGCTAAATTAGTTAGCACTGTGTTCCCAGACTCGAGTAAACAGATAGGTCCGGAACTTCTCCAAAATGGCCTCATGTGCTGATTGCAAACTCTAAACTCCAAACGTATGTGTGACAATCACAGAGCAGGGCCAAGAAAGAGAAAAACTGCCTCCTGAATACAAGCTGCAGGAAAGTAAAGCCCACTACTAATGCAGTGTTGAACGCTCTGCAATCAGACAAATAAAGCGGCAATCTAGCACACAATCAAACTAGAGCTTTAGCCCTGTCCTCTGCCAACAGCCAGGGACCTCCTCTTTCGGAACAAGGGATGCACTATTGCCTCCACCCCTCCCTCTCTCCCCAGTCTTCCCTCTGCCAGTCTGAAAGGCGTGATGCCAACCTTTTCCACCACTGGGCATGCTGCCCTGCCCTTTATGCAAATGCCTCGTCGCCATCGCTAACTCACAACCTCCCCTCCCCCACCCCCCCATCACACACACTCTGTGTCTGCGACAGCCCCCCATACGGCCTCCCGTATATATTCCTTTTTATCTCCTCCGTTAAAATGAGTTCCTGAGCTTAAGCCATAGCCATAAGTTATTCATTAAACCCCGGTGATGCAAGTGCAACGTCTTCCCTGTACGGAAGCCTGCACTTTGTTTGGGGTAAAAAAAGCAGCGACCAGAGGCGAATATTTGACAGAGGTGTGGTTGTATGTGTCTGTACGAGCCCTGATAAAGAAGGACATCTCCTGGCAATAAGAGTGGAATAGAGACAAAAGCAAAAATACAAATGCAATGAGAAAAGTAGTGAAATTCCTTGTTTAAGTCAGTCAGTCGTCAGATTCTAATAGGATTTATGTATTTGACGATAAATGTGTTTAAGTTAGGGCGGGGGTCAGCAATCTTTTGTGCTTAAAGTGACATGATCTTTACACAATGAAACGTGGCCCATATTTTCTTCTATCCTCAGCACAACTAAAAAAAAGTCTGGGAGACCACTTGCTATTGCAAAACAATACAAC
Source organism: Neodontobutis hainanensis (assembly GCA_024349245.1). NCBI lineage: Eukaryota > Metazoa > Chordata > Actinopteri > Gobiiformes > Odontobutidae > Neodontobutis > Neodontobutis hainanensis. The sequence continues at coordinate 2,133,011 of JALDNG010000029.1, forward strand.
AATATCAAAATACTACATGTATTACTACACATATAAAACACTAAAGTTATTCCTTTGTATGACAGAAAAAGAACAAGAAACTCAGTAACTTTTTTTGTTTAATTTTAACTAAAACTAGTTTAGCCTTGTTTAACCTTGTCCTAATCTTGTAACATTAAATCTATATTTTATTGCGTTATGCTAACGTTTTGCTTTTAGCTACATTTTCTTCTGCAATTTTAGTAACATTTTGTCTAAATTTTGTTAGCTTGTAGCTCAGCTTTTTAGGAGCATTTTTTTCATTAATCATTTTGTTTTGTTATTTTTGTTTTGTTTTACACCATTTTGAATAATTTTACTATTTTTTTTTTACTATGGTAGCTAAGTTTTACTTGTTAGTTTAGTTTTTTTTCAATTGAGGCTAAAACTTTTAACTATGTTAGCTAAATTTGGCTTTAAGCAGATAATTTTAGCTACCATTGTGAGTTTAATTTCATTTTAGAAACAAAAGTGACATGCTTTTTCCAGATTAACCAGTCATGTAAATTTTGAATGAAAAATTTTAAAGTCCCAATGGTTCACACAAATTTGTCAAGTATAATCTTATTTTAAAGGTGGAATTTGTAGTTTTGGGTCCGTTTGGTGGCATCTGGTGGCAAGATAAACAGTGGCCAATGGTCTGAAAGAGGTTCCACTTTATGAGCATTAACCGTTTCTCAAAACAGTTTCAGTGAAACATTACACAGAAGCCAAAGTGCTGTGTGTGACTCATGAGTTGTAGACCACTGACCTCTGAGTCAACAGTTCCAACATTATGATTTAGTTCAAACTGTATAATCCATTGTGACTCATCTGCATCAATACTTTTCCTTCAGTATGCAAATGATCCCTGAAAATCTGTCAATACGCAAGATAGTTATGGTTATAAAAACCCAATATGATACACATGCTAAAGTTTAGTTTAGTTTATCTGTCAAAGTCAGGTCTTCATCGCAGTTTGCATGAGACCAGATGAAAAGCAGGTGATTCAAATGTGTTTTGTTTTTTTAGTAGAACCCCTAGCCTTAGACTGGTGTTCAGTTTAGTTTGTTTGTTGTTTTCCTTGCATTCTGTCCCATTTGGGTGCAACTTTAGCCAAAGACTTTGGACATGTTAGTTTAAAAATGAAAGAAAAAATAAATGTTAGAGCACTTTTCTGCAATATTTTAAGATTGTATGATGAAAACTGTTAACATTTAACGTGTACTCCATGTTTAAAGAGCAAAGTGTCTGGTACTTTAACACGCATTCACAAATGTTTGTCAAATTCCATTAGGTCACCGTAGATTCAAGCCTTGCTTTATGATCATTTATTTTTGAACAGTGACTTTCAGAATGGCTCTAAAATAAGAAAAAGACACATTTAGTTTTAGACATGAGCCAATTCAAAGTGAGTAGCACCAAAACTGAAGACTGAAAATAAAAAGCAGAGTGGCAAATTAGCCTTTGGTATTCAAAGAACCAGTTCACAAAAAGGTCAAAAGTTTGAGTTTTGTTAAAAGAAATGGGTCGGAATTCATTTGACATTTTGAAATAATAGTGTCCTTTAAAGAAATTTGAAAAGCACTGATCTAGGTATTTTGGATCATCTGGAACAGGCTTAAATTCAGTTCTGAAGTCAAAACTAAACTCATGGAAGCAGCCTTTAGTCATTATGGCCCACATGTCCGCAACACACTCCAAAAAACGCACTTTAAAATCATCCATCACTGCATTCAAACAAAGGCTGCCACTGAACTTTCATTTTCAGTTTATTTTCTAAATAATTTTTATTTTTACATTTTATTTATAAGCTTATTTTTACATTGGCATACTACATTTGTGTTTTGACAGAACTGTCTCAAATGAGCTGCACAACTAAACTCGTTTTGCCTTATGTACATTCCTTTTTTTAAAGAATGCAAAACATCAATGTCCAAAACGCAATGGTCATAAAGCAATGACAAACAACCTATTTCAGCTTTAAAGTGCCCTTTGTCAGAGCAAAATGTGAGGTTAATACACTCCCGTACACTTACTACGGTTTAAATAAGGAACCAAGGGGTTAATAGTGTGGCTGAAGAGAAACTCAATCACACTGACAGGCTGGCTTTACGAGCTGGCATCGAGGCTACATAAACAGGAAAGGTTAATAAATTAGCGGAAGATGAGGACAAGGCAGAAGCATGCTAAACATTTGTAAATGGAAAGGTTATAAAGGGCCCAGTGCATGGACAGTGACAGGGTTAACAAGAATCATACTAATGTTTTTATAATATGGCTTCCCTGTTCGCAGCAGCCTGAGTGGAGAGGTGTACAGACCATGGACCGTACAATGTGGACCGCCCCGGGACCACTGCACAAAAAAACAGCTCCAACAATGAACACAGTGGTAATAGATACGCTGTGGTGGTGTAAAATTGATGCCATATAAGAAACAAATAATTAAGTCTGGATCAATTATAGATTTGTTCTTTCATTTTAGCTGCATTTAGTTTAGTTTGAGAAAGTGTGCTTTTTTTTTTTATCCAAATCTAAATTTTGCTCCTTGGTCAAATTGCGTTTGAGGGACCTTGAAACATTTTGTTCAATTTTGGCAACATCTGATTAACTATTAATTACATGTTTAAGCAGTGTTCTTTTTATTTTATTTTTTCATTGTTCGGTTATACCTATGTTTTGTTTCTCACCCCTAGCTACACAAGTGACATGTTTACATTATTACATTAGTGACTACAAAATGTGCAGAGCAATATAAAGCCACAGATTTCCCCCATAGTTTTGCAGGTATGACACTAAGTAATAGAGCCGAGCAGATTTAGCTTTAGCAACAGGTCAATGTGTAGTTTGTTTTTCCACAGATAAACAACCTACATCAGATGAACAGCCCAGCAGAAGTGCACCGGCCTTATATAAATATAAACTTGGGAGCATTATTTCCCAAGTCTGCACACAATGACTGTTCTAATCTCCCAGAGAGACGAGAGACAAATAAACACAACGCCACAGGTCACTGGAAGCCGACCCGACTGCAATCGTACACACTTCCCTTTCCTCCGTTTCCTATGTGCACTTCCTTGTGTAAAGTTACGGTAATAAAGTGACGTGAGACTGATATAAGTCTCACGTCACTTTAGTATCTTATAATGTCATATTACATTATATTATGTCAGGTATAACAATCAGTTAAAACAATAATGGAGTCTGAGCCAAGTCCTTGTCTACAAAACTTCACTTCATATACATAGGTCATAGCTCAGTTAGCCTCAAGTCCCATTGAAGTTAATCAAGCCTTTGCCAACTTTGTTACTACTTCCGTTTTCCGGTTAAAAGTGGGATGACTTTACAGTACAACCTATACCAGAACCTTCAAGGTCAAGTGTAAGAATCATGGAAATTTCTTGCAACAAAAAAGTGGAACTAAAGGGGGCTACAAATGCAAATGGCGAGACTAACATTTTAAATATATTGCCTGAACTTGTCTAAGCACATTACCTAAGCTATTATGCTATTATGTCTTCCGAACCAATAAAACCGTAAAGACAAGTGGACGTAAAGTGTATATCAGGACATATGCGGCGTAATTAGCCTTCATCAGGCTGTGTGTGTGTGTGTGTGTGTGTGTGTGTGTGTGTGTGTGTGTGTGTGTGTGTGTGTGTGTGTGTGTGTAAGTCTGTGTGTGTGAGTCTGTGTGTGTGTGTCTGTGTGTGTGTCTGTGTCTGTGTGTGTGTGTGTCTGTGTGTGTGTCTGTGTGTGTGTGTCTGTGTGTGTCTGTGTCTGTGTGTGTGTGTGTGTGTGTGTGTGTCTGTGTGTGAGTCTGTGTGTGTGTGTGTGTGTGTGTGTGTGTGTGTGTGTGTGTGTGTGTGTGTGTGTGTGTCTGTGTGTGTCTGTGTGTGTCTGTGTGTGTGTGTCTGTGTGTGTGTGTGTGTGTGTGTGTGTCTGTGTGTGTGTCTGTGTGTGTGTGTGTGTGTGTGTGTGTGTGTGCGTCTGTGTGTGTGTGTCTGTGTGTGTGTGTCTGTGTGTGTGTGTGTGTCTGTGTGTGAGTCTGTGTGTGTGTGTGTGTGTGTGTGTGTGTGTGTGTGTGTGTGTGTGTGTGTGTGTGTGTGTGTGTGTGTGTGTGTGTCTGTGTGTGTAGGAAAAGGAGGACGGGTGACTGAATGAGGCCTTTTCTTACAGCAGGACCCAGATCAGAGCTCTCTAACTATGGGATTTGGTGCTGTTGCCTTTCTCCCCCTGGAGGGAGTAATTAGGTTAGAGAGGACAACTGCCGCATTGTTTTAACAGAGGAGGGATTGTGCGGGCCAAAGTCCCACCAGCAACATGCTGCCCTCAGAACAAAAATGCCAAACGGATTCTGCGACACATAAAACTTTTGGGGGTAGAGGAAAAATCTGCCGCTTTTACACAAGGTTTGGTGTTGCTTGTATCCAGTGAAATGTCAAATATAGTCCACCAGTGTCATATATCCTCTCGTCTTTGTGGGATTGTGTTGCTCTTAGTGCAACGCCGGGCGGCTACCCTCTCCTGTATTCCAGAGGTTTGGCAGCATGCACCACTTCTAACTAGTATAATATGGTTATGATGCATTTGCATTCCTTCCAGTCCCTGAGGAAATACAATACGCCTATATCGCCTGTTTTAATCACGCTCCACTTCCAAGGAAAGTAAAAGGAGAATACAAACAGCCATGGCTATAAAGAGGCTTTTGCAAACAGACATCCAGTTCGTTTAAACGTGTCCTCCACTGAATGATAGAAGTTAAAGCAAACAGGCCATGCTGGCAGAGAAGGGAGTGTGACACGGTGCAAGGCGCAAGTCGACTGTTTACTACACTTTGTCTTAAGCCGTATCTTCATTACTGCTCCATGTTTGACATATTCAAATTGGCGTAGTTTGTCCTAGAAAAGGTATGCACGACATTTTAAATACATGGCCTACAATGATCTTATTTTGTTCCGAATGTTTCTTTGATGAAGTGATTCGTACAGTCTTTCTCTATGGACAGGAGTCGTTACATCAAAACTATTTCCTGCAGGAGACCCCAGTTTGTGTCCTGGGACAAACTTTTTCTCCTTTTCAATTAAGTATTCCAAGACAACGCTGACATTTCAGACTCAAGAGGTCAATTTCATACTTCATATAAATTTCTATATTTTTTAAAATATGCTATCTGCTGCTGGCGTAAACATTTGTAAACCATGCTGCTAAGGCTGAACATTTTTGTAAAATAATATAATTGCAGTTTTTTTTTTTCACCCAACATTGCAATTATTTAAGCAGTTACGTAATTTCAGCTTTTTTACATATCCACAATCAATAATTGTGACCGACACTTAACCTATATGTTATTAATTAATGAATTATCCTTTTTAATATTGCAATAAAAACTCCCACAAATACATAGGCAATGAAGCCAGTCACAAAGTCTATTACTTTCCAATGTTTAACAGCTCTGTGTTCCTTCAGTAAATACATGAAACACCTTTGATTTGATGGACCTATGATTTTCCCAGTAAAGACCAACGTTTGTGTTCTGGGACATAGTGGTAACACTTAAGATGTTTCTCTCCCATGACAAAGCCTACTTTTGAGATAGGAAAGTATGTTGTCATTAGAACAATATATAAAAGTGTATCTAGAAAAAAAACGTTTTTTTACACAAACCTTCCAACTATACTACTGTATCTGTAGTTTTTAGTCGTAGTAAGAGTGAGCAGATTTGTAGCTACACGTTTTGTTTTCAATAAATCAGTAACATAAAAGATTATATTTTGTTAACTTTCTTGTATATTATATAAAGTATTTTTCACTAACCTTGACCAAGTGTATCGTTTGTGTAAAATCTCACCTGCTTAGAAACCTAGGTGTTTACAATATATTACATGAATTGTTGAAAGATGTCACATAACTTGAATCTAAATATACCATAAAAAAGAAGGAACATGCAAAAGGTTTGTTTAATATTGCAATGAGGGTTTGTTGTATTGTAGGTATAGTAACTTTCTGAATTGAGCTAATATAAAGAAATACAAGGTTTATTCCAGATAAAGACTTAAATTGGCCAAAAAGTCTTGATGATATCTATATTGTACATGGCTATATTGCTATAATTATACAAATATATAATAATAGCCAATGTAAATTTTAAGCTGAAACATTTACAACATTTTCAACATTTTTGGAACTCTTACAAAGATATATTTGACTTGGAAAACTGGGATGATTCACAGCACATTAACCCGGGCCCAGATCCCTCTCCTCTTTCTTTTCCTGTGTATTTCTTTCTCTAATCTGCCTGTCAGAACTCCTCTACAGTTTTACTCTTCTACCACCTTCTTAAAGCCCGCAGCGCTTCCAAGTATAAAAAAAACCCAAATGAAAAAAAAAGTGCGCCATAATGTGCACCTCTGCATTCCCGCCCACACCATCTCTTCACTTTCATCATAAATCTCCCAACGTTTGGCTGCAATATACCGTCAATTTGTGGTCCCCTCATGAGCTCTAACTCTAACACTTGGAAATGGCTTTATTCAGGTGCACATCGAGAGAAAAAAAAGAACCCCGGTACGTGACTCTACAGAGTGTTTTTTCTCTGCTGCAAATTGCCACAGGTGGCCGACGACGTGATTGCGCTTTAGTCCAGATGATGACCTTAATGAGGCCAGTTTGAGTTTCACAGCATCTTTTCTCAGAACGTGTGGCATGCAGAGGAGAATGACAGCTGCTAGACACGTCAGGCTGCAAACTGCTCCTCAGGTCGCCAAGTTCTGGGGACTGAGGGCGGAAAAGGCAGCCACGGGAAAGTTAGGCTGCTCGGTAAAATGGTTCCTATAGACAGGGTGTTTACATATAATGCACCGGGATACATCAAAATTAAAAAGAGCTGAGAAACTGGGGTAGTAAACATTAGACAGACTCTATCACTGGTTTAAAGGCATACTGTGCACAAGTGCAAATGCTTAATTTCACACCTAGAAAAATATATGTTTCTGGCTTGGCATCACATTCTCTTACTTCCTGTTTCTGTACAGAGTCCCAGAACGGACAAACTAAGAAATGCTATAGGAACACAAAATAATTCATTAACAACAGAATGTCCCACCTTTAACCCATCTTTAAAATTGTTGAAATCATAATTGGCAAATACTCACATTTAGTTAGTAACCTCTATATTGTTTTGATGAAAGGTTTATTTGGAAACATTGAGTCTAACTATTTGTGTTCTCTGACATGGATGAATGAGAACCCTCACAGAAGATTTGTTGCTGGCATATTGGTAAATAGATACATTAATACTGATAATATTAAAACAGTCAACACCCATGTTTTGTGTTACTTTTTTGTTACAATTAATCACGAGTCTTTGTTTGGCCTAAAATGTGAAATTGGACTGACATGCAACATGCCACTATTCTGACATCATGAAAAGTCTGATCATTTGAATACGATGTAAATTATGGTCTCAAATTAGATTTTATTTGATTGTGATATGTCACTTTGGTTACAGTATCACAATACAGCGTTAGAAACTGCACTGTGGCTCCAGTATTGTATTTCCAGACTGGTGCCATTACACAGCCCTGTTATATAAATACATCACAGAGACGTAATGTAAATACAACGTACATAATGTCTATTTAACTGAGTTAAAGCTGCCCCATCTGTGTTTTATAAATTAGCAGTGACATGCTGCTCTGAATTTTCCAGTCGCCCTGTAACACACACTGATCCTGAAGCTATTTCTCTGAGCCTAAACAGAGCAGAAAGTTTACATCTGAATCCCCTTTCTCTGAGTCGGCTGCAGCTGTAGCGGGACGGTGCTTACAAGGCCAAAAAGAGAACCGCAAAAAGTTGTTAGAGTTCTGCTTGGCCTCTGAAATCTCTGAATCTCCAGAGTCTGCCTGAGCAATGGGACACTATAGCATTGTTTAGGTCAGTTCATGACAGTTTGGAAAAGAACTGTAGCACTGTAACTGCTGCACTCACTACAAATAGTCTTCCAGTGTGACACAGTTCAGCCTTCCAATAATTTAATAAAGTATGTGGCAGAAAACACAATGGAAAATAATCAACAATTTAGATTTTAGAATTTCTCCCACACATGTCAATCACAATAAATTAGGTAAGCTGAAGCTTATTGTCTTGGGATAGGAATCTGGTTTTGTTGGGTTTGAAAGTTGTATTCAAACATGGATCGATTTATGATGTTCTAGACTTCAATGATCCTCATAGAATCTCAGAAATCCTTGTGCAACTTCAACAAGCCATTCGAGAAATTATAACAGAGGAGCCTAAACATCAAGTGGCCAAAGCTCTTTTAGATACTAGCTATGGAGGTGAAGAAAAGTTTGTTTAATAGAGCTTAGCGAGAGACGTCCTTCAGCTAGCCAAGATCACATGACTAACTTACAAAATTGTGAAAATCCTCGTGCAACTCTAGCGAACCATTTGGGAGCTAAAGAAATTACAATCTTATGGTGCTCCACAAGGATGCATCATTGGCCCTTTGGACTTTCGACACCTTACATGTGGGAAAAAAAAATCTCATTTACGGAAGTATAAGAGCTTGTTCAAACACAGTCCAGTTATGTGACTAAGAGTGTGACCTCACAAAATCTCTAAAATCCTATTTCAAAAAAGGTTCACAGAAGTAAACCTTTTGGAGAGAATTACAATGTGAAGGAGCGCCACTAGGCAGCAGCTTTGGCCTCTGGGACTTTGTAAACAAAAATAAATCCAACTCACAAATGAATAGAGAATAGATTACGTATTCCAGTGATGACTTTTTTAATGGATGTGAATTAATACCATATTAAATTCAACCACTTTGTAGCACTTTGTTCAAACAAGGCTTATGTAGCTCTGCTGTAATATTCTTTGCTGTTGTGGGGTTCTTACGTCTGCCCCAGGCCTGCAGTGTGGTAGCAGCCAGCAAACAGTCACACCAAGCACATACACAGACACTTCCACACTAACAGTCGGTTAATAACACGCAGCTCTGTTTGCACACAGCTGCCTGGCCTCCTCCTCAGAGTTCAGCCGAGGTAAAGATATGTTATATTATGCAACGGGTATAGATTTTCACTCTTGGATTTCAGCCAACATCCTGCTCCGAAGAACAGGCTCTAGTGCTTTGTTCGCTGGGGTGACAGACCTGGTGGCCAAATTAGACGCAAACACAATGAAGAAGGTATCTTACTGAACCAAAGGAGGACGCTAATAAGAATCAAAGGACTTATTCTTGTCTGTTCAGTTTCTGTAACATTAAAACTCTTCGTTCTCATCAGCTGCATATCTTTTCTCCCTGTTCCTCGAATCAGGTCACAACTGTTTTCATTGCTGTTAGTCTTGCGGGTTCCTAAGCCACTAAGTGTCAACGCTCCACCATCCTCCCCCAAGACAGGAAAAGATTTTCCCTCCAACATTAACCCAATAAATGCCTATTAGAGCCAACTTTGTAAGAGAGGCACAAATGTTGATGCTAAGTAGAAGTCATGTATGTAATGATTGCTGGGTGATTACACTTTCATGAGCGGACTGCGGCGTTGTTTTCATCTGCTGCACCGGATCAACATGAGCAGAAACCCTTTAGGCTCGTGAGGTAACACAGAGTGATGAAAGGAAGCCTCGGAACAGCTGAGGTACAATCAGCGAGCCAATCAGGGCCTCTTTTCTCCGGCCTTTTACCAATGAAGCGGTGAAAAGATGATGAAGCCTGTGACATCATTGTCTGGTATCATTGTGTGAAGTAATTTAGTATTAGAAGAGTTAATTTTGTTGATTAAGTAATACTAATGTAATTTACATTAGTTCGCAAGAATAAAGTTTGGGTTATGTGAAACCAAAGAGGGAACGTTAACTCAGGTTACAGGTTAACTCAGAGTGCTTTGTTACAATGATTACAACAGTCAATTAAATTTACCAACCCTCATAATAAAGCTCTAACAGTTATATGTGTTTCTGCATTTGTGTATTTCTATATTTACAATTCCTATTTTAAGAGCATTCAGGCAAACTAATTTAAAATTGAAATAATGTACATTTTACTCAATATTCACCATCACTACAGGCTAAAGTAAAAAGGTTTTGTAAAAAATTTGGTGCAAACAAAAAACATTAATCAAAACACAACTTGAAATTGTTAGCTTTACAATATACAAAAACAAGGCTGTGCAAGCAACATAACATACCAACCAATTATTGTACATCTATAAATCCTTCTAAAAGCCATGTTTTCCACCATTTTGTGAATCAGAACGTTTACTTTTTTTTTTTTAAGCCAAGTTTATTTTTGTGTGTTAGATTAACATAATGACATAAATTAAGACTCGTCTAGTATTACACTATTAACTGAGAGACTTTTGTTTAGTGAAGTATGCGCCTCCAAGTTGTGTAAGTGTTAAATGATGTGTCCAACACTCTTCTCAGACGCCACAATGTTCTTTAATGCACACCTGCTTCATGTGATTAAATATGTGCAGGTGCGTTTGGGCCATAAAACTGACTTGATTTAAAAGCTCCCTTATTCACACGATGATGCCATGTTTTTTTCTTTTTTTTTTTTCTTTAAATTAAATGGAAAGTGCATTGGTCCGGGGAAGTTTGCAGTCCACCGCAGACTGGAACCGTGCTCAGATTTCATCCCGATTAATCTGGAAGCTTTGTAATGAGGGGTCTACTGAATATATTTAGCCCGTTGCAGGGGGATGTAGGTCAGACACACAGTTAAGATGGGCCAAACAACACGGACAGATTGCCCACACTGAAGTGACCTTGAGTTGGCCGTCACCGATCCGCAACAACAGCTCTCTATCTAAAGCTGTTGACCTGCGGTGGAACCGGACGATGGCTTCTGGTGTTTCGCCTGGATACAAGTCAAAACAATAATATTGAATATTATGTCGTCTTTACAGAAACTTTGCTAGTGGATTGAAAAAAGAAAAACATTTAAGAATGAATTACTGTCAACATTCGTTGTATGTGTTGATGTTGGCACCAGTTCACCAACTGTTTGCACAGAACAAAGAAGCATTTGTCCAGAACAGAAGTGGCTAGACATAAAATAAAATAAAAAAGTTTGCATTATCAGATAAGACTGTATTTGTTCCTATTACGTTATTTTATTTTAAATACATGTCTCAATAAGGTGCCATTAACATTCACAGGTTTAGCATTACTTTTATATAGAAACAGCCTCATCTTTTTTTAAATACATTTTTACTTGAGATAATTATTAAGATAATTAGTAAAGTTAAGATTTGCAAAAGAAAAATATACATTTATTTAAATTTTTTGTTTAAGCTACCTAATTTGCATTAAAATAAATTTAAACAAATGCACAAATAAAAGGGTAACCTTAAAGCTGGGGTAGACAAGGTTTTGGCTGTAACTAAATCTTTCATATTTTGGTAAATAGCATTGCATTTATATAGCGCTTTTCCACCTAGTAGGCACTCAAAGCGCTTTACATGAAGCTTCTATTCACCCTCAGTGTTACAGCTAGAGCCCCACTTAAGGCAAGGTGGGTTAAGTGGGTTAAGCCCAAGGACACAACAACAGTATGAAGAGTGAGAAAAGCGGGAATCGAACCGCCAAACCTCTGGTTGTAGGTTGACGGTTTTGCCCACAGACCTTTAGATTTGGAGCCTCAAGGCTTGTGCAGTCTTTTTTAAAATATATACATGCAAATTAGGCTACATGTTATTGACTAATGAATTTATTGCAAAAGTTCCAAAAAACATTATTTTGATAAAGTGGCATATTATCTGCAATCTTTATGCAGTCCTTATGTGACTGAGATTATTGCTAAAATGTGCATACTATACCTTTAATTATGCTTAAAATAATCTGCAAAAATAAAGGGCAAGTTTCTGTTCTACGGTTATATATTGATAATACCGTTAACGATTATAAAATGATAAGTCACTACAGGTTAAATACATAATATAAAGTCATCAAATTTATGAAAAGTAACTTCTGTGTACATAAGGTCTAATAATGTGTTGTTTGTTGTTTTTATAATTACACTTCACAACACATGAGAATGCATTCGTTTTGCAGCATGAACCTACTGGTGGAATATTACTGGCACTTGCACAGACACCAGATCTGAGCCCTGGGAGCAGAATGAGGAGGAGGAAGACAAAGGCTAAAGACTGAAAACTATGTTCATGTGCTTTCTTGTGTGTCTATGTAAACCAAAAGCACCACACCCTCTGTCAAGGAAACTCCGTCAAACCTTCTGCCGGCTCATTCTTTTCACACACAACAAGCACACGTGTGTCGCCTCAACACCTTATCCTCAATTGCACAGATCGCTTGTCACAATGTTGTAAGTAACCGCACAATGGCTGCCCTGTTATTTAGATTTACGACTGCAATGGAAAAGGGTGAGGTGATGGTTATGAGAAAGTGTGCAAATATATATTTAACATATTTAGAAAATAAAATTAAACCCAGACTCCAAAATGAAATGTAAAAATGTAACTGTACACCCAAACTGTCATGCAACATGAAGCTTTGGGGAAGGTATGAAGCATGACGCAACAAAATAAAATTACTTTTAGAGACATGTGTAGACAAGAACACCACTATAGTTTAGACAATCTCCAGTGAAATATATTAAAGTATCAAATTGTGGTATTCTTATTGGTGTTTTAATATAGCCCAGTATATGTTACTTACTTAATAATTTATTGTTAGCCAACTATAGGCTACCTGTTTAACCACTGTAGTAGCTTTGTCACACATTTGCATTATTGTTTTGTGTATACACTCCAAATGCCAATACCCAGCTCTCTAGAAGTCTTTTAATCACCTGGCAACTAAACTTGTGAGATGGCATTTACAATTCAACACTTGCCAGAGAATGTAATATCCTATCTTGATCATTCATGTCTGGTTTTATTTTTAGATTTATTTTGGCATATTCTGTGAAGCCTATTAGTGTTCCGGTACTTTGATACCAAGTCAGTACTAAAAAGTATAAACATCACGGTACCAGCCTTTTATAAGCACCGGTGGTACCGAGCATCTGGTCAACCCAATACACTCTCCGAAAGGTGCACAGAAAAGTCATGTTTGTGCTAGTTAGCTTTGAGCTACCCCCTCATATGACATGGTTTAATAACTTTAGCAGAATTAAAAGTTCTTTAAAATTAGTTACAAACGCAGATTAAATGAAAGTATAAACACTTTTAATCTCCAGTATAATTTAGTTACACTTTACATTATGAAACCACTCATTAACATGACTTTTTTGTTTAAACTTTAAACACAATTTTAAATAGGTAAATGTAAAGTATGTATCAGTTTTTATACATTTATTTTAGTTTAATTAAAAACAGTGGGTTGTTCAATTAGCATGTTTTTGTTTTTTATTTTGGTACTGAAATTGGTACCGAGAACCATAGATTTACACTGGTATTTGTACCAAATACTGTAATTTTGGTACAGTGATGACTCTAATATAGAGCTGTCATTCTCAACTGGTGGGTTGGAAACCCAAAAATTGGTCAAAAACTTTGACCTACATAACTGTATGCAAAACGCAGTTCACTGTCATGTTAACAGCAGTAAATTAAAAGGCGCTAGGTTAATTTGTCAACCAAATTGTGAAGCATAAATCCTAAGTAGCTATATGCGTTCTACCAGGTGAGTCACTGAAGGACCCCAAATGTACTCAGTTTTAGTTGTAGCACCTAAATGTTCAGTGAAATTATCTAACTTTTATTGTTATATTAAGAGGTTTCTGTAGGCTAGTTAATGAGTCTGAAACAAATTTAAAATTAAAATACAAACATACCCAAAAAAATTATAACAATGTGTTCCAGTAATCATCTACTGGAACACATTCAGTCATCTAGTCAACTTCTAAACAAAAAAATATCATTCAACATTCTGCCCCCTTACAACCATCCCTTTATAATTTTTCCACACTACACACTTGCCTTTTTCTCATTCCCAGTTCTTGGTTTTTCTGAATATTCTAGCTCAATTATGTAATTTAGCACCATGTACGTGGTGCGTGTTGGGTCGTCATGGCAACCGCACAACAGATTGCCGACCGCAAAGCCTTGACTGGGCCCGCAGGGCACTTGACAGGTTTGTGCCAGAGCCTAATCCATGCCAGAGGTGAGCAAAAGGCAAAGAAGTGAGCCGGGTGGAGACAACCATGACACATACATGAAAAGATAAAAAAGTACTCGTCGTCTTCCTTGAAACAAGCACACAGACTGGATATCCTCCCATTCTTCTTGGCTGGAGCCTCCCATGGCAGTAGCAGGAGGAATCCATTCTCCACGGATGCTGGGGCAGCTGTGGTTCTGCCGCTTACTGCATGCAGCTCCAGATAAAAAAAATTAACTACATCCTATTTAATTCAAATCTATGTCTCCTTCTGCCAAAATCTCCTCTTTGTCTCCACTACCAATAGACAGCACTGAGTTCTGTGCAACAAAAATTATTTAGTAAATTTGCTGCTTCTACCACTGCTGACGCATGGTGGCCCCCCAGCCACCAGCTGACAATTAACAGAAAATTTGTGATTGACAAAGACATTCAGCGGCGGAGGCTTCATAAACTTCTCAAATAGATGCTTGGAAAAACAGCATGCTCCCAAAAATCAGAGTTGGTTTCCAAAATTGTGGTTGAGATAACAAATATGGCAGGGATTTAGACGTGATTTAAGATAAAGGGCCAAATGGAAGTGAGAAAATGTACGTTACATGTTTCCTAATATTGTAGAAATGCAATGTTTGAAAGTCACCTATGGAGCACCTAGGTAGTTTAATAATAATCTTTATTTTTATGTAGCGCTTTTCCACCTACTGTAGTAGGCACTCAAAGCGCTTTACACACATTAAACTATTACCAGTGTTACAGAACAACACTGGAGGCAATGTAGGTTAAGTGTCTTGCCCAAGGACACAACGACAGTATGCGGGGGAGAGCGGGATGTTATGATGTTTTGGGATGTTTTGAGCGGGGATTGATCCCGCCGGTCGAAGGACGGCCGCTCTACCCACTGAGCTATACTGCCGCCCCAGTTTGAGAGTCCCAGGTTCAATTCCCCTCTTTTGCACCCTGTTTCCAGTTTATCTAACCTTTCAATCTGAAAGACCATAAAAAAATCATATTAAAGGTCACCTGGCTTTATAAGGCATTCTAATTGTTTAACTGTAACACACATACATATTTAAAAAAAACACAAAAATACCAAAAAATAAAACATTTTTGGTAGCCTAGGACACCAAGTGTTACTTAAGCATGCAAAAATGTATATGCTAGCTTCTGGTGTGTTAAGGACAGCCATATTTTTACTCTTTTTGTATCGATGTCAGAGGTCAATTATCCAGAGAGTATTTGTCATAGTCATAGAGTAAACCTACAAAACATGTGGGCTAGCATTATGTGATTAACATGTTGTAACTTAAATGGTTCCTCATGGAATAACATTTCCCAAGATAACCTGGGACTGGAGCTGGTTTTGGGGACAACCACTGTCTTATTTAAACTCTTGCTGCTGGAGTGTATTTAAACACGGACCAATCATGTCACAGTCTGAGGCTCCATCAAGTAATTTAGACTCAAAGAATTAGTTCCACCAGGCTGTATATTTGGAACTTTAACAAATGAACATCTTACCAAAGTAAAAAGAAAGCATAAAATGCAGTTTTTAAAATCTTGTCACAAATCCCTTCCAAAGGCTAAAGTGCAATGTCAGAAAGTCTTAAAATTGTTGCTTGGTATAAACAAATAAGTAAAAGGAACACAGTGTCCCAGGCAGCTCTTCTGACCTCTCAGTGTCCTGTGTGAGATAGATGGCCCCGGCAGCGCTTGTAGCCAATCACACGCTACCATTTCACCCAAATACAAAAAGGCACAGCAGAACAGTCCTAGATGTCAATCAAATCCCTATGAGTTTATTCTGCTGGACTCATACGACGCGCAGTAGAAGCCAAAAGCCGAGTGCTCTACTGGCTGCCATAACCACACAGACTTAGCTAAACCTGGCATTGCTAGCGCTGTATATACACAATCAAGGCAATTCACTTTAAACCACTGAACCAAAACGTACAGTGAAATCCTAACTTAATATACTTATCAAAATCTTTTTACAAGGGCCAAGTCTTTACTATGAGTCATAGTAAGGCTCTGTGTTAAAACTAAACATCACATGATTAAAGGCAAGATAATTTAATTTCTGCCACTAGGGGTCACACAATTAATGCAAATGATGTAATATGGATGTATTAAAAGACAGGAGTTTAAAGTTAAACAGTTCCATTTAATGAAAAACATCGCTCTCTAGATCATTACAGTACATTCTATAAAAAATCATGAACATACATATAAGCAATAACTTCAACAATTTACAATTAAAATATATTGTTTTTGTCCAATGCAATTAATCAGCTCATCAGTCCTCAGCATTTTTACATGCCTTCATAATTGAAGAATTACAATTACTATAGCAATAGAATAGTGTGGATGCTATATGATAATAAAGGGATGGGCGATATATTGGTATTTAAGATATTTCAAAATATTTTTTTGCGCAATATTGGATGAGCCTATATTGTAAATATCAACATTAATATGTTGTCTATAGCAGCGGTCCCCAACCTTTTATGCACCAAGGACCGGTTCAATGTCAGACAATATTTTCACGGACCGGCCTTTAAGGTGTGGCGGATAAATACATAAAATAAAAAGATACAAGCAGCATAAAAACTGTAATATTTTCTAAATATATTAGAAAACGTGTCTTTTAAAGCAGGGTGCTTGGTCTCCAAATGGCAAAGCAGTTTTGAAGGCTTCATTGTCTCATTAGAGAGACGGCCGCCGCATTATATGCAGAGCAGGCTTGAATCACCTGCCGCTATAAATCCATATTTTAAGTAGGACTGATGGTATTGTCCGTTAAATGCAGCCTACTTTGTCTTGGAAGTCGTATGCTCTTCTGTCTCCTCACTGGGTTTTTTCCCTTTGAGAAGAAACTTTCCAAAGACGTTTGTTTCTTACTCATTTTGCTAGCTTGGGGATTTAATTTCAATCATCAGGAGTGAGTCATAGACAGATGTAATAGAGGGAATCCGGTCATTTTTCAAAATAAAACATCGTTCAGACTCAGATAATAAATAAAAAAGAAATACTGTAAGTTATTTATTCTTGCTCTGCGGCCCGGTACCAAATGACCCACGGATCGCCAGTGGGTTGAGGACCGCTGGGCTATAGAGCTGCCATCTCCAACTAACTCTATTCCCTCTGAGCAGTAGCAGCTCAGTTCTTCATCTTTAAACTACTCAAGCATCTGAAACAGTTCTATGTCAACACTTCCTGATGTGGAAAGAGGGCACAACAAGTGAACAGCTCTCTTTGGGTGAGTGGAAAATAGGCTACTGGTCCTAGTGTTGATAAAAGTTGCCGAATGTCCATTTATAGTTGCCTATAGTCTTCTGACACTTAGCGGTAGCCTCTGTATGCCCAGAGACAACTGTCTGAAGACCAAGCTCGTTTGGTGATTTTAGAAAAAGACACGGCGCTGCGCTGCTCTCCCTGAGGCCGCAGCGGACGGCTCTGTTACTGATTTGAAAAGCTAACTGAGCTAAACGCGAACAGAAACCAGTATAAAATAACTCCCCACTGTACCAGCTGAGGTCAGAGAGATGTGGACAGGAGTTTGCTCAATAAACGCTAAAGCAGTTGTGCCTCGAGGTGCAGTGTCTGGGAGACATTATGTTTTTAAACATTTGTATGATGCTAGAAGCTAATCATTGTCACAAAAGAAAATGAACCACGTGAAAACATTGGTCCTTTAGGCGTTAGCTTTTGTAATTAACAATAATTCTATATTATAGGCCAAATAAAAAGAAATAAATAATGACAAAATATTCAGTCAGACAGGTTTGAGGAGACGCCTGACTGTAATCTGTAATCTGAAAACCTATTGAAAAATATTTTTGATGGATATGATGCTCATTTACCGCCTTCCTGAGTTTTACCTCAACATATAACAATAAAAGGTCTTAAAGATATTACAATCTCCAATTTCAGATAAAAAAATAAAGATAATTCTAATGAAAATAAATAAAACCAATTTGTTGATATTGATATAAATATAAATTAAATCTCTTTAAAATATTTTTTTTGAGATATATATCGTCTATTGAGATTTTAAATTAATATATCGAGATATATTTTTTAGTCCAGATTGCCCAGCCCTATGATAATACATAAACATATATGTAAAATTTTATCATAAAAAGAAATTCGTAGAGGCTTGAGAGAGCTGTCATTTGACTGATTTCTACGACGCTTCGATCAATGCTTTTTTCATATTCATTGGTACTTAGTAACATTAGTATACGTGTGTTTTTGTGCTTCAGAAACTAGTGTCATATAACATACAAACTTCAGTGGTAAACAGTGCTGAGTTAAAAATTTTAGCTTTCAATAGTTCACAACACCGCCTACTAGTCTGGCATTAGGACAACAGCGTTTTTAATAAGTGTGTAAATGTATTTGTTACATCATCATTTAAAATGATGCCTTTTAATATAGTTTATAAAGCTATTTTTAAAATATTAAGTTTCATTATTACTAAACACTACGCTTTAAATTCCTTGGTTGTCGCTAACTGATTTTTATTGTGCATATATTCTTATTTCTAGCTACAGTTGCTCCAAGCTACAGCTGATTCAGTGTGCAAAACAAGCTGGTATTAGCTTAAGTTTTAGATAACAAGAGCGTGACTAGTGTCAAAAAATGGACATCTGCTTTGAGATGAGTTTAAGAGAAGAGACAGGGAGGAAAAATCAGGTTATATTTGAACTCCATATGCTGTCCGTCTGTTTCATTTATTATTTCTCATAAAGTTTCATCAACCTGAAATCCTTGGTAACAAAGCCGTGTTTGCCACGTTTACAGGCAACCCAATGGAACACTGCAAAGAACCATGTGAACCCAGACATCAGTGGAAACATGTAGTGCACCAGTCAGCAGAACATATATCATAACTTTTTGATCGTTTAATGTGGAAATGAGATTTAGAGGTTTTTCCCCGACAGTGATGAGTGGTTTGAACAGCAGCTTTCTGCTAATACATAGAAAATAGTGACAGACGTAAATGGCATAAAAACTTTTCTGGCATAAATTTGTTATTTTATTTATACTGTATTACATTGCTCCTAACTAAGCTAGTAGTTTAAACAAAAACAGAGCAAGGACTAATTAAATGTTGCAAATGAGGCCCATGTCAAAAAATTTCATACTCTAACAATCAAAAGCACTGGCTATAATAAAATATTAATTTCCCTAAAAAACCTGTTCTCATATTAATTGTCTTCAACTAAAGCTATTGGAGGTCTTTAGTTTACTTTAGACCCCAGTGTTAGTGACCTCCAATCTGAATTGAGGACTTTGACTGCCGAGTTTATCTCCAGACACCACTGTTGAAAAGTTTTATGTTATTTGAATTGTAAAGTACATCAGTACATTGAGATGGGTAAGTTTCAGCAACCCAGCTGATCAAGCAGACCTCACAGCCCTACGGTAGCCCTGCAGGGACACGCTGTTGACAATGAACAAACCCAGCAAGATTGTGTTCCAAAAGAAACAGGGTGTGCTCTGATTGTTTATTAGGCAGTTGTAGGAACAGGAAGTAATGGACCATCCACTGGGTTGTCAACCCATTTGATGTCTATGTCTTCAAGAGTGTGTTTTTAAATGATCAGGTTTAACAACTGTAAATATAGCTTTGTTCCAACACAGCGCACCTTTAACAAGCTGTTGGTCTTGCCTATACATAACAAAATTGGTATATTGTTATAACAGCTCCACTTTAGACCCGTTTTGTTGCTCCTGTTTGTTTCTCCCAAGCACAGATGTCATCACGACCATCTACTCCAGCTCACAAATTAACCTAAAATAAATACTCCATACAACTCAACTTAAATATACCGGTGAGGGGCTTCTTGTTTGCTTGGTTGTTTTGTATGTTGTAAGTTTGTGTGTGTGTGTGTGTGTGTGTGTGTGTGTGTGTGTGTGTGTGTGCCTTTAATAGCGCTAAATCTAACATGAGTGTTTAAACAGAGTGGCTTCCATCAGATTTTAATCTTGTGAACAGCTGTTCATCTGCAGGCTGCAGGACTGGCGCTCACACACAGTAAATGTGCTACAGTGGAGTTGATCTGGAGTGCAGCTTTACAAGTACACATATTGATTACATTTATTAAACGAGATTGAGCACAAAAACACATTAGCTCATGAGTTCACTTCATAATGAGAACAAAGTGATGTTTTTACTAAAAACACAGATATGTGATAAAGAACGATAAGGCCTAGCAATGATGCAAGAAAAATATAATACATCCTCTTGGAGCAACATATCGAGCTGATAAAGAGAGCTGGGTGCTGTGTGAAGGCAGGCCTAACAATAAGTCAAAGGGTGACCTCAAAGAAAAGGTGAGTGCGGTACAAATGAGAAGCCAAGAAGAAGAAGAAGAAGACGACATTAGTTAAAGAACTGCGGTGTCTAAAACCTTTCAAACAAAGCCAGACTGGAGCATGTGAAAATGTCTCAAGGCCCATACGGCTGCTATTCTGGGCCATTTGGCTCATTTTTGACCGTTAAGGCCATTATTTACTCCATAAGAACAGAGACATTTGCTCTTATATATGTCCAGCTGTGCTTAAGTTTACATACACTGGCAGAATTTTATTCAGAGAATATGAATGAAAACACAAGAACCTTTCTTTCACTCATAGTTGTGTTGGGTTAAAACTATTTATTTTTTAAACAACTGTTTTTACTCTTTTTAAATCATAATGACAACAGAAACTAGCCCAAATGACCCTGATCAGGAGTTTTCATACCCTGGTGATTTTGGTTTGCTTGAAATCAGTGTGTGTGTGTGTATAAAAGGTCAGTTAGTTTCTGGGCTCCTTAAAGACCCTTTTTCATCCAGTGCTGCACTGACATATACTGTATGTATTCTGAATCATGGGAAAAGCAAAAGAATTGTCAAAGGGTCTGTGGGAAAAGGTAACTGAACTGTATAAAACAGGAAAGGCATATAAAAAGACAATATAAAATTGAGAATGCCAATCAGCAGTGTTCAAACTAGAATTAAGAAGTGGAATTCTGTTGAAACCAATCCAAGGTCAAGTAGATCAACAAACATTTCAGCCACAAATGCAAGGAAAATTGCTCAGGATGCAAAGAAAACACCACAAATAATTTCAGCTGAAATAAATAGACACAAAGTGGTGTGGCTGTTTCAAGAGGCACAATAACAAGGCACTTGAAGAAAAATGGGCTGCATGGTTGAGTCGGCAGAAGAAAGGCATTAATACACAAATGCCACAAAGCATCTCGCTTACAATACACCAAACAGCACAGAAACAAGCCTCAAAAAAGCTGGAACAAAAAATTTGGAGTGATGAGTCCAAATTTTTTTTTTATAGCCACAACCAAAAACGTTACATTTACATTACATTTGGAGAGGAGTCAACAAGGCTATGATGTAAGGTACACTGCACCTACTGTGAAAATTTGCACTCATCAGCCCGGAAGCTGCGCATTGGACGTATTTGGACGTTCCAACATGACAACGATCCAAAGCACAAGGCCAAGTCGACCTGTCATTGGCTACAGCAGCATTAAGTGAAGGTTCTGGACTGGCCTCAGTCTCCTGACCTCAACATCACTGAGCCACTTTGGAGAGATCTCAAATGTGCAGTTCAGGCAAGACAGCCCAAGAATTTACAGGATCTGGAGGCTTTTTAACCAAGAAGAATGTGCAGCTTTACCATCTGGGAAAATAGAGAGCCTCATCCACAACTTCCACAAAAGACTTCAAGCTGTCATTGATGTTAAAGGTGGTAAACACAGTATTAAGAACTGAGGTATGTAAACTTTTAATCAGGGTCATTTATGTAATTTCTGCTGTTAATATGATTTAAAAAGAGTAAACACAGTTGTTTGACAATAAATGGCTTCACCCAACCACTAACTATGAGTGAAAGAAAAATGTTTTTCTGAAATATTCTCCAAAAAAATTAAAAATTGCAAATTCTGCCAGGGAATGTAAACATGTCAGCACAACTGTATATACACTACTTATACTGTATATAATTATATATATATATATATATACTTACATACATACATACATACAATAAACAGGAACATGGTGAAAATGCAAAAGTCTGAACTAGGGTTGCTTAGCTAACTCTCTGTTAGCGTAACTTTAAGCTAGTTAGCCAAAAATATGTGCTGTAAAAAAAGGAAGCCCTGCCATTTCAATACTATAAGATTTTTTTAATGATTCCTACTAACTATATATGACTACAGGGGCTATAAACAATGCATTCAATTTGGAGCCACATTGAATCATACCTTGGACCATCATTGGTCCCGGGGATGTACTTTAATGCTTATAATGAGGTATATAAAACTAATAGGCCAAAAATATGTAATTACATACTACTCAGTGAGCCTGCAGAACATTAAAAAATGTACATAAGTCTAATAACTAATATGCAAAAATACATGAATACAATACCGTGATTGGTCCCAGGGCTGTACTTTGGACATGCCTGCAATTACATATATTATTTAACAGTCTAAACATACATAATTACATAGTATGCAACATGTGGGGGTCATAAAAAACAGACATTGGACCATGATTGGCCCCAGGGCTATACTTTGAAGATGTCTATGATAAAGTATATATTCACTATCCGCTGGGCTGTAGTTTGGACATGCCTGTAATGAAGTGTATTCATCAACAAACCAAAAATATCATTACACACTAAATCCAGTAAACACAAACCAAATAAATTTTAACCCTGAACAAAGATTGGCCCCAGGGCTATACTTTGGACATAAGATGAAGTATATAAAACTAATAGGCCAAAGATACACAACTACATACCACATAGAGTGCCTGCAGGCCATACAAATGTTGACTTTGCCCCGTGACTGGCCCCTGAGCTATACTTTGGACATGTCTATGGTGAGGTATATCAACTACCAGACCCAAAAAACAACAATACACACTACATAGACAACATGCAGGCCATAAATATTTGGACTTTGGACCGGGAGTGGCCCCTAGGCTGTATTTTGGGAATGTCTGGTTTGAGACAATGTATGACCTATGCATTTGTCTAACTAGTATTAGGTTATGTATTCCAATTTATAGAAAGTAAAAAACATAAAAAGCACATATGATTTTTATATGAGTGCAAAACAGGCATGATGTGAGGATGTTGAGCAATTCCAGTGTGGCTAAACATTGCTGTCAACGCCCTGGGATGAGAGCATGTTGGTAATTCAAGGTCACGTAATATGTTTTTCACAGGAAAGCGGGGCATTTACCCAAAAACTATTACAGATAAAGCCCAATTTAAACAGTGTATGCCCAAAACAAGTTAAAACACACAAAATCTGAACTTGTCTGCATAATGATGGTAGCTTTTCCTGTGAAGGCCCATACCAGTATGCAGTGACGGGTCAGGGCGGCCCATAGCGGCAGCAGCAGCCCACACAACATTATGAAATATCATAACAACAGACACATATAGACCTATGGTGAAGAAATAGGGACAGGACTTACCACTAAGGCATTGTTTAGAAGGTGAGAAGGGTAATACTTTAGTGTTGAGAGGGTGTTAAAGGCGAGGAGAGGCGAAGGGGTCAGCGGTCCAGGCGGGCACAGAGGGCAGAGGGAAGCAACACGTTAAAACCTCGCAGCAGACACACTCACACACACGACATGACATTACCAGCTGCAAAACACAGGTCGACAAAGTGCAAATACAAAATGGCAGGTCGTTCTTTAGGTAACACTTACGGTTTCAGCAGACATGAGTGTGTAAAGGTTTATACAAAATGAATATAAACTAATTCAGATGTTTTTCGGCTCTTACTAAAATATACAGTTGTGGTTTTAGCAGAATTAAGGCTACAGCTCTGACACGTCTTTGTCCCAAAGCTTAAGTCCAAGCGTCCTTTCCCGCCACACTCCATCATTCATACCATCCACTGTTTACTATTGTTGCCATTTTCGAGTCCAAGCTCCATTTCTGAATTATCAAAAGCCATCCAGTAAACACAATGTGGCCGTTCCGTCTGCGTGCGGAGCTGTGAGGCAACTCTCTCCCTCGATGTGTGTTTCTGTGTGTGGGGCCAAGCGTGTGAGAGAAAAGAGGAGAGAGGTGGGACGCGGGACGGGATATTCAGTGTTCAAAGCTGTTAAGCAAGATTTTTTACATTTTGCCTTTGGAAATTAGGCTTAGTGTGTAGCTAGCCATTGCATTGTTGTTTATTTATTTAGCTGGCTAAATGATGGTTACATGATGTTTATGTAGCTTACACAAAGTCAAGATTGTTTATTGCTACGGTAAAGAAATATATGAAATCCTAGATGCACTATTAAGGACTGGTTTAAATAAATAAAATTATCAATTAATTCCCACATCTTTGCTTTTAACCAAACACACGATGCTAGCATAGCACATGGTAAAATGTGTTGAACATGATTGTATTGTACGTCCTTGCGGCACATCCAACCCAAAGTTAAAATCGAAAATTAATTAATAATATAACATGTTGGCTAACATAATTTTTTATCTGTCTGTTTCTGTTGTTAATAGGCTTGCAATAAGGTGTTATTTCCAGAATTGTAATAAGATCATGGTCTTTCACTCAACACATGGGACGGAAATTTTGCACTAAATTTAACAAATGTTTAAATTTACTGAACTTGCTAGACTTTTTCTTGCTGCTATATATTTAAGTGTGACAACAAAATATTTCTCCAAAAATATGTAGTCCATTGCACCTGTTAATACTATTAGAAAAAAAAGTAAGGCATAGTATTGGTTATTAATCCATCTCCAAATTAAAACAAGAAAAATTATTTTTAAAATATTTTCAATTTAATTTTAATTCAGGATACCTGCATCAAAAAAAACATACTACTAAAATGCAATGAATATAACGTTCAAATTTTAAAACAATAACTTTAAACAATGTTGAAACATTAAACAGTTGAGAAAGAAATACAAATAATAATACATGTATGGCATACTTGAACAAAAAAAGTGTTTGTTTGCTTTTGAATGATTGCTGTTCATTCTTAATGTTGACATAATGATAATGATCACTTTTTAACATTTCATATAAATTAGATCATTATTTGTGAAGGACAAAATATCTGAAAATATACGGTGTATTCTGTATGAAGAAGTGGCTCTAATGTTAGAAAAAAAGCATTAAAACACAGAAAGGTTTAACATTTAAAACTAACAACTAAGAAAATAAGAAAAGAATAGATTAGATTAGGGACCTGGAGAAACAATTATTTCATATAAAAAAACTAAATTTACCAATTATTTTGAGAGTGACAAATCATGACGTGTTGATTACGTTAAGTATTATAACAGATATTTTAAACATAAAAAATACTATTGCAAGCGACACATAGCCCTCAGGATGTACAATGGTCACATAACTCAAGCTAAAAGGCCTTTGTGGAAATTGCAGTCCAGATATTGACCAGCTTAAAAAAATAATAATAATTTTTTGAGATTTGAGCCCGAGTTCTGGGTCAACAAGAGCTGCCCACAGAGTCTCGTGCACCAAAAGCCAGATCGAGGCTAACTGTCCTGGCTGCGTAAAGCCGAGACGCAGTGAGACGAGGAGCATAGCCAAGAGGAACAGGAGTGCTCTCTATAAGGCGTACCAGCATCGGAACAAAGCTTTCAATAAAATCACTGTAAAATCAGTGATGTATTTGAGAGGTGACCGTTCGGACTCGGCCGGAGAGGGATCAACACAAGAAAACACTGCATTCACACACAACTCTGGGAAGTTTAGCTTAACTCTTTAATAGAAAGAGCATAAAGCTGTGTTAAATTACAAAAAAGTAACACTATCAGGATTTTAAATTATGTAAAATACATGTATACAAAGAATCTAAATGGCTAAATATTAATTTTAGACATTTATGTCTAAAGTTCAAAATGTTTATAATTTGCCATCCAAATGTGTCAAAAAGCTTGCATATATTTTTTTAGAGGTGGAGCAACGTATCATATCCAGGTAAAGCAGGTGTGACCTTGCTTTTCTTTGGCAGACAGTCAAGGACTTAAGACATCCTTTTACTGTTTGAAAGTGAATTGTATAGGAGACATTACTTTATGGAACACGCAAACTAAAATGTCGTAAATGTCGTAAATTGTAAAGGTATGCTACTCAAGAGGCCAGGGACTTACTTCATAAACGGATAACTTTAGATAAATAACTCAACTCGGTTGCTGGTTGCAAGATGCAATAAAATCTGTCACTGCAATCTGCATTAGTGAAAACATCCACCAACATCCAAAACTGGTGCAAAAAACGTAATCAACGTTCGATGTAAAGTAGAGAATATTAGTTGCAACAGTGTATTGTGGCATTTCTGAGATAATTTACAGTTACACTGTTTAAAAAAATGAAAAAGCTTATAATAATCAATACTTGAAGTTGTATTATTTGTGCTATGAGTTACATACAGTATATGGTACAATGTGGCAGGAAAATGCAAGAGAAGAGGGAAAGAGTAAGTGCTGCGAGGTGAAACTGGGTCGTGATTCATGTCAATGCAATGTCGGATCACGTTCCAGCAAAAAAATACTTATAACACCTCTTTGAAATTGAATAAAAATCCACTACAACAGTTTCCAAACACTGGGACAAAATGTACAACTGGAATTGCAAGTAGCCTATTACCCTCCAAAAATTCAATGCATTTTAATGTTGAGAGTGATAAAAATACCTGCTATGCAAGTTATGGAAACTGTGGTCAAGACATATACAGAATATAAAATAAAGTTTGAGAGGCACTGCATGACAAGTTTTTGCTAAAGAGACTAATTTGACCAAAATATACCACAAGAAGTATCTAGCTGTAGCTTTAAAAGTAAGTCAGATCAGTTGGTGAAAGTGTAAGTAGCAGACATGGGTTTCAGAAAGTGGAATCAAGGGAAAGCTAATGCAAAACTGTGAAAAACATTGTGTTCGATCAAGTTGAGAAGTCACCATGCTTTATCGACTCCTGTATTATTGTTTTACGCGCGTCATTTCACACGCACGGCCACGCACACCGCACACACGTACAGCTTATACTCCAGCCCCGTCGTCCGTGTCCTGTCGTGTGTCTGGTCAACCCTAAAAAAAAAAAAAAACCCTCTGCTGCCTGCGTCCACCACACTTCCCCCTTTTCGAACCCTTCTCCTTCCATTCCTCCAATCTGTCTATCCTTATCTCCTCGACCCCCTCCTCTCTTCTTCTCCTTTTTTATTTTTTATATATCAAAATCATTTCAGGGCTTAGAAGCGCCATTTTCTCTTTTCCTTAAAAAAAAAAAAACCCTGTGCGAGTAGAAAACTTTTCCTTTCCTTCGACACGGAACGCACGTTTAAAGAGAAGAACACACAGGCTGGACGTAAACGTGAACAAGCAGCGTAACTTAAAAAAAAATAAATAAACCGGTGTCCCGCTTCTACAGCACAGCACACAAGCTAAAAAGTGAAAGAAGAGACGCATTTACCTGTGTCAAGCAGTACGGGGAGTACATGGCGGAGGTTGTTTTTTCCTTTTTCTTTTTTCTTTTTTATTTTTTTTACAAACGACAACCGGAGGAGAGCTTATTTAAGTTGGATGGAAGCTCGCTGTGGTGCTGCATTGCCTTCGCTCGCCGTCCTGTTTCCCTCACTCCATGCTGCAGCTTACAGTAACCCCGCCTAGAAGCTCCAAAAGTTTCAGGGGAAAAAACTTGCTCTCCCTCCCCTCTGCTCTGCTGTGGCGTGCACTACTTTTTCATTCTCGTCTTTTATTATACAACATACGTGGAGAAGTGCAGTCCAGGTGCTAATTATGCACTTTGGGTCGTGAACGCAGCGTGGGGGCGTCGCAGGGGCTGCTTTTAGTGACCGGTCATGTTCAAGAGGAAGAAGCCTACAGTCGGTCGTAGATTAGTTCTGTGAGCTACATAAGGGTTGCAAGTTCTGGAGACTTTAAGAGCAATGGTGCATGGGTTTAACACTGCGAATGATGTAAATAATAGAGACTGTTTATTGATACACAAAGTTGGAAAAAGTATATACATAAAATTATGACACAAACCCACCCTCATGACAATAAAGACAATGCATTCAATTGTATACATTGTATCTCAATAGATTTTTTTTTCAAATGTAATATCATCTAACCCTAAATTAACCACAGCTGCTTTTATTTTATGCACATTAATACTTTATGAAACTAAACTAAACAGAGCTGGAGCACTTTCACAATTAAATATCAAAATAAATCATATTTTGTTCTGTGATCTGCTTTTAACCATAAGATTACACCTGCTCAACATTATCCTAATATGAGGGCATTTTCAAATTACAAAAGGTAGCTATAGTCATCTGGTAATTGTCATTAGGTTGTACATTTCTGATTAGGATCATTATAAAGTGTTCAAGACTAGTCTTTATACTGGTTATAAGAACCATTTTTAAAAGTCTTATCCTTGGGCTCCCTCACTCAGTCTTGTCTAGGACATAGAAGTTTAGTAATTTAATCAGACCACAGTAGTCTCAAAAAAGTGTCTGGACTTGGTCTCAGCCTAGTGTTTGGGTTTTATAATTGTTCCCAAGTCTTGGTCTCAGTACACAAAAACAGTAGGCCATTTAAGATTTGAGACGCCCCTATAGCTCAGTCAGTAAAGCACATGCCAAATAAGGCGGGATCTCACTCGGTTTATTTGCCCAATGTTATTCCCCTCTCTCTCTCTCTCTGTTTCCTGTCGACCTACTGTATACTATCAAACTACCCCCCCAAAAAAAATCTTTGATATTCATACTCTCTACACCTCTATATATTCTTAATCTATACCACGGATTCCCAAACTCTGGGTCAGGGCCCAGAATTGGGCCACCAAAGATCCAATTTGGGTCGCAAAAAAAACAATTCTGTTAAAAAAATAGAAAAAAGTCTATGGACATTGCATACATAATGCTTCTTTTGTAAACATACGGAGCAAGAAAACAACAGTAAAAACAAATAACACCACGCTAACAATCATCAAAAAGACGCAAAGACACATGGGCCCCATAAAAAGTTTGGAAAACACTGATCTATACTACACCAAATATAAATTCAGAAGGTCTTATGTTGATTATGACATTTATGCGCACCCTGGTGGACAGTCTAAGGTTGTCGTCTTGTGCAGTCCCTAAAGCAGTTCCAACATTTACACTCATTTATTTCCACATTTTTTTTCATATATATAGTTTTTAATCCATTTCTTGTTGCATCTACAGCTGTTTTATAGTTAGGTTACGTTGTCATTGCTAAGTCTGCTGCTAAACTTGAAGCTACATCTATTTAAACTATTGTTCAAATTATTCAAAAGTACATCATATAACCTCGCTGTCCCAAAATGTCCCTTTTGCACAAATATGAGACACTTTAATCTATTCTGAAGCACACTGAGGCACCACAGTGAGCTCATCATACAGCTGCAAGTCTGAAATACATTTTTGGAGGTTATGTTTTCAGAAACCACACATGCACATCATACGCAAGTCTGGGATATGACCACACAGGCTCATATCTGTTAAAACGTTTGGATTCTGACCCTTGACCCCCATCCATTAAAGCCGGAGTTTGCAGTGGATTATCGTATACTTAAATGCGTTTAGATCAATGTCTATTTATTTACTGAACCATACTTGACCCGGTCTGCGAGCCGCAACCGTTCCATAAAACCAGTGAAGTGAGTCCAAGCCAAACAGTCGCTAGAGCTTGGAGTTGAAACAAGCTAAGACAGACTTATAATCACAGCCTCAGAGCAGTATCAAGATCTCCCAAACATACAAACAGTAGGAAGTGATACACATTTCACATAAAAGTCGTCAAATTACATTTTCTTGGCAGGGTTCCAGTGTGCTGCTATAGTGGGGGAATTTGGGCGGGAGTGAAGTCATTGTGAAGGAAAATTTTTTGGGGCCTGACATTTGGAGTCCCACAGATTTACGAGGGCCTACTGCTTGTGTATTTTTACCGCAAGCCTCAGCAGCAGAAACAAAAGAGATGTGGGCTCTGTGTGGCCAATTACTGCATACGGTCTGAGATGGGAGCCAGAGACTGAGACTGTGTGGTCAGTAGAGTGTATGCAGGCCGGGAAAAGATTGTACATAAAATATTGCATGTGGCAAAATGACGTTCCATACCCAAGCATACGTTCTGTGTTTTAGACAGAAATCTGCATCTTATAATCTGCAGGCAATCAACTCAACTCTAGATATGAAAGGTTTTATAGATGCTTTTAGGTTTTTTCCCATGTACACATTTTAGCAACACAAAAATAAGAAGACAACATATACAATCAACTAAATCGGCTACAAAAATTGCAAATTCTGAATTAACAAAATGGCGTTTGAAGTGAGTTTGAAGTACAGAAAATCTGTTTCTATACAAACATTTAGGTTACATCAGCTAAAGGCTACACAACCAAAGAATTTTAGTGGTTAAACTAATATTTGATCTATTCTAAACAAAGAATTAGTCTGGTCCTTCTTGCTTGAATTTCTGAATGTAATTGGATAGACATCAGAATTCAACACACGCAAAATGCCTCTGATCCAATACAATTTAAAAAACATACAAAACCAAAGAAACAAAGCTTCCTATAAAGCCCGCCCCATTTTAAACAGACGGTTATGATTGGTTGGTTGTGTTGAGCTCAGTGGAAGTCCGGTTCTATGGGAGACATTCCAGACCAATTTCACTTTGCTAATAAAGAAAGTGCGTGGTGTCTGGCTGGCTAGGCTATAGTTAGCACTCTCACTATACCACTCAATGATATTAATAAAACTCAAACCTGTTATGTTTTCTTTAGATAAATTATTGTCATTTGTTTTACACATTTAAAGCTCTATAGTGCCCAGTAGAAGTTTCATTACATTCTGTCTCTACAGCTGTCCAGAGCAGACAAAGTGAGCACTGGTTGAAGGGAAGCACACTCATGTTTATGTTTGAGCATTCTTTCATGAAGGTTTTAAGACATGTAGGAATAATTAACTGCGTTGTCCATGGACAACAGCGTGTCCCTTCAAGGCTACCGTAGCATGCTCTAATAAGGAAGCACGAGAGTAGAAATGAAGAATTACAATCTACACTTTTGTCACCAGATAATGCCAAAAAGACCAATAACTACACACTCCAAGATTACAATAGCTTCATATACTGGTCTGTGCGTCTATCACAGGTCATAGGTTTATTAACTAATATATTATCAGTTAAATGTAAAGTATGAGATTTATTTTTATTGTACTTGAGAGAAAAAATATTGAATTTTCTACTTGCATATTGTATTAGGAATTATCCATAAAAAACAAGACATTTTAGACATCATCTAGGCTTTATTATTAAGGATTTTAATAGAGAATGTTTAACAGATTGTTATGTTGTTGTGGGGGTTGTTAGGAGCATGAGGAAGGGGGGTTTTGGTTCAAAGTTGCTTTAACTAATGGATGGGTTTCTGCCCTTGATGGCAGTTAGTCTATGGTTATTAGTTCAAATTGCGACTAAAAAGGCACACAGGTTGTTGAAACTTTCTCTCCTCTTTCAACTGCAAAAGGTTACAGTGAGTGGTTAAAGGGGGATCAGCCTACCCTTCCTTAAGCAAGCCTGCTTGCATGCAACAAACGCAAACCCTCCTCTGCCGTGGCTCCTTAAATGAGCCACACATTTAGCGGTCTGTGTGAGTAAATCTCTCATTAAGTAACACATGGTAGAGCCATATGCTATGGTTGGTGGGTCGGCCGCGGCTCGGCTTTTTCACACGCTTCGAATATACATATTTACCACTGCTCCAGAGTTCCAGCGCGAGAATGACTTCACCCGGGCCGGCAGCGTGGTGCAGTTTTACAGTTGCATTAGAGCCCAGGCTTTGACTAATGCGTGATTACAGAAGTGTTGGCTGGACTCAATATGACTGTCTAGGGATTTTTGGCCTCGGGTTTGCCAAACAGGTTGTTCAAGGGTGAGAGGATGTGTGATACTGTAACCGGTGACGCTCCCACACCTGGCTGCGTCCCTACTGTAAAAAGAGATGACAAAGGAGCGACAAGAAAGAGCGCGCTGGTGTCGAGGCTTGTTAGCAGATGTCAGTGCTAATGGCCACGCATTTATGTATTATTTATACGGCACACGCAGTCCTCATGTCAAGTTTGTGCTAGCCCAAGCATCTACTAGCTCTTTCAACTTAATGCAATCCCTGAATTGATTTTAAACAGTTACTTTGAAGATTATTGACATTATCTCACTGTCTTCCATTAAGTAGACTCATTCCAAAAGATTTATCAGCATAATACACTCTCAGTGCCTTCTATTTTCTAAGCCATCAAGTTGATAAAACACATTTGGTTTTTAGCTACAGATTGTGAAAACTTGTGGTTTACTTTTGTAAAGGCTTTGGCTTAATGATGCTGTCCAGACTATTTTCCAAACTCTTGTGGGTGAAATTGGGACATAAGAAGTACTACCCCAGCTTCCACAATTATTTGGGATCTTGAGTCCTGCAAAATGTCACTGAGAAAAACATAATGGCAGCAAACTTGATCCAAGATCTTTGTAAACAGTAATCTAATTTGTTTTGTACAGGTGTTTTAAACAGTTTTAAATGAGCATTGTGTAAAAGTTTTATGTTGTATGAAGTTCATTTTGATGTTGGTTAGTTGTTGGTCGACGAGGCTTGTCAACATTGAATCAGTTGCAGCTAAAAATGCCGCACTGGCTATGTCTCCTTATACAGCTAAAGAGCCCCAAAAAGAAAAAAACATAAATGCAATCAAAGTTAATACATTTTGTGATTGTATTCACATTTGTCATCCAGCAACTGATCTAATGTTGAACTCAGAGTTAGAAGTTTAAAGTAAGCTCGATGCAAAGCTCGATAAAGTAAGTAGATGCAAATTGGTGCACTTTGTTAATAATATATAACCAGAAAATGTTGCTGTGATAGTGTTGGTGGGTTAGGGGTATGACTGGCAACGTGACTTTTTTCAGGTAATGTAAAATCCAATCTTGTAGGCTTAGACCGGATTTGCCAAATTCTTAGTTAGTTAGTTATGCATAATGTCCATTTTCACAACACAGCCCTGATTCTGGAGTCCTGAAGAAAGTCCCTTTGCTGTAAAATTCAGCCCCCCGCAGCCGACCTCCTGGTGAGGATCTGGAGGTGGGCTCTCTCTCTCTTTCCACTGAACGTTCTTGAACTCACTGTCCCTGGAATCCAATCCACCTCCGCCGACGCTCCTCCCTTCTCCGCGACTCTGCTGCTCCATTACAGCCATAATGCTTCATTTCGGTACCCCCAGACACGCAATGCATTGGAGCAATCCAGATTCTCTCCGAGACTTGGAAACAAAGCGTGTACAGCCTAGAAAAATGTCTCCTACCTCATTAACAGTCATATTTAGTCCTTATTCACGACCACAATGCATTACGCATTTTTCTTCTTAGAATCAACACTTTCTTTTTTTTACACCATGCTGTATTATATCGTCATAAGAATTTTCATTCCCAGGAGGCGAGGGCGCTTCGGCAAAGTTGCAAAGACCTCCTTTTTTTTTCTTTTCTTTAAAATGTGGAAATAATGATTGTAATGGTTTGCAGCTGAGTAGAGGGAGCTGTGAATGACATTATGATTGTGGTGCAATTACCCGGCGCATAAAAACACACTGTCAGTCAACGTAATGAGTAACGACTCAAATTACACATACAAAAACAACACATGGAATAATCATGGTGGTAATATTCAAAATAATAAGAGTAATAATGATGAATGCGTACCCTGTATGAATCTGAAACTACATAGCATTCGGGCATCCCAGGACCTCTGGAGGGCTCTTCGTTCAACAGAAAGGGTTCGGTTGCCTGTAACGTAACACAACAGTCATTTTGGTTATTAGTTAACACTGTCACAATATTTAGTCATATGTTGAAATGTCAAACTAATGCTTTTGGAGCCTTTGATTGGAAATTCTCATCGTCGTTCAACCTTAAGTCCCACCAACTACCAGAGAATTTAAGTCAGCGATGCAGACATTATGAGCATTTTTTTAATTTACTTGATAGAAACTTTACTTTGATAGAAATTGTATGTTTGCTCTGGTCTCCGCCATTACTTGGTCTTGGTTGATGCAGTGTTGACTACAACACTAGCTTATTATATTTCACATATGTATGAGATATAATTTTTTTATTACTAAACAACATTTTCTTTATTTCACATTTCCTGTTTTTGGCCCCCAAATTATATGACACACTGTAAGTATCAGAGTAAGTAAAAATCACTTTAAGGCATTCATTCTTCTGTTTACCAATATAAAATAATTTCTGCAGAAGACTACAATAACAATTACCGTTTATTACAGTTAAGAAAATTAAGTTTACTAAGCTCAGTACTAAATTACAAATGTATCATAACAATATTGATGCCTCAAATAATACAGTCTCCTTTTTGGTCCTCTCTGTCCAGATACAAATATGTTAAATTGTATTTGCTATTTGTTATTATTTTCCATCCAAATACACTACTTATATAGGTAATCTTTACAGTAGCTGTACTGTCTATTTACAGTGAATGAATGTGAGTATGAATGGTTGTCTGCCAACGTATGTCTCCAAGTCAGTGGCGTGCAAACTAAGGCTCGGGGGCTACATGCGGCCACATAATTAAACAAAACATTTTTTTTTTCTTCAATTTTTTTGCAGTGATCAGTTGATTCTACTTCGAGATGCTCCAAATGGTAACAACCATTCCTAAAGCTTGCATCTCTACAGTCAGCGAGGCATTGATAATACATACATGCACATATTGTTTTGTCTATAGTTCAAACTTTTGTTGGTTATTAATTATATAACCCAACAATAAAATGGGATATTTGATGGCACATACTTTCAATTTTATAGATATATAGACATAGGCCTATATACTGTACTTTCATCGTTAATACTCCATCTGTCTCATTCTGGATGGGAAGAGACATATAATTAACAAACGTCAACATTTTGTGTTTTCTACATTTTTAAGCTTAAAGATAAATAGAACAGAATTGATGAGAGACTGGCTTATCTTTTCTTGAACACACACATGCTCTTGGTCGGAGCGTCCTTGCTGAGCCCATATGCCGCACAGGCCTGAGTCCAGGCCTGCCAGTCTCCAGCGCTTCAATGGGTAGCTGCCATAGCACCACACAATACTCCGACACAAAGGCATTTCCTGTCCCTGCTGTTTCACCTGCACGCTCACTGTTCTGTCAGCGCACACTGATTCAGCACAAACCATTCACACACTCATACTCAACGTCTCACAGCGCTCATGCTAGGACATTGCATGATGTTGGACAAAAACTCACCTTGCTCGTCTGGTTAAAACTGGATTTATGAAATACATGTGAAAATCAGATCACGCATTTACATGGACGATGACTAAGATGAATAAGACACGCAAGTGCTTCTTTGGTAAAATTGCTGAATCATGTTGGCTAGACTTTTGCAAAAGTCTGATTGAAATATCAAATTGAACTGGGCTAACACTTACATAATAAAATAAAGTGGAGTTATTTCCTCGTGGATAGATAATAATCTGACCCAAAATGACCTCAGAACATTGTGCACGAGATTTCTGTCACTCCGCAGATTCCGAAAGTTAGTCATCATGAGTCAGTTTTGCAGCCTGTAAGCCAAACATTAACTTTGCTAGAAATATTTTAACATGTTCTTCTCTGTCTACTAGCAGCTATTGAATAAAATGTGGCTAATACAGCACCATTTCATGAAGCTTATTCTTCATGATTTGTGTCAGTTACCCATTCTGCATTAGCAGTGATCTGAAATGAATAAATAATAAACGAGACAAGGACTGACCACAGATCAGTTATATAGAAAAAAGTTTTACTGTTTTATTTGCGTAGTTTCTTTACTGATATAAATACATGTATCCAAAGACAATAAATCTATATTCTTTATTAAACCATAGAAGACTGAAAGGATATTAAATATTTGTTTGAGTGAGATGCCTTTCAAAGTATGCAAGACTGACTTTTTAAGAAAAACTGGGGAGAAAAATGCCATTTTGGACAGTATTCGAGAGACGCTGCTACATGTTGGCTGCTAGCTAATCTGTCAATCATGTGATATAAACAGCAACTGGTGAAGCTCCATTCTTTGGCCTATAGATAAATTCCCTTCTATTATTCAATACTGGGACAATCACCAACGTTCCTTTTAAAGGCCTTGTCGAGCTTTATCCGTACCTCTGCACATGTAAATATTCTGACAGACGGGCACTTGGCTGCTCTGCCGGCCCTACACTGCTCTCCCTGATAGATGCCGTATACTATTTATTCGGACTGTTTGTTTCTTTTCAGCTCGGTTCATTTGTATGCTGCTGGACATGCCGTCGCAGACATGGGCACTGAATGAGCATCCATTGCAGTTCTGTTGTGAATTGAGGCCGGGCCAGACAACATGGATGGGAGGGAACCACGGAGCGGGGCTCCTGGATTGAACATGGGAGTCATGCCTGGTTTGCCAGCCGGCGGCTATTACTTTTTACTCCATAATGGTACAAATTTGTTTCTGCCAGGCTAAATTTAAATGTCTGTTTTGGAAATCAGCTAAACCTGTTAGCACGGGCTAGGAATACAGGGAATGAAAATAACTTTGAGACAGCATAAGGGAATAGTTTTACTTGAATCTAAAGTTTGTAGCTGGATATAGAAGAAAAAAAAAATAATCCCATTTTCCAGAACTTTATGATCTCTTGACATACCTTAGATGGGAACAAACATAGCTTGTAGCCAACAACAAAATGTAAAGTTATACTATTTAAAATGGCGTGTAAGGTAAACATAATTTGGGTAGGATTCAAACAGGCATTAAGCATTTACATATGCACGCACACACAGTAACACGGGATTGCACTTGAACATGCACAGACACATGGGTAAACAGCGCTATAATAAGTCCCAGACATTCGGCTAACCATGCTGCGGCTAGGAGACACAGGCTATTCATATCCAGCAGAATGAGAGGTAACAGTTTGTCTTCCCTTCTGCTGTAACACAGGAAGGCCGTGCATGACGAGTCTGGGGTCGCGAGCTTAGAAGGTGGATTGATTAACGCAAAATTAGCATTTGGTTTTGTTTGCAAAGTCACAACTAGTCAAGCATCAACCACATGACGTATTTTCTCTGTTAGAGTTAGAATTCAAGACTAAGAAAGCATTACCCGTAGCCTTAGAGTCCAAATCCTGGCTTGTCATCATTAATATGTGGGGAAACATTGGAGAAAAAACATTTGAAACCATTCGTCCCACTAAATGCTGCCCCGCCAGGCTTCCAGGGCTTTCTGTTAAGCTCTTAAACTGCCAAGTGTATACTTTTCAATGTTGATAATCACAGACTTGCATGGCTCATTGTAATTAGTCCCCTCTTTCTGGCAACTTTTGGTCATTTAAAGCTGAAAATGTTTGTTCTGTGGACACAATGGAGGTTTGAAGCGACTAAGTGAAAGGGCAAAAGCTGAGGTCAGCCGACGGTTAAAGCATCAGTCGAATGAGGCGCGTTGTTGGATGGAGTTCCCTGAAGCAATCAGTCACTCTCTGTCGGATTTTTTAGAGCATGCTATCAATTATACATATGTGTTTTGCTATACATGAGCATATGCCTAATCCATATGGCACGGCCTACAGTAAAAACACAATTGGAGCACTGTTCGATTAACAATGAAAGCATTAGATCACACTTGTCTGGAATATTGACTTTTTAGTAACTATGAAAAATGGAAAATGGTTGTCAAGATGGCTGCAGAGGATGATGCTGGGGTTTTGTGATGGTCTTTGGGTGCATGCATAAACTTCGATGAGTGATACAGATGATGGTCCGAACAAACACGCTAAGGTTGATCCAAAACTTTAGTTCAGTATGTAGCTTTTGACATTAACTTTACACAATGACAGAATTAGACAGCCTTATTTGTCTTAAATTGATATAAAGATGTCATTAGGTGCCTCCATCAATGATATCACTACAGTTAAACACCCATGGCTCTCTTCTTTTACAAATAATGAACAGTGGTCAATAGGAAGAGATTTTTTAATGGTCCCATTACTTACACAGGTTACACCAGGTTTATGTGCGGCCATTAGGCATGCAGTCTTGTGTTTTGCCTGTTGTCATGTTCTGCACAATTGGATGGGTAGGGGTCAAAGGCAGGGGTGGGGTCAAAGGCAGGATGTCATTAACGCAACTCCACAATATCAAAAAAGCAATAGACAATTCAATATCTGACCATTCTGGAAGTCCCCTTCTAAAACACTTAAATTGTCTTGAATTGTTTTGCTTTTTTTGGTGAGTAAACGGAGAGTAAGCTTAGTAAGCACTAACCAATTTAGGCTTTGTTGCTCATCTTGTTCACAAGAAAATTGCGTTTTTGGCTCACAAAACTATTTAACGCCTTTCAAATTGAAGATTTTAAAAGGATAGAGATGTCTAAATAAGCTTGCACGCATCTATGCTAACAATTCAATTTCTTTTATATAGCCCAGTATCACAATAACAATTGCCTCAAAGGGCTGAACAAATACCAAAAGACAACAACAAAAAAAAACAGGTTGAACCAGACAATATCCCCTTTACTTAGATCCTCCGACAAATGACAGGTTTGTTCATTATTACAACTGCGGTCTATGAATTGTTTTGTTTTTCAATGCAATTCTGCAAGTGGCCACTGGTGGAATAAGCGACATGTTCTGTGCAGTTCTTATTATACCTTCGGGGTTAACAAACAAACTGCTAGCTTGCTTAGTTTGCTAGTTAGCCTAATAACGACAACAAAAAACTCAAACTTGTCTCACTTCAGATGTATTCTTTCAACTTTGCAGATTTTGAAAAACATTGTTACGTTAACCTTTGTGTTAATTAGCCCAAACTGACTGAACATTTTCCCCTATAACAACAGCTATAATATGCAAAGGGTTATGTTTGTGTTGGCTGCGTTTCATGGCATCACATTAATCAGACCTATACACCCTCCACCCTTTTCATTTTCTATTGAGCACACAACCATTAGGGCCTCCATTACAATTCATAAGAGGCAGGTATCTTCAACAATCAGAGACGGAGTGCGCTAATCACTTGCAAGATCGGCCCTGTGAGTTTTCTAGAGCATCGAGACTTGACTAACTGACATCCTCCCCGGCCCCTGTTTCATTCAGCCTTAATTGTATCCTCATTCTTCACCTGCTAACAAGCGAACAAACCTGCGCACATGTGGCACGCACATCAAAGCGACGGCGATGGGAGGGGGAACTTGTTTGTAGTAAAAAAAAAAAAAACGAGTCGGGGAATATGAAAGGGGGGAAATTTAGGTGCTGTGTGAGTCCGGGCCAGTGCCACCTCGGGGAGAAATGCTGGAAAAATGTGATATTTTACACCTGCATCTCTCAGGAGGTGCAGAATAAGAGACAGGAGCGGGGGAGGCAGTAATTAGAAGAGTGTGCACGTATGCTGGATGTGCACGTGGATTAAAGGATTTTTAGTATGTTTATGTTTAGTAGTATTTTTAGTATGTTTCTGGGGCTTGCTACTGGTTCTTATTCGGCTTTCAATTTGGTACGTTGCATTGCCTGCCAGATTATTAAAAATGCTAAACCTGGTTTCGAATGCTAAAAAAAAAGTGTTGAAAATTCAAACAAATATGCTAATATTGTTACAGTGATAAATAGCTGGCAAGAACAGTTTAATGAATAATGCTATTGGCTCTAATTCCTCATTAAGGCCCTAAAGAGGAAAGAGAAAAGAGGTAAAAAAAAACATGTATTGTTTCAAATTAAACTCGGAAGGCAGAAGATACCAACACCTTCCCAAATTGAGTAGATTCAAATTACTCGGTTACGCAGCTGGTGTGCAGTCTGGGCTGTGTTGTGAAACCAATTAATGTGGGGGTTAAGTGTTGATAAAGTAATTGAAGCAGGGTTATAAATGAGATGGAAGAGTTAGGAGGGGTCTGTGATCAGGACAGCTTAATAAGGAAAGGCAAAGGTAACTTCTGTTCTTAGGCCATTCACTTACTTACAAGGCAATGACCTTTCAAGGGCAAAACAACTTTTGAATTGTATTTTTTTGGGGGAGAAATTCCTGTAATTGAGACTCACAGTATACATTCAAAAAGCCACAACCGATATCTCATGGTACTGTATATAGCACTGTATATTATGTGTTGTGCCATGAGCCTCTGGAAGTGCTTTTTTATGATAATGATGGGAACTCCTCTCAGCAATATTCCGTCTCAGTTAAACTCTGTTGCTGTTAAATGCATTAACACTCCCAGTAAATATAGAAATGCAATTGGATCTTGAACATAAGATTCAGTAGATGGAGTTTTTCCTATTAAACTATTTATGTACCAAAACAAACAAGTTTAGTCAGCAAACAAATTTGTCTTTGCCACTCTCAAAATATAGTATACAAGCAGCAATAGTCTGATTTTGAATTTGAGTATCCAGGTTTCTTAGTTTGACTAGGAATCAATAACTGCCATTCCAGTAAGACGAGACTATGTGAGAATACTTACTCAACCTTTCACTCACATAGCATCATTGCCAGTAGGTTGTAGGTTTATAAATTTGGTGTTTGTTGAATAACCTTAAATACCTGAGGATATTGGCTCTTGATTGTTTAGCAGTCTTTTTTCTATTAGATAACACCAGAGTTTGGAATCCTCACTCTAAAGCAAAAGGCTTTTTCTTCTTACTGTCATCTTCCAAGCTTTCATTTAAAATGTGCTTAGTGTGGAACCTCAGCCAGAGAAAACATTTATGCATCTCGACAACTGTATTGATTTACACATCATCATGGCTCGATGTTTTTGGAGATGATGAAGTTTTGGCAGCCATATTGACACCCTGCCATTGCCTGTATCATATGAGCTACAAACGCTTTTCAGAAATGATGTGTAATTAGTTCTCCACATTGTCTTATTCTGTATATAGTACATTAAAGATGTTTTGTTTATTGTTTATTCTTTAACATGGTCCTTTAATTTGTCTGCTGGAGGGTTGTACAATGAGAGAACTGGGAAATGGTTAATGCAATCAATGCATTTTACTTTTCCAGACATTTTTACCAGATTCCCAACAGAATGGACAACCTTTTAAACCTAAAAGATTAGTATTTTGCCATTGTTGTTCTACCTGCAGTGTGTTGCCAGAAGTCAATGGCTGTCTGTTTGGAATTTCATTATATTCACAGAGACAGGCATATTTTGTGTTTACATGACAACACAGCAAGGGGTGTTTTCAGAAGTTTGTAAATTAGTGGAGTGAGAACATCGTCAGTGTAAACAAATGGTCTCAGTAAAAATCATTTAAATGTTTGGTGACATTTTTTACATTTTTGGTGAGGCTTTACAGCGGGTCAAGCACAATAATGTAAGTTCAGTGAAGAACTTGGTGTTGGGAAAGGGGGCCTTGGTATTTTCTAACATTACTTAATACTTATGGTAAACGCAATACCAAACTTGTAATTCCAGATGCCTACTTTTATTTTTCTTTAACGTAAATTTTTCTGCATGGAAAAAGAATACCCATCTGACATCTGGAGAAAAGTAAGACTGTATTTCATGTTTCACTACATTGGTTTGACAGCAGGAAACATCTGGTGTCCAATCCAACAGTTAAACCTTTGTAATGAACCATTTTTGAACGTTCAAATTTGGCATGTTTTTTTTTTTTGTGAAATCTTAGAACTTAGATTTTTTTTTAATCCAGAACATTTTAGGCACTGTGAAAAGCCTATTCAAAAAGCACCTCATTCTCATTGAGTATACTTCAAAACTTCCAACTTCTGCAAACAATTAAAACACACAACTTTATCTGAATCTCATTTAGATTTCTCTAATGTAACAGGGTTGTTTCTCCAGTGAAGCTGCTCATGATTAACCCTCTGCCATTCTAAAACTATTTCAAGAGCTTAAAATCCAATCACCCCGACAAACCCATGTGAGCTCACTATCCTAATATTTACTCCGTCTGATGGTATATCAGAGTTTCCATCTTTAAACTACAGCAAGGGCCCATATTCGACGTAAGCTATCACAGCCGGCTTGAAGCCTTGTTTATTTTCCCAAGGAAACGTCAAGGTCCAGGACAAACATTATAGTATATTATAGCGTATATAGTGAAGGGTGACATCATTGGCAGTGACAGCCAAGACGCAGAAGAGTGGAAAAGCGCTTGTCTGCTCAAAGGGATAAATACATACACATAAAGGATGAATGCAGTTACAACTATTTTGAAAATAGCATTCTTTTATACTGTAGATAAACAGTAGATAAACAGTAGATAAACAGTAGATAAACAGTAGATAAACAGTAGATAAACAGTAGATAAACAGTAGATAAACAGTAGATAAACAGATAAAATACTGGACGATGGGATTAGGGGCTAATGCCAGTACAGATGTAATTGCTGGATTCAAGAGCCCATTCACTCTTGTTTGACATACAATATGTTACGCAAACTCAAGTCTAACTCAATATTGTAACATAAAACACTTTCAGTTTCTTTAGTCTTTTTATATTAAAAAAATGTCAAGTTAAGATTGACAAAAAGATGATAGGCCAATGATTTTGCATTACAAACAAGTTTTGCTTGCCTATTAGATGCTTGTCTGTGGCACTGGTGTATGAATGTTTAAGAATGTTTAGTGAAAGAATTTGGTGATGGTCGGAAGCAGGAATGGCTGTCACGTCTGTGGCTATAGATGTAGCGTACCACCACCAGTGTGTGACTGTGTAGTGAAATGAATAATGGATATGTAAAGCGTCTTTGCAGCCCCTGAAAAGTGCTATATAAATTTGATGTAATACTACTTTTACTACTACTGATAATAATAATAATAATAACATTGTTCACTGTGTCTTATGAAACATCGGTTCAACTAATGCTAATGAAGCTGAACTACACCTAAATTAGATTAGCTTAAATATTCTTTATCTACCTTTATCACACTACATGGCTTCTAAACTCCTACCATTGCCATATATGGTAACAAATAAGTACAGACTACATGTGTGGCTTTTATAAGTCCATTGTTGGTTCACTATTTTATCTATGTTTCAATATCACACACTGTTATATGAGCACTTTTACAAACACATGACCAAGACCACAAAGTACCAACACTAAAAATAAGGCAAGAACAAAACTAAGACAGGGCAAAACTGACCAGAGACTGAATCAGTACAATCTTTGAGTACTACAAGAAAACTCGAAGTGAAAACTGCCATTTCCTTTCCATCATATGTACATAAATAAGTAAGTTCTACACTGTACAGAGCTTGTGCAGAGTGAAAGTGGTGCAGTGGTGTGTATTTGTGTAAGATATGGGGGTAGCCTCGGGGGGAGTTAATCTGACACTGACTGACAGATGCCTCCGGAGCATTCTGACTAACGCAGCAGCGAAACATTGGCACCGACTCCCAACGACGCCTTCACTTAAAAAAAAGGAGGTGAGTGGCTATAAGTAGGAGAATAACAAGTGGAGATAATCCCGTGTGAGGCCTGTCCTGAATTCAGTATCATTTTTACTGATGAGCGTCTTGGGCAGCTGCCATGTCAGCGAGGAGGCTCGTAAACAAATAATTATTCATACTAATAATCTTCCATATTCATGTGCTAATAAGATCCCTTTCCTGGCTTGTGAGCAGCTTCAAGGTTGTATGTGGGAGGTTCCCCTAACTATTGCCTGACTTGACTTATTTCATGCCAAAAAATCTATGGGTCAAGGAAGTTGTGAGTGAAATAGGATGCGGCATTAAACAGACTTTTTAGTGGCGTTGCTTGTTTTTGAAGCAAGTTGAAACTTCTCACTCACAGGGAATATTTGGAAAAGTCGGAAGAAATAAAATATAATGAAATAGATATGCACTAAAGTTGGGGAAGTTAATGTATATGCATCCAAGCTGTAATGGTAAATGGGCCAATGTCAAATTGCTTGAAGCATTTCCTTTAATACAATAATTCAATAATTAATTGGTTTAAAGCTATAGGGATAATATACTATAAAATACATACATATAGAAAAACAACAAGATACACTAATACAAAACAGATCAAATAAGACCACATTTTAGTTGTTACTTTAAGCATAAATGCTTTAGATTTAGGCTTT
The DNA here is from genome assembly GCA_024349245.1 of Neodontobutis hainanensis. NCBI lineage: Eukaryota > Metazoa > Chordata > Actinopteri > Gobiiformes > Odontobutidae > Neodontobutis > Neodontobutis hainanensis. The sequence continues at coordinate 2,177,300 of JALDNG010000029.1, forward strand.
TATTTTGAAATGTCTGGTATATATAAACAAGGCATATCTAAAGCCACAAATGGATTTTTTATCTTATTTTGTATTCTTATTGGATATAGATATATACTTTATTTGTGCACTTTTATCAGTGCTTTGAAAGCTTTTATGAAGGTTTATGAATTCTGCCACATGGTTAAAACACCGTGTAACCCTAACCCTAGCTTGTTACACACAAAGGTTTTCAGATATTATGCAGACTAGCAGACTTTAATACATTACAGTAGCCTAAGTTTAAAATAAAAATAGTATTTTCTCCATGTTTATTGTTTGGACAATTTTACATTTTGCATACTGCACCTTTAAAATATGTAGTTTTTAACAGTTTGTCATAAACACTTGAAAAGTTTTGATTCTAAACTGTCTCGTTAATGAATTTTTGCGACGTGTTTTTTTATTTTATATTTTCATACCATTTTATGCATGTTATGGGGTTTGAATATACTGTATAATTTAGCAAAATGCCACTATATTTCATAAATCCATCTGTTTAAACCACTATGTAACCCTAGCCCTAGCTTGTTACACATAGACACAAAAGTATATTTCTTTAAACGCAAAAAAACTCAAACAAATTATAGCAGCCTAAGAAATTAAATAATTTACAGTATGTCCACTATAGTTAAATCAGTTTAGACTATTTTCAATTTTGCATACAGCAAATTTTTAAAATTGTTACATTTTGATGGTGCATTTCTGTGGCTATATTAGCTTTGATTTTAAAATGTATTGATTCAATTTAAAGATAAGGTCTAACCAGTAGACACAACTGTTGTGCACAACCCTCAAATGATGCCCTTAGGAAATGAAACTGCCACAAAATGTTCTAACATCTTCTCCCCATGTTTTCACACATTTTGTTCTCCAGCTGACCATAACACATAACAGCAGCCTAAATGAACATTGTATTTCCACCATGTTTACACCTGTTTTAGACAAATACTGCACCTTTAAAATGTATATATATTTTTTGGTTGCCTTTAATAACTTTCATTCCAGTGTATGTTATGTTTGATCATGTGATCATTTTTCACTTGTCAGTGATTTTCATATATTATCTAATGTACTATAATGCTATTGTATCACTCTAATACAAGTTTACCATTTTGAATCCATTATTAAAGCCTTGCCCTGCATCATAAAGTCCTCTGTCAAACCCTAACCCTAACGTTACGCACGAACCCCAAAGACGCTTGTTTTAATTTACGCACAGAAAGTCCCATCTTCTTCTCCCCTAAGTTATCAGACTGTATCAGACGATCCCAGACCGTGACAGCCTTTAGACGGGATTCTGGCTCTTTCCACATGTCACTGACCTTTTTATTCAAGTGTATGGCGTCTATTTATTAGCGGATACACGATAGCGCGTATCATATATGTCGCTATTAATAGTGTAGCGAGTGACCCACATCACAGGGTGCTCTGGCACAGGGCTGTGAGCATCATGCAGCAAGTAAAGCCTTATATTTTCCACTCACTAGACTTTTAACAACTCGTTTTTAAGAGTAATTGGGCCCGATGCGTGTGACAGTAAACATAGTCAGGTAGGTGGTGGGACTTGGCACGACTTTTATAAGAAAAAGCCGCGTAAAATGAGAAAATATAGCCAAATCATGTTTACAATAACAATCTATCATTACAACTAGGATGAAAAAAGGCTAATAGTCAGTTCACAGCACGTACCATTGTGGTGTAGGGAAAAGTGCCAACTCTCTCAAAGACCCATTTTCCACTCTCAAAAAAGTTCGGCTTCCAAAAAAAAAAGTGTGGTGTGTGGGAGAGAGAAAAGTGCTCGGCGTCTCGTGGTTACCGGAAGCCAAAAAAGAGCCCTAAAACCCGGCCTGCTCCCCGCTGGACATTCTCCACCGAACGAATAATCCAAGAGGTCTGCTCCGGCTTCTTTTACTGTTGTTGTATTCCCATCTAAAAAACGCGCTGGGGGGACGCCTCTTCCTTCTCCGCGCTCCTCTTCGCTCTCTCCGGTACGTAATGTCCACTCCAGCCCGCGTAGTCTGCACAAACGATCAGCTGTTGCTCCGCGGAGTCCTCGTGTTGTGTGTGTGTCCCCTCTCTACCCAGCGAGTCTGGAGTCTCGGTGAGCGTACAGTGCTGCGTGTGTCCGTGAGCTCGTACGGGACAGCGCGAGGGGGGTAAAAGCGAGGTGCTGCTGCGTTACGGACACCGGACGGACGGACCGAGCTGCCTGTTTGCCTGCGCCGCTGGTGAATTATTAATAACCCGAGTCTGGCGCGTTGAGCCTGGAACCAGGGCGGCAGCTGGGGCTTTGCGGGAATTAAATACGGGCTCAGAGTAAACCGTGGACGCAGGGGATTAGCAGCTCTCACCGGAGACTGAGCGGGGCAGCCCGGGGCCGACGGGGAGGGAGGGCAGGAGGAAGCGGGGCACTGTGCACCCTAAAGCGGCACGGCACACTGACGAGACCGCTGCAGTACTCACATTTACCTCTGTTAAGGTGATGGACACAAATAAGGTGTGGGTTCAAAGGTCAGTGCACTTTCGTGGAAGAAAACAAGTGCACCCCACCGTTTTACACACTGCCTTTCCTATTTGATCAATTAATGCAAACTCCACTGGCTTAAGGCCATACTTCAGGTCTCAGTGTAAATATAAACGACATATGTCTTTTGATTTACTCAATTTCTTTCCTTCATTTACCCTTTACTAATGTCTTGTTTGCTTTTACTCTGCTCTTTGGTTGTTGGCACGATAACGTTTAGCCCCACTGACTTCTGTTTTCTCCCACGTTTACTGAATCAAAGACAGCTCTGACTGAGCTCAAAGACAAGTAAATGTCAGTGTCAGAAATTAAATACACTCGTAAAGAACTGTATTGGCTGTAGTCTAGTGCAGTGGTTAGCAAGATGGCTAACGTTTTATCTAAACAAACGTATGCTAACACCTTACCTCGAGCTCTTTAGCATAATTATCTTGGTTTCCCTCTCATTTTGTTGTGAAGCATACCTTTGGTTCAATTGTGTTTGTCGTCAGTTGTCTTCAGTGCTGTTGGTTTGCTTTTATCTGGTCTGGTTGGCTTCATAATCTTTCTTTAAGGAGATAAATCCATTTGTGATGCAGTGTCAAAGGTCAGTGTCCTTTAGTCACGTGGAAGAAATACACACCAGTCAAGGGCCTATCTTTGATTCTTTTGACTCTTGCTGCTCTGGCATGAGGTCATACAATAGGCTTCAACGCAAACGATAAAGGCCACTACATTTTTTCCAACATTTGTCTTATTTTATTCTTTTTACAATTATTATATTTGCTTTTGATCTGACATCACATTATGTATCTAATCTTGCCGTTGAGCTACATTTTAGCCGTATTGTGTTCCATTCCACATTGACTTACATTTTAGGATAGTTAATCATTTCCCGTCTCATTTTGTTTTGCAGTTGCCTTTGGGGGTTTTATTGTTTCATTGAGTCTACGTTTATGCTCAACTTTAGTACAGACTCCAGTATAGAATATTCCGCTTTAGTCCCATGTACTGTTCCCTTAGAGTCCTTTTAATGCTGATTGCACAGGACACTACTTACAGTGCAAACCCTAATCATACACTATACATACACTAACTTTAATGGATGACTAGTTGTGCATTTAAAATGTGCATTCATTTTGTAATATTTAAGTTAAGAAGGTTGTAAACTTGTGTAAGGGCAGACAAGACCATTCTTCTTATTGCATATATTCTTTTTTTATAGGTAGCTGTGGACATTACTGTTATTATACCGTTACTTGGTCTTAGATGCGGCAAATGCTTGGAAATGCTGGACTAATGTTAATGGAATAAGTGACAACAGTGTAACATTTTCCAGTATTTTCTGAATGTATAAATAAAAAGTGAATGACTGAGTTCGAAAGACATAAATCCCATAACAACCGTTGATTGGTTATAGATACTAGAATACTGGACGAATGCTGATTTGATTAAAATATCTTCTTTAATAAAAACATTATATATCATATTATGTTTGGTATTTTGGCTTAGTCAAAATATTAATAAAAAAAGTATATATATATATATATATATATATATAAAAATGTACAATGTTGTTTCATCCTCATGGAGCATTATTATAAGTTAATTCTATTTTATTCATTTATTTCCTTTGATTGTAAATGGAAGACAAGCACAGTCATGCACAGTGATATTGTGTAAATGAATAAACTAAAATATTATAGTTTCAATAGATATTTTAAAACAGACATTCAAGTATTTTGTAAACGTGGTTATTTAAGCTATTTTTAGTCCCTACTGTAGATATTTGTCGGCACACTTCAGTTCGGAGAAGCAGACAGGTGTCAAGGTCAAGGGCAGGTTTATTTACAGAGCACATTTTTTACACAACAATTGCTGCTCAAAGTGTTTTATAGTAAGAGATAAATAACAAAAAACAATCCGAAATAAAAAACACGAGAAAAGGAATGGTGAAAGTGTGTGAATGTTGGAGGCAGAAGTCCTGTCACTGGAGCAACACCAGATTAAAAAGAAAAAAGACTTACAATAAAAAAGAAAAAAAAGAAAATTATCATTATATATGATGCTGAGTAGGCTATTAGCTAAAATATTGGTCATGTTGAGGTGCTTGTAAAAATAAATCAATTCTGTGGTTAATTAATGAGACACTGAATAAAAAAGCAGTCAAAGTTCAAAGTTCAAAGTTTTCTTTATTGTCCCTCTTGGGGAAATTAATTTCAGGTGACAAAAATGATCTTTTTATGTTACACACACACTTGCAAATGCCCTATCCGCAGCTCCTGTCTGCTTTTCCGAAGTTCGATAGTTATAAGTTAAATATCTCATAATTTCCTTTTTACTATTTGACTATCCCTTTAATGCCTGGGAACTTTTTAATGGACCTTTTTAAACTTTAAATTCGAATTATTATTATTATTATTATTTTGTTCATTTTTTTGCCTTGTACACCTTTAATTTGTTATAATAGGGCCAATAAATGATCTCTATATTATGTAAGGATTATAACGCAACCCTTAACATGTTGTGCAAAGTAATGTTACCCGTATGATCATAACATTCAGTTGAGCCTGGTTCTAAACGACACTGATGAGCATTACTGGCAGAAGCACACACACGAGCGTAACGTCCAGTGGCACATCCCGAAGGACATGTGTTCCAGCTCGGACTCCGCTGGACATGGACGGACACCTAAACACTGCAAACACAGGACGCTTTTACGTAAAGAAAGTCCACGACTGGAGACGTCACGAGGTGCAATGAGAAAAAAGAAAAAAAGATGGGCACCACTGGCTTTACTTTATCACCGGACAAACACGAACAGGGAGAGACGTGCGCAATGATCCGCTCGCTTTAGGTTTATAGCGTATCATTAAGAGACAATTAGTCTAACCACAAATATTTAAATGTGGTCAAGTAAAAGAGCCACGTTTAAATATAGTACAGTGCTCCCTTTTTAGCATTAAACAGTAGGCCTACTGGAATCATTAATGGCAACAGAAAAAGTAAAAATATGATACATTATTAAATATAGATTATTTAGGGACCTTACATCTGCAAAGTTAAGCCTCTTTAAATACAGACTACAGTTATACTGAGGACTATACTTTTCCTCATTTCCTTCATATCTCCTTATTGTGCTACCTACACATTCGACTTGACCACTTTCCCCACTAAATATAAATATTAACATCATTTCTGGTTTGCCATATTGTCTATTTTGTCCAGAAATCACAAAATCACTCATTATACTGGTGAATAAAAAATAAATGTGTGATGGTCTAGCACTGACGGAATCACTTAAAAAAAAAATAAGAAATCCCTTTTGTAAAAATAACATCCTAGCACTTGACAGAGAAATAATTGTCTCTAAATTATTTTATTTTAATGTAAAAAACATCAACGTATATATATATATTTATATATAAAACGACAATTAGGTTACTCTCTGTTATTATTGGAAACGGGCCAGATTTTTTACGTTCGTTTTACTTTAACGATTTAACAAATATAAAAGGCCTACAATAATAGTAGATGAGACTGCTATATTAGAATAATACAAGTCTCGTGTCTGGTGGTTTTATTAAAGCAGTAGAGGGATTAAAAGTGTGTGGCCTTGTGAGCGCGGCCTGCAGCAGAGGCCTGTTGGACGTCAGCGGTTCTTCTTCGTGCGTAAAGCTTACGTCGTGCTCTAATATATTCAAACGCGTCATTTGTTTTCAACCTGCCCTTAAGTTTGACCTTTGAATTGTGAAATAGGTCTGGAAAAAAGTAAAGGCCTGCTCGTTTTTTTCCAGAAAGAAAAGCCCTTTGATGGAACATGTAATTATTGCATTACGAGCGAACGGTGGCTTATTTGAACCAAAATGAATTGTGCTGTGTTTTCTGCTTTAGAACAGGGCTGCTTAGTGTTGACAGGTTTAATGTAACCTGTGAGAGTGGCTTGGATCAACGAAGCATCAGGCCAACCCTTTGGTCATGCTGAAAGCTAAACGTAAATCCTAAGCAGTCCGTGTCAGACTCAGGTAATAGACTGCTCCCCCCACAGTCTGCTCCTGGATCACACGAGGACTCTATAGACTCTTTAACAGGACGCACAGTCTGTATAAGGTCTCTGCACCAAACGGAGACAAAAACAACTAAAAAAGATCCACCAACCAAGCAACAGCCCGGCGAGGAATGCTGACCTTGGCACGGCCCAGTGGAACCGGGGGCCGAAACACCGCCGCCATTCTGTGAAAGAAAAGCGTAGGGGCTGAATGGAGGAGACGACGAGGCCCAGACAGACAACAACGGTGACGAGCTTCGAGACACAGCTATAGGTTCAATGAGGAGTGAACTCTCTGAACCGGGACTTGGACTCGAGTTTGGAGCGCGTCACGGGAAAGATATACATCTCTGAGGCTGCAGGGTAACGCAAGGCAACTTGGACTTTAGCTTAGTGAGGCGTTACGGGTTAAATATTTGTGCATGAAAACTCAGGAGGTGTTGGTTTGTACAGTCTGTAAAGAGACCATTTTAATGTTGGGCTGAAGACATACAGTAAAATATCACAGATATTATGTAGAGGACAAAAATGTATTTCCATGTCCCAGAAGGATATTCTGATGCTCAGCAGATGTTGTGTGGGGGACTTAGATACAACCTGTATTATGATGTCTGCTCTAAAGGTTAATCTGAATCTGGACTCATCAGTGTGAGTTTGTCAGGTAATGTTCCAGGTGTGGAGAGACACTGGTGCAGCTGATTGAATAAATAAATAAATAAATAAATAAATAAAGAGTATTTAATTATTCTGTGTTTTTTTTTTTTTCAGTGTCTGTTATTTTTGTGACAAGAGTCTGGAATGAAGTAGAAATAAAAATAACATTCAGAGGGAGAAGTGAAGTCTTTCTTCGAAGCATCTATATTTATTCATAAAAGAGCAGTATGTATCGATTAATGTGTTTGAAGAATTAATGCTACAAGAATTTTAAAACATACTTGCAGTATATAGGCAGCTGCTGGAGGGAGGGGGGGGGGTATGATTGATGATCTGTTAACCACAAAGTGTGCAAAAATAAAAGTGAAATACATACAGTACATTTGTATATTTACATATGTTTATTCATGTTCTGGCATCTTTTCATTCGAGGCCAGTGAATGCATTCTGAGTGATTTATGCAGCTCAATCTTGGCCCTTGCTTTTGCTCAGTATTGGTTTTCATTTAACGCTAACTGAATATGGCATGTCCAAAGTCAAGCCCAAGGACCAATCACAGTCTGGAATCAAATTCAGTATGGTCCACAGTATTGGTACATAGTAGCATAGTAGCCCATTTTTGTTTTTAAATCACTTTATAAACACTTTTTTATTTTTTGACAGTTTATCTTATAACCGCGTTTGTGTTTTTTATTCTTAATATTGTGTTTTACATGTATTTTGTTGCACTTTCTCCGACTAAACGTGCTACGGTATGACTGAGCAGTAAGTTGACCATGAATGACTCTTTTTGGGAAACTGCAATACCTCTTCACAGCAAACCAGAAACAACTGGACTGTGAAAGAGACACGGAGACTGGAAGAAGAGTGGTTTTCATGAGTGTGCATTCATGTAGTACATTATCAGCACTAGAAAAATGATTATGTGCAACTTAATTGTGAGATACTGTGGCAATATCACATGATAACTGACCTCTTGACTAATCTGGACCCTTACTGGAAACCCTGGCATCCATTAATGTTTTAATTTGGTCAAACCACCTTGTACAACACAAGCCTCTCACTCTATTTGGACAATTTTAAAGACCACAACATTACTGCTCGGATTATGTGCATATTATTACTGTTTTAAATAGATGTAGGGTTTGCAACATGTTGTAGCACAAACAGAAATGACAAGGGTGTAGAAGCCTAAATGCAATTAATACATTATTTTATTTACATAGTTAAATAGTAATTTACTTTATTCATTTTATGTAGAAGAAATTGAAAGGGATATTTACATTAGGTTGATGGAGTTAATATTTACAGTAATGGAAGGAGTTAATTGTGTAATTATTAAAAATGTGTGTGTTTTAGAGTGCATTTATAATACATTAGTGATATTTGAAGAATATAGGACCGTTTGTGGCGTTTCTTATTTATTAAACGCATTTACCTTGGAGGCTCTCGCGAGAATGAGGAGTGGGGGGGAAAAAGAAGGGTTATCGGGGGAGTTTTAGTCAAGCAAGGAGGGATGTGGAGCCTCACAGTTTTTTGACCTTCTTTTCTCTCTCTCTCGTTAATTAATCATTTTATTTTTTGTAATATCCTTGTGATTATGGTTTGTTGCTAAACGAGTAAAAAAGATACATTTTCTCAAGTGATTCTGTGGATTTATTGATGTGGATTCGGACGAAGAGAGTGGACAAAGCGTCAATCTAGGGCTTCATTCAGTGGAAAGCTACATTTTTAGTCAAAAAACTTATGCTCTGCACGGATTATTGGACTTTGGAACGGCCTGACTCGAGACAAAGGACGGAAGGAGTAAACTTTAACGGTGAATCAGTAAGTCTGTCGTAGTTTTTTCCTTTCTTCGGCGGGGGATCGTCAATTGAATCACGCGGAGTGCGGGTGATGTGCGCACCACCGTAGTAGTAAAAAAACAAGGAGGACTTTCGGCGGAACGACGAGGTGTAACGCAAGTACGTGCGTTAAGCTCACTCTACGGTTTTGGCATTTTGCACTAATTAAGTGTGAAAACATTCGTTTGTTATGGATGAACAAGACAGTGAAAAACGGACAGTAAAAATGACTGAGAAGGCTGCGGAGGATCACAAGTCTAGACAACTCAATGCACGCAGGTACAAGTTATCCCTGTTAACGAGCATGATAAAGCATATTGAACAATTAATGGAAGATGATGCAAACGCAGACACAGTTAAAAATAAATTGCGTGTGGACTTCAGTGGTTTGCAGCAAGAATTTTCTGACTCAAATTCTGGTTTGAGAAGATTTATGTCTGAAGAAGAATTTCTGGATGATCAAAAGAATTGGTTTGATCTTAAAAACAAGACAATAAATGATTTTTTTTGGAAATGTGAGGAATGGATGAAAGATGTCCTGAAACGCTCTGAACAGGCTGAAGAGTGTGATAAACATGTAATGCCCTCTGATAATAGGTCTACATCATCAAAATCCACCACAAAACGATCAAGCAGACATGGATCACAATGTGGAAGTGTGTCATCATCATCTTCAGTCAGAATAAAAGCAGAAATGGAGCGTGCTTCATTAAAGGCAAAGGCTGCAGCTTTAAGAGAGAAGTTAGCCATAGAAAAGGAAGAAGCAGATTGGCATGCAGAAAAAAGGCGCAAGGAAGCTCAGCTGCAAGCAGAAGAAATGCGGCGAGAGGCGGAGTTTGAGGCTGAGCAAAAAAGAATAGAAGCCGCGATAAAGGCTAGAAAGGAGATGCATGCAATGCAGACTGCACTTGCAGAGTCAGATGCAAAAATGGAAGTTTTGCAAAAATTTGAATGCATTCAAACAGCTGAGAGCAGTATTGAAGCTGATGAACAGATCACTGAAACAAAGGTTAACACCACCTACCAACCACCGACACCGCACACCCCGCCTACATCTAACATTGAAAACAAGGTTCAGCTAGCAGGGCCGCAGAGAGCCCTGCCTGCATCGAACATGGACATCAATGATGGACCAGTGCTTGATAGTTTATGCAAGGCTATCTCTCAGCAAGTTGATGTCACTGAGTACCTTGTGAAGAATCACAAAGCCACATTACTCCCTGAGCTCACCATTCCAACATTCAAGGGTGATGCGCTTGAGTATAAATCCTTTATCAGATCTATTGAACATGGAGTTGAAGATCGCACAGGTGACAGTCGTGATCGCCTACAGTTTTTGTTGCAGTACACAAGTGGACAACCACATGAGTTGGTAAAAAGTTGCATTCACATGGAACCCTCATCCGGTTATGCAAAAGCTAAAGAAATGCTGAAGGAGTTTTATGGTGATGACTACAAGATTGCAGAAGCCTACATAAAGGAGGCTTTGGATTGGCAAACAATTAGGCCAGAAGATGGCTCTGCACTGCAGTCTTTTGCATTGTTCCTCACAGGCTGCTGCAACACAATGACTGATATAAGCTACATGGAAGACTTGGACAACACAGCTAACATAAAGGCACTGGCTAACAAGCTGCCATACAAACTCAAAGAAGCTTGGAGAAAGTCTGCATGCGACCTACAAGAAAAAACAAAAAAAAGGGTGAAATTCAAGGATTTTGTCGAATTTGTCAACAAGCAAGTTAAATATTTACTACACCCACTCTATGGGAACATACAAGAAACCATCATCAGACCAAAGCAAACAGTACAACAAAAAACAAACCTAAAGTACGCAGAGACACTCAAACCAAAGAGAGTTTTCACAGCAGCCATCGTTTCCTCCCAAACTGAAAATGACAAACAATCAACACAAAAAACACAACATGTCACAGTGGACGCAAACAGCAAGCCTTGTGTTTATTGCAAGGGAGAGCAACACAGTCTCACAGTCTGCAGAAAACTCAAGAACAAGCCGCACAAAGAAAAGATTGATTTCCTGCGAAGCAAAGGTCTGTGTTTTGCATGTTTGAAACATGGTCACATGAGTAGCAGCTGTAAAGAGAAAACTCAATGTCAAGAATGTTCTCGATTGCATCCCACACTGCTGCACATGAACACTAAAGGCTTGAAAGAAGAAGCCACAAGCGAGCGTTGTGAGCAACAATCTGTTTCAAGTGCCCTTGTACACATGGAGAAAAAATTTGCTGTCACAGGGGCTGGTAGGGAAAAATGTGCTCTTTCGATCGTCCCTGTGCGTGTCAAAGCCCAAAAAGGAACCAAGGTAGTGACAACGTATGCATTTTTGGATCCAGGTAGCTCAGCAACTTTTGCTACGGAGTCACTAATAAGTCAACTTAGTATGAACGGACGCAATACAAGCATCTTGTTGCAAACAATGGGGAATGAAGCTATCGTTAACACTTGTATTGTGAATGGGATGGAAATCAGTAGCTTAGATGGCAATCATTTTATTACACTTTCAGAGGTCTTTTCACAGAAAAACATCCCTGTAACCAAAGACAATATTCCCCGCCAAGAGGAGGTTGATAGTTGGCCTCATCTAAAGGAGGTGAAACTCCCCACTATCCAAGCGGAGGTTGGATTACTCATAGGAGCAAATGTTCCCAAGGCGATGGAGCCACTACAGGTGGTTAGCAGTATGGGTGACAGCCCATACGCGGTGAGAACAATATTAGGCTGGACAGTAAATGGACCACTCAGAGGTGGAAGCGATATGAGGGAGACAAACACAATGACAGGATTCACCACCAATCGTATCTCGGTAGCCAAGCTAGAAGAGCTTTGGCAACTGCAGTTCAGACATGACTTTCCCGATGCTGGACAAAACGAAAGCATTGAAATGTCCAAAGAGGATCACCAGTTCATGGACATGGTGTCTCAGTCTTCAAAACTTGTGGATGGTCATTACAGTGTTTGCCTACCAGTGAAGAACAAGTCATTGTGCATGCCAAACAACAGAGCAGTCGCAGAGCAACGTGCGTTAAACCTACGGAAAAGATTCTCAAGAGACGTCAAGTTTCATGCCGAGTACGTTGCATTTATGGATGACCTACTCCAAAAAGGCTATGCAGTGAAGCTAAATAGTGTTGAAGGTCAGTCTAAAGAGGGAAGAACATGGTATCTGCCTCACCACGGAGTTAGACATCCAGTTAAGCAAAAACTGCGTGTTGTTTTTGATTGTGGAGCGAGCTTTCAAGGAACATCACTAAACCAACAGCTTCTGCAGGGACCAGACCTAACAAGCTCGCTGGTGGGGGTCCTCTTAAGGTTCCGACAAGAGACTGTGGCGGTCATGGCTGACGTAGAGGCTATGTTCCACCAAGTCAGAGTCAGCGATGAAGACACAGATTTCTTCAGGTTTCTTTGGTGGCCCGAGGGAAACTGCGAACAGGCACTTGTAGAACATAAGATGTTGGTCCACATTTTCGGTGCGACATCTTCGCCAAGTGTTGCAACCTTTGCACTTCAGAAATGTGCTACAGATTTTGAGGATGAATTTGGTCCAGAAGCTGCCAAAACAGTGCAAAAAAATTTTTATGTAGATGATTGTCTTAAGTCAGTTACTGACGAAGACACAGCTATCACCCTTTGCGCTGACTTGAGGAGCATGTTGGCAAGAGGTGGATTTCGACTAACGAAATGGTCGAGTAACAGTCGTAAACTGCTCAACTCCATTCCTGAAGGGGAGAGGGCCCAGGGCTTTCAGGATTTGGACTTGGATAAAGATAACTTGCCAATGGAGAGAGCATTGGGAGTTCATTGGTGTGCAGAAACGGATCAGTTCAAGTTCAAAATCAATCTCAAAGTACGACCATACACGAGGAGAGGCCTGCTTTCCCTCATCTGTTCCATTTATGATCCGTTGGGTTTTATTGCTCCAGTGGTACTGCCTGCCAAAAAAATCCTGCAAGACTTATGCCGGCAAAAGTATAGCTGGGATGAAGATCTGCCTGATAATGTCATTAAGAGTTGGAAAAAGTGGATGTCTGGTTTGCAACAGCTTGAGACTTTTGGAGTTGACAGATGTGTTAAATCAAAGCAGTTTGGTGCCCCAGTATTTGCACAGTTACATCATTTCGCTGACGCTAGTGAAGACGCATACGGAACAACAAGTTACCTACTGTTACGCACTGCGAGCGGTGAAGCTCAATCGACCCTGATTATGGCAAAGGCAAGGGTTGCGCCCTTAAAGTCTCCAACCATACCAAGAATGGAATTGACTGCCGCAACAGTTGCCGTCAAGCTGGACAAGCTTCTGAAGAAAGAGCTTGAACTGGAACTCAACGAATCAATTTTTTGGACAGATAGCACGGCTGTGCTGAAATATCTGAACAGCGAAGGTACAAGATTCAAGACTTTCGTTGCCAATAGAATTACAACAATCCTGGAGCACTCTCAGACTTCGCAGTGGAGATATGTTAATACCAATCTGAATCCTGCTGATCATGTCTCGAGAGGACAGACCGTCGAAGCGTTCTTGAATTGTGAAAGCTGGATTTCAGGACCAAGTTTCCTGCTTTGTGCACCAGACCAGTGGCCCAAAAATCCAGATCCTGGAATGCTGGACATTGATGACTCAGAAGTTAAAAAGGTAGTTCAAGCGCATATTATTCAGACGCAAGAGCCCAAATATGCTACGGAACAGTTGATGACCTATTACTCGTCCTGGACAAAACTAAAACGTGCTGTGGCCTGGTTTCTGAAATTTAAAGATTTGCTTAAGGAACTGAAAGCTAAGAGAAAGGACCCAAACTCACATGGAGAAAACAGAATTAATCAGTTCAAGAAAGAGTTCAAAGGAACACACCTAACCTGTGAAGATTTGACTGAAGCAGAAAGAGAAATAGTGAAATATTGTCAAAACCAAAGCTTCAAAGAAGACTTGACTATGCTAAAGGAACATCAAAGGGTTAAGAAAAGTAGTTCACTTTACAAGTTGAACCCTGTACTTCAAGACGGAGTTATTAGAGTAGGTGGAAGGATGAGCCGCGCTGCTATGCCAGAGTATTCCAAGCAGCAAGCCATCTTGTCAAAAGATTCACATATCACAATGCTCGTGCTGAAGCACATCCACGATGTTACAGCTCATGCTGGGAGAAATCATATGTTGGCCCAACTGCGTCAAAGATTCTGGGTCCCCGGAGCCAACGGTGCTATTAGAAAGTTCTTGTCCAGATGTGTCAGCTGTAAGAAACTACACGGAACTGCCGGCAAGCAACTCATGGCTGATCTACCAAGATGCAGGGTTTTGCCAGACAGTCCTCCATTCACAAGAGTCGGTGTTGACTACTTTGGTCCATTTCTGGTGAAAAGAGGAAGAGGGCAAATTAAAAGATATGGTGTCATCTTTACATGTCTTGCCATACGAGCCGTACATCTAGAAGTTGCATCTTCACTTGACACTGATGCATGCCTAAATGCAATTAGAAGATTTATTGCAAGAAGAGGACAAGTCAAAGAGATGTACTCTGATAATGGAACCAATTTCAGGTCAGCTGACAGTGAGTTAAAAAGATCAATAAAAGAATGGAACACCAGCAAGATAGCAAAGGACTTGCAAGAGAAGGGAGTTCAGTGGCACTTTAATCCGCCAGCGGGTTCTCACCATGGAGGAAGCTGGGAGCGGCTGATCCGCTCTGTGAGAAAAATTCTAAACATCTCAGTAAAGGAACAACTTTTGGATGAAGAAGGTCTCCACACCTTGCTTTGTGAAGCTGAGGCCATCATAAACAGCAGGCCTATTACCCAGGCATCTTCAGATCTCAATGATTTAGAGGCCTTAACGCCCAACCACCTGTTGCTGCTCAAGGTCAAACCTGAGTTACCCCCAGGAGTGTTCAGCAAGGATGACCAGTATGCTAACCGCAGATGGAGGCAAGTCCAGTACCTAGCTGATGTTTTCTGGAAACGCTGGTGTAAAGAATATCTTATGCAGCTTCAGGAACGTCAACGATGGTCCACTCCCGGAAGAAACTTCTGTGTTGGTGATGTAGTGCTGATTGTGGATGATACATCGCCCAGAAATTCATGGCCACTTGGAAAAATTGTGGAGATTTTTCCTGACAAGAAAGGCTTCGTTCGTCAAGTGAAAGTCAAGACTAAGAACAATGAGCTTTGTCGCCCGATAACAAAGCTATGTCTTCTTCAAGGATCTGAGGACAACGTATAAACTGTTCCAAAAGAAAGACCCTATTTTGGACAGGCAGAGGACCAAGAAGATATATATATATTTTTTTTTTGATAGTTTGTTAGTTAGCATGTAGGCTTCTTTAATTTAAGTTTTAAGTAATTGTTTCAAGGACATTGATAACAATTAGGGGCCGGTAATGTAGAAGCCTAAATGCAATTAATACATTATTTTATTTACATAGTTAAATAGTAATTTACTTTATTCATTTTATGTAGAAGAAATTGAAAGGGATATTTACATTAGGTTGATGGAGTTAATATTTACAGTAATGGAAGGAGTTAATTGTGTAATTATTAAAAATGTGTGTGTTTTAGAGTGCATTTATAATACATTAGTGATATTTGAAGAATATAGGACCGTTTGTGGCGTTTCTTATTTATTAAACGCATTTACCTTGGAGGCTCTCGCGAGAATGAGGAGTGGGGGGGAAAAAAGAAGGGTTATCGGGGGAGTTTTAGTCAAGCAAGGAGGGATGTGGAGCCTCACAGTTTTTTGACCTTCTTTTCTCTCTCTCTCGTTAATTAATCATTTTATTTTTTGTAATATCCTTGTGATTATGGTTTGTTGCTAAACGAGTAAAAAAGATACATTTTCTCAAGTGATTCTGTGGATTTATTGATGTGGATTCGGACGAAGAGAGTGGACAAAGCGTCAATCTAGGGCTTCATTCAGTGGAAAGCTACAAAGGGTGTTAAACAGGGTTAAAGATAAATTACCCATTTCAAAAGTTTTATTTGTTATAAAAAATAGGAATCATCTGTGAAAAAATGAGCCCTTAAAAAATCTAGGCTTTATTGGGCTTTATTTGAATAATTTAATAGAATAAGAGCAGGAAGGGTTAGGGTTAGGGTTGCTGTTGTTGAGGGAGTGAGGATCGTGACGGAACTTCTCAAAGCTAAAAAAAAAAACACTAGCTGGACCTAGTTTGGTCATTTTTCTTGACAATGATTTACTTTAATCTGCAATATATTTTTTTCAATATTAGCAATTGTGTGTAGTGTTAAGAGAAATGAATTTCAAGACATGTCTTAGTATTTTGGTGAAAAAGCATTAGCGTTAGTGAAGCATTGGTCAGAAACCCATTCGATCTGTTGTCTAATTGGTCGGACAGGCTCTTGTCCATTAGCTCCGCCCTTGTTACCAGGCAGTCAAAATGACCATTCACATTTGAGTATCTGTTCAGTTTGTCCACAAACAACACCAAGGGCATGGTCCACAAACGGAGCCAAGTCTTTGTGTTTTTGGACAGCCATGGGAACATTAGACAGAGTGGCCTCAATTCAGTTTAGCGTTAGACAGTCTAGTTAAATTATTTAAACCTATTAATGGCAACAACCAAACCTAGTTTAAAATTTAACTTTTTGATCTGTCCCATTGTATAATAAGTTTCCAAGACCTTTCTCTAAGACCGTTTTTAAAGAGTTCAGATTCAAACTAATTAGTCTAGAGCTTAGTCTGGGACATCAAGGACTGTGACAATTGACCAAGACTAAGATTAATATCTATTTGTTTTATAATTTTGAGCGGCAGTAGCTCAGTGGGTAGAGCAGTCATCTTTCAACCGGAAGGTAGGCGGTTCAATTCTCACTCTCCCCACAGTTCATACTGTCGTTGTGTCCTTGGGCAAGACACTTAACCCACCTTGCCTCCAGTCTCTGTAACACTGGTAATTACTGTAGAACAATGTAAGTCGCTTTGGATAAAAGCATCAGCTAAATGAATAAATGTAAATAATTTTAAGTACTGTATATTGTACTGTTTTTTGTTATATTTATTTTTTCAACTTGAAATAACACAAAAGTTTTTTCTTCACAGGATGGCTTACCAGCAAGTATATCACTAGGCTTAAAAGTCTTGCTTTTGTCATGGACTTTATACACTCTGGTCCTGATCTTGGTTAGCTAGTCGGTTGGTCTTGACTGCAAACCTGTACACTCTGATTTTTGTCATTTTATATATTTGTTACATATCTGATTAGACTGTCAAGTTGAGTGTTTTATTTGCTTGGAAAGGAGAGAAAACAAAGAGGACTAGACAGTGAACAGGTTTGTGGATTGTAAAAAAAGAGGACAACAGTGTGAGTGTTGCAAAAAGAGATGGAGTAAATTTAACTACAAAGGTATTGCTAATGGCCATAAAAGGATATTGTAAGGCTACAGCCTTCAAAAAATCCATCAGATTTGTTTGTTTTTCAAAAGACACAGAAACCTTTCCAGAAATACTCCTGAGGCAGTCGACTATATGTTACCATATTTCACAGCCTATAGACGGATTCTTCCATGTGTTTGAAATGCAGGTTAGGCTTAAGAAGTTGTTTTTAAATTGCTAGAAGACCCTTGAGAAAATGGCTTTGCAACATAAAGGTAAGAAAAGATGCAAGGACGGATTAGCATTGAAGCTACAAAGACAGGTATGGACTAGAGACCACTTTTTTTTTAATATCCAGCAAACTTTGTCAAGGTAAAGTATTGTGATGGCAAACAACAGATTAAAAATGTCATTCTAATCCAAGGTTCATATTTAATAAACTATTAAGCAATTACAAGTGACACAGCGCTGCTCAGAACCTGCCCTCTGATTATTGCCCTTATCTGATTGCAATTTTCTCTTGTGCTGCAGAGTGGTACCTACGGGCCCAACGCTGAGATTAACACTGGAAATGATTGGTGGGGCCCGGGGCCTCGCGCTGCACTGATTGGCTGTGGTTTAGTGATAGAGTGTGAGTGTGTGTGTGCTTATCGGGCCGCTCCACGGCAGCGCTAGAGGAGTGCTGCTCTCGGGAGGGCAGGGCTACCGGCACGGAGCTTATCTCCCACCAGCACAGAGGCTTTATGGGTCTGATTAACTCGCCTCGTGGATAGGAGCAAAGAGGAGACAGCCGCCGATTAAGTGTTTATGTGAGATTGTGTTCGCGCCGGTGGTTAGCTGAGTGGAGGAAGGTGTTTATTTGAGTGTCGTAATGTAGACATGTATGATTGGAGATGGGGAACACACATATCTATAAAGACTGCGATGAACAAAGATGCAAAACAAGGTGTCATAGGCTTGTGGTACAAACAACTTAAAAATTTGTTTAAGGCCTTAGACAAACTGTCTTTCCATGAAATATGACAGAAAACTTGAAGTGGAATTTTGAAATGTTTAATGCATGATCATTTACGGTTGAAAATCTAATTTTAGTGATTATTTGGGGCAAGTTCTATTACCAATATCCCGTCTCAGTCAGACTTGAGAATTCAAACCCAAAAAGCTTTTTTCATAAATAAACTAATTGCACCAGTGCATACCATTTCTGAGCGGTCCAATTTATACTGAAGTCATCTCATTCTGTCTTGCGTGCCAGTGTTATTTCCTTGGTTTTGAATTGGTCAAAGCAGTAAACAGACTTTGGTCCTCTAGCTCCACCCCTGTTACCAGGCTGTCGCGGTGACCACTCACATTTTAGTCAGTTTGTCCAGAAAACAACTTAGTTTAAATGTAGTGATATGGCAAGTATTTATTTATTTTTGCTTTTGTTTATTTTTTTTACATCCATGCAGTAAATTAATTACCTTTCTGTTATATTTTGTCTTCTTGCCCAAATATGTGTTCCCAAATATGGGTCTGTGAATCCATTGACTCACATTGTTGTCATTGTCTTTATGTGAAAACTATTTCTAATCTATTCATTGAGCCAAACCTTCTTCTTCATCCAAATAGCTCAACTACTTTATTAGCATTTAATGTCACAAACAAGTCAAGTTTACACTTTGAAACTAAGTCTGAATGCTGATTGATATGTACTCAATAGTTCAATTTGCCATCCATTCATCCATCCATCCATCTTCTTCCGCTTTTCCGGGGCCGGGTTGCGAGGGCAGCAGTCTAAGCAGAGATGCCCAGACTTTCTACTTCCCAGACACTTCCCCCAGCTCTTTCCGGGGGGACACCAAGACGTTCCCAGGCCAGCCGAGAGATATAGTCCTTCCAGCGTGTGCTAGGTCTTCCCCGGGGTCTCTTCCGGTGGGACATGCCCGGAACACCTCCCTAGGGAGGCGTCCAGGAGGCATCCGAAACAGATGCCCGAGCCACCTCAGCTGGCTCCTCTCGATGTGGAGGAGCAGCGGCTCTACTTTGAGCTCCTCCCAAGTGACCGAGCTCCTCACCCTATCTCTAAGGGAGCGCCACTCTGCGGAGAAAGCTCATTTTGGCGGACAAGCCATCCTTTTCCGACTTAGAACCATGGTCTCAGACTTGGAGGGGCTGATCCTCATCCCAGCCGCTTCACACTCGGCTGCAAACCGTCCCAGTGCACACTGAAGGTCCAGGCTTGATGGAGCCAACAGGACAAATCATCTGTAAAAAGCAGAGACGAGATCCGGGTCCAAAACTCCCTCCGGCTCTGGCTGCGCCTAGAAATCCTGTCCATAAAGATAATGAACAGGACCGGAGACAAAGGGCAGCCCTGCCGGAGTCCAACATGCACCAGGAACAGGTCTGACTTACTGCCGGCAATGAACAAGCTCCTGCTCCGGTCGTACAGGGACCGGATAGCCCTTAGCAAAGGGCCCCGGACCCCATACTCCCAGAGCACCCCCCACAGGGCACCACGAGGGACACAGTCAAATGCCTTCTCCAGATCCACAAAACACATGTGGACTGGTTGGGCAAACTCCCATAAACCCTCCAGCACCCTGGAGAGGGTATAGAGCTGGTCCAGTGTTCCACGACCGGGACGATAACCGCATTGTTCCTCCTGGATCCGAGGTTCAACTATCGGTCGCATTCTTCTCTCCAGTACCCTGGGGAGGCTGAGGAATCACCATCTGTCCATTTGAATTTCTTCTTTCTACCCATCCATACATTCATCCATTCTTTCACCACCCATTATAGCCACCTATCCATTCACCCAACATTCCATCCATTTTCCATCCATTTCCAAAACATCAGAACATCCCGTGCTCCCCCGCATACTGTTGTTGTGTCCTTGGGCAAGACACTTAACCTATATTGCCTCCAGTGAAGTTCTGTAACACTGGTAATAGTTTAATGTATTTAAAGTGCTTTGAGTGCTACTACAGTAGGTGGAAAAGCGCTATATAAAAATAAAGATTATTATTATATCCATTTATTCATCCACCCAACCTTTTATCTATAGAGCTCAGTGAGATGACGTCACCTAACCTGAATTGAAGTTGGCAGGAAAGCGCCACATCTGTGCATGGAATAGCTATAGAAAGAAAATATTAATTTCCACACAGTCTCCACAAGATTTGTGGTAACGTGTCCCACTAATACCCCTTTGTGTGAGTCCCATTTGAACAGAAGAAAATACAGAGCAAAAAGATGGTGACTACAGAGCCGTAAAACAGAAATGTTAACAGAGATTCATTTCTACAGTCTATAAATCATATACTACATACACTGTAGGTCTATATTTAGTGGTGAAAAATGAATAAAAACAGTGCTTTGCTAAATCAAATCCAAATATTTGGCGAGATTTGTATATTTACCAAAATCACTCCATGGAAAAAGAAATGATTGGATCCTCATGTAACTTAGCTTTAGTGATTACTTCAGACCTGGTCACGTTATAAAACAGAACTCCTTTTGTTCATATCTCTGAATTTTACATTAATCGGACGCCTTTGCTTTAACCTTTTTTCCAAGCCTGAGAAACCTTTACGTGCGCTGCTTTAGTGACTCTGGAGTGTAGCATCTACAGGTAAAGTGCTGGACAGAGCTACTAGTTAATGCCTGTGTGGTGTGAGTTCATGTGATTGGTCTAGACTCTCATTAAGCACATCCTATGGGTCAGGGATATTGTTTTAATGAAGTTTAGTGCAATAACATTGGAATTAAAGTACTTAATGATATCCGTCTGTTTGAGATCTACACTGGCACTGTTGTACTTTTTTTTCTGCCAATTTGGCAAATGGAACGCACTCACAAATAGAAGTCACATGACATCCGAAGCTCTACATATCCATCCTTCCATCCAATCTTCCATCCATCCATTCATCCATCCATCCATCCATCCATCTGCCCACACATCCATCCATCCGTCCGTCCAGCTATCCATCAATTGAAAGAATCCATCCACCCATCCAATGCTTCCTTGTGTCCTTCCTTGGAGAGTTCAGTGATATGGTGTTGGTCCATGCACTTCCATTGGAGTGTTGTTCAGTGGAGGGTAGAATAAATGGTAAAGGAAAGCTCTTCTGAAAGAGTATAGAACCCCCACCCCCCTTCCACATCTCTTTCCTATAATCTCTTTTCCTGGCTCTCCATGAAAGAGTGAGCCACTAGAGCCTGAGTCCGCTCAGATCCGCTGCCCCTCACCCCAAAACCTCCATTTCCTATCTGCTGTCCACATCCTTCTCTTCTTCTGCCTTTCAGCCTTCACTTACTTCCTCATTAAGACCTCATGTGTCTGACAAGATCATTTCAAACACTTCCAGATATTAAATTATCTGCAAATTGTGTAATCAATTATTTCATTTCATCACAGTTTGTAAAATAGACCACACATTGATTACAGATTTTAATTATTCATTATTATACATTTTTATACATTACAGCCACAATGCCAGAGGCGTGCCTTCCATAGCTTAGGGTCCCAACAAGCACTTGACCAAAACTGACGCAAAATCATGAGCAGTGCTGACAGTGAGGAGACTGTAGCCTGAGAGTCTCCAGACTCAGATAAAGCTCCAGTCTTTGTAAATCCTGTGCTCTCTTTCAACGCTGCTCCGTCCCAGACCTTTAACACAGCTATACATTTAAGGCTTGTCTTAAATATGCATTTTGTTAACAACGTTAAGTTACTGTTTGGCAGCACCTCTACAGTACCTGTCAGGGACGTGCACAGACATTTTGAGGGGCAGGGGCTCAAGTGAAATAAAGGGCACTTTATTTATTTATTTTTAAAGTTTTATTTATTAATGTACAGATGCAGTTTTACTACATTTTTTAGAGTGTAGCCTATCCTCTATCTGTTTGCATCTGTAGATTTCTTCTAGATTCATCAATTTAGATTTCTAAATTTCAGTAAAAAAGACTCTTGATGTAAGTCATTAACTAACTGGGGACGTTCTTATTTTATTAACTTATTTTATTACATGGCTTGGTTGATCTCCAATGTAGAATGTGCGGAGTATAACAGATCGTTGCCATGAAAAACAGAGCGTTGCTATGGACTTACAGGATTCTAACCGTAGAGACGGAGCGTACTATTTTCTTTAGCGGAAGCAATACAATCGGGTTTAAATCAATAAACTCCCTTTTAATATTTTGTGTCAAATTATTTATTTATTTGGTAGGTAGCCATGTAATAAGCAGGAGGATAATGTATAGCGATTATCCCTTACACAGCTCTAGTCTAGTAGCTCATGAGGCATGCATGCTAGCAAAACACAGGTTTTGCTAGGTTTTTACTGGCTAATCAGCAGTAAATTCGAGCATTATTCGAGGTACTGGTATTTTAATCTTTTGTTCATCACCAGCTCCACTCACCTCAGCACAAGACAAAAACACTGCTGGGAGGGGCTGCTGCTGCCTGCAGGTGTGTGTCGTGTATCTGATGTGTGCCGATGTGCGCGCTGCGCAAGTGGGGAAGGGGGAATGGTCAATGAGCGCTTCAGAACTCCTGACCTGATTATTAGATATACTATTCTTCAATAAATATATTTGTCTGACAGGGAAGCTGTGCGCAAACTGGAATATATATTATTTTAAAAAAATAAAATAAAATAAAAAGCACCCCAGAAAAAAGGGCACTTTCTCTCCAGGAATAAAAAGGGCAGGTGCTCAAGCCCCCTTTGATGTCTATGTCTGCACGTGCCTGGTTCCTGTAATCCTTTCAAAATAAATGCCACGCCATTTGACTGCAGTTGAAACCACTTTATTTTGGTGGAGGCAGAAAAGGACACAGCATTAGAGCTGCACAACTTTAACTTATTTCACAAAAGACAGCTTCCTCTCAACAGCAGCTGACACACAAGTCACTGACCAGACTGTAGGCCTACTTAAGAGTTGGACATAAAAGGCATAAAAGGAATAAACTTTCCAGATGTAATTTTTAATAAATCAGAAATGAGTTGAGTAGGCCTCTGTAATATGGGCTTTAGTGTTGGGCTCTGCTCCTGGAGCAGGACACACTTTCAGAAGGCTCCTTTAAATAACATGGTCCTGATCCAAAAGCTGAGCTATTTTTTCATTTTAAATGTATATCATTAGACATTGTAATGTCATTTTAAAAGGATTAGATGTATTTATTTAAGAACAGAAATCAATAATCCACAACAAGAGCTGTCATATTAAAAGAGTCATGATGATGGTCATGAACTATAACTTATCAAATCAAACTTCATCATTATAAAGAGCACTTATTTGTTCTTCAGATGCAGTTATTAAAGAACTGGTGCTATTCCATGGTTTTGTAGTTATAAATGTACTCACCATATTGAAACTAAAATCTTCATGAATTCATTTAAAATGCAACAGAATATTACTTTATTAAGAATTTCCTGGGGGTGGACCCTGCTCTCTCTGCAACACTTTTTAAAATAGCTTTCATTTGGTAAAGCGTGACCAATTATTATTAATAAAAAAACAACAAAATTAATATTTTAATTTGCAGGCTTATTTTTGAAGAACTTGCTGTATGACACTTGTGGAGGGGCTACAGAATCTCTCAACCTCAAGGCCTAATGTTACTTTAAGGCAGACATGAGGTAGGGCCCCTTCTCAAAGATTTGCCTAGGTCCTCAAATTTGCTAAGCCTGCCACTGCACAATGCGTTGCAACTGTCCCTACACTGGCAGCCATAATAAAAACAGATTAACTCCTTAGATCCTTGTTCCACATGTTTGTAAAAAGACAATGCTGTTTAAAATAATACTTCTTAACATTTCCTCACATGAACAGTTTAGACAGTTTAACAAAAATTCTGACGTTGAAAAAGTTTGCAATGAAATGCGATTCTTGTAAAAGGAATGATTTAATTTGGCTGCTTTTTCCCAGAAAGGAAGATCAACTAACTAAACCTGTGCTGAATGACTATCATTTCTTTTTGGTGCAACTCCCCCACATTGCAACTGTCCCCAATCTCCCCTACCTATGGAATCTGGGATCAGCTTGTTCTCCACTGGGCCTGACCCAAGCGAATAATAACAACACGTAAAGATAGAGTGTAAATAATAGAGCATATGAACAGTTATGGTAGCCCTGCAGGGACATGCTGTTGTCTGTAAACAAACCCAGCAGAAATAGGTCTGATGGTCATTTATATGTATAACATGACATGAGTATTTTTTAGATCAACACAGAGTAAAATGTATGCATTTATGCTGCAAGAAAGCACTTTTTAACAGCATTGTTGGTTGTTTTTTGTCTCTGATCAACCTCAGACTCCTTTAAGCAGAGTACTTCCCAAAAAACTTCCTCCTCAAAACATTTTGAGAGTAGTAGTGATTGATGAAAATGCCCAAATATCCTTAAAAAAAAAAAGAAGAAAGAATCATAACGCACCAGGTTTGTGTCTGTAAACGTTAGTGTGTATTTTGTTAAGTGTATTTGACTATGGACACCAGGAAAAGATGCAACGTCATACACGCCTGTTTATGGATGGCCTTTAAAATGTTTTGTGTTTGCCTCTGAGGCTATTGTAGCTACTGTAACAGAAGAACAGCATATTCTTATTTCACGTTACAGCTACACGCTGTTGAACCCTCTGTATCTAAAAGTGGAGGAATTAAACAGGGTTTGCTGTAAGTTATAAGACTGTTACTGAAAAAATGCTGTACAAGAAATGTCCTGGAATTGTCCTGGATATTGATTTATTCTTCTTGACAAGCAGAGTGGTACAGTTAAATCCAGTCAATCTACGCTCATAGTTGTGCATGTACAAATATGGACTGACAATATATATAACAAGGGAAAATGCTTAAAATAAACCTCCCACTCAACCAACTGGCTCCATATATTTATTTGAAATTTTTGGGTGGTGCCATTTTCTGTTTGGTGGTACATCCAAGAAAACATGAATATTCATGACTAATCCACTCTGCCCATCCATTCTCTCCCCCCAACTCTCTACACACACATACACGCAGTCGACAGTGGAAGGCAACACTTGGTAGTGGCACATGGCGAGACAGCTGTTGCGAACCAAGCCAGGCATCTGTGCAGTGGGAAAGAGAAAGATGGCAGAGAGCACGAGAGAGACATTGGTAGAAGAATCTAAAAAGCACAGGGATAAAAAAACAAAGCCAAAACAAGAAAAAAGATGCAGGGATGTAAGAATAAGGAAAGAGTGTGTTAGGGAACAGGCAGAGGTTTTTGGGGGAGAAAAAGGGGGCATCTGGGTAAAGGAGAACCAGACAGACAGAAGGAAAGGGTGGCAGAAGGGTCACAAGGGTGAAAAGAAAGGGGACGAGCCAGATGGAGAGAAATGGGCACTGATGGGAGGGACTGTCTGGGGAAGGACACTGGGGGGGTTGGTGGGTGAGGTGGGCACAGGGGGCAACGAATGTAAAGTACTGCAAAGCCATAATTAGAGGTGCACCTGAGTTCAATGATTTTTAGTTAAAAATGATGAGCTGGGGGCACATCTGTAATTCAGAGTTCTGGCGTTGTATTTCATTGTCTATACACTTTATTTCAGTGAATTTCTTTATGACTTCTTTATGACCTTTGACCACATTTTGATAATCCAGAGATGTGATTTATTATAAAAGACAACAAGACAAGCTTTAATGGAAAAAGAATTGCTGATTTCTGTTTTATGATTATTTATGATTTTTGCTCGAGTGAGGTTTCTCTACAAGTGGAACAGCAAATACAAAACCCATATTTGGGTACTAAACCTTACCTTGCTGCTCAAGGGCCCTCTATATAATGTGCAGACTATCTATAAGTACCTCTCAGAACAGTATTTCAGCTTGGAAACTGTAGGGCTATTTTCAATATCAACATATAAACATTTTATAGTGTCATGTGATTTATTACAGCCTAAAGAATACGCTCCAGTCCAGGAGTCGCCGCTATGTACAGACCAACAGAATGTCTCACCGTATTGCTGTCTTTGTCTCAGACTCACACGCTCTACTCCTTCAATCCCAAGCCCATGCTGCACCCAAACCAAACAAGACAGTGAGTCGTGAAATCGGGAAAAAAAGCTGTAAATTGTGCCTAAACCTGCCCCAACAACAGGCGCCTTTGTGCGTCACGTTGCCGAGACAAGAGTGCATCCAACAGACAGCGGGACTGCTCGTTTGCCAGCCATGCCCAGTCTGTGCCCCCTTCTCTTTGCCCCCTATAGCCCCCTCTAACCCCCTCCCCATCTCCCTTACCCTGCATGAGGCCCCAGAGCTGGCTGCCAATCCTTCCTCTTCTTTCCTCCCCCCGTCGATCTCTCCCTATGCCTCCCAACCACGGGCCGAGGGGTCTCTTCCTGGCCTACATACTGGGACCGGCCCACGGGTTTTGACAAAGTGTGTCAGGCCTCGGGACACCGCTGAGATCAACGACAACCCGCCACATGAGGGCACGCGATAAAGCCGGGGCTACCAAGAGACCTCTGTGATTGATGTTGTCAGTGTGAGATCTGGGATAAACTAGCTCTCTGATCTCACAACTGTGTCTGTTTGTGTCAAAAAAAACAAAAAAATAAACAGCACAGAGCAGAAATTATAATAAATACGGCACTCACTTTGGCAGACCGGAAATTAGATTTAGCTAAAAGGTCATTGCAGCGTCCACTTCAGGTTAAAACGTAGTAAATAAAAAGCCGTAAAAAGAGTGCTTTGTCACAAATTTATCTTGGCCTTAATAAAATTCTTCATCATTTTCTCTGGTGGCAAAGCAGGTTTTAATTAAAAACTGCTTTCCTTTGGGTAAAGCCCTAGATATCTTTGATAGAGTCAATCACTAATGCACTCACCCAGATTATACTGTAATTAGAATTCAGGAAGAAAAAACTGATCACTGCTCACTGATCATCTCAAGTATTAAAAATGTACATTACATATTATTTATTGTTTATTACTTTGATCAAGTGTATTATCAAGATGTGTTACTATTAACTAACTGAAATGTGTAAAAAAAATGCATATTTCATATTTGTGGAGGTTTTCAGTGATACAGGTAGTAATAACTCAGTTCTGTAACTTATTTTAAAATATTAGCATGCTACTGCTAGTGTTTGCTATTTGTAATGCTTTTCTTTCAGTACAAAGCAACAAAACTGTCTTTGTTCTAGAATTTAGAATTGCTTTAAAAGGGCTTTATGTAGCAATGACATTAAGTAATTGGTACCATCTTTTCCAGTAGGGGAGGTAGTAAACAAAACACCCGCATGAAATATAAAAATGTTAGCTTAAAAAGAAATTGTACTTATTCTCTTCAACCACAGACAGCATCAACTAAGCAGTATCCATTGATGCAAGCTTTATGGCAAAATTGTGCAAAGTACCCAGGACTGTCTTTGATTTAATCTCCCAGTATTACCAAACCAAATGCTGAAAGACAGATCCAACATAAACTGCAGTTCATGTCATAGTCAAACACAATTCTAATGTTGCTCGGTTAGAGGAGTAGTAAACAGAACAAACCCCACACGTAACGTTAAGTAACTATGCATTAGGGATCTTTCTCTTTAAACACAGATCAATGCTCTGTTTTACTCACAGTTTTGAATAAAAACAGACCTTTACAAACAGCATAGCTGGCTGTCATCATGTAAAGCCTGTTTTCAGATGAATAAAGTGTGCTACTCCTATAGTCTACACTTTACTTACTCGCCTTAGTTTGTAGGAGACCAACGCAACTATAGAAAAAATTATGATGAAGGCCAAAATGTCAAAAAACTTTGAGAGCCTCAGGTTTCTGTATTAAGCTAATACATAAAAGAATCTGATAAAAAAACTTTAGTACATGCTATCTAACAATAAACTACCATTAAATTGAAACGTAATAGTTTAGCTTCAGTTTCTGCTAGAGGCATATTGAGTATTGGAGCAGCTCGTGACTTGATCTAGTGGTAGAAAGTGATATAGCAGGCTTTACAGACTACTGACATGATTACTGATTGTTTATGAAACTTCATTTACCGGAAAAGGCTCAAATATATTACCATATGGTACTAATATCTAGACAACCTAAAAATAATTAAACACAGCTATGAGAAATTTAAACATTACATAGTGCTTACTAGAATAATTCATAAAAGTGAAAGAGCGGGCTTCTCTGTGGCCTTTGAGGCACTGCCGTCCAACACGTGCCACATGCAAAAACATGTACAGCATATGAGCTAAAACTTACATTCAGCTGCAAACAAATGCCTAAGTGTAAATAATAGATTGAAATACAGACAGACAGATAGATCAATACAGGAATAATCTGTCCTACCATCCACCAAGACCTGGCAGAGAAGTCATAACACAGCTGCCACCTGTGCCCGGGGTCACCGTTCTTTTCCCACGCCATTCCGCCCGAGCCACGCGCCTCTGCCACGCCACAGTCCTCGTCCCCACAAACCAATCAATAAACAAACAAACAAAGGCTGTCACGCACGACAAGTCAAGCAGGCTTCACACACCAACCGGCCGCTATCTGTTACCAGGGCGCCGCTGCAGTGTGACTGATACAGAGGGGTGTGTATGTGTGGGTATATACTGTACGTAGCCTATGATCTGCCGTGTGTGTGCATGTTTGGAGAAGGGACGCAGAAATGCCACCGAGTCCTCTCCAAGCAGCTGTGCCTCTCGATGCATCAATCCAACTGCTCCGGCTGCCATGTGAAGGCTTACCGCGCGACAAAACTGAGGTCCGTACACACAGACAGAGTCATTCCCATGAGCAAACCGTATCATATAGAGTCTGCCGTAGGTTTCTCACACTTTTCAAACTAATTTTTGTCGGTCCGCTGTGGTGTGCGCTGATAGGCAGGTTCCAAGAGGCCCCAGGCCAAGCTCAGATGTAGGAGCCAGGTTAGCGAGGGGCTCCGTTGGACACTCGACATGGTAAATCAAAGCTGAAAACAATGCTGGTAATGTACTCCCTTTTATCAGCACTGCAACATTATAGGGTAGCAAGGCTGTAATGATAATGTACTATAAAGTGAATGCATTCTCTCAAATGTGCAGCTATGTATTTGTTTGTTTTACAATTTTTTCAAAGGGTCAATATGAGAAGGCATATGCAACTGCATACAATAGCACAATATTGGAACAGGCTGTACTACTCCTGATGTGAAGACTGTAGATCAGGGTTGTCTCTTGAGGGTCAGAGGTCACTGTATGCAGATTTTACTCTGTGTTTTTGTATGTCTCAAAATACTGCTTTACTCAAACCCAGTGCAGTAGGTCTAAATTGATGTCATTATTGACATAAAGAAGCAGACATAAACAAACAATGAAAATATTGTGTTCCTTTTATCGTACACAATGTTAATATCATGCATATTTGTGTTGCTTGCTCTTCTCATGGTCCATTTCAAGGAACATGCAAACAGCCCGTGGCCATGTGACTGTACGGCTCCATTTCTCTAATCTAGTAAGAAAAAAGCTTGTGTATAACATTTCTATTAAAAATAAAATGCCCACACACAGATGGATACTCCTCTTATTCCTCAGCTATGGCCATCTATAGAAACAAGTTGGTGAGTCTATTTGCACACCAACAGCCTCCAGCCAGTATTTCATTGTTTTATTAGATATCGCCAGCTGCTAAGTAGCTTTAAAGGAAAAAAGTACAGTGACTCTAAACAAGTGGATAAACACCCAAGTAAACCTAGCTTTAACCTGCTACAAACACTGGAGGAGTAGACAACAACTTTCTTTTCCTGGCACATGAACTAAACGAGTACAAGAATGGCTTCATTAACACTGACCAACAATATGCCAATACAAAGTAAATAGACTCTTTTTTTCTACTGATACATAACTACTGAGGCTATTCGTGAGCTGGCTTTTACTGTAAACCAAAGTAAACAGACATTTTGTCCTTTTCAAATGAAGCGGTAGGCTATACAACTCTACAGAGGAACACACATTTTGTCTGGGGTACTTCGTCAGCGTTTATTCATGAGAAGTTGATGAGTGTTTTATTAAAATAACTCACAAATCCTACATATTGCATTTTGAAGCTAATGAAACATTGATGGCGTGTGAACTTATATATCAAATGTATTGTAATTGTAACTATTCACCTTAATGTATGCACTCCTCTAAGTCTAGGGTTTGTTATGGGTCCAGGCATGAATAAAGTTTTGAATAAAGTTTTACACAGTATAATCCAGAATAACCGTTGATCTGTCTTAGGTGGATCACATTTTGTGGTGGAGTTATATAAATATTTTGAGGGTGAGGTGTATAATCTTTGGCCTTTTTGCAGCCCCTAGCGGGCCAATGTAGCATGTGAACAGCTATGGTAACCCAGTGGAAAAAAGATAAACAAAATGTGTTTTTATATAAATTTAGAGATAAGTGTGGTTCCTTCAGCAGTGCTCAGTGTGTCCACTTTGGGCACCTGTAGGAAGCGGAACTGAAGGAACTAAAATGGCTCCTGGGGTTAAAGGATTTAGGAAAGTCCTTTTTTTTTTCAAGATGGACAAAAACAAAGGGTATTATTTTTGTTCCAAAAATAATCACTGCTTCTTTGTGTTTAATGTCTTGTGGGCTTTATTTTTTAAAACAACCTGATTTTTCATTTTTTCCAGATGCTTTTTTTATCCTTATCTTTAATCATGTTCAGTGAGGAGTTGCAAAATCAGCTGTAATTGGAACATTTAAAACTTGTTCACTTTCTAATGTATTTTGTCCAGTCTTTGGTTCAGTCCAGCTCGCGCCCACCAGAGTAATCAAAAGTCGCTCTACAACAACATGCCAGCAAATGATCTGATCTCCTACGCCAGGACAAGGAGTCAGTTGCTCATTTCAAGCCAGACGGTTAAGATGAACTAAATGCCAGTGAAATGCCACACAGGCCGAAATCAAACTGAGACCCAATCAAAATCCTTGGCCATGCCGAACGATCCAAGAAAAGGATATATCCAAAAATGTGACAGCTTCATTTGCCAACGTAAGAGCAGTTTGTTCAAAAATATGCAAATGCGGTTAAACACCATGCGTCCCACCTACAAGCCAAACGGCCATTTCAAGAAAAGTTGGGACAGTATTAATGATGTAAAAAAAATAAAAAAATAAATGCAGTGATATTAAAGTGATAGAAACATACTTAACTTCAAATAAATCTGATTTTACTGGCAATATATAACTTTTAAATTACAGTAATGTATTGAAATTTACAGTGAAAAAGTTAGAATAATATCTTCTTCCAGGGGCGTTGCAAAAGGGGAGACATAAAGGGCAGTTGGCGAGGACCCCATGCTTGATTTCTCCTTATTACCTGGCGGAGTTTTTGATGTGGATTTCTGTGAAATAATAACAGAAAAAATGTGAGTGGCTATTTTCTTGAGGTTACGTGCCCAATTTGAACATTTTTAATGCTTGGGTTGATATCCAAAGTGCAAAGTGGCACCTCCTGCCCTTGGCCCCAGAGTCTTTAGAAGAGCTCTGTGTTCGCTGTGCATATTGGTCCTCTTAGGTCTTCAGGTTATGATGTAAATACAACATCAGACAAACGACATATAACTTATTTTACTGTGCAATTATTTATTTAAAATGATGCCAAAAATCGCGTGAATCAGTTTTAGCTGCAAGCAACAGACTGGACATCAAAGAGGGGGGTAATAACCTTTTGACACATGACAATAATTTCTGTCAAATTTAGTCTTGAGCTATAAATAAAAATTATAACTACATTAGCAGAATTTCTTGTAATGAAAACAGCAATTATGGACAAAATTAACATATTAATCAAAATGAACAAATGAATAAATGAGTAGTAGCTCATGTGACTGTATCGACTGTCGATACATAAGGGCTATTGAGTTTGAGTTCCACCTACAGAGTAGTCACTGGGGTCAGAGGTCATGGCAATTTAAATTTATGAACTGGGCATGTTCTATGAGCTGTAGATTAAAAGGTTTTAATATCAAATGTAGATGATTACTGTTGTTAAATCAGCTGAAGCTAAATGATGGTTACCTGAGATTAATGAGTTTTTTTTGTTATGTCGTGAAATACACACCGCTTCCTTGTGCGTCAGACCTCGAGATACTGTGTTCCTAGAAACCAGTGTGGTGGGTCTGAATTGAAAGCAGTAAGTTGACATAAGCAAATAAATAGTATAATGTGTCCCTATTGTCATACAAAATGTTAATATGATACATATTTAAGTTGTTTGCTCTTCTCATGGTCGATTTAGAGAAACATGGAAACAGCCGGTGGCCACGTGAGTGTTGCTTTACACAGTACACTAGCACAGCTGGATATCAGTAAACAGTAAAGCTAAACAAAGCAAGCTAATGCTACATGTTAGGAACTAGGTACTTTATTTCCTGAAATCACTTTTTCCCTGAACCATTTACAGTAAGTATATTTTATTTAAAGAGTAGAATATGCAGAATAGAGGCCTTAACTAATGAAAAAATAAGTTCCTTGACACTTGTTGTTTCTGCAAGTTATGGACAACCAATCAATTCTTTCTTTGTAATGAACCACATGACTTTGTTTTTCTTTTTTCTGTGGTCATTGGAACTCTATCTAACTCTTGAATGATCTTTTAAAATAACATCATTTAAACCTAATCTTTATTCACAAAGTCTCAAGTGCTGTTCACTTCACCCAACATGATGTTTCTGTTCAGTCTATTCAAACCAGAGGGAAATCTGCAGCTCATGAGCATAATAAAAACAAACCAAAGTCATTTTCTTCTGCGGTGTAAACAGTTAGTCATTACACACGAGGATGGCATTATTGTGGATTTGATTTAGTCATGCCTATTATAGAAAATAAAAAGAGGAGTCTGACAGTAAAATTGGGTTTGCCCTGTTGTTTTGATTTCCGAGTTTGGTCCAGTGGAACGACGGATTTCTATAATGGACTGTATGTGTGCTCGCCAACATGCATTGTGAGCCTGTTTACCTGTCTGTCATTGTGCAACGCTATGTGTTTATGTAGACCTCTGTTTCCATCAAGCTGCATGGGACGGTCCCGTTTGGTCCAGTTTGGAACAAGAAACCCCTGAGAAGTGGTATGTCATTATTTGGCCCTATGTAATTAAAACCTCATTTCTTCTGGCCTGTTATGGAACGGGTCAGGTCAGTACAGATAAGTTTTCATCGCCAAAAGGGGTACAAAGTGTAAAAAAAATACCATGCTACTTTGATAAAACCTTTGCTTTTGGTTCCATGTGTGGTGAATGAAATCCGTCAATTCGATGATAAAGGATCCTCACTTGGATGCAAGAGACAGAAAAGGGAATGTTCTCTCCAAAAAAGCATGTTCCTCTGATAAACATATTCCAAGAAGAAAGATTGTCAAATGTTGTACTTTTTCGGAAAACAAAGCTGGCATTTATTGACAACAGCTGTTTCTGGTTTTGGATAGAGACAGATAATGAAATAAAACCATTGTATTCGTTTGTTGTTGTCTTCCTCTTCTTCCTCACAGAGCCTGCAGAGATATATTACACACAGTTTTTCCTTTTGACATGTGATTGTTTATCACAAGAACAAGACAAGCTCATTACTGTGGCCTGACAAAGACTCCAAAAAGTCTAGTGCAATTTCATTTCCTTTTAAATGTGTTTTTGTTTTGTTGCTTTTTGGTGTCCTTTTGCTTACTCTTGGCATAGTGTCATTCTTTTTTTATGTTTGTATGATTCCAGAGACAGGTAATATTTTTCAGGATTATTTTGGTGATCAAACAACATGTCCTGCGACTCACTTTTTCTTTTTTTTTGGGAACCACAGTGCTAACCCTTCTACAGTGTAAACATAAGCCCAATCAGAAGCTGCGTTTCCTGAACAATGTCGCGCTGAACTAAACTGAGCCATACTGCTTGATGAAATCAAGGCTAATATGTTCTTTAACGACCACTGACAGCTTGTGAACGACAGTGGCATAAACACTGCTTGAATTCCCAGGCGGCAGGTGCTGCAGTGGTGTCTTTTACATGCATTAGTCAACGAGGATGGGGGGAGGAGTATGGAGTAGTGGGACGAGTGGCAATTACGACCAGTTCTAGTATGATATCCTACTCAATGGGCCACGGTTGGCATCGATCCGCATTTTAAGGGAATTTTAAAAGCACTAGACGGCGGCCTCCATTGTATGACCCCCCGCCTCCTCCTCCTGTGTCTGCAGCTCACAGTCATGGTTCAGTGTTGTTTTGAATCTGGCCAGGCCTCAGCAGAGGGGCCTAAAAAGCACCGGGACTGGGCTCGGTGCCTAGATGACCTCCGGTTATGTGCGGAAACGGCTGGAGCAACCCCACTCGCAGTCCCAGACGGGCTCTACTGCATTCGTAAATACACTGAAACTTTCCATCAGCAGCGCCATTTCACCTGGAATAATCCTGCCAAGTCCTGAGAGCCGCTGGCCTTTTCGGAGCCCTTTAGTCCCCCCTCTCTCCTACTTTGCATGGCTTATGTAACTGCACCAGCTTCCCTTGCTCCACGGGGTCAAGAGCTCACACAGCAAAGTGAGCCACTCCAAAACTTTCTGATAAGTTTGCCTTATTCACCTTTGCAAATTGTCTATGATTGTAAATTCTAATAAAGCACTCTGGCCTTCCACAGTGCAATCGTACCTGCATTGTTTTCCCACTTCAGGATAAATTTATGCCCAAAAGAGACAAGATACTCTGAGGCTTGTCGATTAATCAGAATAATTAAGTATTGAATTAATTTAATCTACAGGCAATTTATTCTCCACGTTTGTTTTGTCCTCTGTTCTCTGATTGGTTATATGTTTGTCCAATTGTGTTAGGAGGAAGTTTATTCTACGTTCGCTGATAATGGCCCCTGGACATCTGACTTGAATCCACAGAGACCAGACCAATTTCTTACTGAATAGAAAAGAATGGCTGACCAGGCTGACGACTAAAGATGACTAAGGTGACTATTATTCACCAGAGAAAGGTCATCATATTACCTTTTTAGGGCCTTGGTCGAGGGAAGTGGCAGGAAACACAAATAGCGTAGCATCTGTGTGATTTTTTTTTCATCCTTGAACTATATTAGACCTGTCACACCTAAAACCTGCCCATATCTGCCACACTATTGGTCCAAGCCAGCAGTGGAAAAAGGTGATTGTGAGTTGAAGGATTCTGGGAGTTTGTGAATTCATCAGGAGTTGCAAAAGGAGACAGAGAGGGCTAAAACCACAAAGCATCCAAACTCTTAACAAAGTCTTATTTACTGTGTAAGGGTAATGCACTGATTGTTTTGTGTTGGCCTTGAGCATAAAAAGGAAAAAAATATTGTTAATTAAAAAAATAAAACTACATTTGAATGACATATTACATTGGCAGGCATTAGTGCTACTTGGATGTGACAGAAAATAAAAAACTGTGTGCCTTTGGCGCTCTTCAATTTGGGGATCTCTCTTGATCAAGTTGAACCAGGAAATACATTTGAATCATTTCGTTTTGTCTGAAAAAAGAAACTATAATTTTAGATTTGTACTCATTTCGTCCAGCCCAAGGATACACTAAAGATCCAAAGTTTACCCACTCCTAGCTCTAGCTCACACTCCTGTTGTAATTTGTCTGCCCACTGGTCTCACTTATTAAGTTTCTAAAGGTTTCTGGGCAACGTGGTTTGAGAAAAGGGGGAAAAAAAAGAGGAGAAGCATGGCATTTTTTTGGCACACTGCTCGGCCCGTCTTGCCCAGAACAGCGAGGTTACCATGGCATCGGTGGGCACCTCATAAAGCGGACCATTGTTGGTGGTGAGTGTGTGTTTGTGTGTGCATGCGAGAGTGTGTGTTTGTGTGTGTGTCACATTGAATTGCATGGCAACAACCTCAGGGCCCTACCAACTGCGCCATCCTAGTGCTACGAGTGCTTCAACCTAAAGGCCGTTGCAGCTTTTCACTTTTTCTCTACCTGCAGGTCTGCTTTTCCATTTAACTCCTTGGACACGCACTATTTTCCATAACTCTGTCAGCAAGTTGCAAAGAAACTCACAGCTTGCGACGTGAGTTATTATTATAATATACACAGCGCAAGAGAAATGAATGGCAAAAGTGCTTGTTTCTGAAAGCATTAAAAGCAGAAACGTGTGGTGCTTAAAGAATAGCCACCGCAATTACAAAATAAGCCCGCAATTTTAAAGCAACCCGAGGGGCCCAACAGAGTGGTTTTATTCCCTTGTCTCTTTGAGTCAGGCCCATTAGCAGAGAAACGCTGTAACGCAGGTTTGTTTGTAATTGTTTCTCTTCCAAATAGCCCAAAACAGTGAGTTACTATGTGCGAAAGTCTGGAGACAATTTGTGGTTCCCTCAGAAAAAAAAAGAAAAAGTGAGAGTGAGGGGGGAAGGAAAGAAGCTATTTTCAGTTTGTAAAGTTTTGGTGTGAGTCGTAACGGGTCGGTGACAATGACCTTTGACAGGTGTACGTGCTCGGACAAAGTTAAAAGAGTTCCTGAAAGTGTGCAGGGTTTTGAACTGGAGCTCTGAATGATGAAGAGGAGGCAGGGTTAAGACGAAGTGGGTCCTCTGGTGCACTCTGCTGCTCTGTTTAAG
Source organism: Neodontobutis hainanensis (assembly GCA_024349245.1). Lineage (NCBI taxonomy): Eukaryota > Metazoa > Chordata > Actinopteri > Gobiiformes > Odontobutidae > Neodontobutis > Neodontobutis hainanensis. The sequence goes on from JALDNG010000029.1 coordinate 2,214,258, forward strand.
AACTACATCCTAATCCGGACATCAGGTTTGTGTCAGCTTTTAGTACAATTTGTCCTTTTCTACAGTATTCATTCACAAGGTACAATACTTTATGTGCAATACATTATAGTTACAATGATAACTTCTTTACAGGTTTGCTTTTTTACATGTAACTTACACAGTGCATGCTCTAACAGTAATATTCTTTTATTTTAACTTATTATTTTGAGGTGCTCTTTTTCTTACTTTACACCAGGGGCAACTAAATATAAATAGAATATATACACAATGTATATTGTAATGTGGTATACTTCAAAATGACAGATAACATTGTGGAAAAAATAACAAATTAAGTAATTATTTTTTCACATTAAATAAATAGACTTTATTCTCAAAATATTTTATTTATGCACCTTTTATTTTATTTAAATAGTAATATTAAATAAGGATTTGCATTAGATTTGAGCACATTTATGCCAAAGCAGACAATGACTTTTGGAATAATTCAAAATGAAAATATACTAAAAAAAATGACTTTAGTAAAAGTTGCCTTTATGCACATTAAACATAAACATATGTTTGATGACTCAGTCATCAGGCTATGGAACATTTTTAATGGGTGGATACTGTTAGTTATTGCTGTTAAAAAGAATAGAAAAAAAGACACAGCATAAAAATATAATATTGGAAAGATCAATGTTACAAAAAAGGGCAACTGAACTTCTGCCCTGTGAGAAATTTTCATGAGCTGTGGGTCATGACCCAAAGGACTAGATTGCTGATACAACCAGTCAAAATGAGTTAGTGTCTTGAGACATGGCAAGGATCTGAGTCGCCCTGGAGGAACTCTTCCACATCGAACGGAGCCAGCTATTGTGATTTGGGCGTCAGTTCTGGATACCTCCTGGACGCTGCTCTTGGAAGGTTTTTCTGTCATTCCCTACTGGAGCCCACCCAGGACACGCAGAAGGAACTTTGTTTTTGACCGGCCTGGGAACGCCTCGGCATTCTTCTACAAGAGGTGGAAGAAGTGTCTGGGGAGAGGGACTTTGAGGAATTCTTGTTTTGACTGCTCCTTTTTCAAACCCGTGTTAAATAATCCAAAACGGATATGGAAAATGGTGTGTTACCTTTCCAGGGACAGTAAGACTTTGGCCTGTTTTGCCTGTAATTATTTGTTATTGCCAAGGTTGTCGTATGGGTTTTAATTAAACATGGCGTCTGTCATTCACTGATTCATTTTACATGTACAACCTCAAACTGAGCTGCACCATCAACAGAAATTCTAAAATAGTTGGTAACTAAGATGTGAGAATGTTGAATTAAATGTTATTGTTATATTTTGTAAGTTTCTTCACGTGCTTTATGCTTATTTATTAAAGTTCCTGTCGCGTTAATGCATAGGTGTCATATTTGGGGTTTAAGGAGGCGCTGTGACAGTGGAAGACTATAAAACTAAACTAAACTTAAAACAAATGTGTTGAGCTGGAGAGATTGCAGGCTGCATTTTTGAAATATCCAGACAAAAGCTCAGACTTTCTGAAGAAGGCTGCATCGTGTCAATAAAGAGGAGGCATTCTGCACCGTTTAAATGCCCTTTAAAAACATTGTGGTTTTATGGTTCTCTGCCTTATCGTACAAGTCCAGAAGATGAACACTTGATGCCTCAGATATAAAAGTTTTCATGCAGAAAGGTAAACTAGATCCAGTGAATTCTGCATGTTAGCATCAACAATTAGCAATGTTTCACTCAATTAAAAGACACATTTTACTCTATGCAAGCAGGCCTATACACAGTTTTTCAGTGCAGCTTTTTAAAAAGCTAAAGCAGGAAACAAAAAACATATAAACAAACAGAGCCAAGCATTTATTCATTTGTTATACTGTATATTGTTTTTACAGTGTATTGTTTAATCATGACGCAGTTGTATTTTGGGGTAATGCACAATGTGCCCCATCCACTGGTTAGTTCTGAAAAAGTCAAACGGAAAAGTTCTAGACACTTTCACAAATAAAATAAGACGTTCACAATGGCAACAAAAGTAGCTGCATTTATCATTTATTTATGTAAAAGCTCAAGTGAAAATGACTAAGACACTTCAGAGGCAGCAAAATGACAACAGAGTCAGTATTCTACTGAAGACTTACATTCTACTTAACCATTATCAGAGGCAAAAGCCTTCTTATTTTACTCTATGGCCCTTAAGCTGTTATATGGAATATCTAATAAAGACTTGGATGAAGTTGCATAAAGTCTGCATAATGTCTTTAAGGAAATGTAGTTTAGTCAAGGTTTTGCGGCTTTACCAGTGTATATGCTTATCTCATCAGTCAGTTTTCATCAGTTTGACAGTCTTTGATGAAGAAGCACCGGTCCTAAAACAATCTGTGTATAACTCTGGCTCTTCCTCGTGAGGTTATTTTACATTCTGTGCAAGTCCAGCATATCTTAGTCCTCCAGTGACTTGAAGATTCTAGACTAAACATTTAATAGTTCAACTACAATACATTTTCAATAGCAATAGCAAAAATAATCATCCAACTGACTATTTACTGTGTGTGTGCTCTCTGTGAGCGATGACACTGAGTGGCTTTATATTTAGCTGCTCAATGTATAAAAACATACATGCTACATCAGCTAAAGACTACACGCTACATTTCAATAAATGCTATGTCTGACTGTTAGCAGGACATCAAAAAACACCATACGGAGGACCTGTGCTTCCACATCAAAGACTGCAGAACCCAGTATACGTTGCCACTATAACCATTTTGTTTAGCCTGTGTAGTCTTAATGCTTAAATAGAGCAGCTAAATACTGAACACTGTACAGTTTTTATACCCGTCACTGACAGCACACACATATGAAGAGTTCATTTGCAAAAGCAGATAACTCCATATTTAAAAATTGTCACAAACATTTATTTCTATTATTTGTGAAAGGTGATATCAGTAAAACCAAACCTGAGTGGCTGTGACCAATTAGAACCACTAAAATGGATTTGAGTTTTGAAAACTTATTTTCAAAATGCTTTTTATCCATTTTTCCAAATTAACTCTTCATATAATCTTTCCATTTTGCCAAAGGTGTCTTGTTTATGCAGGTTTTTTTTGTGTCCAATGCAGACCTCCTTAACTTCTCTTCCCATATTGTGAATGCAGCTCATGTTGTTTTAAAGTGTCTATAGCAAACTAACGAACCATTTACAACTACAACACAATCTAGCAATTATTTCTGAATCATGCCGCATCATGTGATGGAGCGCCCTGAGAGTCTTGACTGATTCCACCTTATAGACGCAGCCACCTGGAACAGACACCCTCCTCTGCCAAATGCATGCCATGTTTAGCCCGAACAGGCCTGGCTGTAACGACTGTCTGAGTGTGTGAGTGTGTGAGTGTGTGAGTGTGTGTACTTGTGCGGTCGTGTTTGTGCGCCATTGTGCAGCATGTGGCCCGCAGATTAACGCATTAAACGAGACTCTCTCCTGTTCTGAATGCCCCCTCTGTTTGCTTACAAGGCCCGGGCGAGATGCAATGGAAAGGATTTGAGTGGGGTTTTGTATCTCCTCCCGTTTAGAGGGGGGAGGGGGGCATCCCATTATGACCAAAACGCTAAGGGAAGAGGGTGGTCACAAAGGGTTAAAACCTGAGAGTGTCTTTTTTTGGCATAAATCGCAGCACTGGCGTTTTTAAAAGGCATGTGGAAAAGGGCTCCAAACAGATTTTAGTGCGAGACAGGTGCCAGCTCTGCCATCTGCTTTCACTTTTACCTCCCTCTCCTCTCGCTCCCAATTCATCGCCTCCTCGTCCTCCAATCACGCCGCTCAGTCCCTCCCCGTCATGTGCTGGCACTCACCCTGTAGCTACCTGCAAGAATGTGAAAGCGGAGAAATCAAATCAGTGTATAACACCATTACATTTGACATCAAAGTATTGGTAAAAATTTGTGTTAACTCATTTGAACGTTTTGTCCTTGATTGAAACTCATGAAGACCTTCATAAAGCTCACCCTCTCACTGGTGGTCAACAAGATGATGGTTTTGTCAAATGGCAAATGGCATATATATATATATATATCTACTGTCTGTGTGTGCTGTCTGTGAGCAGGTAGAGGACACTGAGTGCTTTATATTTAACTGCTCAATTTATAAAAGCATTTAGGCTGCACCAGCTAAAGGCTACCAGCCACGATGAATGCTTAGGGCTGTTAGGCTGGACTTGTACTGAATGCCAACAGCACATGGACGAGGCATAGTTACGCACTAATACACATTGATACTGATACTGTACACGTATGGGAAACTTTATTTAGGGTTATTGTATTGTATCCTTTTTCTTAGAAAAGTGATTTATTAGCTTTTACAGAAGGCAAGTTTATTGTTAGCTCTACTTTTAAATTAAGGCTAAATGTTCATCGTCAAATAAAGTTTTAGAAATAAAATACTGTTACTGTAAATACTGTTTTAAATTGTATTTACAGTGGATGTACAATATGTAATATGTAAATAACTGAATAAACAACTGCCATGTTGATTGGAATGTCACCAATTGTAAGACTAGTTTCTGATTTTAACCAACTGGAACAGGTGTAGATACATTTCTTAACTTGGTAAATGGATTTCTCAGAGTTTCCGAGGAACAAATGACAGCATAATATGAATAAGAGACAACAAAGCATCTGTGTCTCTGTCAAAACTCTGCACTGAATAAAATGTTTGTTTACATTACTCAACCTGCAAAATTCTTTTTTTTGTTTTCTCAACCCCAGATTTTTTTAAATATATTTTTTTAAGTGATGCATTTTGAAATGTGCATTATACAATTCAAAAACATATTAGTGTGGATGTAACCAGTGTTACATCTACTAACTCTAGGACGTGGCTCGGGATGAAATCAAAATGGCTGTTATTTGGTGCTTTTGACCAAACTAGCTAAGATTTCAACCTGTTACTGTTAATGCAAAAACAGCATGTGCAATATTAAATATAACCTGACATTTTTAGTGCACGGTGATAGAAAACAAGTTTGGGAAATGCATTAGAGATGTTTGACAAAGCATTTTGAAATCTGTTCAAAGTAGAGATCCATATTTCTTCTTTATAGAGAGATGAGTCATATTATGAGTTAAAAGCTCACACGCACAATATTTCTGTAAGAGAATATAGTCGATGAACTGAACACTATTTGAACTCCCTTTTTAGTTCAAATCTGCAAATTTCCAAATACAGTACAAAACTTTTTGAATCTATATTAATTCTTCAGAACATTGGTTGTACATGTGGCCATAGAAATGTACTCGTGTACTCTGTTTGCACGAGTACATTCTGTGAAAACACAAATATCTATTAAAATATTGAAATTAAAATAACTAGTGGTACTATTCCATACTGTTACATAACATTCTGTGCATGTTAAATGAATAATGTTGTTGTTAAAAAAATCGATATATATATGGTTTGTCATAATAAATCTGTAAGTTCTTAAAAAAAAAAAAAGGGGAACATTTGTCTTTCTCAGTTTCTTTTGAAAGAAAAAAAAAAGACAATTACAAAACATTTAACAATATAGATGTGAACAATACTGTATATCCACATATGTAACAAAAAAACATTTAATTATAAAACTGTTGCAATTATTAAAGTTCCTTAAAATGCTACACAATGCCCAAGTGCTTGTATGTTGTATTTCAAAATGTTGCTTTAGAGTTCCACAGTTTTATGGAGTTTACAGCAAATAAGAGCTTAAAGCATGGCGTCTCGGTCGGGAATGTGGAGTCTTCTCACTGACGACAGAGAAAAGCTGTGATTCTGTCATGATTTTGTTGCTCGGGTGAGGCCCCACTGTACATTATAAAAAATTACAGTTTTTAGAACAAAGCCTTTTTTAGATATTGTTATAAGTACCATTTGAAAATCAGTGAGAAGACGGAGGTTACACCAGTTTGTCCCAGTTGCTTTACGTTCAGTTTGATTGACAGGTGATTATTTTTTTATTTTTTATTTTACGTTTAATTAAATTTTAATGTAGGCCTTTATGTTGCAGGTTGTGACATATTGAAATGACAATAAAAAAGTATATAGAAAATAGCCAAAACGTTAATTTGAATTTAAATGTGCTTTTTGTCTTTTATAACGTATGTATTTTAGAAAACATCTACCACTTCCTGGAAAATAGGACATTTACGTTCCGTCTTTTAAACCTGCTTCTGTGTTGACAAAGACTTGGCTCGGAGGGTCTCGCCACAACTGTAGAAGGGAAATCTAATTTTAGAGCTTTTTGGAAACACCTCTTTAGAAAAATGTCACTATTTTATGGCCACCTAGATGACTTATGAAAATCCATAGAGTGAAAACATATTGTTGGCTGCTGCGTGTGAGTGTGTGGAGCCCAAGAGAAAAAGAAGGCCAAGGCTCATTTAAAGCGAGGCGCCGGAGCTGTGTTGCCTGGTTCACAAACTGCTTTAACCTGCAGAAATAAGGCCGCTGCTAATGGGCCCAGAAGGACAAAGATATACAAGCCCTACAACAAAACAAGCCAGGAGACGAACTAGAAAAAGCCAGTGTAAATAGGCTGTAGATGGAGATTCAAACCACGAACTAGCAACTGTATGTGTTGCTAAGTCGACAAGAAGTTTTATTGTTTTGTGTTTGGGGGCTCTTAAAGCATGCAGGTGCTCTTTTCAAAGTCCTCTTGGCCAATGCTGAATGTCCAACTCCAACTGTTTGTTTGGGTTCTTTTTTTGAGGGGGGTGTTTTTGGTTGAAACGCTCTTAAAAAAAAACTCCCAAACATTGAAGCAGCTCACAAAGACTTTTTCCTCCACAAGTTACTGGCTCGGTTGCTCACTACTGCACCTCTGTTCGTCCAAATGATCGCAATTAAAAAGTCGGTTTTCACTTTCGCTCCACGTCCTGGCGCTGATGTTGGCCCGCGTTCGTGTGTGGCTGGATGGAGTGTGTCAGATGGAGGCGTGCAGTGCCAGGCAGCCGGGGACAGCAGCGGTGCCACTCTGTGTGGTCAGGGCACAGTGTGTCCTCTCAGCTGCTGTTTCGAATTCACAACTAACTCGACAGCGGCATCCTCGCTGGTCCGCCGCAGCAGATGGCACGACGCTACTCGCTACTCGTGTCTGTGCCTGTTTGCTGTTTCTTTAGAGAGGCAGCTGTGAGAAGGGAAGGGGTAAAAAAAAAAAAAAAGCTTTGCACATTGCTGCTGATACTTCGTCCAGCTTCAACAAAAGAGCGGCACAATCAAAATCAAACTCTGGAAAAATCAGACAATCTCTTAAAAAGGATGCTCCACTATCAGTTGGTATCATCCTCAGAGGTGGCTGCCAGTTTACTGGAGAGTAATCCGGCAGATTAGAGCCCGGCGTGGTGGACAATGAGCATATTGTTGTGATCTTGTTGCAGTAATCCAGATCAGCGGCATATGCAATAGACAGCGACGCTCTCGAGAGATCCGTGGAGCTGACTAATACATCGTCCGGTCTTAACGCACCAATCCATCTGCCACCGGCTCTTTGTGTCTCAAAATATCTCACAGTGATCAAACGCACAGCAATATGCACAGTGTTGTCTTTACGTTGAACAAAACTGAAGTGGACAAGCTTCGCCAGCATGAAACTGCAGTTGTAGCATTAAAGGGATTAGAAAGTATGTAGTTTGTAGTTGGGCATTTGAAAAAAAGTCCATTTATCAACACCAGATGGAAGAAGCCAGAGGTGATGGTCAAGTTTGCAATTATAATTTACTCTAGAATTTATTGTAAGTACAAAGAAATATACTTGGATGTCACACAAACGGTAGCACTGAGCCTGGTCGGAGTGAAAGCGGTGACTGTTGCTCATGACTCCATCTAGTGGTGTAAATTGGTACAATAGACATTTTGATGCCATCTTTGTAGCATACCCACAATATTGTTCTCTTAATAAATGTCTGCTTAGAAACCGTGTGTATATGTTTAATGATTCTTGACAGGATGTCTGTGTATGATGTTCTATTGATCAGTGGTGTTAAACAGTGTAGTTATTCCTCTGCGTCACTGCATTGTTGTTTTTATTCTGTGAATGCTATCCAGTAGTTGTACAGTAGCACTTGACCTCCTCATAGGATGTCTCTGTCGTGTCAGTAACAGCTGGGGCCCTGATGAAAACTGTAAGTTGAAATACAGGTACGTCCCTTGAACTGAGTTTTTTGCTGTCTATGCAGTCAACATTTTAGGTTAGTTCTGTTTTTGTATTTTTTAACATTTCAAAGTAAAACCGTTACATTGTCCTTTTAAGAAGCCTGGATTCTAACATGGACACGATTTTGCAGTTTTGCTCAAGTGCACAGAGAGGAGCTCGATTGAAAACGAGGATGGGGTGAAGCCATCTGTTTTACGGTACAAACTGAGAGAAAGAAGAAGAAATCCGGAGGAGCCGAGGCTCATAAAGAATCATAAACTCTGGCCAAATTGTCAGTCAGCGAGTAGATGAGATGTCATGCAAGCCAAACATGGTAGACAGGCGGGCGGTGCGGCCTGAGGAGGAGTCCAACTCTTTAATGTGCCTGAGCAGCCCAGCTGATTCACAGCTACATGATGCAGTCTAATAGGTTTTGTTCTGGTGAAGCTCTCCAGGTTTCCTTAATGGAAAAGCCAAACATACTGCTCTAACATTGGGTGACAAGGGCACCTTGGGTTTGCAGATGTTCGCGCAGATGACAGATGGTGCCGGCGCAGCTAAGGGAGCGACAGGAACGATGTCTGCGCCAGCCTGGAGCCACAGACCCCCTCTTAAATCCCCCCTCTTTACTGCAGAGTGACGGATGACGGATGTGCGAGTGTCACTACATAAAAGTGGTGTACATTCTGTCAATGTGATGTTCAGTGACTCAGCAGTCTGTTTTTACCAAGTACTGCATGTTGTGTGCCACATGTCATCTTCAATCTTCAGTCATGTGTGTTTTCAGAAATGTGGGTAAATGTGAGTAAAACACACTCATTCCTGGAAAAAAATGTTCCACATAAAGATACTTTGAATGATTTTAGAAAGCCCGTGCATGGCAATCCTAGATTTAACCGTTTTTTTTTTTTTAACAAATAGTGTGTGGTCTGCAGTGAGGAGACACCACACATAAACTCATTAACTCAACTTCGGCAACAACATGGTCCAAGCAAGGAAGAAGCTCTAGATTTGAGGCAGTTTGTGATGCAAGCAGCGATCGCATATGAGCAAACAAACTCAACTTTTACTGGAACACAGGCAGCAGGTGTGTATGCAGGTGACCAGGGAAAACAACTCTCAACTAAGACAAGTTTAGAGCAAACACGATTAGCTGAGCAATGGAAGGATTAGTTTGTTTCAGTTTTTTCAACTGAAACACCTTTTCTAAACTGATGTGCTTCAATAACTTATATCCTCTGATGTAAATCCAAAGGCACACTAAATAATGACTCATGGATGTAAACTTTGCCTCGGGAAACAAACGGTGTGGGTTTGTGAACATGTCCACCACCCAACCGACTACGAAAAAACTCCTAAATCCTAGGTCTGACAAAAATGGAAAATCAGGGTTGGTTGCATATTTATAATTTATACACTCTCCAGAATAAAACTCTGGAAACATTACTTTTGTGTGGCCTTGGAATCACAGAACAGAAACTAAAACTCTTGGTGCGTTCTGGATCCTTCCTGAGCTCTACTGTCGAACATGACGAGGTCTGAACGCAACTAGTGGCTTTGGTAAAGCTCCGAGAGAGATTACTTCATGGTTGGAGAGCTACCACAAGACGCGGAAAACTGTCCGGCCTTTGTGGAAGAGGCCTATGTGTCAGAGTTTATTAGGAGTTTGTGGCATTAACAAATGGATTTGGCCCGACAACACACTCTGTGAAGACCGTGAAAAGCAGAGTTGGAAACAAAGACAGATCTCGCCACACACATCTTTTGTATATTATTAGGGGAATTTGAAATGTTCTACTTGATCCCTGTGGACTTTTTTCCCATCTGTGGATAGGTATCAAATATTTCAGCGGTGTAGCCTCTGCTTTAATCAAACTCTTGTGCGTTTGGTTTGTTAGACGAGGTGTGAATGTGCAATCAAACTGTGGTGCAGAACTAAACAATGCAACAAATTCAAATATTAAACAAGAGTTACAGTCCTATCCTTGTTTTTAGTAACTATTACTGCAGCGCCCCCACAGGTGGAGGGTGCTACTGTGTTCTCCTAAGATGGGGTTGTTTGACAGAGCACAGTGACTCATTTAAACAATGTTGCAGCTTTCATCCCCAAACAGGCCGAGTCTTCAGAACTATTAAGTATGAAAGTACCTTAATGTGTTTTTGTACATCATCAGAGGAGAGTGGAGTAGTCTAAAATGTAACTCAAGTGAGAGTAGTGTTACTTTAAAATAATAAAAAAAAATCATCCAAAAAATTAAGAGTAAAAAAGTACTGAGTAACTGTTTGATTATAATGTCTGATTAATTTTTTTTAGATTTAATCGGACAAAAATATAAAATACTGTGCAAATTCTGGTATTTTCAATTGATAAACTAAAAAAATTGTAGAAATAAATTAAATCTTTACAAAACAACAAATAAAGGAAGAAGAAACAGAAATGTCCAAATATCACTTTTTCAGAACGAGCTTTTAAAACCAATCCCTACAGAAGGTCTCTGTGTTTGAACAATACAGCTGTTGTTTGCTCTGTGCTTGAGCCAAACATGCTTTGTTCATCCTCTTCAGTTTCAACACTGGAGACAGTGGCCTTTGACATTTTTCATGTTTTTATTCCTGCTGTGTCTGAAGAGTTTATGCTCTCCACATTTTGTGTTGGTCATGTGATTCCAGGGCTATGTCTGATTGGTGAATTACAGTCATGTGGTAGATCCACTGGAGGCAAAAATAAGTGTTAAAAAAAAATAAAATAAAACAGTAACTGGTTGAGTGCTGCCCAATGAAAAAGTAGTGTTATTTCTTCACAAAATCTACTCAAGTAAAAAGTAACATTTTATTTTATTTGGGTTGCCAAAAAATTTCAAATAAACATTTGTAAAAGTCAATAGGCTTTTAATGTAGAGAGAGAATGGGATTTAAGTGTTTTGTAACAGATTTTATTTGGATTTTTAACAGGTTTTAGATGGATTTGAACAGGTTTTAGATGAATTGGAACAGGTTTTAGTTGGACTTGAACAGGTTTTTTAGGGATTTATGAATTGTTTACAGTACAATTAATAGCATCTAAAAACACCAAAACTATGCAAAAACCAAAAAACGAACAAACAAACAAAAGACAAAAACAGGGAAAGTATCTGTTACTTTATAGTTAATGTATTGGCTGTAGTGGATTAATGTTTGCGTGGACACTATCTGGAAATGTTAAACACAGGGTGCACACACACTAGGCAACCCATTCTGTGCCCAGGCCCGCAATGCCCCCAAAGTCTGGTTCCTTTTGCTAATGTGAGTGCTTGAGAACAGAACGCTCTCCAGTCCCCAGCACAGTTGGAAGAGGTAAGCTGCGGAACACTTCCTCACACACACACGCTTGACAACCTTGAGCCTCATAAATGACGTAATAGATGAAACTGTTTGTCTCACAGTTAAACAATGGCGGATATGAAAAGATTCATGTCTGCCGTCTTGCATATTCCAGAAATGCAACAGAGGACTGTGTCTCACTAACCTGACTCAAAATTACACATAAAATCAGTGCCACTAAGCTTATGTTCTCCTTTGTATTGTTTTACAAAGTGCGGAACAATTTCTCACTTCCTGTGAATAATCAACACAGTCTATCATCCTCCGACCTGACGACATAACTGGGCCCAGGCACAGATTGTTTCTACATATGTAAGTGCAGGTCAGTAGTGGCCAGAGTAGTGTACTATTAAATATAAATGTAGACATATGCTACATTACATTTTAAAAAACAAATTCCACCGTTAAGTGACTTTTTTCTTGTTATTAATGTTTATAACAATATTTGTGCCCCCAACCTTTGCTAATTCAATATATTTGAACATTTGTAGTCCTGAAAGACCCTGTCCTTCCCTCAGTGAGGTGTTTCTGTCACAGCTCGAACTGCTCCATCAGTGGTCACTACTCTGGTAATTTGGCAACAAGAGGACAACATTTAGAGGCTTTGGCAGCACGTCTCACAGAAACTGATGACATTTAACAACAAAGCCAACTGGACGAGCAAACAGAAAGAGCTGGGCTGACCAAGTGATAGCAGGGGCACTTCTAACTCAACAGTAGCAGCTGAAAAGGCCTGGTGATTAGATCATTTGGAGCAGATGAGCCATTCAATGTCCCACTTTGTGTCAGGAGAGAGCAACAATAATGCGGCATTAGTCTGAGGTGGGGTTATCTCTCACTTCAGCTCAAATCCATCAGCATAAATACTTATTAAAAAGGTCACTTTTAAAACGGCGCATAAGGATTAGTCAGTGTCTAAACTTACTTTTTTATGAAGCATGTTCCTGAAAACATAAAGGTGCAGTGTGTAAAATGTAGCTATACAGGTGAACAGAAATGAAGACATGTGGCAAAACTATATGTAACTGTCTGAAACTACACTCTGCATTTACATTTCCTGGAAAAAAAGACATTTAAAGGTTTGTAGAATCCAGTGGAGAGTGTAATTTTAGCTCCAGACAAACACAACTGAAGCAAACTGAATCTTGCATGAACGCTAATGACATTTTTTTTTATCGTTTTACCATTTTTATTATCTTACCATTTCAACTGGGATTGTTTGTAGAAAAACATGTCCCTGGATGGCTACCGTCCTGTCAGGCATGTGCATCATCTCACTTTACATCACAGACCAAACCGACAATGGAAAACAAACACTAAACTGTGTAAGTCAGAATACAGTTTTATTTTTCTAATAAAAGAGAAGCAGGAGAGGTCCCTAGGCTTCTTTTGGGGGTGAGTGGAGTTTGAGACAGAGATGGAAACAGAAAATCAGGTAGGCTGCTGGAGCTTTAATTGTGGCTCTGTCATTAAATTAAATGTTTTGCTGAAACATAAACAATAAGTGGCTGGAGTGTGGGGGCCATATTACAGTTTGTTCCTTTCCAGCGGCCATGCAGCGCTGTTATTAATTTACTGTTGTGTTACTCCCACAGTTTGAGGCCAAAAGACCCACCATGTTGTGTGGGCCTGTGTAATATTGTGGTTATTTTGTATGGCTGCAGGAATGTCTAAAAAAAAGAATTTATGGAACCTAATTATGGACTTCCTTTTGGAAATGTGCAAGCTCTATCGGGAAAGTTATACAATACAATAGTTTTGACTTTTGTGTTTGAAACGTTCAGATGTAAATTTTAGAAAACGCACCTGCACCAAGCGTCTGCACAGGTAACATTAAACATACGAGACGAGATATGTTTGATATAAACTGATTTCGAGTCCTGACGCTGCAGGAAGAAGTGGAACAGGTAGCGCTGGTAATTACCACCATTCATCTTCACCGGACCCCGGCTCTGTTTTATGAAGGGGCATGTGAGCGCGGGCCCAGGCTTGATGAATCTCTGCTTAAATTAGCAGTCACTGATGAACCAGGAGCCTCCATCACTCCTGACGCTCCATTCATCATCTCATTAGGACCCGGAGCTGGGCTGAGTAGGCCTGAGGAAAAAGGAAACACTCTCAACAAGCTCAATCATCGATGCACATTTTGGGAAAATATTCTGCGACTATTGTTTACAAAGCTGTCAAAAAGGACACATATACACTCCTTTTCTTTTTTTTTGCAGCGGGCAATCTGTTCTTTTCCCTTGGCTGTTTGATCATTTGTAGGAAAAATCTTAATGTATCAGGGGCAGACAGTGGCACATTTGTTTACTGCCGTGGGAAGCCAGTGCATTACAGAGTTGGAACAAATGCCAAATACTTATGTAAACCTGCTGTGTGTATATGGAAGTGTGTTTACATGAGCTGGAGATATAAAGATTTGTGAAGCTATTTTTACAGCACTCTGTAACCCCAATGGCTGGTATAGACAGAGGATGCTAGAGGTTATAGGCTAATTGGCATAGCTCCAGGATAGCGTACAGAGTAGAGAGACAACAGAATGGTGATTTCCAACATTTTCTACAGAATTTGAAACCAACTTTGAGTTAGATACATAAAGAGCAATGAAATGGAGTGCTTAACTAAGAAGTCCCACAGGTGCCGTGTATTGATGCTATTGGTAGTTTTATAAGATTTCACATTCAGAAGATTTGTTTAATCAGACATGGATTATTATTGGAGTCCTGGATCCGGATTTGAGTCGAGTCACTGGCCTCAATTTAGGGACTCAAATCAGACTTGCACTTCTGACTTGACTCAGACTCAGACTAGGGCTTGTGTACAACGACTCAGACCCGGACCTGGGCACCTGCAGGTTGTGCTGTCTATAAGCTGAGTGAAGCCTCCGGAGCACTCGATGTTTGGCCCCCCAGAGCAGTTGAACCTTGCTGGAAGCATAAAGAATAAAGAATAAATGTACTATTTATTTCTGTCCATAAAAAAGACCTTAATTAGACTTTATTTTCATTTAAAAGGGGTCTCAAGTTTGCTGATATATTGGCTGTTGGTCTAAACTGCTGGTCAACACTGAAAAAAACAGTGTCTATTCCAGCACTGGACTTGGAGCTGCGCATCAAGTGATGATGTTTTCTCAAAAACTGGTGACTCAACTCCAACTCTGTTGCTGCCGTGGGAACCCAGTGCATTACATACTTGGAACAAATGCCAAATACTTATGTAGCCCTTGTGTTCATATATGGAAGCATGTTTACAAGAGCTGATATAATTTATTGTGGATGGAGACCCTGTCTGCTATTTTTACTGCACTGTATCTACAAAGTGAGCAGAAATAAAAACTCTCAAGGGACGCTGGGATGAATCTTTCAGGAAAACCACAGTGGCCTCTTGCAACAGAGAATGCAGGAGGCCACCCCCTGTTGCGCTTTGAACGCATTGCTAAGTAGATCTCCATGTGGTACATCCATTACCGTAAAATACCCTACTGCTCCTAACTGAAAGCTCACCATTCGCGGGCCTGCCCCCTCCCTTGCAGCGAGTATGCTTACGCGTGCAGTTCTGAATTGGGACGGGTCCAGGTTTAACATTAGTGCAGAGTGGGGTGTTTAAAAATGAGCCATAATCTCGGGGTAAAAAAAAAAAAAATAGCATGTGCCTCTTTGTTGTTCTTCATTTCTCAAAACCCCCAAATGGCAAAATTAGGGATCATAAAAACTTTGGGACTTTGGAGTAAGCTTAAGTTGTCTAAGGGCACATTATATCCACATTGGCAAGGACAACATTAGCTACCTCCCAATTATTAATTTCTGTGTGATGTTCTTGAGGAGGGCTGCAATTCATCACCAACACTGTGGGGACTCATCTTACCAGACGGCCTTTTTACACTCCTTATTTTCTCTTCTCACTGCTGCGGTATGCTGTCATTACCAGGAAATGGAGATATTTTTGGGGCTCAGCTCTCTTTTATTTGGATTTCATCCTCATCCCTTGTTCGGGGAAAATGCTGACAAATCTCATTTTTCGGTGCCAAATTCTAAAGCCCTGTCATTGTTTGAAGCCAACAAAAGAGCGCTTCATTTAGAGTCAATTTATTGTGATTTCTTTTTTGTCTCTATGAATGGTAACAAAGGAACTGACTGTGTCTGCATATATGTTAGCTGAAAATCCTTAATAATTTTATGGACAGTGTTTTTTGTGTGCTGTATTACAAAGATCAACAAAAGACTAAGAAAGTGCTGTTCTGGAAACTTTGGTTTGTCACTTTTTACCACTAGGTGGCGCTGTGAGGTACTGTTTAGTTTGAGCTGATTTATTTTTTCCAAACTGAGTTAATTGCACTGTAAGTGTTTTGCCATTGAAGGTAAGTGTGGCATAAACAGTCTTAGATAAAGTCAGTGACTTGAATGAATCTTTTGTTCAAACTACATATAGCCCCTTTAATTCAAACAGTGAACCAGTCTGGACCATGGACTCACTGTGGACACCAGGGCTAAGCTGTCAGAATAATAGCTTACCAGTGGTTTGGTTAAGTTGGCAGTTCTGACAGGCACAAAGTCAAGAGATGTGTCTATCATGGCTAACTCCAAATGCCAGGACAAGTGCGCAGTGGTTAAGCAACATATAAAAGCTTGAAAGTTAGTACTTTCCGGTACCAATAAATACTTAATATTCAAAACCATACAGGGATATGACAGCCGTATTATATATCACAAAAAAATCCCCAAATATTCCCAAACACTGCAGTGAGTAACGCACTTGTATGGCTATATTAGAGGACTTTCTATTAGTACTGATTTATGAAGTCCCGTTTTAGTTCAATTGATCCCAAACATTTTATATCATATTCTGCACGGCATCCAAAGTGTATAAACTGCAGCTGCTTAAGGGTTCCACTTGTAAAAGCATCCAGTGTGATAACAGGATTAAATGAGTTCAGTGGAGCAGAGGTCACTGACACGAGTCTGCTCTTCCTCGCATTTGGACATAACTTTTACATGTGTTAAAATCAGACTGTTAAAGTTTAATGACATGCCCCAAATCTAACAAGAAAGATATAAATATTTAAATAAACAAAGTAGATGTTTAGCATTGGGTCTAGAGTTTTAGTCTTTTGAGAGCCATTATCATTTTTGGCTAAAATGCTTGACCACTAATAACACTGACTACAGTGACAGTAAACTGGAGTAATTTACCAAAGAGGGTAAAACTGAGTAATAGACAAATATTTTTCAATTGGAGTGGCAATAAAAAATAGTTTACTTGTTAATGTGCCAGTTGCATGTCAGCCGCTTAGGGACTTTTCCACTTGTTTCTGCTGCCCTCCAGTGGTTTAAATCAGAAATGTCAACTAGTATGAATATTTATTTCACTTTTTTGTCTGTAATAGAGCTTTTATTTTTACACTTTGTCAACATAAAAAGGTTACAGAAATGTGAGAACAAAAAAACACAATGACAGATCTGTGCTTTGTATTAATGAGACACTATTGCACTAAAGTATAGAAACATGTCGGAGATTGTAATAAAAACAATAATAGCGCCAGAAACACTTTAAAGTCATTAAGGATTTAATGCAGGATTTTACATGAACTTATGTTAAATTGTGTGACCATAGCTGAGTGGGGGGTGGGCTGGGGCTGTAAAAGCATTGTTATCTTGCTGATATTTGTGCTAGTAAATAAATATGTATAAAAAATGAAGTATCCAAATATCCGCATAACATAGTTTTTCTAATATCGTGCAGCCCTATTTATTATAATTTCTATCAGTGTACCTTCTTATAGCAAAAAACTCATTAGAGGCTCATTACGTAGACATCTAGCCCTGCCAAATGCATGTCTAATTCAGGTGTCTGTAGAACTTCCCTGAACATTCCTCCTACTCATGAACTCACTCAGAAATAGACCTGTCAACAAGCCTGTGACTGGCATTGATGTGCTCCCCGAAGCCCAGGCTTGGCACCAGATCGTTCCTAAGCCAAATTAAGCCTCTGCCATGCCCACCCCCCACCTCGGGCCTAGTGCCACCCCGACCATGGGAACCCTAAATCTTTAATGACGATGGAGAGCTTTGCCCGCCACACAAAAGCGATGACATCTGTCTCTGGAAGTGCTGCACTCCAGAGCGAGCCCGTTTGTTCTATGTCTGCGTCTTGAAAAGAAATCAAATATAAAAGTTTGAGGGAGGGTGGAGGCATTTAAAAAGAGGAAGGAGGTGGAGCTATGGAGGTTTAAAACAAAGAGCTTTTCTTTCAAAGGTTTATTCCCCTGTTCAGTGGTTCTTACATGTTCAAAGAAGTGATAAAAGGATCTTAGTTCCTCTCTTTGCTCTAGCGCTCCAACTGCAGCCCACCTGCTCATAAATACAGCCAAGTTACTGTGGACATTGGAAGGGAAACAACAGAATTTAACTTCGGAAAGTCTAAGTCAAGGACAGCATTTTAGGAAAACAACCAATAGGCTGCAGGGGATTGGATCCTCTGGACCTCAGTCACAATAACTGTTACCCCATTAGAAGTCAAAGTCTTGTACAGATTTGGCCTGTGCCATATCATATTGCTTACAATCATTCTGGTATAATGTGTCTTGAGATAAAAATCTGTCATCTGAGGAACACAACAACAAAGACGTTACACATGCGGTCCACATTGCTGTCTCACTGCACACCGAGTTTAACAGTGTGCCTGGTTGAGAAGATTCAAAAAGAAATGCTACTGAACAGTAGGCTTTGGTTGTTTCAAATAAATCAACAAACAAAATAAAACTGTAAAGATGCTACAAACCAATCATAGAGAGAAAGTGTGATTTATGCTGGAAATGTGTGAGATGCAAAAATGCTGCCACAATAATTTTGAATTAGCTTGTCATGGTGATAAATAGGAAAATAACCTTACTTTTGAATTAATGCTGTAATAGCCAATACGGTGCTGTTCATTATCTTTATATCCTCATTTATATCATTATTGCTAATGTTGCTGAAATACTGAGACCATTTGAGGATATATCATCCACACATATTACATACATTGAATGTTTAGGTGGCAATGAACACCCACGACCTTCTGACCCCCTATAAATTACAGTAATACCATCATCTATCAGATAAAAAAAGAGATCTCCCATTCTGTAAAAAAACATATAAGCATCCAAAAAGCAAATTCAACCTCTGCCCGTCAATGTTGCCTTGAAGCAACAGTCTAGATCGCATATAATTTTTGTCTAGTTTATGCCTTCATCAAAATCAAAACTCCTAGCTATTGGTTCCCCCCAAGAGAAAATAAATTTGTCTTCAAGAGATATTTCTCTTCAAAGCACTGAACGACTTATTGAATGCTACAAAAGATTTATTTCTAGTTTGTTTTCTATTGTTTCATTTATAACCGTGTTCCATCACACAGGCACAGAAGAGGTCACCTAAGCGCGGGTCCTTCGTCTGACAGAAGAAACATGGCGTCGTCCGTGTTGTGTAGGAGGGCAGCCGTCCTGTGTAGGACTTTAAATTGGATTTCAAAACCCAAGCCTGTGGGGTCTGCGAGTTCTCAGTTTGGACTTGTATTACAGACGGCGTGTTATAACCCTAAACCTTTGCACCTAAATCTGCGTGACCCGTATATTCCGGACAAAGACAGTGAGAAGACGCCGGAGTGGCAGAAGACATCGCGGTATGACAGGAAGGTGTTCGGCCGCTACGGCTCGTCCTCAGGCATAGACCCGGCTTCACTGTGGCCCACACACGAAGAGTTGGACAAGATTATTGCCGAGGAGAACGAGTGGCATCCTCCACTGGATGTAATGCTTAAGAACGTAGCAGCCAAAGAAAAGGAAGAAACTGAAAAACGCCTGGCAAAGTAAGTCCTTTCAAACGCTGCTAATGTGCCCATTATCGGACATCGCTACTTTTAAACATACAAGCTGTAGCTTGTTTTATATAAAATGTATTTTACTTTTTTGGTTTAGAGCCTCTTACAACTTCCCAGCAACAAGTTAAAATAACTAATGTAATGCTGAGGTGGAAACATTTTTCTTTTCACAATATATTATGTACCTTCCTTGATATCTCGCCACTTCAAAAACGTCTGCTTTTAATCCACATGTCAGCTGTACAGTCATGCTTCATCACCGCAGTGACCTGTCTTGATATTGTTTTTTTGTCCTTTTGTCTCAGAGAGAAACTCATAGCAGCTAACATGGCAAAGATGCCCAAGATGGTTGCCGACTGGCGACGGGAGAAGCGCGAGGCCAGACTGAAGCTCAAAGAAGAGAAGGCTCGTCGTGCTAAATTGTTGGCCGAAGCCAGGGAGCGTTTTGGCTACGCAGTGGACCCCCGCAGCCCTAAGTTCTTAGAAATGGTGACAGAAATAGAGAAGGAAGAGAAGAAGAAAAAGAAACTGCTCAAGCGTAGACTGAAAGAAGAGCAGTCGACAGCTCCCATCACACCTCCTGCTGCCTCCTCCTAGAGCTTGGACTCTTTTGGTGGCAATATAGACTAAGACCTGAAGTTTGGACTGAAATGGAAGATATGCGTGACAACATAACCTTTATGGGACATTCATTTGAAAATATACATTGTATAATGATTAAATATAAATAAACATCAAATTGTAATTTGCATCTCAGAATGGTGTTTTAAAAAGGCACTGAATATTTATCCAGAAATAACTTCGAATGTAAGTGTGCCGGAGTGTGCCCAAGAGTCCCGGAATTTATAAACAGCATATAGCAAAAGTAAAGTTTGGAAGACTTCCCTTACTACCACATGGCTCATTCTGGGGCCTCATTTTAAAGGCCCGTGCACACCGGGACGGATATCAGCGGGCGTTATTCGTCCCGGTGTGAACAGGCCTTTAGAGTCCAACTAGACTTAAACTGTGTGGTCCAACAACAACTCTGGAGGTGTAGCATTAGGCGGCCCATGGCAAGGATTAACTGAAGCATGAAAATATATTTTGATAAGGCTTCATTTTACTTTATTTTTCCCTCCAAAAAACACCACTTTCACTCTGCTATAAACATTTAATAGTATTATATAAAATAAAAATATTTTTCACAATTTGTCAGTTTTTATGAAAGTGGTTCATAGTGTGCAGGTTTGCTGGAGGCTGTGGCACTGGGTCTGCATCATGGTCCGGTTGTGAATGAAACAGTTATTGGACTTTAAACCACTTTAAACAAGTGGTTTAATCAGTAGATAGCAATACAAGGCAGCCTTTCTTACCAAAAACCTGTAAGTCAGAGAAATCCCGAGTTCCACAAGCTCTGTAGTAAAGGGCCTAGCTTGGGCTGCGTGTTATCCTCTACCTGGAACTAACCTGAAGTCAGTCTGAATCCAGATTTGTAGAATAGGGCCCGGTGTGTACAGTTCTCCTCAGTATAGGGCGCTATGTTACGTTAAACTATCTCTCAATAACTTTAAATCAACACATGGAATATCACCGTTAAATACAATAACCCTGTGGAACCATGTTTTAAAAATGAAAATATTAAATTCAATACCCTGCATAACTTTTTTTAAATGTAGCTTTAAATCAATACTTCATTTCCCGTGTAATCAATAAAAGTTTCTATCCTTTAAATTAAACCTCTTGGTAGATTTACCGATTAAAGGCAGTGAAATGTGAGGTCCTTCTGTTAAAATGTCAAACTTATTTGCTTCTTAATATCCTAACACACTTTTCATACATTAGTGTAGTCTCTTGAGAGTTGAAGCGGGAACAGGCGCCTTTGGTGTGAAATTCTGATAAAAGACTCTCCTCTGTCACAGATGTGTGTCCTCGTCTTCTCCCGGGTCAGCCTTGACTTTGGCCAGAGCAGCGTGTATCCTAAACTGAGTGCGGGACTCCATCGAGTAGTCCTTGTAATTGTTTCTGCAAGATAAAGAAACAATCAAACCAAATGTAAAATATATCATCTCCATCCTTGCTCTTTGATTGAGATACGATTGATATAAATATGAGACAAATCAAGTCCCAAGGCTCCCTCAAAAGAGAACCAAAGTACTGTGTCTGCAGCGCTCCGCTCAGACTAATGAAGAATTCATGTGCACTATGTACTTAAACAAAACAAAAAAAGCCAACATTAAACCTGACTAATTTGTAGAAATAAATGCTAATTTACCCAACGGATTTGTTCTTTAATGAAGTTATTAATAATAATAAAAAAAAAAACAGTAACACCAATTTTAGTTAAAAAACAACAAACTTAAAAACAATGCATTCAGCAACTGTGCTTTCCTAAAACACCTGAACACATTTAAAATACGGTAGACTAAGCTTGTTCTTCTAAACTTTTTAAGACATGAACAGAGCAAAATAACAACAAACAGCAGCCAGAGGCAGTGTGACCCAAAAATGTGTCTAAACACTGCTATTTATGTTTTTCATCTGTTTATTGCAGTGAGATAGTTTTGACAGACAGAGACTGCCCTCAGGTGGGAGTGAGCTTGTATAAAGTAGGGTGACCTACTACAAAAAATGAGGTATCGTTCATGATGACGTCAGGCAGTGGAGTGGAGAAGACTTGCCTATTTTGTCTGTGGCAGTATCATCAAATGTTAACCTAGGCTTCTACTGAACGATGAAATACATAAACTATTAAGTATCTCCTAGAAGCCCATTCACAAAATACTGAAAAAAGTATCAAAAAAGAGGACTTACTTGGCTTTGCGGAGAACTTTAATGGCCTTGTCCCGCAGGCCTTGGTCTATGTAGATCAAGCCCAGTTCCACCAGAGCATTGGGCACCAGGTAGTGGTCAAACCTGATCTTCTTTTCACTGAAAACAACAGGGAGATGGGTCTGTCGACATCATGCATTGACTGACATTGTTACTGCAAACCAGAACTGCTTTCTCATCACTGACAGAGGTGCGGACTCTTGTTCCTGCTACGTGTGCGCTGCAGGAAGTGTGGTTGACTAAATTCAGCTGCGTCTTTTAAGTGTAGTTCACCTCCTCAGGGAGATTCGAGGATCCACAACCACTGAGGACACCGACTCTACAAGACTCAAAACTCCGGGAAGACACAGCCGGAAAGGGCCGCTCTCGATGTGTGACTTGTGTTCCTCCCGCAGAGCAAAACTGTTGTTTCTTTCACAGAAACTGACGAAATTATAATGGTGCATTCAGTAGCACCTTGTATAAGTTTCATATTTTTGTCAATGTGTATCATAATTTTGTCAATAAAAATTTACCATTGTATGCATTAGTACTGTTTGAGAAGGTTGAGCGCCGTTTGTATGGCAGCCCTCCTCTCCGTCTGCCCCTGGAAACATTCAAACCTGTTTGTGTAAACTTGTGTGTATGTTATCAGGCCATAATCACCATGGTATGTAAAGTTTTGATCAGGGTCATTTGGGTAGTTTCTTTTGTCATTATGATTTAAACTGTTATTTGAATACGTTATTCCTGTTGGAAGCTGACAGAACTCACCTGTCACACAGCTGTTTAAAGGACTCCACAGCCGTTTGGGAACGGCCCTGGTTCTTAAGACACACTCCTTTCAGCAGCAGAACCAGACATAGATCATCCATTAAGAACTCATGATCTACACAGAGAGGACACAGTGTTACTACAGCCTTGAGCAGACACAGGGAAATGCCTCGTGTTCATATAGGCCTGGTACAGGTCAGGTCAGTGTGTTTCCACTAGTGAGGCAAAATTAGTTTTTATTATATGACATAAATTGTATTGAAGCGGATATCTAAAACTTGTGACAGGAATTCTGTAGCTGCGCAGAAGACTAAAAGAGGTATTGCCATTCAGTTTTCTTCATTAAATGCAAAGAGCTGCACTAATGTTTTACATTTTAGGAACTGTTGAATGTCATAAGTTCTGCTCGTGTTTAAAGCAGTGGAGACAATTACTGCTTTCCTCCTTTTAAAAAAGGACCACAAACTAGGGACAAGGGCCCAAGCGTCTGCAGAGTAGTACTGTACACTTTTTGGGGATGCTTGGGAGCACTTAAGTTAGTAAAAAAAAACTCACCCTTACTGACCCGACCTGTACCGTAACGCTCGATGGTGCTTTAATGTTTAGACAGTCTCCCGCTGTAGAGTCAGATACACTAGTCATGTTTAAATCCCATCATGGTGTTATGTTATTGGATCTTCTTTATCAGACTGCTATGCACATAATCGCTGAAGGCATCATCAGTGACACTTAGCACCTGCTGTTTGATAAGTTTTGTTTAATGCCTTCAGGGCAAACCAAAGACAAATTCAAAGTTAAAGTTTAGTCTTGTGATTTTGATGTTATTTTGTTTTTTGATCTTTGTTAACTGCCTGGGGACTACAGATGAAAAATATCACCTGCTATAATTTGGCATATTTACAACTGTAACTGTTACAGATGTCCACTAATATGCACTGTTCCTATAAATAAATAAATAAAAGAAGGGGAAGTGTTATTACCATGACAGTCCTGCAGAGTGCGCTCCGCCTCCAGCAGAGTCTCCAACATGCCTTTAGTCAGCTCTGGTTTTTTTCGGATCATACTGAAACCATTCCACATGTACATCATTTCCTGCAGTAAAACAGTTTTAATACAAAACACTGCTGGAGCAGTCTGACTTTATTGTTGCTGAGTAAGAAGTCTCACCAGCGCTGGCACAGGCAGTCTGACGGGCCTAGGGGCCTTGTACCGTCTTGCCTTACGGATGGCAAACTTCTCTGTCGGAGGAGATTTCCCTGCTATTTTCTGTTTGAAGGTGGGGACTTGTCTTTTGAGGAAGTGTAGAAGTATGAGACATAACCTTTTTAGCAATTTTATGCCATTCTTTTTTAAAGATTTTTCTTATTATATTTAGTAAAATAAGTTCTCGGGGGTACTTAGAGGCAGTAAATATTTTCCTAACAGCCGAAAGGGGCAACGTCACAGAGACTAAAGCATACACCATATACTGCGTTTCTAACGTCAAGTAGCTCTAGTCCATAGAAGAGATTTCCACAATATGTTGTTGAGAAATGGTCCATATTTTTAAGTTCTTGGGCTGACATATTTACAATAAAAGCAACACAATGTTTATACCTGCTTCTAATGTGCTGTGTTTACTGTACTGTACTCTGTACTGAACAAATGGGTGTTTTACCTGAAGAGCAGTACCTCGTCCTCCCCAAACGGCCTGACCTCCAGCTCTGGCAGCATGCTGAGGTATGCAGCTTTCATATACACATACATTGCCTGGTAAAAATCAGAAAAAACATATGCTTTGCCTGTTCTTTTACTTTACATCTTTTGTTATTGTCAAGACTAGGCCAACCTCACAGCTGACCACAGCCCTGAGTACAGTGTACATTTTAGGACATCTTTAGGCACAGAGAAAACTACAGTGCCTCAGTCTCAGACTAAACTACATCAGACTCAGACAACACGGAAAGCTGTTGAATGGCTCTTCTCCATGTAAAAACCAAGAATTCAGTGTTTTATTACGTGTTGATGGAAGAAATGTGTTTTCAGGCATTTTTTTTTAAAGATGGCTACAGAATTTGCTGATCTTGTAGCAGCAGGTAGAACATTCCACCAATGTGGAATGGATCCAGAGAAGGTACGTAATTTCTTTCCTTTTTGTGATGGTACCACCCGACGTTGTTCATTTGCAGAGAACAGAGATCTGGTAGGAACATAGGTCTGTATTATTGAGTGAAGATATGAGAGTGCAGAACCAGTGGTGGTCTTGTAGGCCAGAGCATAGCTTTGAAGTTGATGTAAGCGTCAACCAGGAGCCAGTGTAACCTAGTGAAGAGAGGAGTTACGTGCGCTCTCTTCGGTTCTTTAAAGACCGCCCTTTCCGCTGCACTCTCGATCAGCTGGAGGGGTTTGGTTGTGCAGGCAGGGAGTCCAGTTTGGACAAGACAAGAGCCTGGACTAGGATTATTATTATTATTATAATATACATTTTATATAGTGCTTTTCCGGGCCATAAAGCCGCTTTACATATCAAATTATTCATTCACACCCCAGTCACACTGGTGATGGTAAGCTACATCTGTAACCACAGCTGCCCTGGGGCAGACTGACAGAGACGTGGCAGCCATTCCGCGCCTACCATCACCAAATACATTCACTAAACATTCTTACACATTCACACACCAGTGCCACAGACGCTGGAGGCAGGTACGGTTAAGTGTCTTGCCCAAGGACACAACGAAAGTATGAACTGTGGGAGGAACGGGAATCGAACCACCTACCTTCCTGTTGAGGGACGACCGCTCTACCACTGAGCCACTTGCGTACAGTGCTCAGATAGGAAAGGTCTAATTTTCCTAATGTTGTAGAGGATGAACCTACAGGACCTGGTGGTGCTGGCAACATGACTTGTGAAGTTTTGTTAATCATCAATTACCACTCTTACCACTCAACTAACGGTTGATGAGCCTAGTTGAATGGAGAGGTTGTGGCGGGTCTTTGGGTTGGCAGGAATCACAAGCAGTTCTGTTTTTGCAAGGTTCAGCTGCAGGTGATGGTCTTTCATCCAAAGTGAGATGTCACACAGGCCGAGACACGAGCAAAAACTGTCGGATCATCAGGTTGAAATGAAAAGTGGAGTGGAGTCTCATCTGCAGCAGTGATAGGAAAAGCCATGCTTCTGAATGACAGAGCCAAGGGATGTCATGTTTATGGAAAAGAGTAGCGGTCCGAGCACTGAGCCCTGTGGCACCCCTGTATTGAGATGTTGGGACTCAGAGACCTCGTTTCTCCAGGATACTCTGAATGACCTATCCGAGAGGTAAGAAATGAACCATTGCAACGCCATTCCAGAGACACACGTTAAGTCTGAGTCTGTGATGTCTGATGCCGTTTAGTCCGAGTCCGTGATGTCTGTAGCCGTTATTCTGAGGCTGATGCAGTTTAGTCTGAGGCCAAGTCTCTCTTCTCTGTGCCTGAGGATGTCCTAAAATGTACACTCTACCCAAGTCTGGTGTGTTACCTTTGACCAGCGGCTCTCTTGGCTCAGCAGGTCTGCGTAGAAGTAAGCCATCTTCCAGTCCCGCTTAAAGGTAAAGCACCACATCAGCTCCCAGTAGCACATGTGATGGAACTGCTTCCACTCCTGCTGCGCTTTGCAGCCGTCCTCAAACAGAGCCACCGCCTGGAAGCAACAGGCAGGTTACAATCACTCCTGCTAAGTATGGTATTAAATATTAACGCTCCCCTTAACCTCAGAGACACGTTCATAATGGCACAGGATATGGAAGAGATTTGACATTTTATAAAAACACACCTCATCAATGTTCCCTTTAATTTCCTCTGTTCTGCCTGCAAAAAAGAGGAATATTGCTCCCTGTTGAAAAGAGAAAAAGACCTGCTTAAAGAATCATGTACAAGAGCAGTTATTACCGCCATATTTCACAAGACTTTCAAATTGAAATCTATTGTTTTAGTGTCGAGTTTGCTCAGTGGGAAGGGCAGGTCTGTAGGCAGAAGGTGGAGTGGAAACAGGGATTGGGACATTACAAGAGTGCCAACAGAGGCAGAGATAGCACAAAGGTATGTGTTTTTGTGAGCGTATGACGGTTTCTGGTGAAGGAGAAGCTGTGTGAGCTGAAGGTGGGAGTTATTTGTCTCTTATCAGGGAGTGGAGTGTGGAGTGGACGATGGGAACAAGTGGGAGAAGATAATATGAAGAAGCTGTAGTATATTTAGAGAGCCATGAAGCTATTGCAAACTGTAGCAGATTCAAACATAAACGTGTTTTTCTAATAATAAATCCTAGCGTCAATTCATCAATGTATCCGCTTACCTGTGGATAACGGAGCCGGAAAGGTTTGAGCAGCTCTTCAGCTTCTGCCACCTCTCCCTCACCCGTGCCTACAAGAAGATTCAAAAATCATTAAAAATAGAGCTACGAGAAATGACATCACCCAACCATAATAAATACATTGAACTATAGTAATAAAAATAAACCTGTAGGAAAGCATTGAGGCCATTTCTGTTTTCAGTCAATTTGCGTTACTGTGACCTTCTAACACTCTCTCATCATTTGAAAAGAAGAAAATGAAAAGCATAAAGCTGCAGCTACAGGTAAGGAGCAAAATCTAATATTTTATGTCTATGAGCTATTGACCAGGGGTCATTAACTAAATTTGCTTGCGGTCCAGCTTGTTTCGTCACAGGTGCTGCAGGGGGCCAGACTTTCAAAATAAAATATATTGTTAAATAAATACATATTGTTGCTTTTCCTTAATATTGTAATAGATTTCTAAACAGTTCAATATTTTTCTTATTTTCCCTTTTGGACTGAATACTTTGATAGATTATTTGAAGAAAGAACAACAGCTTGTAAAAAAAAACGTTGAAAATATTCAAAGAAATTTGTCCAATTTCTCCTCATTCTTAAATGTAGATTGAAGAAAAGGCCAATGCATACTCCGCAGGAACAAGAAATTTGTTCATGTTCTTGAGGTGGTAAGAACAAGAACAAAGTTATTCCTGACAAGGTCTATTTATACTACTATTTTTAATAGTTTAATAATTGTTCTTGTACTATTTATACAAGAACAAGAACAAATTTCTTGTTCTTGCGGAGCATATATCTGCCTTTAGTCACCAACAATACTTCAGTTATACTAAGAGTAAGATTTGTTTTAATGTTGTACAATCGTCGACAACTCAGTGCCCCAAAGCCGCTCAAACTTCTCGCTGATTAGCTGATGTAAATTAAAAGGTTGTCATCCCGGCTAGTTGAGCACAATTTCAGTTGATTTGAAGTTTATCTCAATGACTGTGGAATTAAAGTGCTTAATGAAGTCTGTTTGTTTGAGCTCTACACTGGCTATGATCATGCCTTGCTCACTATGCGGCATTAAGGCAGAATAAACGAGCCAAGTCACGTGACGTTTGGAGCTACAAAGGGAAAGATATGATAAACGTTTGCATAAATGGAGTCCACCTGTACCGAGGATAACTGTGAGAAATGTGTAGTAGCAGAGTAGCAACAGAGCACACAACATAGAGCGCAGGTTCATCCCTGTGGCACCAACTTGGAGCAGCGACAAACCAAACTCCTGGAAGAGAAGACGTAACCCACTAGTATAAAGACTAAAATCTAAATCTGTGCATTAGTTTAAGTGTGGCTCCTGTACCTTGTCTCCAGAGAAACCTGCAAACTCCAAAAGTTTGAGTATCCGCGGAGGAAACAAAGAGAGTGTCTGTAAATAAAGTTATGAAGGGTAAATAACCACTTAATTAATACAGTTGTTTTTTTAATAAAGAACTTACCAAATTAAAGGCCCCTATTCCAAATGATATTCCTCCCTCTAACTGAACGTGACAGGGTGCTTGGACACAGTTGTGAGATTTGATGAAGGAATAGAGTTCTCTGAGTGATCAAAGACAGAAGGTTAATAGTTTAAGAACATGCTGTAGCAATGTGACCAACAACTGTCTCGAGCAAAAGCACTGTCAGTTATAACATCAATCAAGGTTCCCGCTCAATTCAAGAAAGAATTGTTTTAGATCATTCTTTTTCATGACAACTTTGTTCATTTGATATCCAACTAACTCATTTCTCAGTTATATTTGGACTATTCATCTTATTCATCTTATGCTTTAACCTCCCCATCACAAACTACTGCAGCCTCAGAGGGTCAAAACTCAAACTTCAAATTATTGCAATACTGTGTGTCTATCAACAAATTGCAAATATGCACCAAGACTTCCATAACTACTCTAGATTTTGAGTAAGCAGGATGCCTTGGAAACCTGACAGTTTGTTTTTCACATTGTTCCTCAGATTTTTGGTAAACACTCACTTGTAAATCAGGTAGCTATTTCGAACTTTGATGCCTCCTTTGATAAAACTGACCATATTCTCGTCCTGCAAACAAAATTTAGTGATGAAATACACAGAGTGGATCAGAAATATTATACTGCCATTACTTAGCAGTGTACTAAACCTGTAGGAAGGTGAGAGCAGCTCTTTGGAGTTGGCATTCAGCGTAACACACTTCAGCATGGAGCTGCACTGCGGAAAAACAGCCATATACAAATACTGTGCAATTATTGACACAATCATCAAGAAGAGATTATATCTCTCCATCTATCTTATCCACTCTATACAAAATCCTGTTAAAGGACGCCAAAATTGCTCTGAAGCACATGACCAAGGCCGGCTTTAGGTACAGGCAAACGAGACAATTGCCTAGAACGCCACAGCTCTAGGAGGCGCCAGGAGATGAGGGGCAAAGAAAGAAAAAAAAACAGCTCATAGTTGCGCGGTGCTCTAAGGTAAATTAATTACATAATTATTAAAATAGGCTGCTAATTTAACATTTTATGTTAAACATTTTACATGTTTAATATTTTACAATTTAACACACACATACACACAAACTATATATATATATATAAAAAAGTCACATCCCTTTTTCAAACGAGGGGCGGCAATTTAATCTTTTAATCTTGCCTAGGGCACCAAATCAACCAGAGCTGGCACTGCACATGGCTAATCTATAAAAATCAAATCAACAAAGCACACTGGATGCTGCACAGATGCAGATAAAATTGTCTGCCGCTTCACTAAACCTAACACCAGAGGAAATATGACTCCTTTCTCAAGTGATTATTACCAATTTGATGGTCTGCAGTCATCATAGACGTTATTTAAGATACTCTACCAGCAATAATAGTTACAACACAATGTAAAGACAGGGTTAGAGGAAACTATTTTTTCCCTTCAAATTCCCAATGTGGCTACTTTTAACATATTCAATTTTTTTTTACTTGAATAACCTGTATTCAATAATGATCTGAGGTAATTTCTGGGTTTAAACATTTTATAAAACACTATAATTTCAATATTTAAGAATGTATTATATCTGCTGGTGTTAATGCGTTTTACCTTCAGAGAGACTATCCCCAGTCTTACTGCTCAAACCTGGAGACTTCCTTCGAAACCTGAAAAATATAAAAAAATTTATTGGTCAGCAAAACCCTTCTTGTTGGTGTACGTATTTTTGACACACAAGCATTCAGTAAATATGTGCTCATTTGCATCTACCATTATTGCTGTGGTATTGAGATGTCTAATGCAAATACAGTCAAATTGCCAGTCTATGTACGTAATAAAACTAAATAAGATACTGTATCATTAATAATGGTTTACAATATCCACCAACAAGTCATTATACAAATGAAAAGCTGAGAGGTATACATTTATTTTTGTTAACAATTTTTAAACACACAACAGAACGGCTGCTATTCTGAATGACAAGGTAAATCATCAAATAATGTCTTTTAAAAATCAATTATACTTGCTCCTATACTATACTACACTCCTGCTATGTGCGTCACGAGACTGCCCCTCATTAGAAGATGCAGTCACACTTGGTCCCAGAATTAACCCTGTGGATTTCACCTAATGTCAAAGAAAAAGGAGAGCGCTTAACAAGGCTAAGGTCAATATTTGTGAGATAAGGCCAGTGTGTCGCTCACCAAATTCCATTCCATAAGATATTGTATACAATTATAATAATTGAGTTTCATCTTCATACTGACATTTCCCTTTAAAATGATTTCTGATGAGCCCAGTAACAAAAGGTTTGGTGTTCATTTGTGGAAATATGGTTTACACAGAAAGACAAAGGTTTTAAGCGCCCCATAAAACATGCAGCTAACCTGACTATTATTGTATGTGAGTGTTTTTGGTTTATGTGACCTAGTGTTTTTGGTTAAAAATCTCTGTTAATATCTCTGTAAATAAATCAATACCAAGTCATGCATATTGTGAGCTGTGTTTCCTGTGCACGAGCATTCAGTCATTGGTTCCCACACAGAGCCATGACAGTAAAGACAGAAGGATAAAAATGTGCGTTTTCAGGGTGACAGTGTTATAACAGTGCTCCATTGTACTGTGTAGTCCAGCCGTAGGTCTTTCCTAAGAGCCGCAAGAGTAGATAGGAGACTATATACACTCTGAGGCGCGGGAGTTTCTGTTTGTGTTTGGAACATCCTCATACTGGCAGCTTCAACGGGGAACTGGCTTAACAACAGCTGACACTTGTTCACATGAAGAAAGCACATCTATGGGCTTCTCTACAAAACCACGGGAATAGTTCCACTAACACACAAGACTAAATACATGCCTTGACACTATATCTGTTTACTTTTGGTCTTTGGGACAAGTGCTATTTGCTAACGAAGTTTAATGTGCACGCTCCTGTCATGTAAAGAAGGCTAAAGCACCAGCTTCTCCGTAGTGCCATGAGAGTAAAGACTGACGTAAATAAACGCTTAAAAGCATATAGTCTAATCAAGTACAGAAGAATAAACCTTGACACATCCTGACCTATGGCAGACTTCCTGGGCATTCTTCATGGTATTTCCTGCATTAGTGATGTCGTCTTGCTGGAACGTCATCATGGCCTGCATCTCCAGCACCGTGGCGTAGATGAGGGCATGGTACATACTCTCTTTAACTCTACACAGGACACAGAGAGTTCAGGTTGTTATACCTTGTAGTGGCTCAATATTTAAACATTGTTTTATGTAGGTTTTTGAATCAATTACAATTGTATGAGTTTTCATTTATTGTGCAGAATGCAGTTTTATCCAATGAAAGCAGCACTATGTTGTTTACGTACATAGAGCTAAACCGGTCGCTGCATCTTCAAGCCTAAAATATACCGTAATACGCTGTGGCGATAAACTTGTCATTATACTCCATATCTCCCCTTTCCCAGTTTCTTCTTTTTTAAATGAGTGTTTATTTTGCAACATTTCTATTCTCCAAGCTGTAGGGCGTCGTCAGCTTTGGTAAACACTTCATATCCTGGAGTTATTGGAGCTACGCAGGGCGGTCTGTGAGTCCTCTTTGAGGAACTAGTTTACAGTGCACACCACAGAACAATCTTATCTTTTACGAATCATGCTGACATCACACAAGCATGCTAAAAACCAAGTTGACAGTTTAATGTAGCCTTAAATACTGAACGTAGACGCAAACACAATAAAGAGGGATAACCTTGGCTTAAGCCTGTCCAAGCTCTCGTTGAAGTGGTTGTTAAGGAAGAGATCCAGGGCTTCCATGCATTCCTCTAGGCTCTCTTTAAGGGTCATCTGTGAGGGGCTAGGGCAGAACAACACAAAAAGCAGATGTGTGAAGACATGACCAAGCAAAGTGCAAAGTGCACTCATGATAAACATTCAAACAAGGATGTAGGTCACAGTTTGCCATTGTTAACAGTCTCCGGTGTTTAAAGGTTTTTAATGTCCAAATCTCAATAGGTTGTATTGAGTACACTCTTTTCCATCACCACTAAGAAACATGACTTTTGAATCATTCACACTGTACGCTACATAGCCCATATATCAATCACACTTTCCATGAACCTGCCACTGTATAAAACTTCTTTACAATTGTAAAATATTCCTATCACAACAACTGGATTAAATGCAATATCGATATGCATTGCAACATACTGTAAGTGGCCAATTAGAACATTAAATTTCAAGTCAAAATTAACAGCCTTAGAGTGACTAGTACCTTTTAACACAGTTCACACGATGTAATGTATATATAGCTATAGTATTTATCATAACTTTTATTTATACATGTAAACCTTCTAAGAATATGGCTTTTTTTCTATTTTAAGTATATATTGATTTCAGTTTTATCCTATTCATACTTTGACACTTGTGAGTCATCTCTATTTATTACTGTTCAAACGTGGGTTATGTGTGTTACATAAAGACATAGACTATATTTATATATAAGAAAATATATTAATCATGATATTCCATATAAATATCGCATTTGATAAATATTTTAATATTATATAATATTTTAAGTTTTTTATATTGGGCCACTCCAGGGCATATCGCAAAATCTATTTATAGGTTCATTAAAAACATTTTTATGTATCACATATGTTCCTAAAAGTGTACAGCTTAAGGCCATATCAGCCATGACTGAATTGTTCACCATAAAATGAGAAGAACTGTGAATTACAGAATGACTCAGAATAAAACAATACAGCAATTGTATGACACTCAATATCGAAACAATTTTATAACAAGGTTGAAATATTACCTTGAAAATGGCTGAAAGTGGTTTTTTTTGCTGCACTGAGGTAACGGTTAACGGTTAGAATAAGTCTTAAAAGTCGTAAAGTTTTGAGACAGGGACACAACTTTCCAACGCAAACTAGATCTTAGCTCTATCTTTGAATTCTCCACACTTGTAGTATTAACTCTGTAATACGGATGGGCTACAACGTTAATATTTGGTCTCCAATATATAAAGACGACCCAAAGTAACTCTTTTAAGTTAACGCTCTGTAAAGAAGTTAATAGTTTTTGTTTTTGTTTTTTTTTACAACTTTTTCTGGTGTGTTGCACTCACTTGTCTGAAACTGTTGCTTCTTTCCCATTGGACATGTTCCTGCTTCAGGCGGCGTGCACAGACACCTGTTAGCAGCAAGTAGTGACGCTCTACAAAACCAGGACGCATTCACGTACTTCGCAGCAAAACCAGTTTCCAGAGTGAGACAATAAACGCGAGAAAATGGGCATTAATTTCCTTTTGTGCTCGTTTTGTGCTCGTTTCTCAAAGTTACAGCCAGCCCGGAGCGAAGGGAGGTGAAGGTGGTGAAGGTATGTACGTACGCGTCAGTGCTCGGGAGGAGTCAGTTGGAGCGTGCGCAGCCGCAGAGGAGGCGTCGCTGACTCCTCCTCCTTGACACACCACTGCCACGCACTCAACTCAAAGCCACCTGAACTAGCGCCGGATCATTCCACTTACGAGCAAACTGTTTCAAATTGAATGTGAAAAAAGTCTGATAACACGCATTTTATGGCTGAAAACGTATTTTTAGCCAGTTAAGGAATTATATTTTTTATAATTATAAAATAATATTACATTATATATTTTTATTTTTTAAAAGTCAATTGACCAATTACAGTATCTAATAAAACAGTAATTTATATTTCAGTTGTTATTATATTTATATTTATTTATAATTTATCTCTTTATGTTGTGAAAAGTTTCATATTCACACATCTAGATCTTTGTATTTATTTTTTATCAAAACCAAATTGGCTATAATAACTGATAAAAGATGCCAAACCAGAAATCTACTCAATAAAAGTTGCGTTCCCCAAATAATCGTAATTATAAATAAAATAATAATCTGATATAATAATCTGAATCCCAAATAATCTGAGTTTCCATGTACTTTACGTAATGTTGTCATTCTACCACATGGGGGCAGTGTACGATTGCAGTAGAGGGGACTCCAACACTCAAGAGGAGGAGGAAAAGCTGACCCGAACTGCTTAAAATTCTGCTACAGACACTAACTGTGACTCTTGAAAACATACACATTTATGTCACACCTCAGAGTCGTGCGTTAGTTACTTGTGTCATTTTTGCTGCACAGGCCTCTCGTCACACCCGTGGGGAGATGTGGGTGTTTTAAGCCATTTTATTTAGCTGTAGTATTTCAATCACTCCTTACAACCCTGTCTTTCAACCAGTTTGTTCATGAGCCCACACACATTAGTGGAAACTATCTTGATCTTGTTTTGGCTCGGGGAATAGATGTCTCCTCTCTTTCATCTGCTGTTTTAGATCACTCACTGGTGGAATTTTAGTGCACCTGCAATGGAAATGTTTGCCACACAGCTGACAGATCTTTTCCTAATTTAACTAAACCTGGAAACTTAGTAGAGGCCTACACAGAGGAGGTCCATGCAACCCTCTCCTGAGTGGCACCCCTCAGGATAAAGTCCAGACCAACCAGACGACCTACGCCATGGTAGGAGGAAACCCAGGCTTTGAAACAGGCCTGCAGGAGTTTTGAATGCAAATGGCGCTAGTCAAAAATAAATCTAAATGATCAAAACACCTCAGTGAGATTTAGAGATTTTAGAGCTGTATTTTAGAGACTTATTTAATAAAACATTACATGCTAATCCTGAAATGTGTCAATCACAACATCAGAAAAAAGATTAAACGTTCACATAAAAGTTAGCATTATAAATAAATAGCCCTTTACAAAAACAAGGCAAGTGCTGCAAAGACGGTCTATTTCTCATCTCTAATCAGAGAAAACCCGTTTCTCTTTGGGACAGTTGCTAAACTAATCCAACCAAAAACAACTGAAGACTCCTTTTCCTTTAGTGCACAAGTCTTTTTAGATTTCTTTAATCATAGAATTGAAGATATCAAGGATAATATTTTGTTTTTGTCTTCCTCGGCTCGGGGTCCCATTCACTTGGATCCACTGACCTCTTGTCTCTCAGTCTTGGATCCTGACAGCGTCTCCAACTGTCTTCACAGTTGTCACTGGTTTACTACTTATTGGAAGTTAAAGACTGTCCTCTAGTGACACCAAATAAGAATGGCTGTTCTTGAACTATGTAAGAATAAGGCCTGGCTCCACAACAAGCACTAAGGTCATGTTTGTTGCAAATAATATAAGATATTGTAATGATACAGAGAACATGGTAGATTGGGTAAAACTGAACAAGAGTGTGTTGCCTCTTTAAAAAATACAGTCAGTTATCTTTGTCAAAATCAGAGGCTAAAAATGAATGTTGCTTTTGTTCTTACCAATACTCAAAGTGTTTGGCATTGTGTTTCATTCATTTGCTCAACCAAAACATACTGTAAGTGGTGCTGTGTCTGACTACATCTCAAGTCAAAGTACACATTTACCTCTGTCATTTTAAGAAATGCTTGAAAGATTGCACCATCACAATATAATCTAGATATCTAGACTTTATGTATAAAAAACAGACCTCTATCAAACTTATTGGATCACAGTTGATACTAAAGACGGACACCCATCTTTGTGCCTTCAAAGTATGCACATGTCAGCAAAAATGTCAGCTTTTACAAACTTTCTGTTCTGCCAGATCTGTGACAAATGAAATCAATTAGAGAAACTGTGGAAAATTGTCTCAGATGAATGCCACACTGAGAAATCTTTAAATTTTTATGTCTGTTGTGATGAAATCCTAATAACAAACAATGGATTTCCAAGGACATTAAAGATCTGCTTATCAAAAGGAAAAATGTATTTAACGAAGGTGATGTAAATGCAGAGAGGGTTGTGAGAAAGGAGATCAGGGCTGAAATTAAAAAAGCCCACTTGAGATATAAGGATGAGATTCAGCCGGAACTTAGAAGTAACAACTTAAAAAGGAATGAAAACCTGGAATGGTATGTAAACAATGATTGGGTCAAATGATGAAGTCCACAGAGTTGCACTTGATGGTTTTAATTCTAACACTTGGCAGATGAACTAAATATATTTTCAACACAATGGATTTTAATACTAAGATTGACAACATCTAATGACTCGAGCATCTCCATCAGTGTCTGTTGACACTGTTGTTGTTCAGCCTGTCCTGCTGCAGAGAGACTTATGACTGATTTTAACCTTGATCTTAACTTGGTTAGTTGGATATTGGACTTTTTATTAGACAAACCTCAGTGTGTTAGAGTGAAGGGTATTCTATCTGATGTGCTCGATGCCTCTACTGGTTCCCACCAAGGCTGTTGTCTCTCCCCTCTTCTGTACATTCTGTACACAAACCAGTGTCGAAGTTTGTACAAGGATAGACACATCTTAAAGTTTGCAGACGACTCTTTTGTCATCGGCCTGCTCAGAGGGGATGAACAGGACCATGGGCCAGTCCTAAATTACTTTGTTCAGTGGTGTGACCGTTCATTTTTACATATGAATGTGTTAAAAACAAAGGAAATTAAAATTGACTTCCGCAAATCACCACCTTGCCCCAGAGCCACTGTCATCAAGAACACAGACATTGAACTGGTACAGCTACAAATACCTCGGAGTCATTCTGGACAATAAACTGTGTTTTCAGCCTTGGGTGGATGCTGTTTCCAAATTCCGATTGTACTTCCTGAGGAAGATGAGCAGTTTTAATGTCTCCAGTGAAATGACTGTTTATATAAACGATAAAACACTGTTTAATTGTGCTTTTATTGAATCGGTTTTAACTTTCTGTATTCATTTACAGCAGACAGGTGCAGAGGAAGGATGGTGCTTTAGCGCAGTCCCAGGACCATCCCCTCAGAAGGGAGTTTAAACTGCTTCCCTCTGGCTGGCCCTACAGAGCTCTGGGCTGTAGGACTAAAAGATTAAACATGTCGTTTTTACTGACAGCTGTGAGGCACTTAAATGCCACCTAGCAGCAACTAATAACTGCTTGTTTTTACATTTTATTTATTGATGTTTTTAATTATATTTTTGCACTTTTTATCTCTCAGATCTTTATCTCTGCTCTTGACTTGATATGTATTTCTATGTTGAATGTTTTTTAAGGTGCATGATCCTGCAAAATTTATTTCCCCAAGAGGGCCAATAAAGAAAACTTTGAAACTTTGAACTTTGTAATGTTTACACAAAGACATGCAAAGACATTGACAGCAATTTTTTAAATAAAATAAACTGCTCTTCCTAATTTGTCCACTGAGGGTCGCACTGATTTAGTTAGAGAAGCCAGAACTGAACAGCAGAAGGCCACAGGGTAAAACCTGATGCTTTAACAGCAACTCATTAGATCGGACAATGGTTCACATGTTGTAAATAAAGTGATTGACAGAATTGGAGAACATTTCAAAGTAAGCCTAAAGAGACATTGTGCTTTTCATCCTCAAGGAGCTGGACTTGTGGAAAGAACAAATGGGACAATTAAAAACAAATGAATAAAAACAACCAAAGACACTGGAAGACCATGGCCTGAATGTATTGACTTGGTGATATTGAACATGCATATTTTACCAGCTGAAGGACTAACACTATTGAAATGTTATATGGAAGATCATACACATTACCAGATGAAATAACGTTTTTTACTCTAGCTAGTCGATAGATGTTTTTTCTGGATTTATTTGGCCCGAAGTCAGCTCCCGCTTGACCAAGACAGATTAATTTACCGAGTGTCCATATATGGGACGTATGTACAGCGTGTCCATATATGGGTAGTCTAAATATAGCCCTTATGACTGCACAGACAGTGAAGTCATAAGCACTCCAAACTCACCTACTTCAGAATTAACCTTTACACACTATATTAAAAGAATATCATTCCAAAATATGATTAAAATAACATTTTACTTATAGCAAATTATCATTCACTTTTTTTTACCAAAATAACTGTTTCCATTGTATCCCCATCCGGTGAGCCAGGCCCTTGTGTTGCTGTGGAATGTGCTGTCTGATGCAGCGAGGCACACCGGCAGGATATACTCGCTCAGAGGAACCGCGGAGTCCATCTTTACGAGCGCCACAGTGTTGTTTCGAGTCATGATGTTGTAGCAGGGATAAATGTGGATCTCAGCCACTTTACGGTATACAGCCTGAGGGTTGTGCCCCATCTGAGTTAGGAGACCCAGCGCCACAGTCACAACAGTGTAGTGTACGCTGCAGAAAAGGAAAATGCATTAGGAAGTGAGTGATGGCTGTAGTTAAAAAAGAAAGACTGGTATTTAATATCAGTGCCACAATCGAATTTTAAAAAAAACTAATAGAGAGAAGCTGGTTCGAAGATTGGTTGAAGCAGCAGACACACAACAGGACATATGCTATACTGAACAACATGGACCATC
Source organism: Neodontobutis hainanensis (assembly GCA_024349245.1). Classification (NCBI taxonomy): domain Eukaryota; kingdom Metazoa; phylum Chordata; class Actinopteri; order Gobiiformes; family Odontobutidae; genus Neodontobutis; species Neodontobutis hainanensis. Next base: position 2,253,334 of record JALDNG010000029.1, read on the forward strand.
CCCTGCACTCAGCTTCCGAACAACAAGGAACATCCAGTGGACGTCTGACGTCTGAGACCACTGACTGCAACAAGACTCTACAATCAAACCGTTTATGGAAGACTTTCATTCATTTGAAGATCCCTAACAGCTAAATTTCTTCTTGAGACTAATCAAACAATTCACAAATAACACTTTAGTGTGTGTGTGTGTTAATAATGTTTTCTCACGAGTAGAAGCAGCGGTGAGCACCCACTGGTTGTTGATCAGTGATCCTCCGCAGATGTAGTGGCCTGTCTGTGTTAGTATTGTCTTGGTGTCAGTTTATTGCAGGTTCGCCAGGTAACGTGGAACAGTTTATGAGTTAATATTAATCGACTGAATATTAAAGTTAAGTAATAACTGCACTTCAGTAACAGCTGCAGGACTTGGTTGTCAAGAAGTATTTCCTAATAAATGGTGTTGATATCGAGCAAACAAGATGAATCCCAGAAGCCTCTCAGGCACTAAGAGACAACAGCTGTCCTCACAGGATTTTGTCCAGCAGGATCTCTTGGCAGCAGTGGCTTGTTCCCTCCCCAGGCGCTAGGTTTGAACTTTTCTTTACTGTTTTATGAACTGTAGCTTACCTGGCAGGAGTCCTTTCCCCCTCTTTGAACCCGGCACAAATCATGTTTTCTGTAATCTTTTGTGACTCCTTCATGTAACAGCTACACTGCCTGTTCCCAACAATGGGCACCCCCACCTGCCTCAGGTCGGACCGAGCTGTCGTATGAAAAAAAATAAAAATAATCAGTCACATAATCAGTGACTGGCAATGCACTGTGCACAATATTGACAATAGACAGTACTTTATCTTTAGCAGATTGTAGTGATTGCATTACAGCCTTGACAGATCATATTCAAAGGAATTTCTACTTTATCAGTTTTACACATGGATTAAAATTGCACAAAAACTCAGCATTTATTCCATGTTCCCAGAAGTTCACAGGTAAAACTAACCCCATGCCAAAAAGGCTCAAGGCCATCCTGTAACAACACTGAGTATACATTATACCCATTTCAAATCTGTGTGTGCTAAGTTAAATTTATTATACAAGACTTTTTCTTTTCCATGCTAATAATAATAATAATAATAATAATAATAATAATAATAATAATAATAATAATAAGTTTTATTTATATTGCACCTTTCCAGAGCTCAAGGACGCTTTACAATAAACAAACAACAATAGACAAATGAGAGCGCAAGTACAGTAAGTGAAAAAACCCACTAAGAACTGTAACATTCAGAAAATAGGTGTGTTTTGAGCATGGATTTGAATTCAGAGATAGTATTAACATGACGGAGTGATAGGGGGAGAGAGTTCCACATTTTGGGCGCAATAACACTAAATGATCTGCCCCCCATTGAAGCAAGGCGAAGCCGAGGGACAACGAGAAGGCTGGAATCGGCGGATCGTAAGGAGCGTGTAGGGGTGTAGGGGAGAAGCAGGTTACAGAGGTAGGGGGGGAGCAAGGCCGTGCAGAGACTTAAAAGCGAGAAGGAGAATTTTGAATTTAACACGGTGAACCACGGGAAGCCAGTGAAGATCATGCAGGATTGGGGAGATATGTGCAGAACGCTTGGTGTGTGTGAGTAGTCTAGCAGCAGAGTTTTGAAAGTATTGTCATTTGGAAATGGAGCTAGACATTGAAAGACCTTAGACGTCTGTGGGGTCGTTCCTGACCCACCTCTGGCGTCCTGGCGTCCCCAGCCCGCTGTGGAAAGTGCTGCTTGGTGCAGCGAGGCACACGGGCATGATGTACACGCTCAGAGGAACCGCAGAGTCCAGTTTTAAAAAGTGTAATGTCGATGTCCCAGGTTATAGCCTTGAAACATTCATGACTGTGGATCTCTAGGATGTTTCAAGACACACTGTAGGAGTTGTTTTTTGTCGGAGAGACAAACCCCAGACGCACAGACAGTTCCATGACGTAAAAGCTGTAAAAAAAAATGAAAGACAATATTAGAAAGTGACAGATGGACTGAGACAGACCACAGTCTTTTTTTATTCTAAATATATTTCTAGAACTTTAATTTTGCAAAGCAAAAATGTGAGCTTTACTCAGGAATAAGAGCTGTATAGCAGAAACATAGAGACTCGTTTTGACAGTCTATGTATATGGGTTTATTTGTTTGTAAAAAAGGAAATGTTGAAATGAAAATAAATATAAATGACAAAAAGGATTAATGTCTTTGACTCCAGTCTTTGGAGCACATCTCACATTCGACATGGGACAATATGATATCCTGATGACATAACCTTTGAGAAAAATATCAGGCCTTGGTTTAGGGGAGTGGCAGTACTTTGTTGATTTATGCAAATGACCCACGAGCCCTGGAGGCTTTTTATTATGAATATCTGATCAATTTAAAACAATGAGGAAGTAAACATCCATCAACCTTTAGAGTTGAATCCTGCCGTGAGGAAGTGAGTGATAACAGTGTAGGCCTACTCACCCGAGGACGCAGTGAGCAGCGGTCAGCACCCACTGCTCGTTGACCAGAGACCCTCCACAGAAAGCGTTGTTGTCTTTTAGTTTAGTTTAGCAATCCTCGGGCTCAAGGAGGGTTTACCACAAACTGGACACACACAGACACGAATGACCGCTGTGACCTGTAAACCTTTGATCTGTAAATGTATTAACTCTTTTTTTTAAGAGAAAAAATGAATTGTGCGTTACATGAATGACTTATGTATGTAAAACTAAAGCTACCTCTTGAACTAACATTTGAATATATCCCGGAAAGTGATATGACTTTTTTTATATGATATTCAAATCCATGCAAAACTTTCACAGAAAAACTCTCCATCCTCAAGAGCCGGAAAACTGCAACAGAAACATTTACTGCACAACTCCAGTTTTCACAAAAAGAATTCTTAATAAATACTAGACAGACATGGTTTATTTAATCTAATGTGTAAGTGACTGAATATTAAACTAGCCTGAAAACACAAATAGCTCTTTTTTTTTCTTATATCTTATTTAAATCTGATTTTACAAACAAACAAGAAGTTTTATTAAATGGTCTTTTATTGTTGGTTATTTAATATTTTCCATCACACACACACACAGTTCAAAGATTAAACTGGTTATAACCATATTTGGAGGGCTTTGTGTGGTTTAACTCAGACTTTATGATCTGAAAATCAAAACGTTATCTATTCAATAAAACCCTTGACAAATGGAGACACTGAGTGAGTGATGTTTTGTTGAATAATGAGAATTGAACCTTCAACCTCAGCTCCTCGCAGAGAGATGATTTTGGTGTGAAAGCAGGGTTTAAGCAGGATGAGGAGAAATTATGTATACATTATACCCATTTCAAATCTGTGTGTGCTAAGTTAAATTTATTATACAAGACTTTTTCTTTTCCATGCTAATAATAATAATAATAATAATAATAATAATAATAATAATAATAAGTTTTATTTATATTGCACCTTTCCAGAGCTCAAGGACGCTTTACAATAAACAAACAACAATAGACAAATGAGAGCGCAAGTACAGTAAGTGAAAAAACCCACTAAGAACTGTAACATTCAGAAAATAGGTGTGTTTTGAGCATGGATTTGAATTCAGAGATAGTATTAACATGACGGAGTGATAGGGGGAGAGAGTTCCACATTTTGGGCGCAATAACACTAAATGATCTGCCCCCCATTGAAGCAAGGCGAAGCCGAGGGACAACGAGAAGGCTGGAATCGGCGGATCGTAAGGAGCGTGTAGGGGTGTAGGGGAGAAGCAGGTTACAGAGGTAGGGGGGGAGCAAGGCCGTGCAGAGACTTAAAAGCGAGAAGGAGAATTTTGAATTTAACACGGTGAACCACGGGAAGCCAGTGAAGATCATGCAGGATTGGGGAGATATGTGCAGAACGCTTGGTGTGTGTGAGTAGTCTAGCAGCAGAGTTTTGAAAGTATTGTCATTTGGAAATGGAGCTAGACATTGAAAGACCTTAGACGTCTGTGGGGTCGTTCCTGACCCACCTCTGGCGTCCTGGCGTCCCCAGCCCGCTGTGGAAAGTGCTGCTTGGTGCAGCGAGGCACACGGGCATGATGTACACGCTCAGAGGAACCGCAGAGTCCAGTTTTAAAAAGTGTAATGTCGATGTCCCAGGTTATAGCCTTGAAACATTCATGACTGTGGATCTCTAGGATGTTTCAAGACACACTGTAGGAGTTGTTTTTTGTCGGAGAGACAAACCCCAGACGCACAGACAGTTCCATGACGTAAAAGCTGTAAAAAAAAATGAAAGACAATATTAGAAAGTGACAGATGGACTGAGACAGACCACAGTCTTTTTTTATTCTAAATATATTTCTAGAACTTTAATTTTGCAAAGCAAAAATGTGAGCTTTTACTCAGGAATAAGAGCTGTATAGCAGAAACATAGAGACTCGTTTTGACAGTCTATGTATATGGGTTTATTTGTTTGTAAAAAAGGAAATGTTGAAATGAAAATAAATATAAATGACAAAAAGGATTAATGTCTTTGACTCCAGTCTTTGGAGCACATCTCACATTCGACATGGGACAATATGATATCCTGATGACATAACCTTTGAGAAAAATATCAGGCCTTGGTTTAGGGGAGTGGCAGTACTTTGTTGATTTATGCAAATGACCCACGAGCCCTGGAGGCTTTTTATTATGAATATCTGATCAATTTAAAACAATGAGGAAGTAAACATCCATCAACCTTTAGAGTTGAATCCTGCCGTGAGGAAGTGAGTGATAACAGTGTAGGCCTACTCACCCGAGGACGCAGTGAGCAGCGGTCAGCACCCACTGCTCGTTGACCAGAGACCCTCCACAGAAAGCGTTGTTGTCTTTTAGTTTAGTTTAGCAATCCTCGGGCTCAAGGAGGGTTTACCACAAACTGGACACACACAGACACGAATGACCGCTGTGACCTGTAAACCTTTGATCTGTAAATGTATTAACTCTTTTTTAAGAGAAAATGAATTGTGCGTTACATGAATGACTTATGTATGTAAAACTAAAGCTACCTCTTGAACTAACATTTGAATATATCCCGGAAAGTGATATGACTTTTTTTATATGATATTCAAATCCATGCAAAACTTTCACAGAAAAACTCTCCATCCTCAAGAGCCGGAAAACTGCAACAGAAACATTTACTGCACAACTCCAGTTTTCACAAAAAGAATTCTTAATAAATACTAGACAGACATGGTTTATTTAATCTAATGTGTAAGTGACTGAATATTAAACTAGCCTGAAAACACAAATAGCTCTTTTTTTTTCTTATATCTTATTTAAATCTGATTTTACAAACAAACAAGAAGTTTTATTAAATGGTCTTTTATTGTTGGTTATTTAATATTTTCCATCACACACACACACAGTTCAAAGATTAAACTGGTTATAACCATATTTGGAGGGCTTTGTGTGGTTTAACTCAGACTTTATGATCTGAAAATCAAAACGTTATCTATTCAATAAAACCCTTGACAAATGGAGACACTGAGTGAGTGATGTTTTGTTGAATAATGAGAATTGAACCTTCAACCTCAGCTCCTCGCAGAGAGATGATTTTGGTGTGAAAGCAGGGTTTAAGCAGGATGAGGAGAAATTATGAGAGTACAGCGTCATCCTGGCTCTAGAAATGAGATCTATGGCTTTTTTATCTTTATGTCGTCACTGTTTTTCTGTTGTTCGAGTGAATTTGGGGGTAATAATAGAAAATTGCTCACTCACCGTCGAGATGTGCCTCAGATTCTTCCTCAGATGAATCCAGATGAATCCAGAACTGACCCAGGACTGGACCTTTATTATGTCTGGATTAAAAAGACTCTAGATCAGAGGAGGACGTCTAATAATGAGGTGAGTTGTTTAATTGTCTGTTAACTTTTTTATTCTTTTGTAAGTTAGATACTTGACTCGTCCGTCGCATATTTGAGCTCATTTAAAAACAAGGTGAGTAATTAGCTCACGTTATTCGCGTTCATTTGAACCCAACACATGTTTATTTTCACATGTTTCTGTCTGAATCCTAAATGCTGTTACTGAACTAATCATAAGCATTTTAATTAAAATGTTACCCCACACGAGGAAAACACAGGAAAGAAATCTTTGTATTCTGATTTTGAACATGTTTTATGATGAATTTAAACAATAACAGATTATTTATTGGCAACAGATAATGCTAAAGGAATGCTCAGTGCATTTGATCCTGTGCCTATTGTTTTCAGAGAAATGAAAGAGGAAGAGATGAATTATGACAGGTATCTTTGTCAAATCTTTTTAACAAATATGCTTTGGCTTGAATTGATGGTGTTGTATTTAAAATGTTCTCGCACATGTATAAAGGAGTACTAAGCTTAAGATGCAGGATTCCAGGTTCTTGTCAATAAACCACCAGGTCCTGAGCCTTAGCTTTGGCCTGATTTGATTTAGTAGTAGCCTATTGTCTTTTTGTCTGTGAGATGTGTTGGTGAAAGAAACACTCAAACATCCTCCTCGTGTGAACAAAGGAACAAATACAGAAAACAGTGGACATTCATCTCCAGGTTGTTTAAGAATAAATGAGACTTTACTTTAAATAATTATATTTAAACACATATCCTTTAGTTTAAATTGTTGAACCCCTCACGGTGAGTTAGATCGCTGTAGAATAAAGCGCTATGTGTTTTTATGTTCAATTAAACACAGCCCAAAACATTAAAAACACACACATTTTTCATTTTGTTTAATTTGAACATTCTGGTGACAGTTTCTAATATTTTGCTTTAAAGGGTTTATTTGTGCAATTTACCAAAAAAAAAAAAAAAAAAAAAAAGCAAGGTGTTTTCTTACCTGGACTGAGCAGAAGCATCAACGTCACAAAACACATTTCTTTGTAAAACCACATTGTTTTAAGACCCAACAATCTGGTCCAGTCTGAGTTTGGATAAATCATGTTTAATATCTAACACTGCCCTCCTGCTCCTGAACACACCTCTTTTTTCTAATACAATGAAACAAATCAAGCATACATCACTAATGAACAGGTGAGGGGTTCAGAGGTTTGTGAACATTTGGAACTCGAAACGCTAAAATACTTTCCATGTAAAGATATTCTTAAGGTGTTGCTTTTTGCCGTAAATTCACCCAAACAGAATCGAAGATCCTCGCGTCCTTCCGGTCACCAGACTGTGGAACACCAGAGCTCTGCGCTGTGTGCGTTCTGAGGCGTGCGTGTGATTAAACGTTATTATAAAATAACGTTATTTAAGATTTAGATATTAAACATTATATCAAAGCTTAAGAATGTATTGATAATTAATTTTTACTATAGTCTAAATCCACCTGACCACAGCAGGACACTAAACGCTGCGTCGGAGACAAAGCTGGAGAAGTGTGGAGACTGAGGGACAAATGGGAAATGTCCCAGAGAACGCTTTTATTTACAAGGCCTTTCATTTAGATTGAAATCAATATTAAACAAATATGTTTATTATTATTATTATTTTTAATCTGAAATTGTAAATTAAAAATATCTTTAAGACTTTTAGGAACAAATTCAGGAAGATTGTAAATGAGCATCATGTCCATAACTGACTTATTATTGGTATTTATTATTATTATTGGTAACTAATGGTTTAGAGTAGGGCCACATTTTATTATGAATTTATGCATGACTCAGTATAGTAATTATGTCATATTTTTTAAATAACTTTTTTTCTCTAGTTAGTTGGTTTATCTTTGCCCTCTCGACCTACAGTCGGCTCTGCTCGGCCTACAGTCGGCTCCTCTCGGACTACAGTCGGCTCAGCTCGGCCTACAGTCGGCTCCTCTCGGACTACAGTCGGCTCCTCTCGGACTACAGTCGGCTCCGCTCGAAATACAGTCGGCTCCTCTGGGCCTACAGTCGGCTCAGCTCGGCCTACAGTCGGCTCCGCTCGGACTACAGTCGGCTCCTCTCGGCCTACAGTCGCCTCCTCTCGACCTACAGTCGCCTCCTCTGGGCCTACAGTCGGCTCCTCTCGACCTACAGTTGGCTCAGCTCGGCCTGTCGCCTCCTCTCGACCTACAGTCGCCTCCTCTCGGCCTACAGTCGCCTCCTCTCGGCCTACAGTCGCCTCCTCTCGACCTACAGTCGGCTCAGCTCGGCCTACAGTCGCCTCCTCTCGACCTACAGTCGCCTCCTCTCGACCTACAGTCGGCTCAGCTCGGCCTACAGTCGGCTCCTCTGGGCCTACAGTCGGCTCCTCTCGACCTACAGTCGCCTCCTCTCGACCTACAGTCGGCTCAGCTCTGCCTACAGTCGGCTCCTCTCGGCCTACAGTCGGCTCCGCTCGGCCTACAGTCGGCTCCTCTCGGCCTGCAGTCGGCTCCTCTCGGCCTGCAGTCGGCTCCTCTCGGCCTACAGTCGCCTCCTCTGGGCCTACAGTCGGCTCCTCTCGACCTACAGTTGGCTCAGCTCGGCCTACAGTCGCCTCCTCTCGACCTACAGTCGCCTCCTCTCGGCCTACAGTCGCCTCCTCTCGGCCTACAGTCGCCTCCTCTCGACCTACAGTCGGCTCAGCTCGGCCTACAGTCGCCTCCTCTCGACCTACAGTCGCCTCCTCTCGACCTACAGTCGGCTCAGCTCGGCCTACAGTCGGCTCCTCTGGGCCTACAGTCGGCTCCTCTCGACCTACAGTCGCCTCCTCTCGACCTACAGTCGGCTCAGCTCTGCCTACAGTCGGCTCCTCTCGGCCTACAGTCGGCTCCGCTCGGCCTACAGTCGGCTCCGCTCGGCCTACAGTCGGCTCCTCTCGGCCTACAGTCGGCTCCGCTCGGCCTACAGTCGGCTCCTCTCGGCCTGCAGTCGGCTCCTCTCGGCCTGCAGTCGGCTCCTCTCGGCCTGCAGTCGGCTCCTCTCGCCTGCAGTCGGCTCCTCGGCCTGCAGTCGGCTCCTCGGCCTGCAGTCGGCTCCTCTCGACCTACAGTCGCCTCCTCTGGGCCTACAGTCGGCTCCTCTCGGCCTGCAGTCGGCTCCTCTCGGCCTGCAGTCGGCTCCTCTGGGCCTACAGTCGGCTCCTCTCGACCTACAGTCGGCTCCTCTCGGCCTACAGTCGGCTCCTCTCGGCCTGCAGTCGGCTCCTCTCGGCCTACAGTCGGCTCCGCTCGGCCTACAGTCGGCTCCTCTCGGCCTGCAGTCGGCTCCTCTCGGCCTGCAGTCGGCTCCTCTCGGCCTGCAGTCGGCTCCTCTCGGCCTACAGTCGGCTCCTCTCGGCCTGCAGTCGGCTCCTCTCGGCCTGCAGTCGGCTCCTCTCGGCCGCTCTGATCAGAGCGAGAGAGAGAACTGGTTCTGTTGTCGTTTTCTCTCGAAGCTTTATTTTTAGGATAATGCAATTTAAATACAGTGGCAGTGTGACAAACATGATCTCATGTTAGTGATACGTCAGGAAGTTCTGTCGTTAGTGGTGCAGCTACCAATCACAGAATACATTCAGAACATGTTATTTTAAACCGTCACATGTACCATAAAGAGAAAGGCACATATGTTTCTTATGCAACAGAGCGGTGTGTCTTTCTGTGGGACACAGTCATGTACAGAGTTCTTAAAGTGTTCGTCTAAATACAGCCCTTGTAACTGGACCCACAGTCAAGTCAGAGGCAAGAAGTGCATTTCAAAAGATCTACTAAAACGCCCCATGCTCTTTTCTTTAATGATTAGCTCCTAGCATCAGATGAAAGATAATGGCCCTGGGCAGAGAGAAGCTCCCGCTAGGAGTCAGAAGACAACAGGCAGCTCTAAGTTGACAGTCTTAGGTCTAGAGTCTTATTAAGTCACTCAAAGAGAGCTGTGCACTTGTGAAGCCCTCTGACCCCAGGAAGTGTTGAAAAACAGAACTAACTGTTTCAGATTGTTATTATTATATCTTTTTGATTAAACCTATCTTCAGTTTATATTTCCTCTGTTATATACAGTATATATTGTTTGCACACAGCTGCTGGTGTCGCTGTGGGTAACTCTGACAGGTAATGGGCCCAGAGAGCCCCAGAGGCAGGCTTAAGAAGAGTCACAACAAACTGTGCACTCAGCGAGGGCAGCTAGCTTCTTTACTGCAACATGTGCACCGTGAGCACGGAAAAGACGGTTTGAAGGCATCAGAGATATATATATAAAAAAGAAAGCCATTCATAATATGTTTTTACACAGAACTGACTAATCTACAGAATCATGCAGTGAGAGTGTTACGGAGTACGTTTTTGAGCCGAGACTCAGAAATGAGAAACGATGAGCGGTAATTTGCTCATTGCAATGTTCTTAAATAATAATTATTCTTAAATAATAATCTTTATTTTTATATAGCACTTTTCCACCTACTGTAGTAGGAACTCAAAGCGCTTTACATACATTCAACTATTTACAGTGTTACAGAACATCCCTGGAGGCAATGTAGGTTAAGTGTCTTGCCCAAGAGCGGGATGTTATGATGTTTCGAATGTTTCGAGCGGGAATCGAACCGCCCACCCGCTGGTCAAAGGACAGCTGCTCTACCCACTGGTGGCCTACTGGATTTATTCAAGCCGTTTGTAATCCATAAGACCCAAAGTGACACGACAGTATCATTTCCAGACTTTAAAACAAAGTTACAAAGTTTTGAAGACACAGTAAAAAAATGTGTTTGCAGCCATCCACAGACAATGTTTTTCAAAGAGACACAGTGCACGTCACAGAGAGGTTCTTGGCAGATACAGCCCCATACGGGAAGATCAAGTGTATCAGCTCTGTAAAAGTTAATGGCACAGTAATACCAGACATGTCTTAACAAAAATAGCATAAGACATAACTCGGCACATCAGAATGACATCACGGAGTGCAACCGGAGAACCTTACTTGACGTGGCCAGATGTATGTTGAGTGAAATTAAAATGCTAAAAAAATTGTGGCCTTAAGTCAAAAAAACAGCCAACTTTATAATAACAGGAAGCGTGAGAAGAAAAGAGAGATTCTTTACAGGCTACAATAAGAACAGCTTACCCAAAGGCATGAATGCAGTCAGGGATAAGTGGGTGTACATTATTCAAATAAAAGATTTGGAGACACTGGGGTATTTCTTGGGTTTTGACTTTGAACAATCAAATGAATCTGTGAAAATGTGCCGGAAGAAATATATGGAAATGCTACAGAGGTTTGCCGTGCATGAATGTAAACCTCGTACAACACCGTGTTTACGTGACTGAAGTATTCTGATGCAAATGTTCAAAAGTCTAGAGAAGCAGTAGAGAGCCTGATACACACATGCACAAGGCCTGAGCTCACTTTTGCATAAGAAACTGTCTCAACACTTAGTAAGTCCTACAGAGGAGCAGTGGGATACTGGACAAAGAGCTATATTACCAAAAATGTGACAATGATGAAATGGGAAAACATGCCTATAGTGACACTGACTGGGCGTTGGATTGACGTTACACAACCTGTTATTGTGTCTGTTTGATTGAAAATGGACCTGTCATTTCACAGAAAACCAAAAAGCAACCCACAGTAGCGTTATCTACTTGTGACGTTCTCAACACTTGCTGCAACTGTACGTTGTAAGTATTTGACACAACTGCTGCAGTGTATTGACAGAGGTCTATATGCCTCACCCAAGATTTCGGATGATAATCAGGGTGCAAAAGTACAGCCACAACAATGTCATTTTGTAAGATCAACTGTAAAAGAAGAAAAGATACCTTTACAACATTGCACAACAGAGATGTTAACAGGTGTGATGACTAAACCTGCATCACACTTGAAGTCTGTCACGGGGGATCAGGACTCGGCACAGTTGGCCGTGGCCTCCGTGCCGGGCTCCCCCGCCCCTACTGATTCGCAGAGAGGAGACAGGTGTGCGGGAGCGCCGGCGAAGCAAGCCCAGCTGAGCCGAGTGAACAATCAAGAGGGAATAAGAAGCACCGCAGCCTGCTCCTCGACGCCAGATCGTAACATTGACTACAGTTAGTACACGTCGCTCGTAGAGTTTGGATTTATGTATGTACTTACCTGTTTCCTTTGTTCACCGCAGATCCTTCCCGTCCTACCTCCAGTCCGGTTCTCGCCCCTCCTCGATCATCCCTGAGCCTCGCCGGTCCTTCAGCTCGCCACGCTCCAGCTCAACCCGGTCCGGACCCTGCTACCCCTCGTTATCCCGAAGAAACCGACAGTTATAAGTTGATCATTTAAATAAACTTGGTTTTGTGAACTGTACGTGTGTGCCTGCATTTGGGTTGTCCGACCAGAACATAACAGTACGATCTGGCCAGAATGAACCCAGCAGAGCCACACACCCTGCCACAGACGGTCGCGGCTCAGACCGCTTCTGGAACAGCATGACGCTACACTACAGGCTCTCATGGACCACATGAAGGAGTTTTCCGTAACCTATCGGGGCTGAGCGACAGGATGGCGGCCCTGAACACACCACCGGCTACTGGCGCCCCACCCTCCGCGCCGACTACGGAGGCCCCACCTCCGGGGTACAGAGAGGGGTATGTACCACCGCCTGCACCGTATAGTGGAGATCTGGGGTCATGCAGGGCGTTTTTAACACAGTGCTCCCTAGTTTTTGAACAACAGTCACAGACTTATAAAAGTGAACGTTCAAGAATCGCCTTTTTAATAGGCTGTTTGAGGGGGCAGGCATTAGACTGGGCCTCGGCTGTTTGGGAGAGACAGGAAGCTGTATGTTTCTCCCACGCTGCCTTCATCGCGGAGATGAGAATGATCTTTGATCATCCGGTTCGAGGAGAAGAGGCTACTAAAAGACTGTTTTCAATTCGACAAGGTAATCGCAGTGTGGCGGAATTCGCGATCGAGTTTCGATCACTAGCCGCGAGAGCGAGTGGAACGAGGAGGCTCTTCGTGGAGCATTTTTGAATGCCATTTCCGAGGAACTTAAGGGGCGAGATGGCGGCACGGGATCCACCAGAGAGCCTAAATGAACTCATAACGGGGTCATCAGGATTGATAACCGCCACGGAGCGACAGAGGGAGAAGGCCGACCTACAGGCATCACAGAGGTCAGCTACAAGTCCACGGCCGGGAATCACCGCGCCTCAAGGGGGTTTTTCCCAGCCCAAGCGAGAGAGAACCGCGGGGTGGCGGACGAGACTGAGGAGGCCTAACCAGCAGTTATCCGGATCCACCGAGTAGGCCACTGCAACCAGCCGCACCTGAACCCATGCAAGTGGGCCGAACTCATCTGACTGAGGAGGAGAGACATCGCCGAGTCAGTACTGGGAGCTGCCTCTACTGCGGGAGGTTAGGACATTTCCGGCTTCGTGTCCTCTCCGTCCGGGAAAAGGGGGGGCTCGGCAGTAATGGGAGAGGTACTGCTGAGCCAAGTCCATTCATCTCCCAAGCCTGTGAGAATGGAGGGAACGATTATTTTAACAGATCGGACCCGATCTTTTGAGGTTATGATTGATTCAGGAGCGGATGAAAGCCTTTTAGACCGGGGAGTGGCTAAGAGGTTGGGCATCCGGACTGTGCCGTTGGAGGTGCCGTTGGAAGTTAAGGCTTTGAACGGAGAGGTGCTGACCCAGATCAGAGAACAGACGATTCCCGTAACCTTCCTCCTGTCGGGTAATCATAAAGAAACTATTAGTTTTACATTTTTGAGTGTGTGCACACTCCTATTGTATTGGGTCTACCTTGGCTAAGACAACATAACCCCACATAGACTGGGCAACATACCAAGTGGTGTCATGGAGTAACTTTTGCCATTTATCTTGCCTGCAGTCTGCTTTGCCCCTGTTTCCTCTAGATCCAACCCGGTACCTGAACCTACGGATCTGTCTTCGGTTCCGTCCATCTACCACGACCTGTCGGCGGTGTTTTGTAAGCATCAGGCTTTGTCGCTTCCACCTCACCGACCCTATGACTGCGCCATCGACCTCCTCCCAGGTGCTCCTCTCCCCCACAGCCGTCTCTACACCATCTCGAGACCAGAGAACGAGGCAATGGAAAAATACATCCAGGAGTCCTTGGCAGCCGGGATAATACAACCCTCGTCCTCTCCGGTAGGTGCGGGGTTTTTCTTTGTGGACAAGAAGGACAAATCATTGAGACCGTGCATAGATTACCGGGGGCTAAACAAGATCACCATAAAGAACAAATACCCACTCCCGTTAATCAGCTCTGTTTTCACTCCCCTCGGGGGATCCAGGATTTTCACTAAACTAGACCTCCGTAACGCATACCATTTGGTACGTATTAGGGAGGGGGATGAGTGGAAGACCGCTTTTAACACTCCTTTGGGCCATTTCGAGTATCTGGTGATGCCGTTCAGACTCACGAATGCCCCTGCGGTTTTCCAGAACCTAGTTAACGATGTTTTACGGGACATGATTGGACGGTTTGTTTTTGTTTATTTGGATGATATCTTGATTTTTTCTAAAGACTTGGAGGAACACCAGAGGCATGTCCGGAGAGTACTACAGAGACTATTAGAGAATAAGCTGTTTGTGAAGGCCGAGAAATGTGAGTTCCACGCACCGTCCGTTACCTTCCTCGGCTACATTATCGCGCAGGGACAGATCCAAATGGACCCGGAGAAGGTTACGGCGGTAAGGGAGTGGCCGGTTCCGTCCAGCCGCAAGGAGGTTCAGCGATTTTTGGGTTTTGCTAATTTCTACAGGAGATTTATCCGAACTTCAGTAGACTGGCAACGCCTTTGACGGCTCTTACGCCCACTGCGCTACCTTTTGTCTGGACTCCGGAGGCAGAAGGAGCATTCAAGGACCTGAAGCAGCGGTTTACGCTGCCCCTGTACTCATACAGCCAGATCCTGAACTGCAGTTTGTGGTGGAGGTCGACGCTCGAGACGGGAGTAGGAGCAGTTCTTTCACAGCGCTTCCACTGACCAGAAGCTCCACCCCTGCGCCTACTACTCACGTAAGCTCTCGGCAGCAGAGCGGAACTACGATGTGGGGAACAGAGAGCTCCTGGCGGTCAAGTTGGCCTTAGAGGAGTGGCGTCATTGGCTGGAGGGGGCCATTCAACCGTTTGTGGTCTGGTCCGACCATAAGAACCTGACCTACATACAGACAGCAAAGAGACTGAACTCTCGGCAGGCAAGGTGGGCATTGTTTTTGACCGCTTTAATTTTGTGCTTACTTATCGCCCAGGTTCCAGGAACATCAAACCAGATGCACTATCCAGAGTTTTTTCCACGGAGCAGTCGGCGCCTGAGGAGGAGCACATCCTGCCCCAGTCGCGCATTCTGGCAACCCTCACCTGGGAAATAGAAGATCGAGTCCGGGTGGCTCAACGCCTGCACCCGATCCAGGGACAGGGCCGGCTAACGCTATGTTTGTACCAGATCCGGTCAGGTCGGAGGTGTTACACTGGGGCCATGGGACCCGACTCACGTGCCATCCAGGGATGGGTCGCACCCTGGCTGTCCTACGCAGCAAATTTTGGTGGCCCACCATGGACAGAGACACTAAGGCCTACATCGCAGCTTGTCCAGTTTGTTCCCAGAATAAGGCCCTCCATCGACCCCCAGCAGGACTGTTACAGCCACTACCTATTCCCAGCCGGCCGTGGTCTCATGTGGCTTTGGACTTCACGGGACTCCCGCCATCGAACGGACATACGGTGGTGCTGACGATCGTTGATCGCTTCTCCAAAACAGCTCACTTTGTGCCGCTGACCAAGCTTCCATCCGCCAGGGAGACCGCAGATCTCCTGGTGAAGCATCTGTTCGGCCACGGGATTCCTCGGGACATTGTGTCAGACAGAGGTCCACAGTTCACCTCCCAGGTTTGGAAGGCATTTTGCACGGCGTTAGAGATCAAGGTTAGTCTCTCCTCTGGGTATCATCCACAGACAAACGGACAGACGGAAAGGGCGAACCAACAGATGGAGGTGGCCCTGAGGTGCACCTCATCTGCCAATCCGGCAAGTTGGAGTGCTCAGCTGCCATGGGTAGAATATGCCCACAACACGTTGGTGAACACCTCCCTGGGTATGTCTCCTTCCAATGCTGTTATGGTTACCAACCCCTTTATTTTCTGACCAGGAACAAGAGCTGGCAGTTCCGTCCATTCAGGATCACTTGAGACGGTGCCATCAGGTCTGGAGAAGGGCCCGATCAGCTCTGGTGCGGGCCTCGCTCAATCGCAAGTCCAAGCCAACCGACACCGCACTCGCCCTAGATACTCTCCGGGTCAGAAGGTCTGGCTGTCATCCAGGGACTTGCCGTTACGGGTGGAAGCTACAAAATTGGCACCACGGTTCATCGGCCCGCTCGAAATAGAGAAGGTCATCAACCCGGCGGCAGTTCGACTCAAGCTCCTCGGTCCCTTAGGATTCACCCTACCTTCCACGTGTCCAGGATCAAGCCGGTCAGCTCCAGTCCATTGAGTTCCCCTGTCCTCCCCGCCGCCGCCCAGGATGATTGACGATCACCCAGCTTACACGGTACGGGCGGATTATGGATGTACGGCGCCGGGTCGAGGCCTTCAGTTTTTAGTGGATTGGGAGGGTTATGGGCCAGAGGAACGCTGTTGGGTGCCACGGAGAAACATTCTGGATCCATCCCTGATCCGAGAATTTTTCTACGCCATCCGGAGAATGGGATAGGCCGCCAGGTGGCGTCCATAGAGGGGGTACTGTCACGGGGATCAGGACTCGGCACAGTTGGCCGTGGCCTCCGTGCCGGCTCCCCGCCCCTACTGATTCGCAGAGAGGAGACAGGTGTGCGGAGCGCGGCGAAGCAAGCCCAGCTGAGCCGAGTGAACAATCAAGAGGGAATAAGAAGCACCGCAGCCTGCTCCTCGACGCCAGATCGTAACATTGACTACAGTTAGTAATACGCTCTCGCTCGTAGAGTTTGGATTTATGTATGTACTTACCTGTTTCCTTTGTTCACCGCAGATCCTTCCCGCCCTACCTCCAGTCCGGTTCTCGCCTCCTCGATCATCCCTGAGCCTCGCCGGTCCTTCAGCTCCACGCTCCAGCTCAACCCGGTCCGGACCCTGCTACCCCTCGTTATCCCCGAAGAAACCGACAGTTATAAGTTGATCATTTAAATAAACTTGGTTTTGTGAACTGTACGTGTGTGCCTGCATTTGGGTTGTCCGACCAGAACATAACAAAGTCAGTTAAATAAAAAAAAAGTAATGTTTGGAGTTTAAATAAGATTTCCTCTTTTTATTGAATATTTAGTTTGTTTGTAAAAAATAAGTGTTTGTCCAGCCCTCGAACCTTTTAGTCTGATTAATATGTGTCTCAGTTATACCTTCTTCAAACATTTAGCACTTACCGACTATATTTGCACTAGTATTAAATACTACAGACTTTTTTTGGTTTTCCACATTACTCTCTATGCTGCTGTAAACTGGTTAAAATACTGTGCACCACTATGTACCCTCTTTGCAGTTCGAGCATGCATACACGAAAACATCTCATCACAAAGATATGCCAGGTTTGTGATGCAGGGCAGCAACAGTTAACGCGTGCACAAGCTGCAATATCCATTTATGAGCTAATAAAGCACATTCATGGGTAAAAGTTTCAAAGAAAGAGCGATGGAGCAGGTCAAGATGCATCTGTATAGCGTGGCGTTACATCAGTTACGATCAATGACAGCACTTTTGTGTCATACATGGTGAAAGCCCGCTGGAGGATTGTGTGAGGAACAGGCTCGGGAACGTAAGTGTGTGAATGCAGGCATTTTTTCCGGGGCTTAACATTAAGTATATCCGCCTTTGGAGACACAAAACATTAGTATTTTGCAATCTTACCCTGTTGAGCCAAAGCAATGTTGACATTTCACTTGTATTAAGCGCTTAAGTCTATTCAAACATTCTCAGCGTCACAAAGATTGTTGAGAAACACTACACTGTAATATAAAACTGGGCATGTTAGTACACATCAAACTCTGACAAATCTCTTAAAGTTTGTACAGATTAAAATCTTTGTCAAACTTGTGTCAAGATTTGTCCTTGAGGAAATATAATATGTACCTCAAACACAGTGACTCTGACCATTAATTCAACAATAGGCTCATTGAAAGTATTCAGAGACCAACGCACAACAAAGCTGGAGAAATAACACGTATCATGACTAAACAAACCAGTTCCCAGCCTAATATTAATTTCACTTCCTCCAGGCTGCATTACTGTCCACAGTTTTTGAGTCAAAGTCACACTCGTTTTGGTTGGTTTTGCACAAGTACTTGTTTTTTTTTACCTGTTTGGAATAAATGATATCATCTTTAAAGTATGTCTATCATCAGGTGACCTATGTCTTAAGGAAACACATTTTGACAGAAGATGACCCTTGCTGCCTGTTTGAAAATGCCTCATCAGGTCAATTTGATGATTTGTTGAATTGTTATACTTGTTTTAAATGTGTGTTTTAAAGGTGTTTTAAATGTTATGGACACCATTGCTCCTGTTAAGGGTAAAGTGATGAGGACAAGGCAGAAGGCTTCGTGGAGTAATGTTCCTTCTGTCAGAAAACAGAAAAGAGAATGCCAAAAAGCCTAAAGAAAATGTCATAAATCAGAGCAGTCTTGATGCTACAGTGTTTAACAACTTTGACCCAAATCAAACCTGACATTTTTAGGGAAAGTCATCGAAAAAGTTAATGACTTTCTATTACTTAAGAACTGCTTTTATCCTTTTCAGTCAGAATTCATGTCCATCACAGACTGAGACTGCACTTATCAAAGTCACAAATGACATCCGTCTGACACTGTCTTAGTTCTGTTGGACTTGAGTGCTGCGTTTGATACAGTGGACCATGAAATCCTGTCACAAAGATTAGAAGAACGGATAGGTATCACTGGAACTGTGTATCCGACCAAGGCACTGTCTCCAACTGAACAGAAACAAGACTGAACTAATCGTCTTTGGGAAAAGTTAAAAGGATAATGTCTCAACCAGACTTAGAGAAACTTATCCATGCTTTTATCTCCAGCAGGTTAGATTACTGTAACGGGCTGCTCACTGGTCTCTCAAAACGAGGGTTAAGACAGCTGCAGCTTATTCAGAACGCAGCTGCTCGGGTTCTAACTAACACACTGACTCCTGCTCCGGTTCATATGCTTATCCACACACACTTATGACTTCATGTCTGTAGCTGTATCTGCAAATCCCTGTTGCATGTGTCTGTTAAAACCGGTCTTCCATTTCTAAATTTACCATGTGCGGTCTTCGTCGTCTCATTTGTGATCCGAACCTAACAATTATGTTAACACTCTTCATCTTGAAAATTTTTATTCTGTATTTTACTCATGTTTCTTGTTCTAAATCTGGTCTGTGTGCTTTAATTTGGTCTTTTTTTCTGTAAAGCAGTGTATAAATAAAATTGTCTTCCCTCTAAAACTTTTTCCAACTTTAGATTTAAATAAAATCTTCCAAAAGAACCAATGCAAGCACGTGCCTCTGTATTCATACTTTCCTTTTGCTCACATTGTTATCGAGGAAGACGGTTATCACAAGTGCCTCGAGCTAATCAGGAGAAGGACCACACATACCTCAAGCCTCCCTTTTCATGTGACAGGCCGATAAGCACCTGTCATCCTTTCATTGTTCTCGTCTCTCGTGCTCCACCCTCCTTCTGTCAGTCTGTCCGTGTGACACACAGGTATGGACAGATAATTATTGCATACAACCAGATAAAATCCCGTTCATTCAAAAAAACTTCTGACTCAGTGGCTCTGGCTTAATGCCAACACTATCTGGTAAATCATGTAATGTAAGTTGTGAGGAAATTTAAAACAGTTTTAAGTTTCACAACATTTCAAATTTAACTTTAACATAGTCGTTGTGCGTAAGTCATAAAATAAAATCTCCGCTGACACATAAAAGTGTAGTTTTCCTGAAGACAGCACAGTAATCAGGTGTTTCCTCGTGTCTTCAGACCTGTTTTAGAGGATTTAAACAGAACGTCGTGTACGATTATTTACAGAAAACATCTCAGGAGCTCTGTTTTAGATTGTATTATGTGGCTTTTTATGAGAATAGAAATTTTGCACATCAATTCCGTGGGACGTGTGCGTAGGAGCGAGGGAGAAACCCAAAAACATAGCAGGGAAAGAAAATTTCCACACATTGTCTAAGTTGCAAATGTGAAACAAATAAATGACGTCTAGACGTTACCTTTGCCTTTGCAAAAGGTTTAAGATAATCATCCGTCACTCTCTGCATTCATTCAGTGCCCTTCAATAATGGGCCAGTTGTGTTTCCATTTAATAAATAGACATTGCTTTAGAATGAGGTGTTTATAACTATTTTCAGTGCATTAGTAAATGATTACTTACATAATTATACCATTTAGTAACATGAACAGTTCCATCTCACCTTGTGCCAGACTTGGAACATGTCTGCATTTTAACAAGGCAGTCTTATCAAAGGTCAGAGTAAGATAAGACGTTTTTAAAAGAAAAAAACTCAATGACAAATACCATTCTGTACAAGAACTATTGTTGACAGCTCTGTGTCCCCAGCCTCTGCTCAGAGCAACACTGCTTTCATTAACAGCACTCAGAGTATTTTATGTAGTGTTTTAAAGAGGCTCAAAGACACTGTACAAAAGGTCAAATTAATTAAGATCAAACCCGAACAAGACAATTTCAAACACAAGCAGTTAAACATTAAAAACAGAGCCAGGGTCTTGAGTGTTTTAAATATAAGTTTTATGACAAAACAGCCGTCAAACAGGAACAAGTTGTTTGACCTAAAATATGTGTTTTTGCTGCTGTAAAGAGCTGCTGGGACTGGCTCCCAGACTAATGTTGTATGAATATAGTATAATAATATTTCTCTTGTAGAAATATAACTTGTGTGCATCAGACGCTGCCCTCCTGCACTGACAAGTCCTGACCGTAAGAGCGTAGCATTAACCACAAGCTATTCTTTTTTTTATTTTTTTTCTGCTGCTCCAGACTTGACACGTCATTGTTCCACTTGTGCTCAAGGCGGTCCAGCCCTCTTTTCCTCACTCGTCCTGTTGTGGGATAAAGACAGGATCATTTCACTGCATTTGAAACCGAAAGAAAAGAAACAAAGGAATAACCTGCAACAAAGCGTGAGCATAAAAAGAGCTGCTGATTCTTTTTAAAAGGCAATAGACACTTTTATAAAAAATAAAAAAATAAAGTTTTTTATAGAAAACCAGACTTTACAAATGACATTTTTTTAAATATATATTTTTTTTATTTGGAGAGTATTTGCAGAGTACACAAAAGTAAAGCACTATTTTTGAGAGATGTGGTAATATAATGTAGTGCCGTGGTTCTTCCTGCAACATCATCATTCTTCCTTTCCTTTGCCCAGCCTCTGAACACACCTCAGAGAAATGTCACAGATACCTGCAGTTCATCACATGACCCCAGACCAGTCACTGTGGCTTCTGGAGCCGGCCATTCCAGGTGATCCAAGGTGAGCAGTTTTTATTTCATTTATTTTAATTATTTATGTTTTATCCATGTTTGCAGTGGTTTGTATTATTTTATTGAGTTATTGTTGAGTTAAGCTTTTTAATGATTCTGTTTACACTACAACAAGAGAAGAATATAAAAATATAATTAAAAATAAAGCTCATTTTTGAGCTTTATTTTTGGGGGAAAACCATGTGTTGTTCCGCTGCTCAGTTATTTCTTTAAAAAACAAACAACACTACAGTTCTCTCTTTTTAAGTAGACTTTGTACAGTTCAGTTTAAAGACTGGCTGTAAAAGGGTGAAAAAAAAGATGGTAACTAGAACTGATAACGTTTTAATGTAGTTGTAATGTGCGCATTTCATTTATTCTCCATTTTAAAAAAAAATAATTACAATTAAGAGTAACACCTTTAGACATAATGCACAATCGATGAGACGGTAAAATACAACTTTAAAGGCAGAAATTAAAATTGGGGGAAGGTTGTTTTTATCCTAGTCACTGCCTAAATATAAAAAATAGCAATTATTTATTTGAACAAAGGAAAGCTGTTTTATCTTACATCGTTCAAAATCAAAGACAGTTGGAAATTATTGACCAATGATTCAGAACTATTTATTCCATTGGCAACATGCCTTAAACAATGACGGTTCTGTTTTTCTCCTTCCTCATTTCTCATACCTGTTTCTTTCATTTGGGTTTTTCCAACAACATATTTACCTGTAAACCTGAAAGTGAGTAATACAAAAGAAATAATGTTACAAGAAATTGGATTGAATCATTTGTTATATTTTCCATTTTAAAGAAAGATGGCCACTTCCTCTTTTATTTAATTATGTTTAATGCTTCGTGTGAGAAACTAAACAAGTTTGGTTGGGTTTAGACTATTTTTGTTTAAATATTGTAAATGATAACTTCATTTTTTATTTTAATGCCACAGCTGCATTTCCCATTAAAGTCTCTGGCTGATAACCAGATCAGATCCCGGGCCATTTCTTTTGCTTCCCTTTTTTCTGAATGCACCTTTGTCTCTTGACTCAATAAACAACCAAATCTTGTTTTTGATCAAATAAAGGCAAAAAGCCCAAAAACTTTTCTTATTTAAAGATTGGCCTGATCTAAAAGAAAAAAAACCAAACAGAATGAACACAAACTAATTTAACAGAGATTACAAAGAGATGCTGAATGTTTCAAAAACTGGCATTTACATTATGTTTTATATCATTTTTATATCATTTACCAACAATAACCGCTTCATCAGCAGTCCGATCCTTACACCAGGTGAACTATTATTTTTCTGCAGCGCTGTGTGTGTTCTTCATGCAAATAAAGTCTTAGCGATGTCAGCAGGATTTGCATTAAAACATGTCACAAGATGTGTGTTTTTTAGTGAAGTATGACTTATTAACAAAAGAGCCTGTGACGGTGATTCATGCACTAATGACGATTGTGAGTTTATTTCAATCTGTAAGCAACATAATCAAACGTCAAAAAGAAAAGCACACACAGCTGCGGAGGGTATGAGGCTTTAAAACACTAGCACCAGCCACACGGACAGTCTTCTGACAATATTGACTCAGCACAGCCCTCCGTAAAAAGGCCCAGGGGAGAAACCGGAGAGGCTTGTGGAGGATGGTGATTCTGTGAAAGGTGCTGGCTATTACTAATAAATGACAAAATGCAGTGAACCTTTCTGTGAACACATTGTCATTGTTACCAATTTCATCACCAACAGAAACGTGACTTTTATTTTAGACACACCTATCCTTACCTGTCCAATATAGCTAGACTACGTCCTATGCTAAATTTCTCAGTAGCTGAAAAGCTGATGAATTCCTTTGTTATCTCTAGGATAGATTACTGTAACGCCCTTCTAGCCGGAGTCTCTAAAGCCACACTTAAAAAACTACAATATGTTCAAAACTCGGCCGCCAGGATATTGACTGGGACCAGGGTCAGCGATCACATCACTCCAGTTTTGGAGTCCTTACACTGGCTCCCAGTCCAATTCAGAGTAGATTTTAAAATCATGATGCTGACATATAAAGCATTACATGGCTTGGCCCCTTATTATTTATCTAAGTTGTTAACCTCCTATACCCCAACTCGGAGATTGCGTTCTGCACAATCCAACTTGTTGTCTGTTCCTCAAACACGCTTAAGATCTATGGGTGACAGGGCCTTTTCTTCATCTGCTCCTGTCCTATGGAATTCTCTGCCTCCTGATCTTAGGGAAGCACAGGGCTATGACATTTTTAAAGGTAGACTTAAGACTTATTTTTTTAAATTAGCATTTGATTGTTGATGTTATTTTATTGTTTTAATTTTTTAGCTTTGATTGTTGATGTTATTTTATTGTTTGAGCTTTGTATTGCTTGTCTTTGTACAGCGCTTTGAGAAGTTGCCTTTAAAGGCGCTTTATAAAGTTTATTATTATTATTATTATAAGTCCATGTCTTTAAATGAACTTATACTTTCTCTTGAAAGAAAAGCCTGCCAAATGTGTCCAACAATAATCAAACTAAAATACTTTATTTCGTAAGGAGATTATTACTATTTTTATTCATTTTCTGCACCTCAATACGTTCACCGAGTGATTCAGGCTTTAAAATGTTTAGCCGCTTGAGAATTTTACAGCATTCAGTCTTTTTGTCTTAATATGTTTCATTATTGTTTGTTCTTTGCTCTGACTTTTGTGTCATTTCAAAAGTGACATTATAATTTACTTTAGTCCACTGTAGCCCATGTACAATGTAGGACTACAGATGGAAATTAGTTGTTAAGATATAATCTGGGACTAGCATCTCTGCTTTGGCTTTAAGTATTGTACACACTCCTAATAAAAAAATAAAAATAATAATACTAATAACAGATAAAGATAAAAAAATGAGATCATTTTCCATTATCCTCATCTACGGCACAAAGAAGATACAAATCCCATGCAAATAACCTTTTCTGTTTAGCCTGCCCCTGGTTTTTGACTAAATCCCTGCTCCACAGAGACACACACTTTCAAAATGGCCGCTGAGGGGTTTTTGATTGTAGTGTTGTTTAAACTTGTGTAAAAAGTGTTAAATGATAAACTGTGTGCATCAGACTCTACCTGAACAATAATATTGTATCAGACCAAATGGCCCTGACATGTGGGGTTCCACAGGGGTCTATCTTGGGACCTCTATTATTCAATCTTTACATGCTTCCTTTAGGCCAGTTAATACACAGCTTTGGCGTATCCTACCATAATTATGCAGATGACACTCAGATTTACATTTCACTCACAGCAGCTGAAAATGGACCAATCCATTGACTGTGTCACTGCATCAAACAGATTGATGTGTGGATGCAAATGAATTTTCTCCAACTGAACAGAAACAAGACTGAACTAATTATCTTTGGGCCACAGAAACAAAGAGAAAGTTTATTTCTGTAAAGCACTTTGAGTTACCCAGTGTATGAATTGTGCTGTATAAATAAAATTGCCTTGCCTAATATCATTTCCTTGTAAATCAAAATAACAAATGCACAAATTATTTGTTATTAGTGACTTTATTAAAACAGCACCAGGTACAAAATAAGAATCATCCAATACAAAAGCAGCTGAGTCGCTTTTGATTGTTAGCTCGTTGAAGTCGGCGTGCTCTTTTGGATAAAATCTCTGTTGATTATTTGGTTTGATTAACCGAGTATTTGGATAAGAGGCGTGACTGCATATTTTTTGCAAATACGTCTGCAACACTTCTGTTTGGAATAACATTAACACATTAACTCGTATTTATTCTTGATTGCTC
Source organism: Neodontobutis hainanensis (assembly GCA_024349245.1). Taxonomy (NCBI): domain Eukaryota; kingdom Metazoa; phylum Chordata; class Actinopteri; order Gobiiformes; family Odontobutidae; genus Neodontobutis; species Neodontobutis hainanensis. The sequence goes on from JALDNG010000029.1 coordinate 2,278,521, forward strand.
TTCCTTCAGCTTTGTAATGGCACTTCCATTTGTTGATCTTTTTTAACTGGTTAATATTGCCATTGCAGTGGTGACCCTGTGACAGACAAATACAGTGCGCTGCTTTGGCTTTTTGACTGGGTAGAAACAGGGAACTGAGGACACTTTATCATTTCCACTTCATCTGCAGTCTCAAAATGATCTTACATTTAGGGATTTTCACAAATATTAATCATACAAATACAATAATATTGTATTTCAGGGCTTCAACATCTGTTTAAGCGCAGATCCATGAATAAGAACCCCCCCCACACACACACACACACACACACTCACACACTTTATTAGATAGACCTGATGTGTGATAAAATGCAGCGTCGATCCTTGCCTGGAAACAACTGAATGTTTCTTTGTGTTAACCCTTGGTTATATCTTTCTTTCAGGACTCAACTATGTCTTCGTCAGTCTGGCAGTCGTTTCATCTGAAAACAGTCGTCATCCTCACTGTAGCGTTGGCTTTTTCGCTTCTACTTTTCTGCTACAACTCAGATGTGAAGCTACCAACTTTTGGAGTTTCCCTCAACTCGGCGAAGAACGCACAAGGCCAAACAAACTGTTCCTTGCAGCCGAACACAGACTTAATCCTTCTCATTTGGATGTGGCCCTTTGGAAATCACTTTGACGTCAGCTGCGATGTTTATGGCATCACTGGATGTGTACTTACAGGCGACAGGGCCGTTTACCCAGAAGCCCACGCTGTTATGTTCCATCACAGGGACATTCATTCAGATCTAGATGGGATGCCTAAAGAGCCACGCCCCTCGTTTCAGAAATGGGTGTGGTTTAATATGGAGTCACCGGCAAATTCTGGAAAAATCCCTTCACTCAATAACTTATTCAACCTGACGTGCAGTTACCGCCTCGACTCTGATGTCCCAGTGCCTTATGGGAGTCTTGTGCCAGTTGCCGATAAAGATGAGCTTTTTACTCAGATCCCAACAAAAGATAAGTTGGTCTGCTGGATCGTGAGCAACTGGAACTCACGCTTTCAAAGAGTTCAGTATTTCAATGAACTCAAGAAGTATATCGAGATCAAAACCTACGGCAAAGCGTTCGGGCAATACATAAGTGACGAGGAGTACATCAAGATTATGAAAAGCTGTAAGTTTTACCTGTCTTTTGAAAACTCCATTTTCAAAGACTACATCACCGAGAAGTTGTACAACCCAATGCGACTGGGAGCTGTCCCGGTTGTTCTTGGTCCTCCCAGAGAAAACTATGAAAAGGTCATTCCAGGAGACGCCTTCATTCACGTGGAGGACTTTGCATCTCCAAAGGAATTGGCTGAGAAGTTAAAGTATCTGGACGAACACCCGGCTGAATATATTGACTACTTTGAATGGAGGAACACGTTGAAGGTGGTGGGAGGCAGATTTGGACAAGAACATGCTTGCAGAACATGTAATTACTTAAAAACACAAAGACGATACCAGGTTTTTCGTGATCTAAACAAATGGTACTGGGATTAACTGTACTCGAACTACAGACCTTTTTACTGTAAACGACGTGAGCTGAGTGCACATTTTGGCAACGGTTTAGTTTAGAAGACTGTAATACATTTACAATGGATCAAAGGGCTTTACCATAAATTTTAAATACTGTACAAACAAGATGATCTATGACCCATAAAGTGGTTCATGGTACTGTTGCCACAGCTGAGGTTGACGCGAGTAAACGGGTCTTTACTAATTCCCACTAAAGATGAATTATGTGCCGGTCTGAAATGTGAAAAATGTGTTGACAGGAACAGTAACAGACAGTGACAGACCGTCCATTAGGCAGTAAAATAAGTGTAGTGTGTAACACAGTCCATGGAGCGGTACGAAAAGGCTGGAGCTTAACAAACTGCAGTCTGCTGATTGGACAAAAGAAAAAAAAACACAGCTATTTAAAAAAATAGCTTGTCTTATTCTAGCAATAAACGGACATGTGCAAAGAAGAAAGAATTAGAGGAATGTCTAAAATAAAAAGGGCTTCACCCGCATAAGAAACAAAAGGACTATCAGATCATGCAATCTGGAACCAGCATATATTCAAATAGAAAATACACAAACACAAAGGTACCGCTTCAGTGGCTTACTTTGTCATTAGCCTCTACCTCTGACCTTTCCTGTCCATTTGTACTATCAAATAATGGGTAAAATTGTAAAAAATAGTTATTTTGTGTTATATGTTATAGGTTATAGTTTATTGTGTCATGTTTTACTTTCAACACTTAGTTGAAGTCCGTCTGAAGATTAGTGCTCAGCTCAAGAAGGTTTTCTTACAAAGCCCTTTGTCTGTCACATGATCCCACATGGCAATTGTTGTGCCGAAACTAAGTCTGCATTATTTATTTGATGGACTTCTCCACTACATTGTTCAGGGTTGTTGTTTTTTATTTTTTTTTCTGAGCCACACCTCAACTACTTGATGAAAGTCTACACTACTTCGCTGGACGTTTGCAACCGGATATGTCATTGTTAGCGCAGGTGGCTGCTAATCAATGTTACGACCTGAAGGTTGTATAAAGATTTATAAAAAATGATTGTGTTCTATTGGGATGAATTTATGTCTGGATCAGGTGCATAGTTATGGGTGTTAAATCAGTTTGAGCTAAAGGAAGCTACTAATTTAACTGAAAATAAGTGCAATATGATTGTTTTTTATTTTATTTTACAGCAGTTTTAAATTGTTTATATAGGCAGGATTTAAGGTGACTTTTAACTTATATTAACTACACACAGTTAAGCATTAGTTGAACTTTTGTGACAGCAGGTTGTGGCAGGAAGCATCTGTGAAAAAGCAAGGCCTTTAGACATCTTCTTGACTTCATTATTTGTTTTAATAAATGTATTTGAATGTTTACTGTGAGTCAAAAAGGCCAAAACTAACAGTGAAGGAAAAAAGTCCTCCACAAAGGCTCTGCAGCAAATAATTCTCAACCAAGGCAGAAATAAATAGTATATTCATAATTTCTAAATGTTTTTGGAGCAATTTAAAATGTGGGAGGTGTGTGTGCTGTGACATCTGTGTGTATGTTTTTAACACAATCAAAAAGAAAGACATTGAATGGCTTGTGATTTTTATGTAAATGTTTATATTTTGTAAAGTCTGACTTTTTCTTTAATAAAAAAAAAGTAATAAAAGTTTACAGCCCACTACATTATTGACCACACCACCTGTAAACTTACCGACACGTCCGGTATCAGATTTTTATCTGTGCTTTCTGGTCTTAGGTCTGTGACCCACACAAGCCTGTGTGAAATAATAAAATAGAACAATTCGAGAAAATAGAATAAAATAAAAGTTAAGATGTCTGTCTTTACCAGGACCAAATGCCAAAGTAAAAAGGTAAGTCTTCAACATAGATTTCAAAGGCTCAAGGGACTGGGCTTCTCTAACGTGCGGTGGTAAACTGACCCTTTAGTCTTGAGTCCCGGGAACAGGAGGAGCTGCAGAATCCCAGACAAATAAAGAGACAGATTTTTAAATGAATTCTAAAATGTAAGGAAGCCACTGTAACGACTGGGACATTGACGTGAGGTGGTCACGTCGGTCTTTTCCTGCTTCCTTCTGTACTTCCTGTAGCGACGACTGGTCCAGACCAGAATACAGGGACTTACAGTTGACAAAGTGAGAAGTCACAAAGGCATGAATAGTTTATTCAAAGTTGCATGGGGGAAGGTAGATGCTGACAGGTTTGCTGCAAGTCTTTTCTGCTTTAACAAATAACATATCCTGACAGGAATAATTGGTGAAAAAAAACAAGACCTTAAGATTAAAAAATAATAACAGTGCTCGGGACTCTCTTATTGGAGAGTCTCCTACACCGATGCCTACAAGGAAGTAGCAGTCATAAAACAAACAAAGGAACTATTCTAACACTGAATACGTCAAAGAAACACAAACAGTGAGGAAAGGACCTCCCTTTACTCACAGTCTAAGTTTTTAGTAAAAGAAAAGCAGGTGAAATAATTACGCTGCTAAATAATAATAAATAACCTCTGGCACATTACCAATAGCACTTTAGGCAGCTTTTACGAGCCATTAAACTGTGGTTTATTTGTTTGCCTTCTGTTGCCTATGATAATTGTCTGAAATGCAGGCTATAATTATAGCCTGTATGTCTGACAGCACAGCTAACATTAACAGCTAATGGTAAATCTAATAATGATTCCAAGGTAAACCAGACTTACTGCATAAATTGTGTTTTCCAGCTTCTAGTCATTTATTGTGCATGCTACCTTATATTTACCAGTATTTTACCTTAATAACATTGAGATATGTCAAGCATGGGACTGTTATTATAGGGTTTTTCCTAAATTTAAATGTAGCTATCAGCAACATTAATTTATAAAGTTAACAAACACTAACCAGTCTGTTAACATTAAGCCTCCAAGTCTGGATCAAATGCATGATTCCATGTTTAAACCAGAAATATTGCATTAGTTGTTTTCCAAATTATTGTTATTTATTGTACATGGCATGCTGCCTTATGTATATATATTATATTATGATAAATAACCTCAGTTTTGCAGATTAAGATGCTCTCGCATAGTCAACAGTCATTATATCATTAAATGTTTGGCAACAACGATACAAAAACAGTTTCAAAAGAATAAAATGATGGAGGTACATTTGATGTAAAAAAAAAACACGTGTTGAGGTCTAGATTTGATGAGTAGTTATTTAAAATGTGTGTAAAATTTTAATATGTTCTAGCACAATAATAGAATCACATAAAACAGATAAATAAAAAAATACACTGGGTTTAGTAAAAATGGCAAAGGACAAGCTACTTTTTTTTATCCACCAGCCCCAGAGGTAAATCCTTTATGTCCGGCCCTGCTAGTAGCTCTTCTAGAGTCACTCATGTGTTCAACTCTTGGGTTCATTTCTGACAGCGTGAGGCTGGCTTTATTTGGGGAACATATTTGATCAAATGAATATTATTTCAAGAGGTTTGCTGCAAACAAAGACGTGCAAAGGAGCCACAGAGAACAGGACACACCCAGAGCCCGACGCTTTAAAAAGCCATAAATGTACTGTGTCTTTTTTAATATCTTTTTTATGGGGGGCAATGTGATCAAGATGATATTTTAAATTATGGGAGGTGTATCTGACACGTGACACCAGCACCATAGTGTCAGGACTTCTATGAGACTGAAGAGGAAGACAGGACTAGAATTTGAATTATGAACAAAATCAAATTGATTTTGAACCGTTTTTTAATTTGAGCATGTTTTTATAAAAATATCTCATGATGACATTAACAGTCACTTTGAGTGTCATCTGCATAATTATGGTAGGATAGATCCCTGCTGTGCATTCTCTGGTCGACAGGTAAAAACTGAACAGGAGGCGTCCAAAAACATCAAATTTAAATTTAAATTAAAAAATCTGATTTCAGCTGGAGCCACTTCCCTGTTGCCCCAGCCCTAGATCCGCCCATGTGTTCCCTACTTTACATGATGCATTGTGGGAAACACTAGCCACTAGACATTCAGACACCTCAACAAAATGGCATAAGGTGGCTTTTACTTATTTTCTGTTAAAGTTGTTAACTGGTTTGCACTTGGGTTTATGGACTCTCTGTCACAGACCCTGGACTAAAATGTCTGAGATCTACAGTTCATCTATCAAAGTCAGATTAATTTGGTAATTTATTTATTGTCTAACATTTAGAGTCTTGAGTATGTGTTAAGTTGTATTTTCCACATCAACACCTCAAGTGAGAGATCGCCTGTGTGTAAAAAATAAAATGTACAAGCTTTTATTATTCTTTTCAACGCAGCTTATATGACTCTGAGTGACAGGGCCATTTCCATATTCTGAGAACATATATGCAAATTCTAAATCGAGTAAAAAAAACAACTGAGGAAGCTTCAAGGACAGAGTGGAGACACAAAAGGTTGGGCACTACCACAGCACGTCTTTTTAATGCATAATAATTTTCTACAAATGAACAGAGACAAGACTGAACTAATCATCTTTGGGACAGAAACAAAGAGAAAGTGTCAGCAGTCACCTCGAGTCTCTTTCTCTGCAATCTAAAAACCATGTTAGAAATATAGGGGTCGTCATGGACTCAGACTTGAATTTTCAGAGTCACATTAAGTCAATTACATCATCTGCATTTTATCACCTTAAAACATTTCCAGAGTCAAAGGGATAATGTCTCAATCAGACTTAGAGAGACTTATTCATGCTTTTATCTGCAGCAGGTTAGATTACTGTAACGGCCTGCAGCTTATTCAGAACGCTGCTGCTCGGGTTCTAACCAAAACCAGGAAGTACAACCACATCAGTAAAATCTCTGCACTGGCTTCCTGTTGCTCAGAGAATAGACTTTAAAACAGCACTGCTGGTTTACAAGTCTCTAAATGGTTTAGCACCAGAATATATTTCTGAAATGCTAGTAGCTTCGGACTGTGAGAACATCTGGGACAGGCCTTCTGCTTGTGCCCAGAGTTAGAACTAAACCTGGTTAAGCAGTGTTTAAGTTTCATGCAGCAAAAACCTGGAACAGCCTCCCAGATGAAGTAAAACAAGCCTCAACTCTAACAATGTTCAAGGGGAGGTTAAAAACCTTCCTTTTTAGCTCCGCCTACATTACAACTTAAAGTGTTTTATTTTATCTGCACTCTTCTTTTATAATGCTTTTATTTTTTTGTAGGTTTTTAAATCTAAATCTTGTAAATTGTCTTTTATTTCTGTAAAGCACTTTGAGTTACCCAGTGTATGAATTGTGCTATATAAATAAAATTGCCTTGCCTTGCCTTTTATGAGCCACGTTAGATTTTGTTTCATCGACAGGATTTCCTCCAAAAGGAATTTAGTTGGCACACACATGTTTTAACAGTATCCTCTTGACTCCAGGCCAATGGATAAAGTGCAAATGAATCATTCCTTACAGTCTCTGACCATTAACCATGTGCTCTTATCAATCTCTGTTTGCCCTATTGTTTAATGAGATGCACCTGATGCACCTGTTGCACCTGATGCACCTGTTGCCTGTTTGTACAGTATCTACTGCTTCTCACCTGTAGACTATAAACAAACCGTAGGCCTATATTGAAAAGCAGGCATTTTTCATTTGAGCACCTTTTTACATATAATTATCTCCATCTCATTAAACATCTCATGAATGCATTTCCAATATTTCACTTTGTGTCTGTTTTCTATTTCTCCTTTCCTTTTATTTTCTCTTTTGTGCCGTTTCTCTTTGCAAGCAGACGCATCCAACACTGAAATAGGCACTTTTTGTGTTTTAGGCACAGTCATTAATTAAAAGTTCAATTAAAGAGAGTGTCTCTTATTCAATCATAGAATGGGCCCATGTTTCCAGTTTGTGCTGAACAAATTCTTCTATATAAATCCTTGATAATAAAGTCTAGATGACGTCTTAAGTTTAGAGAAATAATTCCTATTACAATATGCTACTTGATGATCACAGCACAGCAATTCCTTGCCTCATCTGTAAACTACACACTCATCTGAAAATGTAGTTATGAAGCTTAGGTGAAAAGTCTGGATGGAAGACTCTTTTCCCTCTCTCCTCCTGCACTCCTCACTTAACCATCTCGGCCAATCATTACTAAACTGCTAATATTTAAAGCATCCTCTCGGCTGCATCATCCAGTGAAGACAAGACATTTATTTTTGTACAGCCCAATATTACAACATCAGCTGCCTCAAAGGGCTGAACATCCCCTGTCTTTAGACCCTCCATCAGGGTCAGAACAAACTCCAAGAGAAACCTCAGGGAGAACCACAGAAGGAGGGATCCACTCCCATTACATTACACATTATTATTAATGTGGAAAAACACAAACATATTTATAATATTTTATATTGACGTTTGTGTAAAGGTGGATGGTTAGGGTAGATCAGCAAATCGACTACTCTGCTCTTCTGTGGCATGGCTTCCCTCACCTGGAGAAGCCCCAGTCTCTGATACGGCTGGTCTTACTGGATTTCTCAAGTGCCTTTATTTAACACTGCGCAACTCCAGCTGATGGGACGCAAGCTGCTCCAGATGGAACCCACATCTGATTCTTTGGGTCCTGTCATTCCTGTTCACATGATACAGCTATGACTGTAGAAGCTCTTTCCCTGGGATTCACACATTAAGTATTCAGATGACACAGTTATTACAGACACTACCAACACAAAAGGACAGCTTCAGACTGAAATGGACACATCTGCTGAATGGTGCAATCAGAATTGTCACATCAAAAACAAAAGAACTGTTTTTTGAGTTTAGCCACGTACAGACTGCCACACCTTCACGTCACGTTAACAGCAACAGAGAAGGTACAATCATACAAATACCTTGAAACAATAATAGACCACAAACTTGCATTTCAACTTAAATGTTCTATGACTATATTTTCTACAAAAATTCCGGAAACTCCAGGTCCACAAGTCAGTTCTAACTTCCTTTTACAACAGTTTCATTCCGTTCCACTTCACAGCCTGGTTTGGGTTTGTCAGCACCATTCATCGCAATCCACTCAATAAAATTATAAGACTCAACCGTAAAATAATTGGACAAGAATCACTCATCAACATCAACAATGAAAGGGTCAGGTCAAAAGGTCAACAGCCACTGACAGTGCTTTCAGCGGAAGACTTCTGACACACACACACACCTTTGATCTGATGGTTCAGTTTGTCCCACAACAAGACCCTCGTCGACGTATTCTGTCAAAGGTTTGTGTTACAGTCGTAAGTAGCTTCATCAAAGCAACACTATGCAACTTTTTTTTTACCCGAGACTTGAATTGAAGGGTTTATTACAAGAAATGGGAAGACTTTAAATTGAAAAGTGCATCTGGTTCGACACATACTCCACTAACTTTTAGGAATATAAACACGGTCGAGCAGGTCTAATTGAGAACATTTTCTGTTAATGAATGTTGGAACGAATATTCAATACGCCCAGATTTACAAGGTCACTGTACAGTTTATGAGACCTCTAATTTATCAAATTGCCCAATGTAGCATATTAGATACAAAAAAAAAAAATCTCAGAAAAGAAAATTGTTTAGAATTTTTTTTTTCTTAAAATGTTCTCAGTTCCAAAAAATTAAAATTCTCTGGCCTTTTTTTGATGTGTCAGGCTTTACAGGGCTACAACCCCTTCAAATGTGTATCAAATGGTCAAATGAATTATTTAGCTATAACCAAATAAACTACAGCGTTTGCTCTTGCTCAATTATAGATATGAACTATTTTAAATGTTTACTAAATGACTCATGAAGTTCCTGGCTCTGCTGTTGTGACGTTATCGTGTTGACCTGAGCCGGCAGGTGATTATGGTGCAATGTGACACTCGATGGTAAAAAGTCATGTATCAGAACAGGAATTATTGGTTTGGCACAAAAGAGACTGTTTCAAATCAAATGTTCCATGAAAGGTTGCACAATACATTGTAACATGTGTAAAAATAGTCGACCAAACAAATAAAAAAGGTCCTGTACTGTGTCCTACATTTAGTATTGATTTAGTTCGGTTAGATAAGTTTAGTTTGACCAAGGTTGTGTATTTGTTTAGATCATGGCCTAGGCCCCTGGTTTGGATTAAGCCTAGTTTTTAATGTGGAAGCTGTTCTGGAGTATTTCTTCATTAATTAGAACTTAATGCAACATTTTAAAAACTAACATTTGGTATTTTTTTTCTTGATATTGTGTAGCCCTACTTTCAGATAATGTGACCTTGGCCAAAGTAAAGTTTACAAAAATATCACATTCATCTGGACATTTTTGAAAGGCTTTAAATGACAGACTGATACTTACCGGGAAATACTGAGTAAACCACAGGTGTAATTATAATGAAGACACCAGCACTTACTTTCTAATGAGAAACCTCAGGAGAAACGCCCATGCAATTACAAGTATGTCCCATTTCAAATAAACACACAGGGTGTACACAGAAATCTGGCCCTGCGTAAGTCATGTTCAGAAATAACGGTGCATCTTTAAGACAGCTGTGATGCAAATTTAGCTGTTCTGCTAACTTTTATTTAGCTAATTATTGTGTGCATCCCCCTGTGCTTGGCTGGGACAAGTCTTCTTCTTGTCCTCTGTGCTGTCCCCCACGAGACAGCCCCAAACAATAAAAGTAGTGATGATTTAATTTTAATTTTGTAAAATGGAAATAAACAGAAACAGAGAAAGAATGTCTTTCAAAAGCAGCTAAGGCTAACTCTGTGTTTTTTTTGGAACAGACTTGTTTCTTCTTGACTTCTGTTGATTTGTTTGTTCAATAACCTTCACCAGAAAGAACTCGAGCCATGAAAACTTTATAAATTTAGATGTAAATAGGATGTATTGTTATCACAGCCCAGCTACCTGTTCCTCTGTCACATGTCTGCTGTTGCCTCATTATATTCACTTTATGTGTTTATTTATTAACAAAAATTACATCTGCTGGCCTCTCAGCTGTGATCCAAAGTACGACATATAATCGAGCGAGGTCAGTGGGAATAAAGGAAACATTTATTGCTTATACTCTAAATTATCTTGGCGAGGAGTGCTGCCCTACGTCAGTGGAGGGCACGAGTGGGACCATGAGTTTTTTACTCTTAAGATGTTATTTTTCTTTTTCATGACCTGGCTCTAATAATCATAACAAAAAGGTGAGGCAGAGAAATTAAAGTATGTAATGTAGGTATCAGTTATTAGTTGTGTGACCGAATGCGGGGGTGAAAATAAAGCGTTGCACAATGTTGTGCAGCGTTTGTCCAGGCTTAAACAAAAGACAAGGATGCGGGCGGCACACAGACGAGACAAAAGTAGAGGCAGAGAGCACGGTTCAGGCGGGACAGGCGGCTTTTATTTGGGCCCAGGGGTCTCCCATCAGTCCCAAAACAACTCCAACACAACATAAGAATAAATAACAAAGGCAGGGCTATTTATTTTAATATATTTTACAGTCACGGCTGTTGCACTGGATATGTTCTGAAGAAGACAATGTCTTCTTTGTTCTGTAGGTCAGTGTCTGATCTCAGATTCTTTCATTAACCATGTCCAGTGTGCTCGCAAGCGTTTTTCCTTCTTACCTCCGTGAAGCCATTATCATCAGAAAATAAATAAACCTGTCCGGTGCATGCCAACCATTAAGGCCAAGTTTCGTAAGTCATTCTTTTGTGTATTTAATCTTTTTATCGGCTGAAAGATTATGCTCATGTTGTTGATGTCAGCTAACATTAACTTTATTGTTCTGCAGAGAAGAAGGGTCAAAGCCCTACCGTGTCCACACACTGAAGGTGGCCAAAGACTGCAGCTACAGAGACCAGATGACCCTTGAACCTTGTCTTCTCCCTGAAGCTGTACTCCCACCTACAGCTGAACTGACACAGACACAACTCCACAGAGGACATTTCTCTAAATGTGCCTCCTCAATTCCTCCACTCCCTTCCTCTCCTGGCGTCTTAGTCCCGCCCACAGAGGAGCCAGTGAGGAAAGAGGAGAGGACAGATGAATTAAGCTCAATGGGACGTCCTCTCCTAAGCAACGTCTATTTTTAATGAGATTTGCAACTGGATTTTTAATAAACATACATTAATTTATGATGTTCTTTCTCTTTATTTATACAAATATAAAGTTCACAAACATCAGGATTTATTATAACATTCACAGAGGAACCATTGCAACTTCTCTAGGCTCTGCTCCAGTTCTTCATAAACCAAACATGAGCGTCTCGCCCGACAGCGCGTGGAGTGGGCAGGGTTTTCTTATCTGCCCTGAGATTGACTTCCGCGTAGGAGAATAACCTCTGGTGCAATTGACATGGGTCACATGACTCAGCCACAAAAATCAGCAACGAAAAGAGACTGCGTTTCAGTGCAACATTTCTTTATTTTAAATATGTGCAGGAGAGAATCTAAATATATATCTATATTTATATATTACATAACTACATAAACACTGTATTAAACTTGTTATAAAACAAAGAAAAGGTATTTTAAAAAATAATCTAAAATAAAAAACAGTTCCATGTGGTGGTCTCAGCCCTGTTGGATCCTGTTGGCAGCATTTGTTTTCCAGCTCTACAGTTCAGGCAGGTGTTCTGTTGTCCTGCAGCGCTTCATTTTAGACAAATGTTCGATGCAGCCGATATTATCTCATGCAAAGTTAGATGAGGGTATTGATTTCAAATCTCAAAACAAGGACACTTTCATTTTATAAATGCAAATCAAATTCATTAATTGAAAATGCTGCCCAAAATACATATAACACCAGTAAACACTAAAAAAACATGATGTGCTTTCCTAAAAGTAACCAGTGTTGTTCCTGGAGCTCGTTAGTTTAGCTGATGACCGACTGAAACCGTGAAAGCAGAAGCAGGTAAATGGACCAATCAGTTTTGGGCTACAGACTTGTGGAACACTCAGTGATGTGCTAGCCGGCGACGTCAGCAACACTTCTTGTGTTCCTTTCAAATTCTTTGAAACCACTTTATTTTGGTGGAGGCAGAAAACATTACAGCATTAGAGCTGCACAACTTTATCTGAATTCACAAAAGACAGCTTCCCCTCAACAGCAGCTGATACACAGCAGGTTAAATAGTCAATTAGATTAAGTCAGTGACCAGACTGTACTTTAGTGTTGGATATTAAAGGAATAAAAACAATAAACCTAACTTTACAGATGTAATTTTTAATAAATCAGAAATGATTTGAGTAGGCCTCTGTAATGTGTGCTTAAGTGTCTGCTCCTGGAGCAGGACACACTTTCAGAAGGCTTCTTTAAATATCAAATCCTGGTCTGTTCGTTCATTCAATGCATACAATTAGACATTGTAATTATTTTAAAAGTATTAGAACATAAATCAATAATCCTCAAAAAGAAGGTCATCATATTAAAAGAGTTATGATGGTGGTCATGAACTATAACCAATCCAAACTTAGTCCTTATAAACCGCACTTATGTGTGCTTCAGATGCAGTTTTTAAAGAACTGGGCATCCATACAGCAGCTAAAATCTTCATGAATTTATTTAAAATTCACAAAAATACAGGGAATTACATCTACTTTATAAAGAATTTCCTGGGAGAGAACACACAGACCCCCCCACTTCACAAACCCTCAGACCTTCTGTCTGACAACCTTTATTAAATAGCACTCATTTGGTGATGTGCGACCAATTATTATTAATAAAAATGATCAAATTCATATTTTTTGCAGGCTTAGGTTTGAAATATTGCTTTATGACAATTATGTAGGTTCCAAAGAATCTCTCAACCTCAAAGCCTACCGTTACATTAAGGCAGAAAAAGGGCCCCTCCTTAAACGTTTGCCTCGGGCCCCAAATTTGCTGTTGATCTTTTTTTTGGTTAATATTGCTGTAACCATGGAAACTCTGTGATTGACACAGACAAACGAGTTACAAGCCAAGTGCACTGCTTTGGTTTTAGGATTGGCATGCCGTTGTAAAACATTAGTGGTTCTCTTATCGCCCATGTCTCAGGAGTTCTCTTTCCTGCTGCGTCAGCACTCGAGTCAAATATAGTTTCTTATATAGTAACTTACAGAAGTGTAACCTTTCTTACCTCCTCTGTAAACATGATGCCAATAAATCTCAAAGTCCAGTGAAGCGGCTGATGCTCCAGTTACTCATACGCACATACGAGCGCCACCGAGAGCCATTTAACGGCCACTTGGGTCAGCAACAGTTTCTAAAAGTTATGCACAGTACCTTTGTAACTGCTCTTATTAAAACCACACTAATAAAAGTTTTCACAGTTCACCAAAAAGGTAGCAGCGTCAACTTATGCATGTAAAATAATATTTGAAAAAAGTCTGAGAACACTAGCATTAACTAATGAATACAACCGGTAGCACATTTTCAGGCTTTAGTTTAGATTTTAGCTCATATAAAAGACATTAATTATTTGATGCAACTACATACTCACTCAAAAATACAATGTAATGGCTCAAATTAATATTGCTGATTCTGGATGATCCACTTCGAAGCTGTTTTATCTGACCACTGGCGAATGTCTTGGACACTCGGGTGAAGAGAGGGGTCAACTGATCACCACCTGGTGGGGATTTGGAGCCGATGGCGGGGGATGAAGCTGGACAGACTCAAACGTACTGTGAGGGATCAACCAGAACCTGAGGGTGGCTGGAGACACTGAGCCCGAGTGGACCATGTTCTCCACCTCCATTGTCAACGCGGCCACTTGGTGCTGTGGTCGTAAAGTCTCTGGTGCCTGTTAAGTAGGGGCGGGCAGATCGATCCTTAATATCGATACTTTCGATATAGGGCTTGTATCGAAAATGATCGATTCAAAAGTCAAAATATCGATATTAAAGCGCTTTTTTAAAACAGTGATTTTATTTATTTTGCATTAAATATAATAGTTAAAATGAGCTTGTATATAACAATTTCTCTTATGCAGCTTCTTTCGCACATCACACACATTGATCCCTTCTCCCTGCTCCGTCTGGAAAAAGGCCAATCGCAACTTTGGTAACACCACCGACTTACACAAACACATAAAAAGTCATGAGAGCTTGGAACTACAAAAAGAAAGAGAGGAGGCAAATGTTTCCGACAGAGCCCCGCCGGCATCGAGACAGAAGTCACTGGCAGAGTCCTCTCAGCTTCAGAAATATTATCCAGATAGCCAACACTGGTAGAAATATGTTTTTAGTTATATTGGCTCTTCAGCATGAAGTGTCATCACCATAGCAGTTGTAACAAAACATAACCATGGGTAATATAAACCGCAAATTAACAATGCCTACCCTAACCATAGTTTAACTCTGGTATTTTTTGTAAAACTGCGGTTTTATACACCACAAAATGTAGTTATCTAAAGAGATTATTTTTGCTTGTTAAAAAGTTATAAAAATTGAATAAAAGGAAAACTTGTAACACTTTACAAATAATTTTTTATTAGTTAACAATATTTATGAATCTTTGTTAATGTTATTTTATGAAAACTAAGATTAACAAATAACTGCACTGTGCTGAGTGTGTGTTCATGGTGTGTGTTTGTTTAATTTAACAATGAAAGGGACACTACAAGATTGCATTTTTAAGTTACAAGTGAATAGGCTATAGACTAAAATGTATAATTTTGATATCCCCTAAGCAAGAAAGTAATTGTAATTTAGATTGTGTGCTAAAAAAAAAAAAAAAAAAAGGTATCGGTATCGATATCGGCGATATTGGCCCTGTATTTAATTGGTATCGATCGATACAAAATTTTGCAATATCGCCCACCTCTACTGTTAATCCCTGAACCGGGTGGTGAACACCGGAAGCAATAGGTTTCCATGCTAAAGAAGGAAACCTATTGTTATAATAATTTTTAATTTCCTATTGTTTAAAATTACTGGGTCCTCATAGTTCTCTTAAGGTCATGTCAAATCTGAACATGTCATGTCCTTCATGCTAAACCAAGCATGAACCTGACATAACTAGAGGTAGACATAACTTGCCACGGGAGGACTTCAGCACCTGGGAGCTTGTGCTGGGGAGTTTGGGTGAAAGATACAGCTCCTACAGCCTTAACAGCATGATATTATATCTCATGTATTGTTAACTTTTGCAAGCAAACCTCATCCTGTACCATTGTGACATGTTGACTTTGCTTCATTCTTGCAAGAATTAAACCTGACAATTCCTTTTCAAAATATACTCTGTCTATGTGTCTCTCTGGATAATACGGAAAAAGAATTCTTATAACACCTACCGAGCCTGTTTAGCTGGTGGGTCTCCTGGCAGACCGGGGTGGTGGTCCTTCTTTTCTTCAAGCCCATTTCTTAGTTAAAGCAGTGAGAGGATGAGAGACACATAGTTTAGATTTTCATTTTTAAAATCCAAATGCATCACAGTTTACGGTAAAATGGTAATGAACATTTATATTTTATAATCATGTTAGTGTCTAATGCCACAGGACGGGTTTAAGCATAACAAAATGGTCCACTTCATTTCTGCAAATACATGTTTTTATTAAGTAAAGCTGTCCTGACATCAGCTGCAGGGAGTGGCTCCTGTCAAAGCCTTATAACACCTGTTCTCCAATAAATCAACATTTAATTTCTAAAACTCTGACAGATGTACATTTTTACAGATGGTATGATATACATTAGTCTAAACTGTAGTACAATCGTGTCCAATGTCTTTCACAACAGAGTCCTTACATTATTACACTATGTGAGCTTTTCCAGTTAAGGTCGAATGTCTTGGTTAAGTTCTGTGGTTTAGAGCTGGTTTAGTTTTAACTTATAAATGTGTAATTTTAGTTATTTTTTTACCTAATAAAATATCATTCGTTTTGTGTTTCATGTAAAAAAATACATGAAACACAAACATAATCCGTTTTTAAAAAACGAATACGACCTAAGCAAAGCATTTTTTGAAGGACATTGCACGAGGCACTGACTGACCTTGAGAATGGATGGAATAGAAACACGGTAGAGGTTTGACGCCATCTGCTGGAGGCGCTGGGTGTTACACTCAAATATGAGCTTCAGATCTTCAACGTTTTTTTTTTATAAATTACACAAGAACTGCACACTGAGTGAGGCTAGGGCAATCTGGAGAGGAAAATAACCTCGGATTAAATTTTTTTTGCATGTTTGTCTGCTCTTAATATGATTTATTGTGAATTTTAGGGGTCATATTCATAGTATTCTTTGGAAAAATGTTTGGTTTTACTTTCAACATCCCAGTTTTTTAACAAAGACAGTGAAAAATAGATTAGATTAGATTTTTTCTTTATTGAACAGATTAATGAGAAAAGAGACGTTGGGTAATAGCCTCACATGTCAAAGTGTTTCGTAATTAGTTCAACTTACATTGAAGTTCTTATATGAGATCCCTGCTTTTGCCATTATCCCTTTCATTTTGGAAATATGTCTACTATAGAGTAAAACATTTAAGTCCAAAGTATTTTTCAGTTGTGAATAAGCACATCACAATAACCCTCTGCATTCGCCCTGCAGCGGACGATCTAGTACTCCCTGGTTCTACGACTCCCCAGAGAGGACAAACTGAGCACTGCCGAAGAAGAAGCACCAAGTCTAGCAGGTTTTACAGGTTACAAAATCCAAACAGTCCAAAACAAGTTTATAAGCACTTCGAGGCTTGTGGCCACGGAGGTCAGTGTTTGAAGGAGACAGAGTTAGTCCAGTCTTAAACCAGGTCCAGACTCACGGAGGTCAGTGTTTGAAGGAGACAGAGTTAGTCCAGTCTTAGACCAGGTCCAGACTCATGGAGGTCAGTGTTTGAAGGAGACAGAGTTAGTCCAGTCTTAGACCAGGTCCAGACTCACGGAGGTCAGTGTTTGAAGGAGACAGAGTTAGTCCAGTCTTAAACCAGGTCCAGACTCACGGAGGTCAGTGTTTGAAGGAGACAGAGTTAGTCCAGTCTTAAACCAGGTCCAGACTCATGGAGGTCAGTGTTTGAAGGAGACAGAGTTAGTCCAGTCTTAGACCAGGTCCAGACTCACGGAGGTCAGTGTTTGTGAAGGAGACAGAGTTAGTCCAGTCTTAGACCAGGTCCAGACTCATGGAGGTCAGTGTTTGAAGGAGACAGAGTTAGTCCAGTCTTAAACCAGGTCCAGACTCACGGAGGTCAGTGTTTGAAGGAGACAGAGTTAGTCCAGTCTTAAACCAGGTCCAGACTCACGGAGGTCAGTGTTTGAAGGAGACAGAGTTAGTCCAGTCTTAGACCAGGTCCAGACTCACAGAGGTCAGTGTTTGAAGGAGACAGAGTTAGTCCAGTCTTAAACCAGGTCCAGACTCATGGAGGTCAGTGTTTGAAGGAGACAGAGTTAGTCCAGTCTTAGACCAGGTCCAGACTCACGGAGGTCAGTGTTTGTGAAGGAGACAGAGTTAGTCCAGTCTTAAACCAGGTCCAGACTCACGGAGGTCAGTGTTTGTGAAGGAGACAGAGTTAGTCCAGTCTTAAACCAGGTCCAGACTCACAGGAGGTCAGTGTTTGAAGTAGACAGAGTTAGTCCAGTCTTAGACCAGGTCCAGACTCACAGAGGTCAGTGTTTGAAGGAGACAGAGTTAGTCCAGTCTTAGACCAGGTCCAGACTCACAGAGGTCAGTGTTTGAAGGAGACAGAGTTAGTCCAGTCTTAGACCAGGTCCAGACTCATGAGGTCAGTGTTTGAAGGAGACAGAGTTAGTCCAGTCTTAGACCAGGTCCAGACTCACAGAGGTCAGTGTTTGAAGGAGACAGAGTTAGTCCAGTCTTAGACCAGGTCCAGACTCACGGAGGTCAGTGTTTGAAGGAGACAGAGTTAGTCCAGTCTTAGACCAGGTCCAGACTCATGGAGGTCAGTGTTTGAAGGAGACAGAGTTAGTCCAGTCTTAGACCAGGTCCAGACTCAGAGGTCAGTGTTTGGTGAAGTAGACAGAGTTAGTCCAGTCTTAGACCAGGTCCAGGCTCATGGAGGTCAGTGTTTGAAGGAGACAGAGTTAGTCCAGTCTTAGACCAGGTTCAGACTCATGGAGGTCAGTGTTTGGTGAAGTAGACAGAGTTAGTCCAGTCTTAGACCAGGTCCAGGCTCATGGAGGTCAGTGTTTGAAGTAGACAGAGTTAGTCCAGTCTTAGACCAGGTCCAGACTCATGGAGGTCAGTGTTTGAAGGAGACAGAGTTAGTCCAGTCTTAGACCAGGTCCAGGCTCATGGAGGTCAGTGTTTGAAGGAGACAGAGTTAGTCCAGTCTTAGACCAGGTCCAGGCTCATGGAGGTCAGTGTTTGAAGGAGACAGAGTTAGTCCAGTCTTAGACCAGGTCCAGGCTCATGGAGGTCAGTGTTTGATGAAGAAGGGAGAGAGCAATATTTTTGAGTGAATAAAAAGGTAATAGAATTTTTTATCCAAACCTGGTGTGAACAAATAAATGATGTGTCAATATGATGATTGACATTAGCATGTCCTGTAGGGCTACCCAACCGGGCAGGCTTTTACAAAGGAACCTAAAGCTATGGGTTTTCAATGGAGCTACAGCTTCTACCAATTAACTTTTACAGGGGCCCCAGTACATCTGCCCTGGCTGCCCAGCCTGATGCTACGCCTCTGGGGCTGTCATCACTGTTCACATGCGTAGAAAAGTGTGCTCTTTAACTAAGTCTTCAAAAAAGGCCCCAAACTCATGTCTCGCTCTGATGTTGTCCATGTCCCACAGTTTTTTTTAGTTTTCAACCAATGACCACAACAGGAGTTTTATAAAAGCATTTGTTTTATTCAAATTATTCATGAAATTTAAACATTTATTGAACTTCAGACTTATTTACTGTTACATTAGTGCAACATATAAAAGTTAAAAACATAAAATTATTATTTAAGCAAAAAAAGGGAATAAATTGAGATTAGTCTTCAAGGAAGGAATGACATTGAAACACAGAATAACATCAAAGCTCAATAACATTCACCAAAGAAACATGTTTAGTACAAAAAGTATGTTATAAATGTGGCTCATGATAAAGGCTAAGATCTAACATTATATTTCAGCTGTAAAATATGTGCTGTTTTTATTAATTCTCTGAGGTAGATGACTTTTGACCTTTGTGTTTATTTGTTTTTAGCCTCTTTCTTGTAAATAAACAATTACATCACCTTCAATCTTTAATCAGTAACTCTAAACTTTCCAAGAGGCTGTCTCACGAGGCACTGCTGCAAAATGGGATACAGCTCAGTCCACAGACTTTAGAAAAACTGAGGGCCAAAAAAGTACATGTTCAATTGGCAATAAAAAAGGAAAACAATGTGTTTTTATAAAATGTCAGAACGCTCATTAGACTGTTGCCTGTAGCTTTAAGGTCACACTGGTCTTGACCTCAGTATTTTTATTTTTCATCATGAGAGTAGAGGTAAAGCAAAAGTGAAAAGTAACATGTCTATGGAGCATTCAGTTATGATTAATCCTAATGTAATTCTATTATATCAGATACATTTTCCTCATTATTTGAGCTTTGCAGTGGTAATTATTACAGATGTCTAACTCTGGTTACAGCCCTGAGTAAAAAGTTACACAGTGTTTCTAGTTTCAGTGAATGCTACAGAGTCTGTAGAGTCATACCCTGAAATAAAATATCTGTTTTTGTGAAGCAGTATCATTAAACACATATAGTGCAAACACAGTGGATTCAAGCTTTAAAAACATGATCAGTGCATATTCAATTCTTCATTTTTAACTGCAATAAGCCCTTTTTTCTGATTCTGAAAGGTTTAGCCCTTCTCACCAACTAATGATAATTGTCTCTTTTTCTGATTTCTCAGAAACCTTGGTAATACATTTGGAAAGATGAGACAAATAGGAAGTTAAAGTAAACATGGAGTAAACCCTAGAACGGATATAGAACTAATCCAAGACCAAGCTGAAAACAAATAAAAAAACAAATGTATATGTAAAGTGCATTTTTGCATTTTTATATTGAATGATTCAATGTTTTCATTGCTAAGGATTCCGAAGACTGACATATATCATTTCTCTTCATTTACAGCTTTTAACAGCTGCAGTCATTAATTGGTTAAACTGAGGTTAAAGTCTCTAAAGAATCTCTTACATTCATTTGTGCCGGTCACATCATGTAAAGTCTTTCTAGAGACGGTTTACGCCCAGAGGAGCAGGCAGAGGAGCGTCGCGAGCAGATGGAAGCAGAGGAAGAAGGCAGAGTGACTGGGCTCGGCGCTGCTGGTCGTGGAGTTGGTGTTGTTGGAAGAGCTGCTGGCTGCAGACGGGGATAAGAAAGTGCCCAGTGTGCTGCTCAGGAAGGTCCTGAAGCGGCTCACTTTCTCAAAAACATTCAATGCCGCCCTGGTTGCAGTGGTGTTGGTGCTGGAGTTAGTGTTTGTCAGAACCACAGCCTGGAACCAGGACCCGCTGAGTTTACACATCAACGGACCGCCGTAATCGCCCTGAACGCAACACACAGCAAAGATGTGTAGGTTAGTTTTTGTGTGTGGGGTGTGGCAAAAGGACTAGTTCATGCTTGAAAACTGGGACTGAAGTAGAAACAAACTGGAGGTAAAAGTGGATTAGAGGTCAGTTAGGTTATTTAAGGTTAACCCTGCATTTTTGCTCAGAAAGGCTCTAATTGTCTGCATCATTAGATCCACTGATCAATAGCCTCTGTGTCATGGCCGTCTGCAGCTATGAGGTCTCCAACATGGATTGTTTCTCTAATGTGTTAATAAGAACAGTATCTTTAACACTATTTATAAAATGTATAGTGCTAATCCATTCTAGACCAAACAGAGGACTCTTGTTATTTTCTAAGGGCAGAGTTTAAACTATATTTAAATGAGCCTATGTTTAATAGTTTTAACACAAACACACATTATAAAGTCACAAACTGAACAGATCAGCTGCTGTGTTACCTGCTCCAGAGTGAAGGCCCCTGTGCAGATTTTGTCGCTTGACGATGCAGTTCCACAGCTCATCACTGAAGTCTGAATCTCCTGCAGCGTCTGCTCCACTAAAGGAGACACAAGGAGGACATGCTGTTATTAACCTGAATTACTGTTTTACTCATAATCATTCAGTTTAATAAAATGTGAATGTTGTAAGGCAAATGAAAAAAGGCACAAAGTAAGAGCCACATTTAGGGAGCGTTCACACTTGTTTGAAGCGCTTCAGAGACTCTGGTGCAGTTGCTCTTGGATTAGTGTGATGCTCCAGATGAACTTCAGAACAGAGGTCTCAGAGCTCTTCCAAGTGAAGTCTGGTACAGTTCGATGTAGTGTGAACCTCACATGGACCATATGTGACGGGTGTCGACAATTTGATCCGGTAAATGTCTTTTGATTTTAGTGATTGTCTTTGTCTGTCTTGGTTGTATTTAAATGTATTTTATGAGACAACGCTGTGGCTTGGTGAAGACAGCCAGGTTGTGTGTGTAAATGACTGGGTGTGGTTGGGTGACACCTCAGGTATGTGGTATTTTAATGTTTTTAGACTTTTGAATTAATATGTCTTTTAACAGAGTGTGATTATATTTTGTTTTTGTTTAACAGTAATCTACATGTACCGCTACCTGCTGTCCTTTTCTTAGTTATTGTTTTTGTGTTTAGTTAGTCCGCTTTGGGGCATCTGTGCAAGCGGACTAATGCTTTTCAATTTTTGTTTGTATTGTTTTTGTATTCTAGTCTGGGGGTCACTTCTCCGTTTCGCTTTTCGCCGATGCTCAGAACTGTTACACCCGATCTGTTTGGGGTGAGCATCTGCGGTGTCTCTGCAGTGGTTGGTTTGCTGTGAACCTGTTTGTTTGACGTGTGTGTGTGTGTGTGTGTGTGTGTGTGTGTGTGTGTGTGTGTGTGTGTGTGTGTGTGTGTGTGTGTGTGTGTGTGTGTGTGTGTGTGTGTGTGTGTGTGTGTGTGTGTGTGTGTGGATGGGAATTCAAGCGGGTTTATCCGCCCTATGTGGGGTGGACATAATTCGGCTCTGTGATTAAAATCTGTAAGACAACGAATGAATAAGAAACCAGGAGTACCCTCCTGAAAGTGTTAATAAATAATATTTAACGTATTCAGGCGTTTGTCCTTCTTACCACCACACACAAGTTCTCAGCATGTAACATAAATGAGCCCAAACACTAAGAATCTTATAAATAAAGCCTAAAAAAACAGTTAGTTTTCTTGAGGTCGAAAAAAAAAAAAAAAAAAAACAATTGTCAGAGTGACTGGAAGAGGTCAAATGTGAAGCACTGAGAAGCTAAAACGCAATAGTAAAGGTGCTTAATTAGCATTTAGGCAACAGCACCATCTAGTGTCCACCTTCAAAGATGAAGGTGTTTTTCTGTTTGGTGAAGTTTAAAATGCTATGTGAACGCTCGACGGGGCGGGGCTTTAGCTGAAGAACCAACCTAAATGGATCGGTTTCTGTTTTGGTTTGAACTAATGAAGCGGATACAAGTGTGAAAACATCTTTTAAAGAAGTAATACATATTCACCAAACAGTAAAGGCTTTGAATAGATTTGGTTAGATTGAATAAAGGCCTTCTGGAGCCATGTAAAAATCTCTAAAGGATTTTAAATGTTGGATTAATGATTTGTAAATGATTAATTGAGGGTTTATTAAGTTTAAAAACTCAACTAATGCTTAATAGTGTTGTTCTAAAGTGTAACTGCTATTTCCATCATGTCCCTGTTGGACTACCGTAGCTGCTCAAATTGACTAAGACAAGATTATTAATTTTTTTAAATAAAGAATATGAATGGCAGGCCAGACTAACTTTATCTGGACAAAACATGGCCCTAAATGTGGGAGAAGGTTCATGTGAAAGTTTATGAAAAGCAACAGTTCTTTATCCTGAGTATTTTTGTCTTGAGTGGTGCTAACCTCCGCCTTGTCCTGAGCTCCATCCGGCGGCGTAGCAGGTGGTTCCCTCAGAGAAGGTGCGTCCGTCGTCCAGGCAGATGGGCTGGATGTAGTCGGACAGAGAAGGGTTGGAGGACAGACGCAGCACGGCCACGTTCGAGCCGCTTAAGTTGCTCACAGTGATGTTAGAGACGCTCAGCCGCACCTCGTTTGGGTTGGTCCCAACCTGCTTCAGACGTCCCAGCACCACACTCCACTCAGACACATTGGGGGAACTGGAAGGAGACATGAACATTTTTAAAGCCATGTTAACATTTATTAGTTTAGTTTTACCTTTCAACATAATTTCACGATCACAGACTGTTAAAAAGCTGGTCTGCAGAGCTACAGTCTATTAATCTGTCTCTGTGGCTTCACTTCAAAAACCTCTTTTAATGTGTTTTTGGAGAACTCTTTGATGTCAGGCTTAGTGGAGTGGAAACACAATTTAGCACATAAACCGGAAGTTTAACATTTATTTTTCCAGTTACGCTGCTTGTTGCAAATTTGCGATTTTGTGCTTAGAGGGTATGACCTCTATTTTCTGTTTTTTACAATATATAAAAGCAAATCAGCTTTATCTCTACAGCTGTGATTAGGAGCTGATAGCTACACTTACATGCATGATTTTTGGGCCACAATTGAGCTTTTATTTGACAAAATCTTGAGACAAAGGGGTATGACCCTACCCCAATGCCAACCCAGATGCTTTAACACAGGCACATATATATCTATATAGCGTAATTGGATAATACACTACACTGTAACAGCTGACTCAGGACCCAAATGCACTACATCAGACTCAGACTGAAATGATGTGTAATCTTTAATAATACAAGAAGTAGTAGGCACAGGAGGTGTGGATTACTGGACATGTTTGGTCGGACCCAAAGGATGGCCAGTACCACACTGCGACGAGCTGGTGTAGACAGAAGACTCAGGACCCGGTTATAGGTTAGCTGAAACAGGTATAGGACAATCCGGCACCAGGAAGTGCTGCTTATATATCAGCCTGATTATATAATGGCTGGCAGGGAGTGGCTGGTTGCTCAGGTGATCTAACGAGCAGCCATGACACTACACTTTGCACACGTTTCAGGCTGGTGTGGAGAAGGTAAATGGCATGCATTTATATAGTGCTTTTTGCACCCTTCTCAGGCACCCAAAGCACTTTACATCATGCTTCCATTCACTGCCATTGAAACTCACAACCTTCTCTGACCCCCACCAAACACACCTCTACAGTCACACACATTCAGACACCAGTGCTACTGACACTGGAGGCATGGTGGGTTAAGTGTCTTGCCCAAGGGCACAACGACAGTATGAACAGCAGAGGGGGAATCAAACCAGCAACCTTCTGGTTATAGGATGACCGCTCTACCACTGATCCCCTGCGCCTCTGAAGAAATTATGTAAAGTAAGAATTGTCCAATGACATTAGTTCACTAATGACATTGGCCAAGGCTAGGAACTAATGACATTCCTTTTACTCATGTAAAACCTTTTCACAGTAGCCTATCCATCAATATGTTATAACATAGTGTATAGTTATATATACTATATATACTGTATAATACAAAATATAATGAGGGTTCTCTTTGAGTTTATTTTAGTTTTTCCTCTGATCCTGATGGAGGGTCTAAGGACAGGATGTTGTCTTGTACAGTCTGTTTGTCTGTTTGCTGCCTCTTCTCCATGTCTTTTCTTGTAAAGCTCAGTAAGAATGTATAAGTGTATATTTGTGGAAGTCTGACCTGGGGAAGCAGCTGGCGTCACTGAGCACAGAGTTTACAGACACCAGAGTCCCTCCACAAACATGAACCCCGTTCTTCTGTACACTGGCCATCCAGGGCCACTGTCCGACTGAGGACACAGAGTTTGCCCCTAAGATACGGGAGTTCAACGAGGCCTGGCCACACACCACCGCTGGAACAGGGAATAAAATAAATCAATTAAATGTTTTTGTTAAAAAAAGGATGAACACGCTGACCTTCAGTGTTTTTATGTTTTGAGCCATTGTGTTTTGTGACCTGTGCTTACGTTTAGGTGTGGTTGTGGGTGGGATGGTCGCCGTGGTGGTGGGTGGGACGGTCGTGGTGGTAGTGGGTGGGATGGTCATGGTGGTGGTGGTGGATGGGATGGTCATGGTGGTTGTTGGTGGGATGTTCGTTGTGGTGGGTAGGAAGGTCGTGGGGGTGGTGGGTGGGACGGTCATGGTGGTTGTTGGTGGGACGGTCGTGGAGGTGGTTGTGGGTGGGACGATCGTGGTCGTGGTAGTGGTGGGTGGGATAGTCGTGGTAGTGGTGGGTGGGACGGTCGTTGTGGTTGTTGGTGGACGGTCGTTGTGGTTGTTGGTGGGATGGTCCTGGTGGTTGTGGGTGGACGGTTGTCGCGGTTGTTGGTGGGATGGTCGCCGTGGTTGTTGGTGGGACGGTCGTCGTGGTTGTTGGTGGGACGGTCGTGGTGGTGGTTGTGGGTGTGATGGTCGTGGTGGTTGTGGGTGGGACGGTCGTCGTGGTTGTTGGTGGGACGGTCGTTGTGGTTGTTGGGACGGTTGTGGTGGTGGTGGGTGGGATGGTTGTTGTGGTTGTGGGTGGGACGGTCGTTGTGGTTGTTGGTGGGACGATCGTGGTGGTGGTGGGTGGGACGGTCGTCGTGGTTGTTGGTGGGACGGTCGTGGTGGTGGTGGGTGGGACGGTCGTGGTGGTTGATGGTGGGACGGTCGTGGTGGTTGTTGGTGGGACGGTCGTCATGGTTGTTGGTGGGACGGTCGTCGTGGTGGTTGTTGGTGGGACGGTCGTGGTGGTTGTTGGTGGGGCGGTCGTCGTGGTTGTGGGTGGGACGGTTGTCGTGGTGGTTGTTGGTGGGACGGTCGTGGTGGTGCTTGATGGTGGGACGGTCGTGGTGGTTGTTGGTGGGACGGTCGTGGTGGTTGTTGGTGGGACGGTCGTCGTGGTTGTGGGTGGGACGGTCGTCGTGGTGGTTGTTGGTGGGACGGTTGTGGTTGTTGGTGGGACGGTCGTGGTGGTTGTGGGTGGGACGGTCGTTGTGGTTGTTGGTGGGACGGTCGTGGTGGTGGTGGGTAGGACGGTCGTGGTGGTTGTTGGTGGGACGGTCGTGGTGGTTGTTGGTGGGACAGTCGTGGTGGTTGTGGGTGGGACGGTCGTCATGGTTGTTGGAGGGACGGTCGTGGTGGTGGTGGGTGGGACGGTCGTGGTGGTTGTTGGTGGGACGATCGTCGTGGTTGTGGGTGAGACGGTCGTGGTGGTGGTGGGTGGGACGGTCGTGGTGGTTGTGGGTGGGACGGTCGTCGTGGTTGTTGGTGGGACGGTCGTGGTGGTGGTGGGTGGGGCCGGTCGTCGTGGTGGTTGTTGGTGGGGCCAGTCGTGGTGGTGGTGGTGGTGGTGGGTGGGACCGTCGTGGTGGTGGTGGGTGGGGCCAGTCGTCGTGGTGGTGGGTGGGGCGGTCGTCGTGGTTGTTGGTGGGGCGGTCGTGGTGGTGGTGGGTGGGACCGTCGTGGTGGTTGTGGGTGGGAAGGTCGTCGTGGTTGTTGGTGGGACGATTGTGGTGGTTGTTGGTGGGACGGTTGTCGTGGTGGTGGGTAGGACGATCGTAGTAACAGCCGGCAGACCAGGACAGTTCACAGTCAAATCGCCGTCCGTCCCAGAGGAGGTGAAGGTGACGAAGCCCGGTTGGTTAGTGGTGATTTGGCTGTTGATCCAGCTCTGATACTGAGAGACTCGGGTGTAAACTCCTGGTTTACCGGGTAAAGCACAACTATCTCCAAAACTCACGATTCCAGACTGCACCCAGAGACTGTTCTGTTTGCTCACCATAGGACCTCCAGAGTCCCCCTGAACACAAACACGAAGAGACATGTTCAATAATACTCCACAACTGTAAACCGGGATCATGGGTATATTTTAAAACTCTAATATAGAGAATAATGTTCACACAGAGAGTAACTTGAGTCATGCACATGTCATCTCTCATTTTGACTTCTTCAGGCCTCAGGATAAAAGATTACAAATGTCTTTATCAAGAGAGTCCCGGTCAAGACCACAGCACAAGTCCAATCAACAAAAGCAATTAAAACATACAGGCAACATAAACCAATATATTATTCACCTAAAAACAGTGACAAGCCATGGAAACACTTTCTAAACCTTTAAGAATTGACTCAGACTGACCTATGAAATGAGATTTAGCTTCAAGAGCAAAATATTGAAATGCAGTTTTATCAGTTTCAGTGGGAATACCAGGTGCAGATAATAAAATTGTGTTCTGAGATTGAAGTGAGTATTGTCAGTCTTTTGTTAAATATATTCACAGATATGAAAGAAGTAGAATTAAAATACCTTTGTAAATAAAAATGCATCAGAGATTTTTCTGCGGATTTCCAAAGCTGGCCAGTAAACATGTTTTTACAGTTCACAGTGGTGTGTTTGGGGTTTATAGTTTGTAAGAAATTGCAGTGAAGCATGACAAACAGAGTCCAACAATTGTTTTTACAAATCCACGTTGTGTCTGTAATAATAGAAACAATATCACATAGAATGGGACTGAAAACTGTGATTAGAAATGGTGGATGAAAATATTAAAATATAATGCAATGAGGTGGAAATAGGAATAAAATACACTGTAGTTATTATTAATTTATTTGATGGGGACAGTGCATGTTAATGAACATACACCATACACCAGAGCAACAAACACCCATTCATACACCAGTGCTGTGTCACAGGAGGCAAGGTCGGTTAAGTGTCTTGCCCAAGGA
Source organism: Neodontobutis hainanensis (assembly GCA_024349245.1). Classification (NCBI taxonomy): domain Eukaryota; kingdom Metazoa; phylum Chordata; class Actinopteri; order Gobiiformes; family Odontobutidae; genus Neodontobutis; species Neodontobutis hainanensis. The sequence continues at coordinate 2,306,659 of JALDNG010000029.1, forward strand.
CACAACGACAGTATGAACTGTGGGGAGAGTGGGAATCGAACCGCCTACCTTCACTTTGAAGGACGACCACTCTACCACTGAGCCACTGCGCCCCATTGAATGTTTCAAACATTAAATGCTACATTAAAAATAAAGCCCAGCAGCACTAGAATACAACAGTGTGAAGGGTTGTACCTGGCAGGAGTCCTTGCCTCCCTGTGTAAGCCCAGCACAGATCATATTGTCTGTGATGGTTCCCACACCGTAGTCACAGTTGCACTGTCTGTTCCCCACAATGGGCACCTGCACTTCCATCAGGTTTTGAGAAACAGTTCCTATAAAGATAAAACATGAATCAGAAGGAGATCAGAGATAAATTCTGGTCTTTTGGCCTTGTTTTTAAAAACCTGTAGCACTTCAAACGGCTGGAGTCTGACTTTAAACCTTGGCTGTTCTGAGGACAGTTTGTTTGAGTCCTACCCCCAAAGCTGGTGGTGCCCCAGCCTGTGACCCAGGTGCTTGTCCCGTTGTAGAAGGTGCTCCCAGCCGAGGCCAGGCACACAGGCACAATGTAGTTAGTAAATGTCACTGAGGAGGACATCTGTAGCAGCGCAATGTCGTTGTCGTTCGTGCCTGAGTTGTATTGAGAATGAACGATGATCTGTGATATGGTTTGACTGACTTCATTGGGGTTGGGTCCCGTCTGACTCTGACGACCAAGGTACACAACATAGTCGCTGGGTGTGCGGGAGCTAATGGAGTCAGAGGAGAGACAGTGTTAGTGGAATTTTTGGTTGATGTCTTCAGTACAATCTAAATAATATCTATAACTTTATAACCAATCAATTATTTGTATTTTTGTC